>JAZDUA010000185.1:1250000-1850000 GCA_038098605.1 Gryllus longicercus
ATTCTAGAGTCAGTGTCCTTCACACGTCTAGTGCTTGAGACCTCGCGGCCATGCGACGCGTTTCTTTGCCATTGCTGGAGTAATTTAAGTTCTTTTTTTCTGGGGCTTCGTGATATTATGTCCTCTCCTTACACTTTCTGGGAAAACACGTGCTCCATAGTCAGCCATCATCGTACTTAATTCTTTAAAAGTAGCTTTTCGATTCTTCAGAGTTAATATTTTGTTTTCTGATACCTTGAGAAGAGAGCATTGGTTTTCGCTCACATTTTTCTACTCTCTTTTGTTGATATGTTTTACTATCTCTCATTGCAAAACTGTCTCTACCGACGAAATTTTAATTTATTGCGAGTCTTATGCTTATCTGTATTGAAACCTTCATTCAGAAGAGTTTTAACAACTGCAACTTTACGTGTGAAATGGTCATTCCCCTTCCCATTTCGCACTGTTAGCGTGTAATCCTTTAAAATCACTTAAGTCTTCACGTTAATAAACCATTGAACTGCTCTACCACAAAATGTGAAATGGGGAATGTCTCACTTTTTGAAAGAAACGTCACAATACGGAGTGTTAACACACACAGAACAACGCCTGTACTATCGCACGGAGAAACCATTTGCAGTTAATCGTGATAGTACTATTAGTTCTGTAGCGACACTTCAGCTTCATAAAACTTATGTTATTAGAAAGAAGGTTACAGTTTAATACTTAAAAAAGACTTTCAGGGCCCTAGGAATGTGTTATTATATCACAAAATCAGAACTTCTAAATTTTTGTTGAGTCTAATAATTTGAACCAGTGGTGCGCGTCTACGCGTAAAGAACCATAGTCTACGTATACACGTTGACAACGTACACTGCATAGACAATGGTTATCTATGTGGACAACGGAAAGCTATCTTTTTTGCTGGGCAAGGCCGAATCTACGAGAGCCATGCTCCGTTCCGAAAGTCAACATTTATTTATAATAACTAAAGATTAATAAATTGAGTATAATTATTATACTCTATTACCAACGAAATACTACATATTGATTGGATCACATCCAAAGGACCAGTTTATTTCTACCATTATGAATAAACGTTTTTAAATTTTTAGCTAAAATTGTTTTGTTTCAAAAATATTTATGGGGTGGGTGACAGTCATGACTGGAATTGCCTTCCTCCCTGTGAAATAGTTATCGGGCCCGACTAACTTGCGGGGGGCGAAGTGGTTGGTGACAAGATCAAGGATCTGCGCAATATTTCTGCGCACGGGGTTGGTGACACTGCACTTGGAGGGAAAGAGGCGGATGCAGAGTGGTGTGATGTGCAAGTGAAAACAATTCCTACCGATTTCTTGAGATGATTACGGAGGTTGTCATTTCTTCATCAAGAGCGGTATATTTTGTTTGACTTATTGAATAAAAAATAACATTTTTAATAATAAATTTCAGCATACTTCTACTATTACCACTTTTACTAAACTTTTTTGGATAATTTGATGTGAAAAAAATAAGTAGTCTTCACAAATTACGTTGTCTACGTAGTCTACACGTAAAATGAGTCGTGAAGTCTACATGTCGATTGCGTGTAAATTACACGCGCAGACGTAAAATTATAGCCTACGGCACAACTATAATTTGAACACATCTGTATTATACCACTCAATTATACCAACTTCTTCTTTTCGCTCAAGATTTGAAAATTCATGGCATGTTGCACGGAACTAGCCAGCTACAACTTTGAACAGTGGCGTTTGAGATTTTATTTCAATTTCCCAATTAATGATCTGCAGGCTCTAACTACCAATACAGGTGTTCATAGAAGTTTAAATTGGTAATCTTGAAGCCCTAGGGAATATAATGTTGATGCACAATGCTACACAAAGCAAAACTTATTGCCAGGCTCAAGAATCACAAATCTTGTTCCTATTACTAGCATATAACTTCCCCTAATACGTGTTGTAGTCAGAATCCATGTTTTATGGTGTTCTTGATACCAAAAAATCGATAGGTGGCAAAACATCTGTTCGCCCGACCGTCAAGGCTTGCTCCTAAGGGCCTCTGCACATGAGCGTTGCGTTAACGCGCGTTGTAGAATAACACTGTACCTTATGCACAAGAACGCTTTGGCCATCCCACATAAGATACAGTGTTCATCTAAGACGCGCGTCAACGCAACAGTCGTGAGACACAGGCCGAAACCGTTAAAATTATTTTGTTCAGAAACTTGATATTCCCCGATAGATTTGAACGAACTCGATGCCATGCGAGTTTGCCACGGATATTTCAATTTTTTTGGGGTAGTTTACATGAAGCCTCAACAACACAGTCAACATTTTCTCAAAAATGGCACCAAATATTTGGATTAAACTTCATCCTGACATCGTAAAAAACTCTTATAGAAAAAAGCGCGGATTTCATTTTTGATACATTCAAACTTTTTTTCGGCGTCTTCCTACAACTCCAGAATTGAAGATAGAACATTTTTAATGAAATCTGTTCGTCAAAAATGAATCTTCAAATAAGGTAATTTTCATTTTTCAAAAATATAGGTTTTGTGTATTTTTGCTTGAAACATAATCAATTTTAAACAATATTTTCTCAAAAACTGTTCCAAATGTTTTCTTTAATTTTTTTCCTCGTATGTAGGAAAGAACGGCATATAAAGTATCTTTGGTCCCATTTTCGGCGAACACTATGTATTTTCGAAGATTGCAAATAAAAAGAAAATCTAACATTGCAAAAGTAATACGATTAAAAAAATCTGTTCTTTAAAATGGTCTTGTACTTTTTGAAAAATTGAGTAGTTTAGCGTAATTTTGCAAATTTTCGAAATTGCAAATTCGAATTTCGTGCACTCCTTTTGCTAGAATATTTCGGGAGGTGCCAGTTTGAAATACTCTGAACCCCAACACAGAGTTTGAAATTCTGATGATTCCTTCTCATTGTTGGGAGGTGGAATAGCAGTATGAAACGCTTTTAATTGCCGAATTTGTGCTGATGTGCCTAATGTTTTTACGATTTGTATGAGTTTTACAAGTGTTGACTGTGTTGTGTTATTGGACAAATTGGTCTTTTATAATACTAAGAAACCGTTTGAAATATGAGTAGTTCTGGCGGTTTTGAAAGAATTTTCTTGAGTGTGAAATGGAGCATTTAGCAATGCATACATAGTTCCTTAATACCCGCACACGAAGAGTACCGCAGTAATCGGAGGCCGAGAAACATTATGACATCCAATATTACACATTTCGAAAGATTCGCACAATTTCGTGTACTACAAAATTGGGAATTGCACGCCTCGCGTATGGTTTATTTGCGAAAACAATGTTTGCTCACATGTACGATGTTTACGTTCGAAAACAATTGCGCCATAAGCAATTACAGGCATAATTGGATTTGCCGCTAGCAACGGGGTCTTTTTATGGCAACTGCTGTACTCGAGAACGGCGGTACTCGACGGGTGAAATGCTCGAACTTCGTGTCGAGATGGAGGGAATCTACAAGGAAGTTCAAAGGACGTGAAAGAACAGGACTCAGGATATACCACCATCACCTTTATTATACTCATATTTAAATGCCCTTTCAATGTCAAACGCTGGAAGGAGAGGGGGATACTATCATCTAATCGGAGCTTCAATACCCAAGAATTTAAGTCTTAACGAAACTCCTTATTGGATGAGTGGCCCCTCTTCTTCCAGCTCTCGATCTTGAAGGGACTCTACATTTAATTCGGAGTGTATCTCGCTTTGAAAGAATTGATCAAGAAACGAAAAACACAATGATGTGTGATTTGTTAATATGTTGATATTCATTTGTGTATAAAATCATACTATCTAATACGTGATTTTCAATTAAACACTACTTCTTTCAGCGGCCCCTTCAACTGTCTGGGGAAGGTGGTCTTCGCGACCGCAAGGGAGGAGACACAGGGGTGGTAGTGGGAGATATTTTCGTAACTACAGCAATCCATAGATAGGAGACGAAGGACTCAGGAGCAACCATCAATATAGACGATCACAATAACATTTTCCCCCGTTGATTCATTGAACTTTTCTTCCACTATCTGAAGTTCTTAAAGCATCGATTTATAGGTGATGTCAGGGACTCCTATTGGTGTCACTGGCACGCTTCTTGGTAACTTGGTAGGCCACGAGCTTCTCAGCGTTACTGGCGTCGGGAAAGGTATCAGTATCAGCCAGATGTTTTCCGATAGTGATGACGTAAAAGTAAAAAATGAAAATGAAAATAAAAGTAAAAACATAAATAAAAGTGTTATTAGAAAATAATAACAACACTCATTCATCTAATTGAATTTTATGTGTAAAGCTTAAAAGCGTTCAGGGCGGGGTTGGCTACCTACTGCTCTCTTGTGGCGAGGTGACCAACTGCGTGCAGGAGTGATGTCGTGCCACGGACTCCCGCTGGTGGCATCGACCTTGACTTCAGTGATTTATAGCATCGCAAAATTCTGATTCAACAGTCAATTCTCAGCCATTGCACACACACGACTGAAGATGTGCATTGCTGACGATGGGGACATAGAGCATATGTATAAATAATTTACGTATATATTACGATTCTGTTATTCTGTAGTTGTTTAATATTCGTAAATTTACACTGACTATTTCACTCGTGAAATTAAAACCAATAGTGTTTTATACACATAAAATGCCCCAATCGGGGCGGCGTATCTCAAAACATTTATCGCTTTTTCTACCCGATTTTTCTAACCGCCCTCTCCCTTCTGGCCAATATTAAGCTGCAACTCCCCAATTTACGCTCATCCCTTGGGAAGCGGTATGTATCGATCGCTGTGTTCATGTGCTATGAACTATAACATAACGCTTATGAACTATAACATAACCTCTTTGATTTTAACATGCTTTCAGTTATTTTCAATATTTGGCGCATATTGGAAGTGTTGGATGTACTTTAGTCCTATTAAATATCATTCTTGCTTTGGAAATTCTCAGGTAAATCCCCTCCTGGCTTCGGGATTCTGAGATTTATTGACAATTTCCAAAGCACTCGTGGTATTATTACTCGCGCAACTTCTCTTGAACGATGACCTTGCTTCCCCTTCTCTGGCACAATAAACAGTTAAAGGCAAAAGCTCGCAGCGAGCACTGACAACATTCCAAACTCATCTTCACTAGTGCGAAATAGAAACAATTTTATTTTGAAGACGAGAACTTCTGTCCGTTAATTTATAAAAAAAATAAAGAAATAATGGAAGCGGATAAAGATCTATCACAGCAGATACCTGGAACTCATGAGCAAGTTAGAACGCAAATTATTGAGAAAGTTGCGAAGGCATGACTAATTCTCCAGAGATTGGCATTGCTTCATAAAATCTAGTAGCCGATTTCGTAACTAATACCCCCCCACTCCACCCGCATTTCTTCAATCCATCCTTCAAGAGAAGTTGCACGAGTATTACCAATGATAAAGTTATTTTCTTTCAAGAGTATACCCAAGTTTGTTTTATTGATTGTTATAAACTTATAATAATGTACTAATTGAGTAGTTGAGTGACAGTAAATAATAACAGAAAATTTGTATCTATGATCAATGATGAATATATCGAGAATTTTTGAAAATCCTCAACCATTCATTTTATGCCCTTGTCCTTGATATGTTTTAAAATGTTGGCTTGTTCCTGCAGTCATACTACAGCTCAAACTCGATTCGTGTTAAGTTTGACAATTACTTTGTTATTATCTTATTTATGCTACCTATTTTTATATCGTTCTATTCAATGATCGATATTTTGGAATTTCAATAAGCGGAAGAAAAGTTCAATATTGATGAATGAGTGAAAAAAATGTTCTTTTCGTCAATATTGACTTCTGTGTCCTTCGATTTAAGACCACGGATTGCTATAATTGCACTGTATCTTTCACTCTCAGTATCTCTTCACTCTCACTCCTCAGTGTATCCTTCACTGTCACCCTTCTCAGGCCTCATATCCCTGTAATTAAATCAACGCTGCGAAGGCCACCTTCCCCAAAATCGACAGTTACAAGAGCCACTAAAGGAAATATTGCACATTTACTCGTATATTAAAATCACGTGACTGAAAGTATAATACGAGTATTACACTCAAACCAAACTACCAAAATATTAACAAATGACATGTCATTGTATTTTTCATTCCATGATAAATCCATTGATAATGGAGAAAATATACAATTCTAATTAAAAAATTTTAAAAAAATGATTAAATTACTCGAACACTAAAAATATTACAAACAATATTTCTACAACATATTACTTGCCACATTATTTCGCATTGTGGAGCAAAAATTGCATTCCAATGTCACAGACCTTCTAGAAGTTGTGACACCCGGTATAAAACTATAAATGCTTCCAAAATATATTCTGAGTGTTCAGTTTTTGAGTAAATACAGTACTCTTCGTTATCCACCCTTCGCTTATCCGACATTCCCTATTATCCACACCACCGCCTTTTCTTTCTCCTGTCTGTACCATTTCGCAACAAGAAAGGAAGAAAGCTGATAAGACCGCGAACCCAGGAAGCTACTGACCGGATCAATCGCAGGAAGCTACTGACCGGAGTGAGAGAAGAAATTAAAGAAGAAATATTGAAAAATTGAAACGTGTCAATGTTAAGGATGAAAGGGTTGAAACGGGGAAGAAGCGGCTACGCGATGATGAAAGCACGGACGAAACTGAAGATGCCATTCTGCCTTTAGTACAACGCATCCTTGGATGTAAGAATTCGTCTTTGCAAAAGATAGAAACTTGGATGAAAAGGATGATTGCCAGTACGAAAGAACCGATGAAGGAATTATCGATTACATCAATTGCGAGGACAAAGAAGTTGAAGATGTACCAACTCATGAGGCAATCAGAATTTCACTTTAGAGCTCTAGGGACTACTATTAAATTACATCGAGCAACAAGAAAAAGCATCAGAGATCGACGTAACGATACTGCAAAGATGGCGTGATTTTGCAGCTAAGAAGTAGCACTCGTCGGGATAGCATTCAACTTTATGAAAATTTCTTCAAACATCACTTTTGCTGTTTTTAAATTTTGGCTGATTTTAAAAAATGTCTTCAGGTTTTTTGCTGTCCCTTTGTAAAACATATGTACTGAAGTAAAATATGAAACTATGTAAAACAAAAGATGTGCTTTATTTGACATTTTAACACTTCTTATTACCTGACATTTTTACTTATCCAACGTTTTCGCCCACGAATTTCGAATTTTTTACCTTAGCCAAAGACACTGTAATAACTGAAATTATAACAAATATTTGTGATAAATTGTTTAATGTTTTGATAAAACAGCAGTTCATAAACAATGATCTTCATCTTCATTAAACATTTAAACGAACAAAAAAAAAAAAAAAAAATCGCCAATAGTAGAGCGAGGGCTAAGATACCTTCGTAATGCCGGAACACAGAAAAGAGCGTCTGGAGGAGAGATTTCGTGGGGAGCTGTCGGGCGCCATTGCAAAAGACGCGAGCACCATGGCCGCTTCGACGCCGCGTCATGCGGCGCGGAGGGGGGCAGGGGGAGAGGGGAGGTGCTAACGAGCGAGCGCGGCGGGGCCGGGCCGGCAGGCGCAGCGCCTCGCTCGTTTGTTTGCGAGTTGCTCAACGCCCCCTGCCTGTAACGGCCAGCGGCCGCCTGCCCGCCCGCTCGTTCCCACATTTCCTCGAGCCGCCACGTCACTGCCCACACGACTGCCGTGCGAAGCAAACAGCCAGCGGAATCCTCCAACGCGATTCGCCTCTCACGAGGAACTATGCGCATAACTCGCTTCTTCAAAACCTCTGTGATAACCACCGCGTCCCAACATTTTATTATTATTATAATTTGAAGATTTATTTAATGCATTTCATTTTTATAGTACGTTTTCTTTTTCTATTTGGAATGTTAATACATTTTTCATAAAAGTCAAAAGGGGATTTCTGTACAATGTCACGTCCTGGGACTCAGGAAAGCAGGAAAGCCGACTACGAGCCTTTGCAAATAGTCGAGTGTCGAAGGACGTAAAGATTTCTCTAAATGTAGTCGTTACCGGCGAGAAGGATACTTCCTCCCAGATATTTGCAAGCATATCCAGTAATTTAATAATGTTTTACTGAAGACAGTTTGAGTATAGCATATTGTTCAATGATAATTATTCATTTAATGACATGAAGTCTATGAAACGATAACATGGTGTTCAGAAACGTTGTTTGGTCTCCTTCAGTAGTAAAAAATGTGTGGAAAAGGAATATTATGATCTTTCCGAACTGGCGTGAATATATAGGAATTTATCGCGGGCCTACATTTCCATATCTACCGAAGAGGACCATAACCACAGCACAATGGTTGCTACTTCTGCTCTTACCGCCGTCATCGCCATTGTCTTCGTGGCTGCTTCCCTTGTACTGTCACAGTTCATTAATTGAATTCATGAAGAGCTGTAGTCCCACTTGGCACTTTTAATCTACCGCGAGCACTGAGTTAAATTCGATAAAAACATTTTGCCACGACATGAAACACAAATTCTGGAAGGTTCCTTTTTTGGATTTCCTCCACAAATTTTACGTTACAGAGACACCCAAGTCTAAATATATTGATATATCAAAAGATTGATTGATTGATTGAATGATGATTCCGGGCGCGTCAACTACCAGGGTCATTAGTTACGTAAGTGTAATACATGTTTTTGCTCGGGAGGTGGTGGTGATTTTCCCTCCCACGGAGGCGAGATCCGGCGCTGACCTACCATCGGTTAGTGGCGTTTTTCCCAATCAGGTATATCACACCAGCGAGACGCCACCCCAGCCGGGACGAGCTCTACGCTCCCGACCGGTCTCCCGGCATATGTAGTAGTGTAACGCGTGATTTGACTGTGTAAGTGTGTGTGTGTGTGTGTGTGTGTGTGTGTGTGTAAGGTGTGAGGATAAGACATGGAAGAGGAAGGTGAGACCGCGCGCGGTCCGTGACCCGTTTGTTAAGGTGCTGCTCTGGCATTTGCCTGGTGTAGATCGGAGAAACCACGGAAAACTGTCGATCAGAGCAGCTAGAATTCTCCTCCAGACAGCGGCTGAATTTCACCTAGCTAACAAGCTAATGACGAAAATCCTACCACCTTTGGGACTCGAACCTAGGAGGTTCGGTCTGAGGGATTGAAGAGACATTAGTATTATATCATAAGAAACAACTATGTATGCGTGAACACGAGAGTAGATATTTTTATAGGGACCCCTTTCCACCGGGGTCCGAATTTTCTCTTCTTCGCTGCCTTAATGCCTGGAGTGCCACTCGACCAACGAGCTAGAATAGACTACTTAGAATGACTGACCTTATGGTTTCAGAGCTCTTGGTGAACGCTCTCTGAACTAGGGGCCGCCATATTTTCTACAGTCAAAACATGAGTCGTGGCCCGTAGGTGGCTGTTGTTATTCTGAATCGACGTGTTGTTTGTATCAGATCTTATTCCTATGTTGTTTTCTTTTTCGATCAACTGCATTCAAATTATATTTAACTGAATTTAAATATTATTGTGTTTAGTTGTTTGTTTACTTGTGTTATTGACAATTATTAATGACAACTATCATGCAAGGGATATTGCTTATACTGGCCGACTTGATCTGTTTCTTTGCTTCTTATTCCAATAACATTCACTGTCAGGGGTTATGCTAACTTCAAGAACATTTCAATAACTTCCATTCTTATTCAATTCGTTCTCTTTATTTATTGGCATTTTGTTTTTAAATGATTGTTTTGTGGTCGTGGGAACGCAGAGTAAGAGGATTTGTATTACGCGCGGCCCTCGTTCACCCGCCCTTAACCAGCGCCTTTTGAAATGCTAGAATGCCCTGTTTCTCCAGAGAGAGCTGCTTTGACTACAAAAAAACAAGGCTTCAATTTGCTGCAAAGATGGCGACGCTCCAGCCACTCTATGTAGTATATTGTACCTCGTCGCACTCAACGGATCTTCAGCGGCGGACGAAAAAGCTCCGTGGAAGTCACCGAAGAGAACTGCGCGCCAACCTGACGCGTTCAACAAAACACGCGCGAACAACGCAAATAAGTCAACAAACGCGCTGCATAGCAACACGCTAGAATAAAGAATAAAAAAACATTTTCCTGTATTACAAAATGAGAATAACGCTTGTGACCAGAGGTAGAAAAAATGTTGCTGAACAAAACCACAGAAAATAGTTTTCCAAAAAGAATCGTGGACACTGCTCAAGAACAACAAATAAATTCTCTCGTACAACGTTGCAATAAATTAAATACTGTAACAAGAATAGTCTTCACGAATACGGCAATAATTTAGTGTAGTATATAATATACAGTACAACAGTTCTTTGTATGCCGTGAATATTGAAAGAATTGCTGATCCATTACGCAACACATGAAGAGCAAATATTTAATGGCGGGCGGCCGCTTTCTGGGGGCCAGGTGTCGCAGGTCCTCAAAAATGTCGTAAATAGTGATGCTCGGAGGATGAGAATTCAGTCGGTACGGACTGCATGAGATTGTGCGGGATAACACAATCAACTATCAGTGTATTTCAGTCATAATTAAAACTGTTTCATTCTTTTCGAATTTTCCCCGAGTTCCTAAGTATTCAACAAAACCAAAGACACTTCTCAAAAAACCGAAGGCAGCATCATTTTCTTTCTATTTCTGCACGCGTTGGAAATTTAATTATATACAAATTATGTTTTTAAGGAGTGCATTCTAGCCGTTTTAAAATTATTTTTTAAAAAATCCACAAACAATTGATCGAAAATTGGGGAAATATTAGAACCCAATGCAAGTTCCTTCGGTTGTGTATAAAATGTATTATTAAATGTAAAAGTGTGCTGAACACACAAGACCAGCAGGTTAATTAAGTTTTTTTTAAAGAATTTAAATTTTTATTAAAGAATTTTGATTTTATTTTGTGGCCTCTAGAAATGCCTTAGACGTCATTGGGAAGAATATTTGTAAAAAATATGTTGACATCAAAAGAGCACAATTTTTATTGTTCACTGTTTAATTGAGTTATTGACAGTCACGCATTAACAAGTTCACAGTTGAAATAATAACGGCAAATTCCTTTTAAAATTCAAGTGAATTTATTTATAAAATGTCGATTTAGAAATTATCAATTTATTTTAAAAACACCGAAAGAGCTAATGTTGTTAAAGTTTACAAATAAATACTGATCGCAAAACAAGTTTTGGGCACTTCTTCCCATGTTCAGTTTTCTCGAGAAGCAATAAAATGACAATGAAATGACACTGGTTTAAAATAACGATATAACAATAAAATATTTATATTTTGCATCAGAATCCAGGTCTTGGGATACCGAAAACTTGGTGCACGACAAAACGTTTGTATGTGTGTCTGTACCCAGAGAAGGGGTGCGATATCAATGTCGATGTTTTCAAAACTTCGATGTTTTGAAAAAATAATCGAAATACTTTTTTTATATATGCAATCAAAAGTTACGTTAACGTTTCTGATTATTTTTTGACATTGCTGATTCAGTTAGAAATTAACATTCAATTAGAAATTAACATTCACGACCATCGTCAAATCATCCCCTCCCCTCCCCCTCCCGTTAGACATTACTTAAGGGGATTTTTAAAAAAAGCCCGTATTTAAAAGCATCAATATTTTGTGCGAATGCATTGATGTTTTCCTTTTGTACACTGATGCTCCGATACATCGATTCAAAAGCACCATGTGACGTCGCACCTCTGAACCAGTACAGCAACCTGCGCGATGTGAGCCGTGAGTCACCGCGCGAAGTGTGGGAGCAGCGGCGTGTGCACTCACCGCCCGTTCTTGGTGACGATCATCTCGTTGGTGAGGCTCTGGAACTTGGTCCAGAGGTCGCGCTCGTCCAGCGCCACGACGAGGTCTCTCTCGGAGGGGTCGCCCTTGCCGCGGCCCGCCGCCAGCTCGCGCTCCACCGCCGACAGGATGTTGGACTGCGCCATCGCAGCGCGCCCGCCCGCGCAGCAGCCGGCCACGCGCGCCTGCCGCACGCCAGCACCAGCAATTGTACATTCAAGTAGTTATCATGAACGCACACTAAATTTAATGCACACAAGTACGTTAGCATGCAAGAGTCAAAGCTTTATGGACTTATCTGGAAAGAATGAATGATCTTTATGGTCTTTTGATTATGAATACATGAGATGAATTATTAGAGGGAGAACCTTTACATTAAGAATATATATATATATATATATATATATATATATATATATATATATATATATATATATATATATTGATTTTAACTTAAGCATTAAATTTAATGTACAAATACATTAGGCTGTTTTAATGTACAAATATATTAATCTCTTTTTCATGCACAAGGTTACATTATTCAGTTTCATGCACAATACATTAATCTACATTAAATGTAATGACATTTCTGAGTGTAGCACAAACAATAGGATAGCACGGGTTTTTATAAACCGATCTATTAATTGATTTATTAGTATTTCCGGGCTCGTCAACGGCTAAGGCCATATATCCCGAAAGTGTAGGGCATGTGTTTTTCGCGGTGATCTTCCCCCGCTAAATGGCCAGAACAGGTGCCGACCTACACCGTCTGACCTACACCGACAGTGGCTTTTTTCCTCCAACCAGGTGTCTCCCAATAACGAGGCAGTGTCTCAGTCGAGACACGTTCTAAGCTCCCGACTGGCTTCCCGGTATGTTTGGTAGTGTAGTGTATGTGTAAGTAAGGGGCTCCGGTGATCACCTGATGTTGATCGGATAAACCAGGGAAAAATACCGATCAGAGCAGCCGACCGCTAGAATTTTCTAGACAGCGGCTAAATTCGACTTAGCTATCTAGGTAGTATCGGAAATCCTGCGACTGTCGGGACTCGAACCCTATGACTTCCGGGTCAGAGGCACTGCAGTGACATCAATTGATGCCCTGAACCACTTAAATCGGTTTATAACACAAACGCCTAATATCTCTGTCCCTTGGAACTCGTGTCCACAAGCGATTTCTGTATTTTATTAAAAATGTGACACTTGGCATTTCTGTTTCTTTGCAAGTTGTGTTACATCTGTTGCTTTCAGTTCCGTTCAGGAAAACTAAATTGAGAGTAGCTCCCTTCCTGGCAGCAGTATCGAGCGCACTCGGTAACTGAGAAGGAGGGGGAGAGAACACGGGGAGCACAGCTTCCCCGGAAAGAGCTCTAGTTCTTCAGCGCAAAAAGCGTCGGTTTTAGGTTATGACGAGAGCAATTACGGATGTAAGAACAACTCAGTGAATTTGCGCGAGTGCGAGAGAAAATGAAACTAAATAAATAATTTACTGAAAACCATAAATGAAAAATAAAAATGTAAACAACACTCATAACCTGAGGAATATGACTACGCGGCTACTCCGTAGATCGCGTAGGTCGTCATTGCAACCCATGCCAATGATTGATTGATTATTCCGGGCACGTCTATATCTAAGGTCATTAGCCCCGTAAATTTAGTGCATGCTTTTTCCTCGTGAGGCGGCGTGATCTTCCCCTGCTAAATGATGAGATGAGGCGCGAACCTATTGGCAGCTAACGGTATTTTGTCCAACCAGATATCTCCAACAAGCGGGGCACAACACCATACGGGACAAGATCTAAGCTCCCGACCGGTCTCTCGACTTGTGTGGTAATGCAGTGCATGTTCGTGTGAGAGTGTGGAAGTAAGAAGTGAGGATAGGATAAGGAGGAGGACGGAAAGATCGCGCACTGTCCATGTCCTGGTTTTTAGGATACTGCTCCGTCATTCGTCTGGTATTGTTTGAAAAAACCATGGAAAAATACCCTTCAGAGCAGCCGGTCGCTAGAATTCGACTCCAGACAGTAACTGAACCTTACATAGCTACCTAGCTAGTGTCGACAATCTTGCGACCGTCAGGACCCAAACCTAGGACCTCCCAGTCAGAGGCACTGCAGTGACAATAGTTGATACCCTGATCAAATCTCCCGGTCAGCACATATCAGCTTTTAGGAGATTTCCAGGTTGGCTTCGAGTACTTCAAATGCTGGGCCGCAGACGGCTGCCATGTGCTCGGTGCGTGCCGGATAACGGTCGCTGCTGCAAGGAACCCGGGCCTTTTGGCGGCGGTGGAGGGGGGATTGAAAAAGCGAGTGGAACGTGGCGCGGCGCGCGCGGGGGCGGGCAGCGTTCGTTCCCCGACAGAGACGGGAATCCGTTTCCTGCAGCGGCGTAATCTCCATAGGGACCGACAGGACAATATCCGGGGGCACGGGCTATTGTAGTCCCCAAATTCAAAACGAAATAACAAGTCTTTTATCTAAAACAGTCTGATAAAATCATAGAAAAAATAAATGAAGCACCGTTTCTTTCTATAATAATGAGCGCAATGCAAGACTTATCAAAAGTTGGCCAACTAAGTTAAATATTACGATATGTAACCATCGAGAAAAATGAACCCTGCAAACCAATTAAAATAAAAATTAATGAGTATTTCACAGGATTTAAGAATGTAGAAGATCAGTCAGAACAAGGGTTGCATTTCGAAATTGTTGAATGCATAAAAGAATTGCATTTAGAAATTGTTGAATGCATAAAAGAATTGCATTTCGAAATTGTTGAATGCATAAAAGAAGAAGGAATTTGTTTATCTAAATGTAGAGGTCAAGAATATGATGGCTCAGCAATTATAAGTGAAATAAACAATGGTGTTAAAAAAGTTAGATCAATTTGACAATGCATTGTTTGAGCATTATACTGCTCATAATTTAAATCTTGTACTTAACAACGCCATGTGTAGGATATTAGAAGGTCCGACATTTTACCGTTTACTAGGGAATTTATGTTTAATTAAGGGGCCCCAGTATTTAGCCGATCCAAAGACCTTCTTTGTTGAACTTACGCCACTGAGCCTCTGACTCCATGCGAGTACATTCGCACCTGCGCACACGCTTTAAACGGGCCACGGACCGCGCGCGATGTTTGCTTCCTCCTCCTTGTCCTATCCTCACCCCTTACTCACACTAACATGCACCACACTGCCGGGAGACCGGTCGGAAACTTCAAGCTTGTCTCGGCTGGGTCGGTTCCCTGCTGGTGGGAGATAACCGTTTGGGGAAACCCGCGCTGCCCGACTGTAGGTCGTCGCCGGATCTCGCCATCTAGCGGGGGAAGATCATCGCAAGCTTCTGAGGAAAAACATGCACTCTGTACGGGACTAATGACCTTAGCAGTTGACGCGCCCGGAATCACCAACAATCATTCAGCACACGCTTTGCAATCTAATTACGCTGCTCAAACAATACATTTACTAAAATCCTATAATATCTAAATAGTAGATTACAATAAAATTTCAGTTAAATATTTACGATTATATTTAGGGCACGGACATAGTCTGAAATCTTACATTTAAATCATTGATAAAACTTTTCCAATGTTTCCATACTATATCCGGTAATTAATGCTAGTTGTAAATTACAAATTGATTGTGGTGTTTTGTTATATTAATCTATAATAAGTACTTCTCTTTCATACGCCTACAGTACTTGCTTCTACACTATTTCTAATAAATTCCAAATAGTTCAAGTTCAAAATAATTTTTTTCAGAAAATATTAAATGCCCGTAAAACAATGGCTCGTTTTAAATAAACATACCCAGATATCTTCATATTGACTCTTTTAAATCTTTTATTCTTAACAGAAAACTTTTATAACATTTCGCTTGCATCTAGAAATTGTACTTTAGAACAAAATTATCTTCCAAATCCTGGGATTCGTTCTCATTTCTGTAAACATTTTCCATCCTTCCAAACCGAAATAATTTATTCCACTTTGAATTCACTTCTCTTTAAATTCTATGCTTTTTATTCCAAGTATCTATTTTACATGTAATTCTCTTTACCTTTGGTCAATATTATTTGCCTGCTAATTATTGTAAATTAATTACAACTCACTGAAAAATTGAATACAACTGAATAGGTAGACAAGAAATATTTTAATACAAGTAGTAATTATAAACCACGCATTTCAAAAAAATCTAATATGTGCTCTTCACCGCAATCCTGCTATGTTTTTGCTCGTGAATAGGTAACAAATTAACAAAAAGACGAAACGCCAAACGATCGAGAGTTTTGACTAGAAACTTAAAAAAACTGGAATTTACACGAAATTTAAACGGCTACCATCTTAAAAACGGATAAAAAATACGGATTCGTAAAATAAAGACCTGACATTTAGACGTCGTCTTTAGTTTTCAGTTCTTATTTTGTAAAAAGTGTATAGTGCACCGGAAAACGGCAGGTTTTCGACAGAAAATGTTCCCTAGCCCTGGTAACAAAAAAGTGGAGAAATCTTGTTCCTATATGTTTTAAATTACTTCCTCTAACACGTTGTGTAGTGAATATCCTTGTTTTGTGGGTCCTTGTTGCAGAAAAATCCACTGACAGTAAAATTTCTGTCTCTCTGCCCGTCCGTTGTCAACGCTAGCTGCTAAACCGTTCGGCCGATTTTCTCGAACATCGATGTTTCCAGATTGATAATAAGGAACAAGCAGCTCTATGATTTTCAAACGGATATTTGGACTTTTGGAGGTACGTTACATAAAACCTCAACATTTTCAAAAATTTCTCAAAAATGCATTCAAATTTTTTGATTAAAGATTGTCCCCGGATAATGCAAAAGACTCTTAAGAGAAATGTGCCGGCCTTATTTTCATTAAAATCCCTAATTTTTTGGAAAAGCTACAATATTAAAGGTAGATATGTTTTCCTGATTGAAATCTGTTTTTTAAAGACTAATCATGAATTAAGGTCAGATAAAGTTTTTCGAAAATATGAGTAGTTTTCGTGTAAAGTTGCGATAAATATAGACAATTTTAAATTTTGTTAAAATAATACTTTTCTCAATAACGGCTATAATTTTTCCTTTAAATTTTCTATTAGTATATGTAAGGACAGTAAAAAATTCATGCTATAATTTATTTTGTCTCATTTCCGATTAACTACTTATAATTTCAGTGCAAAAAGTTGATGTTTCACAATTAAAGTTGATCATACGTATTTTTTATTTATCCAAAATTTGATCCAAAAATCTGCTTATTAAGAAAGGTCATGTACAATTTTTCGAGAAAACGAGTCCTTGCGATCCGAGTCCTCTGTGAGACGAGTCTTCTTGATTAAACAACGATCTCAGAGAGCAGAAATACTGTTCTGGAATGAAGGGACATTATTTACACACCTTTCCGATTTATTGTCAATTGCACATGGGGTACCGCAGGATTTTAGTTCATATTATCTATATATTTATTACAATACGTAAATGATATTCAACACAGTTTTCCATTTCAAATTAACATGTCATACCGTACTCTATTGAAAATGAACAATGTGCAATTGACTTAGGTCATTGTCACCACCCTTCATGCTGCTATTTGAGTACATTCCGCGAATGTTAATTCCCGGTTG
Organism: Gryllus longicercus; assembly: GCA_038098605.1. Classification (NCBI taxonomy): domain Eukaryota; kingdom Metazoa; phylum Arthropoda; class Insecta; order Orthoptera; family Gryllidae; genus Gryllus; species Gryllus longicercus. Next base: position 1,267,424 of record JAZDUA010000185.1, read on the forward strand.
AGATACATAATATTCTGGTGTAAAACATCCTCTAGCTATCAGACTTTTAGATTACGGAAAAGAATTGAACGAATGAGCAAATCCCACACAAATGATTCTCAAAAGCTTCACTTTATTAAGCTATAACTTTTACCATTACCTTTCCTCTTACGAATCAGAGTTTTTGTCAAAAATGACTTATTCAGGAATGGTTATTTTTTGCAATTGTCGAAATTATAGAAAGTTTGCCGAAAGTGTGACAATTATTAATTTTTTATCCACCTTTGACGTATTTGAAAAGAAAATTTAAAGAAAAAATTCAACATTTTTGCACAGCATCATTGTTGATCAGACGGCATTTATGAGTGAATGCTTAATAATCGCCGTACTTTTTTTATAATAATATTTTATTTTGCAATTTGTTTGGGTATAAACATTTGGCAAAATTACATACAATTTTAATAACATGAGAGGAATAAGGTCCATTGACCGTACTCCTAATATTACATTTTTTTAGATTAACACACACTGAACATATTTGATAACTAAACTAACATACTAAAAATATAAGATGATAAGCATATATAATAATAAAACAAAATAATATAACAATTTATAGTCGATATGTCAGGTCTAAAGTATGATATCGTTTAAGTCGTCTGGTAGTGTCACTATTGTCTAATAAGTTAATGGCAAGAATATTTTGATGATTATGTAGTCGTTGTAAGTATTTTGCGCTGGTCTTGTTAATTTCTTCTTTTATTGTTGTCATTTGTAAGTCTCGGTGTATTGTGGCGTTCGTTACGAACCAAGGAGCATTTACAAAATTTCTTAAGCTTTTAGATTGGAAACGTAATATTTCAATATTTGAATTTTGAGCTGCTTGAGAATTTTGAGAATTTTGCCGTACTTCAAACAAAATCATGCAAAAACGACTAATTTTTTTACGAAAAAATTGTATTTACACTTATTTGAAGATGTCTTTGAACAGCAGATGTAGTTACAGGAAGACGCCAAAAACATTTAGAACTTGTTAAATTTTCGGAAAATTAGGGATTTGATCGAAAATGAGATTTAAACTTTTCTTTTAAACGTCCTTTACACTACCCCAATACAAAACTTAATCAATCTAATTAATCAATTTAAAGCCATTTTTGAGAAAATTTTGAAAGTGTAGAGACTTTATGTAAAATTTCCCAAATTTACAATATCCATATCCGTTTCAAAATTGCAGGGCCTTGAGATCGTTTATGTTGATCGGGAAATATCAGTTTTAAAGAAAATTGTCTGATTGATTTTTTTCGCTAGGGTTGACCATACAGAGTTGGACACACACGGATACACAGTTTATACAGACGGACACACTGACGAATACACTGACGGATACACTGATGGATACACTGGTGGGTACACTGACGAGTACACTGCCGGATACACTGACGACTGCCCTGACGGAAGCCCTGACGGGTACACTGTCGGACAGACTGACGGCACACTGACGAATACATTGACTGATACACTGTCGGATACACTGACGGATACACTGACAGATACGCTGTCGAATACACTGATGGATGCACTCGTCAGATGCGTTGACGGATACACTGACGGAAACACTTACAGACACACATACTGTAACACAGACAGGCACACGGACACACAGACACTTAGCCAGACAGTCAGCTTGCAAGACGGAGATAGACCCACAAAATATCAATTCTGACAACACAACGTGTTAGAGGAAGTAATTTACTAAATATAAGGACACGATTTATTCTCCTTTTCGTCACCTAGGGCCCAGGAAACCTCGGCGCAAAAATTGTACGTGAGCTTATTTCAAAATCTATCTTTGAACATCAGATGTTAAGGGAAAAAGGTCTATCTTCAAATTGTAGTTATAGAAAGACGCCAAAAAAAATTTAGACTTTTGTAATTTTCGAAAACTCAAATGTCGACGAAAATGAGACCTATATATTTTTTTCCTGTCTTGCACGCTATTTGCGGTCAAAGTTCAATAAAAAATGTCTACCCGTTGTTGAGAAAATTTTGAAAATGTCTCTGAGGCTTCATGAACAGAACTAAAAAGAAAGAAAAAAAACAACAACATCCGTTTGAAATCGGCAGGGCCTTGAATTCGTTTAAATCGATCGGAGGATACCAAATTTGTTGAAAATCGTATGAACGGCTTAGGCGCTAGTGTTGACCACAGACGAACGGACGGACAGACAGACATTTTGCCGTCAATCGAATTTTCGGTATCAATAAGCCACAAAATTTCGATTTTAACTACACAACGTGTTACAAGTAATAATATACCTCATGAAAGAACAAGATTAATTTTTCTTTACCAGGGCCCAACAATAGGTGTTTTTCTGTCGTCGATTTCTATCGTAGGATTATAATACTTTCTCTTCTACTTTTAAGAGCTATTGCTCCTTATAAGCTCAAATCCTTCATTAACATTTCCGTCTACGTTATTAACTGAATAATAAAAACTTTAGAAAAATTCTCTAATATTGTTATAAAAGCTTTATTGAAAGCTTGGAGCTTGGCCGTGGTGGAAAAAAAGTGCTTTGAAATACATCCTGACCTAGCAGCGCTGACGAAACGTTGATAGTTTTGGCGTGGGGCCTGTGCCCGAGAAGTCGTCGGTTCGACCCCATGAGTGAGTAAGTGCGTGTGTGTGTGTGCGAAAATTTTCTTTCGGGTCGAGTCGTTAAGGCGACTGCTGTGAACCCTGCTTTTCTTGATGTTTCAGGAGAATGTTGGGACAGCGTACGATTCAATGGGCAACGGAATGCGAACAAAACGTTCAGTTACTTTGGCAAAACGCAAGGGGGGATTTTACGCCACTGCAATTATTAAGTACTGGATCAAAGGCAATTGTAATATTAAGAGAATAATGAAGACGGTATTTAAAAGAAAGCGTTTATGTGTTTACAATCGGTCAATTTTGAATTACAAGGTAAATTATCTTGTTATGAATTATTTTATGTTCATCGTTCATTACAATTTTCTTGGATACAATTTGAAATGTCCATGAAGGCACCATTTTGCTGTCTTCTTTTGAAATATTGAATGATGCTTAAGATATCAAGCCTAATTGGATTTGAGACTAGCTGAACCCTTGCAATTACATCACACACACAACAACCTGTAGAAAAGTTAAACCAGAAAAGTACAATATATGCACTGTATGAAAAATAGAAAATATTGTTTGATATCGTTTAGCACTAATTCTCTCCACACATTCGGTATTCTGCGAGTAGCGAGCGACTGCTCGCCGAATCCCGAGTAATGCGGACGACTTGCTTACTATTTGCCGAGTGAGGAACATTCGGTGCTCGCCCTACCCACGTGTCGGTCTTTTAGACACATCTAAGCGAGCGAACATTCCCCGATCGCATCAGCTGCTCGGGATTGGGCGAGCAGTAGCTCGCTGCTCGGCGAATGCCGAATGTGTGGAGCCGCCTCAAGACTAATGAAATTAGGGAGGTGTAAAAATCCTGGAACAATACAATCATTATTCACTATAAACACAGAAATAAACATTTTTGAAAATTAAATTGAAATGTTTAATATTTACCGAGATCTAAACACTATAACAGGGAATCTTACTATCTACCTTCATTTAAAAATGTAAAGGATTAATGTAATTATTGTAATCATTGAATGTTCCTAAAGGAATACATGTTTTAAACGATTGATGGTCGTTACGTCTATATCGTTGCAATTAAAAACTTAACCTTTGAACTTAATCTCGCTATGTTTACTTCGCTAACTCGAACCTCACACTCACATACGCTTGCGTGCGCTAGACCAAGACATTCTTAAAAAGGAACTTGACGCTACCAAACGGTCTAATGAAGAAGTGACGGCAAATAAGTCTTCATTCTAATAATTGTACGATTTTATTAAATTTTTAGCGTTTATACCATACAACCGGTTAATGATAGGATCCGATAAAGCATCTTTCATTTAAAGCAGGGTACCTTTCATTTAAATTGAGATTCCAAACCATTTTACTTCATTGGCATTTTTAATAGAATGATTTCTTCATCGATCCTCTTACGTTTTGCCTATGATATACAGAATCCATAATCGTGACACAAAGAATCGCACTTTAATGCTCTAAAGATAACCATTTCGTGCCCTAATATTCTTGTAAATATCTCTATTTTTCAATTATCGAAAATTCTTACGCATTAGAGTAACTGAGTTTCTAATATTCACTGAAATGCAATGACTACAATATGTTAAGTGTTTTTTATGAACTGGTAACATTTCTCCAATGCGTTTTGCAGTGAGTACTTTCTTGAGCGATGGTATATCATTGTCAATGCATAGTTATTATTCCTAAGGATCAAAGAAGGATACGAAAGAACAGAAGCAAATTTTTGTAACTTATTATTATACTTTATATTATACTATTATATACTTTTGCTTTATATCAGAAAACATGAATTATGTTTATTAATATTCCTTTGTAATCAACAGGATCATAATTTTCCTGATTAGACATCAATTCATACTCGGCTACTGATCATCACTGACGCTCCTTCAAAATATCATTGATGCTCAGGTGGTCTATTCGTACGCCGTTGGGAACTCTTGACTTAAATGAAAAAACACGTCATTTGATTAAGAAAAGAGGTCAAATTTTTTTATAATATTAGGAGATGTGGCTCAGGGCATCGTCTTATGCAGTCCCTCTGACTGGGAGGTCCGAGGTTCGAGTCCCGGTGGCAAGATTTCGGGAGTAGCTTGTCAGTAAGGTCGAATTTATTCGCTGTCTGGAGGAGAATTCTAGCGGCCGGCTCCTCTGATCGGTAGTATTCCGTGGTTTCTACGATCAACGACACGACTGCCGAAGCAGTACCCTAACAAACAGGCCACGCGTGATCTTCCCTTCCTTGTTCATTGTCCTCTTCTTCTCTTCTACTTACACACACACACCTACATGCACTACACTACCACACATGGCCGGAGCCTGGAGGGAGCTTAGATCGTGTCCCGGCTGGGGCGGTACCTCGCTGGTGGGAGATACTTGGTTGGGGAAAACCCCTCTAGCCGACAGTAAGCCGCCGCCGGACCTCGCCATACAGCGGGGGAAGACTACCGCCATCTCCGAGCAAAACATGCACTACACTTACGGGTCCAATGAGCTTAATACTTTATGCGCCGGGAATCCTTAACAGTAAATCCACCAATCAGTCTTTCTAAATGAACCCTTAGTGGTTTAAATGTGCATTTCTTGAAGAACGAATGGTTGTTACTGCCCCCTTTCGCAAGCACCCACGCGCGCAGGAGCAGCCGTCAGGAGCGCGGTTGCATTTCAATCGGCGCCGGCCCGTGAATGGGTGTAGGAGGCTGTGAATCCAGCGCGAGCGGGCGGGGCGCACCTGCTGGGTGGCGAAGGGCGGGAGCCGCTCCCCCCCCCCCCCCCCCCGCGGCGGTCGCTTTGACGGAAGCTCGCCGCCCCCCCTCCGCCCCCCGCGCGTCGTAAACGTGATGGCGGCGGCGATGCGCCGGCCGAGATAGCCGCCCCCGCGCCCCGCGCCCTGGGTGGGAGCCCCGCGCCTCTACCTGCGCCCGCCCCGCCCCGGCCGCCCTCGCCGCCGCTCCCGCATCGCTGCGCCGGCGCGCGCTCGGCCGCCGCGCTTCGTTTCCGAAGAATACGAGCAAGTGCGTTTGTCACGTTACAAAACACAAAAACACAGTAACATTTTAAAACAACGAAATGACAAATCTATTGGGAAATGTATAGGAAAAATGAATTAAATATGACACTTATGAAAACAAATAAATTAATTTTATTATTACACAGGTGCATATTTAAAATATATGTAGAATGTGTCTTTAATCAAACTGAAGTCTTCGGAAAATCACGGCCCATGTAATTCTATAAACACTGTAATTTGTTGGAAAGTAACATTATTATACATCATTTGGGGGCGGCAGTTAGCCCATTTTGTTGACATCAGTAAATAAAAAGTTATAACTTTAAGTATATCAGCAGTGTTAAAATTATTATCTATAAGGTATTAATATTTATGAAATTTTTGGTTGGAGCGTTTTTCGTAAGTTTATAAAGTTTAAGAGACACCACCATGAGAAATAGTAATGAACACTAGTATATTCTGCTTTATGTACTAGTCTGCCAATGCTCGATAATTTTACTTTCCCGTATACATACGTTATGCGGAGTGTATACGTAGTATAGGGAAACTTATGTAATGCAGAAAATCGATTTCGATATTTCGACGGAAATACACGTTTTGGAGTACCCTAATACCGAAAAAGTGGTTCTTTTCAAAACGCCCGACTGTCTGTCCGTCTGTGAACACCACCAGCGATTAAAAGGATTTTTTCCAAATTGAAGAAACCTCTGTCCACTTGGCCTGAGTCGATGCTCTGTGATTTTGAAAATTATTCATTAATTTTTGGGGGGCACTTTACATACAACTTTTGGGACATTTTCAAGCTTTTCTCAAAAATGGCTCCAAATTTTTTTTAAATTTATTTTGCGAATACAGCAAAATACCCTAATAAAAGTGACATAGGTTCGATTTTCAGGTTTAATTCTGAATTTTCGAAAATTTCAAAAGTTCAAAATTTTTCGGGCGTCTTTCTACACCTACAAATTGAAGATAGAAATTTTTCTTACAAATAAAATTTGTTCCCAATAATAAGTTCTTTCATGAATGTCATGTAGATTGTTTTGAAAATTTTAGTAGTTTTCAAGCAATATTGCGTGCATTATGTGCAATTTTAAAAAATTACAAAAACAAGATTTTCGCAAAAACGGCTCCAATTTTTTTTTAAAATTTTGGCAGGGATATTGCTAAATGCACTCTATAAGATGGCATAACCGCCATATTGCTATATTATTTTGTTTTTTCCAAAAATTACAAAAATGTAATTTTTTGACTTGTCTCTCACGTAGTTAATATTTACATTAGGGGAAATTTGTTCACATTACTGTATTTGTGAGTATATTGCTTTAAATAATGTCAGATTAAGTTTCTCGAAACTCAACAGTTTTCTGTGAAAATGAGCTCAAAATTCCGCAATTTCAAGAACGCTCAAACGCCATTTTCTAAGAAAGGGCTTTAAATTTTGTCTTCAAATTTTTCCATCAGATAGTGCTAATTGCACTGTTTAAGATGACATAGAATAAATTTAGCTGTATTCAAAAATTCACAAATGTAATTTTTGGAAGATATCTGACACCGTTGATATGCACTTTTTCAGCAATTTGTAAACACTATTTCTATGTGAGTTTAAGTACTTCAAATAGCTTTAAATGAAATTTTTCGAAAACTCAAACATTTTCTGCGAAAAAGAGCTTCAAAATTCGAATTTACAGTAGCGCTTAATTGCCATTTTCCTAAAAACGGCTGCAAATTTTTCAACGAAAATTGCAATTTTGGAAGAAGTTTTACTGTTCTTTAATATCCATAAAATGTGTCTGTTATTATAAAATCGAAAAATTAAGACAAATTCAAAAGAATGTACTTTGGGCGGTGATAGATGTCATCTTCCAAGTTCTGTGGCATGTTCGAATAGGTAGCAGAAATCAAAGGAAATAGAAAATAATACGGGAAAGTCTGTGCCATTGTTTAGCACCACTAGTTTTATTATACGCCTGTAGAAATATTGGTGTGTTTAATGATTTCCCAATCCTATTCTTGAATTGTTTCTTTTATGAGTCAGGCAGGCGTTATCGCGGATTGCGACTTCAAAACGCCTCAGTTGGCAATAAATGTCGGTAACAACGATTACACTTCGAGGAAGCAATTCGTAGAAATATACACAGTTTTCGTCCCACCAGACGAATAAAAAATATTTTGTGGATGAACTCGGGCCTTTCCTGTATTGTTATGTCTCAATAATTACTTTTTTTTTCTTAAATTAACGTCAACGCATCATTTCTCGCCAACAGCAACGATAATGGATAGGAATGGTCAATGTACTGCACGAGTCAATACATAACGAGAAACCAAGTATGCACATTTTAACACCTGATAATCTTTATGCTTTTGACATAGAGCCTGGGGTACGTACCCATACATCCGATTTGCCAACCTTTATCATTGAACGGAAATATTGCTCTATTGTTCAATGATAACAGTCTATGGCATTTGCCAATTTTTCTTTGAAGTGGACCATCGTGGATTAAGGTGTTTAATCGGGCAGTTTCAAAAGCCGAAGGTTATCCTGAACGTGAGAATCATTCATGTTAAACATACCTTCCTTGAAACGAGAAAACGATTTTCTTGTCGTCCTCTCTCTGATAATGTTGTCACTACACACTGGGCAAATATTCAGTTGTCTTCTTTGCCTTCGCCCCTCTATTGAACGCGAAGAAAAGAATATGACGGAAATGTTCCACTTTGTCCACATGACACTTCAATTTTTATCCACCATAGCACCTCTCACTATTTGCAAGAGTGCAAAATTCTCAACCTCAGGCACAATAGTAGAACGTAAAAAAATACAATCAAATATTTATCCCACAGCACTGTCAACGCGACAAACAAAAAAACACGTATGCACCAAGCCAAATTGTAATGTAGAAAATAAATATGCATTAACAAGACCTTTCCTTATATTTCCCTGAACTTTTACCAACTTTTGCTGAATCTTAACTTGACAATTGTTTATAAACACGGCTAAATCTGATATCAATATATGAATACAAATATATTAAGAATATTAAGAAGAGTAAAACCTCGTCCTACATGGCAATTTCCTTTAAAAAATTTGGAGTCGTTTTTAAGAAAATGGCTTTTCACAGAAAATTTGTGAGTTTTCGAAATACGTCATTTGAAGCACTTTAACTGCAAATACAATAGTGTTTACAAATTGCTAGAAATGTGCATATTAACGGCGTGAGAGATATTAAAAAATAATACATTGGTGAGAGTTTTGAAAAAAAAAAGAATACAGCGAAATTATCAATCTTATGCCGAAATTATTAATCTTATGCCATCTCTAAGAGTGCAATTAGCACTATACGTTCGAAAAGTTTGAAAAGTTTTCTTACAAGAAATTTAAAGAACAAATTTGGAGCCGCTTTTAGGAAAGTTTCTAAAGTATCCGGGGGGCTTCGTATAACGTGCTCCAAAAATTAATGCAAGTTTTTAAAATCGCAGTGGTTTGACTCAGGCCAGATGGACAGGGGTGTATTCACTGTGGAAAATCGTATGCATAGGCACTAATATTGTTCACTTACATCAGACGCACGGACGTTTTGCCGTCAATTGGTTTGTCGGTGCCAAGGACCCTCAAATCAGGGATTCTGGCTACACCACGTGTCAGAATGTTTTTCCTTAATTTAGGAAATGAATTTTTCCAATTTTTCGCTATCAGGGACCGGCATTGATTTTTTTCTGCCAAAAATCCGCCTTTTTTTGCGCAGCATTACATAACTTTCCCTAAACTATGTATATTACTTCGTATATATGTATGTATACGGGAAAGTAAAAACGCCGTTTTTGTACGCAATATTTGGTTGCATGATCGAGAAGCGTCTTAAGAATATATACCGTAAAATTAGAAAAGAAACGGAAATGGAGAAAGGTTACTTTGAAAATAAGCTCTTCGTATCGCGCATAAATGCTTTTTTGGTTGGGATGTGCTCCTACAGCTGCTTTTGTTGATGCAATTGTGAAGGGAGGTGGCGGGACTCCGCTTCTGACTATCTGCACGCGAGTCAACAGTTGAAGTTTTGCTTCTAAAAAGGTGGTCAGCAGCTGCAAAAATGACCCTCAAAAACACCAAGAGGTAGTGTGCACACTGCTCAATAACAATTAAAAATACCATCGTATATCATTGCGATACATAAAATATTCAATAAGAAAAACAATATAACAAATAAACAAAAACAATCTTCACGAATACTGTAATAACATCGTACGGAATTAGAAACGTTCTTTACGTAAAAGATTATGAAAAAGTTACAATTCCATTAGGAACACCTGAATCCCAAATATTTAATGGCGAGGGGCTTCTTTCTAGGAGGTTTGATGTCACAGGACGTCATATGCCGTAAGCAGTGTCGTACTGAGTGTAAAGATTCAGTCAGAATGCGCAGTACGGCAATTTGCGGAATAACAGAATTAGAGTTCCTGAGTGGCTAAAAAATCGTACACACTTGTCACATGCCCGGCGGCTGCATGCTTTTGTTTTATTGTTCGCGCGCGTTGGAAATTATTAATATAAATATTTTGGTATTTTTTCGAGTTTATGGTATCGAAAGAAACAATAAAACTTCTTATATGACGTTTTGGACCTTCCAATAAAATTACGAAAGCCTCGCCCTTCTCATCTCCTCACTCATCAAAACGGGTGGTCAGAAATGACCATAGCCTCAAAATCTATGACAAAATTTATAGTCTCGATAATATTCTCGCTATTTAATTGCAATGATTTAAGAATACAGTTGGAAGTCAATTATCCGAACTAATTGAGACCAGGTATAGTTCGGATATTCGATAATTCGGATAACCGAACCTAAAAATGTACATAAAATACTGTATGTATAAAGTGTAGTATATTATGTATAAACAATAAACATTCCGAATTAGTGACAGCTGTTAAGCATTTACGTTCGGTTGTTTGCCAATGTACCCTTAGTTCTCTTGCACTTGAAGGTGGTGAAAAGCATTTTTCTGCTAATAATAAACATTCCAATTTCTTAAGCAGTTATCGTAGGATTTGTCAAAGTTCGCTGAAGTCAGATGATTGACTATAGTGCAAAATTTCGTTAATATTTTATCGCTGCCAATCATAGCGGAGATCATTTTCAAAATTCAGTATTACAAAAGAAAATGAATACATAAGAAAAACGAATACGGTATCTAATTAAAATATATATATATATATATATATATATATATATATATATATATATATTACTCAGAGAAAATACGAGTTCAGATATTTGACGTTTTAGAATGATTCGTTCAAACTGAAATGTTCGCTCAGATCCACCAAGTGGATCATTATTATAAGGATATGCACTGCGCATGACCTCCCTTTCTTTATATTCGGTTATCGATTAATTTTAATTGGTTCATGCTCAAACGAAATAATCTTCAGTTTTAATGGCGTCATTAATTTTACTTTCTCGCATACTGCTTGCGCAATATAGAGAAAGAACTGCAATGCTGCGGGAAAAAAGGCGATTTTTCGACAGAAAATCTCCTATGGCCGGGTTCTGGTAATTAGAAAGTTAATAAATCTTGTTCCCACATGTGGTAAATTGCTTCCTTTAACACGTTGTGTAGTCGGAATCCATATTTTGTCACCGGTAAAAAAATATTGATGGCAAAACATCTGTTGCTTGTCTGTGACTCTCCGTCTGTTTCTGGTCAACGCTAGCACCTTAACTGTTCTCACGAATATTGAAATTCCTCAGTCAATCATTACGAACTCAAGACCCTGCGAGTTTGAAACAGATATTTTGAATTTCACGGGTACTGAATATAAAGAAGCAACATTTCCCAAATTTTCACAAAATTGATTCATTTTTTATTAAACTTTCTCTCACAACAGATAGCAAAAAAGCTCTTAAAAATTGGCGTAGGTCTCATTTGCGTTCAAATCCATAAGTTTTCGAAAATTGCTAAAGTTACATATTTTTCTACTACTACAATATTGAATATAGAGATCTTTTCTTTGTGAAATTGTTGTTTAAAGGCAGATCTTAAAGTAAGGTCTTACAGTACAATTTCTCGAATATACTAGTATTTGTTGCATACTTTTGCATGATATATAAGCAGTTCAAAAGTGTATAAAAGTATTTTGTCACATAGAACAAACTCTCCTATTGATATTGTGCAGTTTTAATTTTAATTTTTGAAAATACGGAGTGCTCGCCGAAAGTGAAACCAACCTTCCTGACCTTCGATACATACGATGAAAGATTTTAAGGAAAAAAAGGGTACTGTTTTTAGGAATATAATTATGTAGAAATTTCCTCTATTTCACGCAAAAATGAGCGAAACCTACTCATATTTTCGAAAAATTGTATATGAATTTATTTCAAGATCTTCCTTAAACAACATATTTTGTTAGGAAAAAAGTTCTATCTTCAATATTTTGGCCGTAGGAAGATGCCGAAAAAACTTCTGCAATCTTTGAAAATACCGAGATTTCAACGGAAATGAGATCTGTGGCTTTTTTAAAGCGCCCTTCACGCCTTCGAGGACAATGCTTAATCTACACATTTAGAGCCATATTTGAAAAAAAAATAAAAATAAAAATAAAAATAATTGAAAATGTCGCGGCTTCATGCACAGTGCCCTCAAAAATCAAAATATCCGTTTGAAACTCGCAAGGTCTCGAGTTCGTGCAGATGGATCGGGTAATATCAATTGCGCATTTCATTAATTGATCACGGATTGTCCATTTATCAATTTTATCAATTTAGTGACTAGCGTTGACAACATACAGACGACTGACAGCCAAACGTACAGATAGATGATTTTTCGTCAACACGACAATTTTGTGGAATGAAAGATCCACAAATCATGTATTCTGACCATTCAGTAAGTCAGAGGAAATAATTTACTACATAAAGGAACGAGATTTTTTCAGAAAATGTAAAAAGTGTTTCGAAATATGAGTAAAATATTCTCTCGGCATGATGGTTGTAATAAAAATATAGTTTTAAGAGGGAAAAGTAGGGTTACAAGATTCGACACGAATCGATTCTACTTTCTAGCGCCTTCTACAAACAACCTCCATGCGTTTGCTCTTCGACTTTCTCTCGCGGAAAGAGATAGCGTTGAGCGCATCTTGCTCCAAAGCAACCTTATTTAAGAAACTTGTATTACAAGAGCATATACAATCTGGCATTACTTCTAACTTTTGCGGGTTTCGAAAATTTTAGAAAGTTTTAGAAAGTTAAGCTAAAATTATACCTACTCCAATTTTTAAGCGCTCTTTACTTACATTACTTACTTTTTAAAAAAATATGCGAAAACATTTTACTTTTTCAAATTAGTGGTGCTACAACTGTGCATACTTTCTTGCATTGTAAGAAATTACGAAGTCTTGAAATATTACAATTTCTGCGCCACAAAATCTAGCTATTACTTGAAAATGTCCTATTTAAACAAAGCACATGTGGTACGCATCTGCAATCATTTAGATAATTAGGAGCAGCAATCATTTCTTTCTGACATCGAGCCTCAATTACACCCAGCACGACGTTGATGCCTGCGCGGTGTTGTTAAAACAACAATGAACGATTCTTTTGGCATATGTGCTTGGTGAATATTTTCTTATCAATTCTTGCCTACAACACTCATTTCCATCTGTATTCACAATTCAGCTTGTTTGTGTGTTGACGCAGCTATCCTAGAATTTAACAAGACGTTCACAGAATACACGTCTTGTTATCTTAGTACGTCATACACAGTATTCACTGTCAATTGAAACAAAATTCCAAACATGTAGTATGCATGAAGGTCTAAAGATGCACAGTACTCGAACAATACGCAAACTTGCACGAAACATGTATGCTTGCCAAGAAATAATTTCAAGGTTTGGAAGCTCTACGAATCTTAAATAAAAACGATAGCTTGCATGGCAATCCTGTCTCTTCTCATTACATCTTAGATCTTAGGTACGAGCAGCCTTATTTCAAAAAAAATATTTCAAAGTTTATAACACAAATTCGTCAATTAAAACGGTGTCAATCACATCTCATCATTTTACTTTCTGGCACTTAAGAAGGAACGTCTTTAGAATTGAAAGTTACGTAATGCTGTGCGAAAAAACGGCAAATTTTTGGCCGAAAAACTCTTATTACTGGGCCCTGGTAACGAAAAAGTGGATAAATCCAGATTTTAAATTTAAAAAAAGTCCTCTAAATGGTCTAGCCTAAATCCCTGTTTTGGAGGGTCCTTGATACCGAAAAATCGATTGACGGCAAAAGGTCTGTTCGACCGTCCGTCTGTGAAAAACGCTAGCAGATAAATCGTTCAGCTGAATCTTTCCAAAATTGATATTCCCCGATATATCTGGCTGATGTCGTGGCCCCTTGAATTTGAAATTGATATTTTCATTTGCGGGTTCTTTACACGAAACCCCTGGGACGTTTTCAAAATTTTCAAAAAAATGGCGCCATCGATTTTAAGTAAATTTTATTCTTGAATAGTCAGAAGGAAGTTTAAGAGAATGGCACAGGTCTCATAGCTGTTAAAAAATATAATTTTTCAAAAATTGAAAAAAGTACAAAATGTTTTTTCGGCGTCTTCCTATAACTAAAATATTAAAGAGAGACGTTTTCTCTAAATAAAATCTGTTTAAAGATAGATTTTGAAATAAGGTCATGTACAATTTTTCAAAAATTGGAGTGTTTTTCGCGTAATGTTGGGTGAAATATGGGCATTTTTTTATTTTATTTAAACATTTTTTCTCAAAAACGGCTCCATTGTTTATGATGGAATTTTGTTGGCGGATAACTGAAGGACATTTAAGAAAATGGTGCAGGTCCCCAAACCCTGATTTTTAGACAATTGAAAAAAATCAACATTTTTTTCGGAGTTTTCCTACTACTATAATTATGAAACTACATTTTTTCCTCAATGAAACGTCTTCACCAAAACAGATATTCAAATAAGGTCACATTAAATTTTTCGAAAATGAGTATTTTTGAGTAATTGTGCGTCGAAGTTAGTCGCCCGCTCTGAAAATACTGCGCTTCTTGATCGTAATTTTAGGTGTTTGACGCAGTTGAATGCTATGTATGTTAGAATGTGTATAGTATATCATATTTCATATTTCTTTGTTCGTTTCTTACATTGGAGCTTTTCTTACACGTTCATAAATTAATCTTTTAGAAATTATTTAAACTTATTTGAAATAAATATGAAATAAAACTTTCTAGCCTTTAGTTGCCAACTCTCAATTTACGCAGTTAGATGCTTCGTAAGTGAAAATTCGTATATTATTTAATGTATCACTTTATTATTATTTATTGCATATTTATGAAATTTAATTTTAAATAGAAAAAGTTGTATAAAAAAATTTGGAGCCATTTTTGATAAAATTTCGAAAATGTATTTGAGAATTTATATAGAAATCTAAATATCTGTTTCAAACTCATAGATCCTTGATTTCGTACAGTTCGATTGCCGAATGTTGATGTTGGAGAAAATCATCTGAACTGTTTAGGCGCTTGCCGTTACACAGACAGACTGTGAGATAGAGACTGACTGGATGGCAGATAGACACAGGTTGTCACATAGACGCAGACATGCTGTCATATATACACAGGACGGGCTGTCTGGTAGACAAAGACAGGGTGTCAGATATACACAGACAGATACCTTTTGCCGCCAATCGAGTTTTTGGTATCGAAGTCCCCCAAATCCTGTATTCTGACTGCACGTCTCAGAGGAAACAGTTTTCTTTTTACAGAATGAAAATTTATTCTTTTTCATTACCGGGGTCCACATACAAGTTTTTCTGTCGAAAAATCGTTGATTTATGCCGAATAATTACAGTACTTGCTGTTTACTACGTAAGTACGTAGTATATGGGAAAGTAAAATAAGCAGTATGTTTTTGCATTCTTGCCAAAATAATTTCTTTTTGGCTCTGATTTCGCCCTAATTACTAAGATCGAAGCTTCTTGCGTCCAAACATTTTCCTCGTAAAATATTTATTAAAAGTGGCGCAGCGTGAGAAAATTAACTGGAGAGCAGCAGCAGCCAGGCGAAAATTTGTCGTAGTGGAGATTAATATATTTTGGGATTTTTAGATTCTAAAATAAGCAGTATGCGCCTGAAATGGGCCTCTTAAAAGACAAACACATGCGTTTCGATAATTCTCATACATTTTTCAATATAAATCGAGATGAAAATGGCATTTTGGAATAACTTTAATTTTACACTAATTTATTCCACAAATATTAATATGAAACATTTAAAAAAAATATTAAATGGTTAAACATTATTGAGGAAAATAGAGTTTAACGAGTCAATATAATTTTATTTGAAATCATGACTGAGTTGCCAGAAAAATGAAAGTATGGTCTGGGTCTGCTTTTGAACCAAAAATTGCTCGAACGTCTTCGTGTACAGACATAAACGAATACTTGGAAATAATTTTGTTTACGATAATACATTTGTATCTACTGATGAACCTGAAAATGTAATTGTTTATTAGATGAAAAAGAGGACGTATGAATTTAATACAAAAAGAGACTTTGCATGTATCGTTGTAAGTCGGGCACTTGAACATTTTGAACTCTAGTGGAAGTTGTTGAAGAATAGAAATTTTTTGTATTTAGTTTTGTTTTTAGGTAATTTGGAGGATAGGAGTATTACTAGTTTGTGTTGTACCTTTTCTTTCAAATTTAACTTGTAAGTAAATGTCTTATTTCTATTTGAATTTGAACGCATTTTTATTTCAGTAAGATATGATACAAAACTATTAAAATGTATTAGTAAAATAGGCCTTTGCTAAATCAAATCCAGTTTTATCACTCATGCATGCGTACCTTTTTCCTAGGTCGACTCAGGGGTGTCAAGGTTGCACTACATGAAATGTTGCATCTGATTGTCAAGGGAAAAAACACTACTGCCTACATATTTCCCGTTTTTGACCTTTTCTCAACTCTATACATATTTTCCCTTTCTCTCTATTTCCGATTTTTGCATGTCACCTTATAATACTCCATATAGAATTTCGAAAAACACGTGGTAAAATATCTCGCAAATACTACTGTCCGGTGCAGACATTCACATGTAACCTATCGCTAAAAGTGGTATTTAATAATAAATATACTACATAGCAAAATTATTAATATGCTTGTTTTCATTTTTTATCCGTTTTGCCTGAAGTTTTATTTTCTGCGTATTTGAATATAATTTTGCATAAATTTCCATGTGCCATGCATATTTTAGAATAAAAAACCGCATATATATGTGCATATTTTTACAAAAAAACGCTTGCATATAACTCGGTTTCTACTTATTACATTGCAATTATGTGTATGATGCTAGTTAGTTTGCCAGTTTCTTCAATCGATAACTGACAACGGTCAGGAATCTCAAACAAGTATGGGCGATAATTAATGGATAAGTTAAATTATAACTGTGGTCTGTTCTGGATGTAGATTTGGTTGAATACACCATAATTCTAAAAAAGCGTACATTTCTTAGTACTACACTGTTTGCTTTGGATTGCTATGCGAAATGTGAACTTTCAAAGGGAACAACAGAAAGGGCATCGAACATTCGAAATGTTGCAGAACCGAAGAATGCTTCGGTTGCTCCTTTCGAATGCTATTGACTTCGAGAGTTACAAGTGTTGAAGAGATATAGGAGCGGACCCTGTCCGAGAGCTATTGGTATAGCCGGGCCCAACTCGGTCATTTCCGATCGTGCTCGGCAACGAGTCCAGCGTAACGAGACTGTAACGTTCGAGAAATCCGGTCACAGCACTGTCACTATCGAGATCGATAGATAAACGATTCGATTCGAATAAGTGACAAGTTTGAAACTTTTCTAAACTCCATTGCGCATGCGCAGGTTTCAGACAAGAGAGCGGCTCCCTTCCATTACTCTGCGTGATTCCTGTCTTCCACGAGCATGTGACCGAGTGAGGTGGCTCAAGGCACCAACTGATGTCACTGCAGAGCCTCTGACCGGGAGATCCTAGGGTTCAAGTCCTAACGATGGCAGGGTTTTCGACACTAGCTACATAGCTAGATAGAATTCAGCCGCTATATGGAGAAGAATTCTAGCGACCGCTGCTCTGATCGGTAGTTTTCCATGGTTTCTCCTATCAACAACACCAGACGAATCCCAGAGGAGCACTCTAACAAACGGGCCACGGACCGCACGCGATCTTTCCTTCCTTGTCCTATCCTCATCCGTAACTTACACACACTCTTACAAGCACTACCCCACCACACATGAAGCGAGACCGGTCGGGAGCTTAGAGCTCGTACCGGGTGGGGCGGTGTTCCGTTGGTGGGAGGTATCTGGTTGGGGAAAACCCCGCCAGCCGGCAGGGAGGTCGGCGCTGAATATCGCCATCCAGCGGGAGATCACCGAGAGCTCCCGAGTAAAACATGAACTACACATACGGGACTAATGACGTTAGCTGTTGACGCGCCCGGAATCATTAATCAATCAATCAATCTGAACATGTTGCGTGATTGCGTGGTGGGGCCTTCGCGGTAGCTTCACCTCAGAGTTTATTTCGAGTGTCAGGAAATAAACACAGGCACCCTTACCTCTATCTTCGACACCTAATTAAAGAAAATAGTCCAGTGATAGATAACTGATCCTCAAATTTTCTCTAGCTGTTCTGTTATCTCGCTCAATATTACTGCGACAGAGGGGTCGGCAAATGAATTATATGCTTTCTGATGAAGGCCTAATTCTTAACTCTATTTGTGTAGGAAATCTATGAACTTTATTTGAATAATGTGGTGATTAATGTGCGTCGTTGCTTCTACTTCATTCTCTGTGTCGGGTAGACCCCTCAGAAAACAAGCGCCTACATCTTTTGTAGTTTAAGAATATTTTAAGAACTTAAAAAATTAATTTTAATTTAATGTGCCGAAGTTTCACTTATGATGAGTGATGCGACTAGTTTATCTGACTTCACTGTAGAAATAATTATTATTCGCGAAGGGAAACTATCTTCAACTAAGGGCGTTCTTACTTTTTCCTTACTTCTAATGTTACTAATCGGTAATTTACAAACAGGTTATTTGATCGTTGCAATTAAATAGTGAGAATATGATCTAGGTAATGAAATTTGACAAAGATTTAGAAATTATGGTCGTTTCTATTTTTGATCGGTAATTGCAGTGAAATGTTCAAAACGATTCATTTTGTCGATTAAGGCCTACGGAACAGTCCTTGTGCCTCACCTTCTCTCGGATGCCCTGCACACGCGGTCACCCCCACGAAGGAAGGATTCGTCAAAATACCGCTGTGGGCGTCAAGTAGGAAAAACAGTTCAGTGACGCCTGTAATGTGATGGCAGCCATTTAGAACTGAGTTCAGCTGGCGGTGGCGCGGACGCGCGTTTGAGCTGCTAGTGGCGGGAGAATACCTCCATTTAAGCCAGAGGTTCCCTATGGGGTCATTATCGATCCCTTGGAGTCGATGAAATTGTAAAGAGGATCAATTAATTTTTAAGGGTTTGGCTGAGGGTCAATAGTCGAATATGAACTGGCGAATGATCGATTTATTCAAGATCCCATTGTTTACAAAAATTAAAGAAGTTCATAATTAATTGTTTTCTTAAATATTTTTTCCCTAGGACCTTTTCCAGCCGAAAGCCGGTTACCTTTGGGGAACGGATATTTGATCCAATGGGACGCATATTTGATCATACACTAGGCACCAACACACTAGCTGGATCCTCTGATCTGGGGTCAACAGAACGCGAGGCCCTTCGCGACAACACATTCATGAGAGACAAGGGGCAAGCTACCATGCCCAAGGCGGAGAACAAACCCGTGACCCTTCGGACAGAAGCGCTGCGTCGGTACACGCTCTAGCCACCTCCACCATCCAGGACGGCTGTTTCCTTGCATAAAGATAACACAATAAATCGAATAATTGATTACAAAATCGCTCTTCCTGTTTCGTCTTCATCACGATGTTTGTAATTGTCAAGAAATCACTGTGCACTCACAACATTACTGTATTGCGCACCAACATTGATCAGCAGTTTGTACTGCAGAAATGTCATGGCTAGTGCTTACAAACGCTTATCATACAATTGTATTTTGTTACCACTGCACAGTAGCGAAGATTAGAAACTCAGCTACTCACACTTAGAGGCGGCAGTCCCGGATTACTCGAAATCCAGATATTTACAAAAATATTGGTGTTATATTTTAGTCATTTATGTTAATTTCTTTGTTTTCTGGGTATGTATGATTATAATGTAGATACAAATGTAAGGGGGGTCGATGAAGCAAACATTTCTTTTAAAATGTGCCGATGCCATAAAAAAGTTAGGATCCCTAGTTGAAGCGAGTGCTTTGGGGGGCGAATACCGACTGCAACCCGCGCTCAAGTTTTCCTCAGCCGTTTTCCCACCCTCCCCAAAAAGACATATTCCGACTGCATCCCATTTCGTTTTCGTCCTTAGTATGAGGATATTGTAATTGATCAACTTCTGTCTCTTTTCAAGATGCATTTGCACTTCTTTTAGAGCATTCCCATCGTTGAAAACCACAGTTAAACGTTTGGGGAAACAAACATTGAAACCTCCTATCACGGGCATCTTCGTACCCTGCTGAGTTAACAATCACAATTACTAAGAATCAGTAAATTTGATCGTCAATGTTGGCAAAATGAGATTTCAAATTCGGCTGACGTTGCTACCTTGGGAGAGCGACGTTCTTGCCTTCCAAAAGAAAAGTGACACTAGTGCGAATTTCTGATTTCTCAGAAATTGCAATTTTAAGTTTCGTTGTTCTGTACTACTCGTTATAGATAGTACCAAATATTCACCTTCTAGCGGACAGTAATTAAACTAATTGAAAATAAACTTCAGAATAGTAGCAGTACCTCTTGGTAACCTCTAATCAGCTTTTAGGTGAAAAATGACGGTTTCGCACTTGTGTCACTTTTCTATTGGAGGTGCGTTATTTCAAAGGAAGCGCTGCGCGAGGTTGACGCATGACAGGTGCTCGAACATGTGCTCTGTTCTCAACGAAAGGCGATAGCGAAGTTGTTTGAAATGGGAGGCGGATATGGAAAAGTGATGGGTGTATATCCATCACTTTTCGTGGCATAAAACAAGTTCTAAAGAAGTAGTTACGCGCGAACTAAATTTTACATTTTTTTCGACTTTCAAGTAATTTTCAACTACATGGATTAACTAGTATTACAAAGAAACACTTATCATTTCGTAGCCAAGTATGTGTATTTTTAAATGCACTAAATTTCACGTCCAACTCCATCCAGATAAGAAAGTTGCGTTACATTTTAGGCCGTGGCGCGCAACTAGATCTCCCGCAATAATCTGTTTCCGGTTGCGCGCGAGAGAGGAGACATCGAAGTCGAGCGGTCTTTTCTGAAGGATAAGCAAGGTTTGATAGATAGAATGGGAACAAAGAACGGAGAAATGCCTCAAAGATAGTTTGAAAGAGTTTTATTACCACTTTTGAAGTTGGTAGAGAAAATGCCGCTCATTTCATTAAAAGTACTCTCGATGGCTAGATGCTGCAATTTTTTGGAAATGGTATGTACGGAGATAGAACTTTTTGAATGATTGAAAACGTACGATTTATGAGATAACATTTTCGTTGCGAAATTATGAGACTTCCTGAAAAGGATCTTTTAGGGACCAATTTAAAGAAGGTGTCTCGAGTTCAAATAATCATGGAAACTTTGCTTTATCTGAATGCGTTAAAAAATCAAATATTACAGGTATTGACGACTTAATCATTCGTCGTTTCGTAACAACACTGTTCTTAATATATTTTTATTACGCAATATACTGAAACATTCAATGATTACGCCTTAAGTGCTGCAAAACTATAGCTTTTTACCAATGCTATTATACCCCTTTTCCGTTCACAACATTTTCATTCATGACAAAAAATATTGAACCTACTGTTCTTCCAATTGGACAGGTATCCTATGACGACTAGGAAGAGAGACAAATATATGAGAAAATACAGATTGGCGTTCCCAGATTGTTCCCGAAGAGATGTACTACTTCGCAGATCATCATATTCTCCTTGGAATTTATGATTTACTGCTTTTATAGACCAATAACACATCGCAAAAGAAGATACCATAATTTTCTTCAGCAGTGTTAATATTATTTTAGAAGCCATATTTATACAAATCGAAGAAAAAGGATTCAAATTATTATTCGGGATGTTTGCATCAAAAGATTCTGTGTCTGAGGAATTCTAAAAAATTAAATAACCCATTGCGATATTGTGAATTGTAGAATATATTGTAGATAACGAATATTAATTTGTTTCCCTTAACTGATAATCTAGTTACCGAGAACATTTTTTTCCTTCCGTGTGTGCATTTTGTTAATTTTTATTAAACACCATTCGTTAATAATAAACATAAACGGGTAAAAATGTGGAATATTTATTATGAATCCATTTCTGAACGCTAATGTTTCACTTTCTTCTCCTAAAACATTTAAAACAAAATGTTTCAGGCTAGTTCCGTCTGGATTCCCCATTTAGCCCTCCGTGGACTAATATGAGAACATCTATTTGCTCCACCCTCTAATAAAAACATTTCAAAAATGTGTACTTATTCGAAAGCACAGGACGAAGGAAATGGGATGCGGTCGGCCTATAGCTTCTCAAGGAACGACGTGAGAGGGGATTAGCTGGGAGGCGCGAGTGAGGGCAAACTGACCGAGGGATGCAGTCGGGCGATTCCGCTCTGAGATCGCGGGCGAGAGCTTCCAAGTAGGGATGCGACGTCGCCAACGAGACATCGATGCTCAAAATTAAAACATCGATGTTAATAAAACGTCGACACAAAACCAACGATGTGATTAAACATCCATGTTTTTAAAACTGGGTTAGTAACTATTGAAGTTCACGCGGGGGGAGACTTAATTTAAAAGAAGTCTCGTTTATTAATTTTTAATTGAGATTTAACTGACACAGCAGAGTCAACAAATCATCGGGACTACTAAAACTTAAATTATCCGACTCGATATTTCAAAAATAATATAGGCTTGTTTACTGACGAAAACTCGATTTTATTTATTCCACCCTCGGTCAATTTGGTCTGACTAATCTTCAATTTATGGATATACGAAAATTAATATAGAATTTTGCTATGACGACCTTTTTTTCAACCGACTTGCGCCCACTGTTTCAAAAACGGAACAGTCAAAGGATTGTTTTCTTATCTCAAATATTCTTTTGCGAATTTTGTTGTAGACAGAGACATCCTAAATGAAATATATAAGCGATTTTCTCTTAATTCTTGATTGCCAGACGTCGATTTAGCCAAGAACACTAAAGCATTGTACGCCCCTGGCCATGGTGTATTCATGACTTGCGACGGTTCGAATTTCAATCTAAACCCGCGCATTAACTTGTAGTTTTACATTTAAAAATATCGACCACATAGAAACTTTGATCGATGTTAAAAGAAATCAGCTTCAAAAAATCATTGTTCAACCCATCGATTATTTAAAAAAAACATCCATATTTTGAAAACATCAGCATTGATGTCGCACTTCCAAATGGCGTGGCCGGTGCGGCGCGACGCGGAGCGGCGCGGCCATAGGACTTGCCACAGTCAAAAGGCAACGCTCCCTAGAGGTAGATCCCTTCCAGAAGTATCAATTTTACTAGATTTTGTGTCGATGGCGTCCTAAAGACCGTACAGACCTATCACTTATTGATGGATAAGTAAAAAGAAAAAATACAGAATTAAAAGTAATAGTTAAAACGATGCAAAATAATGAAACCTGCAATCGCTTGCTTTGATCTGCTTGTGAGAAAAATGGCATTATTAGCAACACGAAGGATTATGACCCCCGTATGACTAGGGAATCTAATCTTTTTAGCGACATTGTTGTTTGGATTTAATTTTGTTTGGAAAAGCTCCGTTATCTGCTGGCTACTTTGAGCAACGTTAGACATTACCTCAGTGCAATCGAAAGATTCGGAAATATAGTAATAAAACTGCTCCTGACATTTGGCAGCGCCCCACTCACGGGAAGATTGTTTATGAGAATCTCTAAGCCTTCATGGCGACATTCAACAGCTATTTTTGTGTTAAGATTAGAAGTATTATTATATTATAATAACGTATACATTTAGATAAAACAAATATTTCTATTCTTAAATTAGATGCGAAAACTAATATGTAAAATTAACACAATTTTATAAGGTTAATAGAAAATTTTCAGTGCTTATTCTTCAAATAATTTATACAATTTATTATTTATAAACATAAAAAATAAAATAATTTATCAAATTTCTGACGCTCAGGGGGCCGCTTGCTCACCCGCCCTGGCCAAGCAAAGCAACACACAACGCCCGAGATCGAATCCGTTCGATTGGATTTCACACAGTTAAGACTGCACACAATGATTCTTGTAGAACAGGGATTCCCAACCTTTTTCGTTCATCGACCCCTTTTAAAAATATTGTCGCCTCCATCGACCCCCTTACGTTTTCTCTATAACATATCATTCATAATCATAACACAAAGAATTGCCCATAAATGACTTAAAGATAACAATTTCGAACTCCAATATTTGGTAAATATTTAGATTCACAATAATCGAAGGATCTCCCGCTTCTGAGTACTTGAGTTTCTAATCTTCGTTGTGCAGTGGTAACAAAATGTTGAGCATTTTTCCTGACCATAAACCCAGTGCTTATTGCAAGGAGCATTTTCTTCCGCGTTAGGACATCCCTCTTGTCAATACATAGTTATAATTTACTGACTTTTCTAAACACCCTAAGCAATTGCGTAGATAGGTTCTGAGACGCCCCGGTGCAGACAATAGGAGTGGGGCCCCTATCGGCAAGAAAGGCGACTTTAAGAGTTTTAAATCAAATTAGTGTAATAATATGGCAGGCGCAATGGAGAAAATTAGTATGAAGTGCAATTTGTTTTATTCTTTGGCGAAATCCGTCCACGCAGGTCCCTTCGGGGATCGGTGCGGTGCAAGGCTTGAAGTAGCCCAGCTGCGAACCCGGTCTCAGGAGGAACGAGGATACGAAAGAAGAGGAGCGAATTTGTAATTTATTCCCATGTTTTGTTGCTCTAAGAAAAACAGAAAAGAATGGATTATGACGTTCATTTAATATTGATTTTTTGTAATGAATGGGATTTTGATTATACCTATCAATTGCTTGATTATACCTATCACCCTTTGAGAACCCCTGATGTAGAATATTTTCAATCGACAATGGATTGGAAATGGAAAGACACTTTCATTTGGTTTTACGGACTGCGATGAAACTCAACTAGTGGTGCTACAACACTTACTTTTTCGCAGTTTCCGAAGTTTTGCAATTCATGAAAATTCGGAGACTTCAACGAAAATTAGACATACGCCATTCTTTTAAGCGTTCTATTCGTGGGAAATTTTTTTTAAAAAAATGGAGCTGTTTTTTAGTATTTGTTTTATAATTTGCATTAACTTCAAGCAGATATTACGCGAAAAATATTCGTTTTTCTAAAAGAAACGTACATACCTTTTAACTCATAATTTTTATCCTCATTATTGTAGACCTGTAATGTTGTCTTTTTGCAATTTTCAAAAATACACAGTTCGCCGGAAACGAAACTAGCAGCATCATTTACACTTCTTGCAAACATGTAGTAGGAGACAAGTTAAAGAAAAAAATTGGACTCATGTTTGAGGGGGAAAAATGTTTAAAAATTGTCTATATTTCACGCAAAGTTACGCGAAATATAGTCATATTTTCGAAAAATTGAACAGGATTTTATTTCAGGATCTATCTTTGAAGATCAGATTTCATTCAGGAAAAAATCCCTATCTTCATTATTGTAGTTGTAGGAAGTCAGCGGAAAAATCTGTGACTTTTTTAATTTTTGGATAATCAAAGATTTCAACGTAAATGAAATCTGCCCCATTAAGTTAAGCGTCTTTTATACTATCCGCGGACAAAGTTCAATCAAACAATTTTGAGCGATTTTTGGAAAAAGTTGAAAAATGTAATTGAAGCTTAAAGAAAGAACGCCCAAAATCATTCAAACTCTATCGATCGAGGGATATCAATTTTGGAGAAAATCGACTGAACGCTTTCGTGGCTAATGTTGGCCGCAGACAGAGAGACGTTTTGCCGTATCGAGACGTTTTGCCGTACCAGGTTTTTCTGTATCGAGAACCTACAAAACGTTGGTTCTGATTTCACAACATCTTAGAGGAAGTATTTTACTATTTATATAGGAACAATATTATCCACGTTTTCCTTACGAGGGTCCGGCAATACGAGTTTTTGTGGCGAAAATTCACCTTTTCCCAGAGCACGATTACAATACTTTCTGTGCTTACGAAGGAGGATAAAGTAACATAAATCGCTTTTATCTACCAGAAACGACGCCCTTCTTTCATTGATACGAGAGAAATGTTAAAAAGTGTGAAGAGGCAGTTTATAGCAACTCGAGCAGAAATACCTCAGCGACGCACGATTTTCCTCGCAAATCGGAATAATCTAATCACTGCAATTGCCAACGTTTGCCTCAATTGGGCTACTCCATGCTCAAGTTTCCGAAATAGCCTTTTATTCTATACGTAGATGAGGGCTTTGATCACCATAACGAATCATTGAACGACATCGCGAAACTGCAAAGAAAAGGGGGGAGGGCCTAAACGAGAGGAAACTCACCTTTGCGATAGTGTTCCGAGGTCGTGAAGCTTGCGGTGGAACAATATTCAAATAGAGACCCTAATACGATGTTATTTGCATAATCATTATCTACCTTAAAAAGTCGCCAACAGGGAATGAATTAGAGCGCGCGGGGAGACGGGTCGCGGCGCGGCGCGGGCGAGGCACAATGCACGGCCCCGCTGCAGTCGCGCGTCGCAGCGGCGACAAAGAGCGCAGTTGCAGCAGCACGGTACCTGATTCGGTCGCGTCCAAATAGCGGCCACACACGAAATGTCGCGGGCGCCTCTTAACCGCGCCCAATTCTCGCCCTCCACGCTCGACTGGCGCGCCGCGGTGCGGCCAGCGCCGCGGGCAGCGGCGGCGGCGGTGGCGGCGGTGGCGGCGGGCGGCGGGCGGGCCGCGGCGGCGGCCCGGAGCCCGGTGCGCATGCGTCGACGCGCTGCGCCGCCATTGGCTGCGCGCGCCCCCCACTCCTCTTGCGCGCTTCCGCGGTTGGCCGCACCCGTCCGCGGCCCGGCCCCTGGCAGCGGCCGCCCGGCGGAGGCCGAATAGCCTCGTTTCGTTTGCGAACGGTTTGCAACTGAGGCAAAAAGCTCGCGTCTATGCGGTGCGGTGAGTTCCCGCCATATTTTAGGAAGGATTGAGCTGGAATTGAATCTCTTCCTGAAGTTGTGAAGACTCCATAAACTAGACAAACATCCAAATTAAAAGAGCTGCAACATAATAAGTATTCTTGTATTACATGTAACGTTAGCGAAATATTATAATACTATTGCAATCCAATGGCATAGCTTCGAGGCTAAATTAATAACCCCTTATAAATTAAATATAAAAAATCTAATACTGAATAGTTAATACATTATTTAATAAAAATACAAGTATATTAGTACATATCATTTATTTATAATACATAATAATATATGTAATTCAGAATAATTGAAATACAATTTTGGAATAAATAATTTTATAATTCCAGCTATAAAATTTTCTAGTTGGTGTCGCCCCTAAAATGAAGACACCTGCGGCGGACCGCCCCCCCCCCCCCTCTTTCCCCCTTACCACACACACTTCGCCACTGCTTCAGTGAAAGGGTTTCCGTCTCGCAGCCCGCGCCTCTCATCCGATTCACCACCAGCGCTGGTTGGCTCACCAACGCTCGCGAAGGATCAGACAGAAAGCTGAACTTCTGCACTTCCCGACATTTCAGAAGTTTAATTAAAACCGCACCTATGGCCCGTATAAGGACTACTCGAGGAACCGGGAGGGCATTCAGAGAATTTGAAATCATTTTCACAGAAAATGTTTGATTTTTCGAGAAACTGTAACATACCAGATATTGTTTGGCGCACTGGTACTTACAAATGTAATAATATAAATGCAAATACCGATAATGTAAATATTAACGATGTGAGAGAGATATCAAAGTATTTTTGAGTTTGAGTTAATGTTTTTTAACTAAAGAGAACAGATAAATGACGTTTATCGGTCACATGTGTCTTGTCATGGCATTTCAACTCTTGTGGCGCTCATGGTCATGTCAACTCTTGTTAACATGGAACCCTATAAGTTTGTTAAGTGCACTTGTGCCTACCTGTAGATTAAGAAATTTAAAATCCTTAGCAACATAAATACACTTAGGTTTTAACATCCTTAGCAACGTAAATAAACAACTATCGGTTCATTGCAAGTCAAATGTTTATTAAGAAAAAGAACATGGCAAAGTACAAAACAAACCAGATTCAAACAATTCAGAATAAAAGTAACTCGTAGACGTTTTTTGGATATTTATTATTAATTGTAATATTATTAGTGTAATTAAAACAAGGTGCAGTAAATTAACCTCATTTTCCTGGCATTCCACCAAATGAAACTCATCTCCCATAATCATCTTTACTGACAATCTGAAGGAGTCGCCATTGGAATTCGACGCGCCAGCTTCCTCATTCAACATCATTTCTTTAAGTACCTTTAGGTTCAGGAGAATTATTTGCATCCATATTTTCGCAAATCACAGAAAACGAATATTGTTTGAATAGATACATCGCTAGCAATACCCAACAATATCGATTATCGTGCCACAACAACAAAATTCATGCGTTTCATATCGCAGTAATGTCGTAAATTTTGTGAAAAAAATTAAGATTTATGGTGACCGATAAAACGCTGAACATACCACGAAATGTTATAATATTACTATCTCGTCCAAATTAAAAATCTCGGCTCCGCTACGCTCCACCACGATTTTTAACTTTTGGCGTCAACAGTAATAACACTCATAACATTTCTAGGTATGTTAATAGATATTACCTTCTTACACAGTGCATTTTCTATCAGTGCAAGAAGTTTTAAGAAAAACTTTGGAGCGCTTTTTGAGAATATTGTATATATTTTACTCAAAATTACACAAGCAACACTAATATTTTCAAAAGAAATTACATGACAATAATTGAAGAACAAACTGTGGAGAACAAATTTCATATGAAGAAAAAAATCGCTATTTTCAATATTGCAATTGTATACAATACTAGGAAGACGCCGAGCAATTTCAATCTTGAGCATTTTCCGGAAATTCAGAGTTAACAGTGAAAATTGGGTCTATGACATTTTTAAAAGTGAGTTTCACTCCATGCAAAAATGCTGAAGAGCCATTCTACGTCAATTTGCACACTTAAATATCCCTATTTTTTAGCGACTTGAAACTTTTTTACGGGGTCTAGGGTTGAAAATAGGTGATATATTTTTTCCCTGTTTTCTAATCTCACCTTTTTTTAGAAGTAATACCAATTACTTTATCCAAAGTATTTTTCGCGTGCTAATATTTACACATTTTTTGTGCAAGAACAGTTTTCTTCAGAAAAATACAATTATACCGAAATTAATCTTCAAGATATGTACTTTCATGTGATCTAAGCAATTTTTCTATATATGTTATTTAAATATTTAAAATATATTTTAATTTTCACATTTTGCCGACAATTAAATTAATTTTACTGCTGTATTTCTACACTAATGTTGCATATGTCTGCCACATTTTTAGTTGGGACACAAATAAATAAAATTTAAAAAAGTTTGTTCTTCGGAGTTGGCTACCCGCCTGACTGGCTGCTCGCACCACGGGTCATCAGTGACGCGACGCGACGCGACGAGACGTGTTGTCCATAATGCAACCGTGCGACTTATGTCATGTTAAATTTCGCAGAAACTCGCATACGGACTCAAATGGAAGGTTCTGACGAAATTCTACCATATGTTTTATTTATAATCAACTGACACCGCTGAGGTCTGCCTGAAACAGAGCAGCCTTCTTTCTCAGGTATACTGACTCAGTTGTGTAAACAGAGCAATCCGCGAAACATGTGCGTTGTTCTGTGAAGTTAGTGAATGGTACGGATAGCCTTGCAATAATACCAACACTACTGTTATTTGCAATTTCTTAAAACCTTTAATAGCGGAAGAAGTATACGCTTAGGTTGTTAGAACCAGCATTCTTGAGAAGTTCAAAATTGACTGGTTACAGTAAAAAAGAAGTTATATGTATCATGTGTTTATTTATATCTATCATAATTTTATTATTTATATGTACCATAATATTGAAAAATAAGTTTTCAAAATACCTTCTCGCGAACACTCAAGTGAAGTTGTTTTAAGAAAGTGAGAAACTTCCGAGCTTGTTATATTATATTGGACGATGACAATATAAATAAACTGTCCTTGTAGAGGTTCTCAGGGTGTCCCAAAAAAAACAGCTTTTTTTTCTAACGCAACCCGTTTTTTGTTTAATGTCAAAACAATTGTGAATGAAATTTCGTGTTACGGGTACGGGAAAGATTGACTGCTGAAGGGGAAAGGGCACACCTTGGAACCACTAAGGGCCGGTTCCACCAACAGTCGAGTAAAGTTTAGAGTAGTTACCTGAGAGTAAGCGTTTACTCTAAGGTAGTAACTCTCGAGTAGAATGTAAGCGTTTCACCATGCTTCTACAGGGTTATTTTACTCTAGAGTACTCTCCGATTTACTCCGTGAAGGAGCTGAACGCGCAATATTTGAGAGAGATTCAAGAGGCCGTGAGCGAGAATGACGCTGGGAACCAATGCGGACCAACGCGAACCTTTGATTAATTCCTTATATTTTATCACTCATTTCAGTTTCGGAGTTCTTGGCCTTATTATCTGGTGCAGTGTTATCGTGATTTGAGTTAGCATAATTTATTTCTTAGTTTTTGTATCTTTATTTCTTAATAAATATTCATTTTTCTTCTCTGGAGATGAGTTACTATTTTGTTAGCAATGCAGAAAAATCGAATTTGCAGTTTGTTTACCAATGGCGATGCAAATAAATTTTCTATAACTCGGGAACGAAAATGTTTAGTTTTTCAAATGTTGCGGATCTTGCGTTTTTCTAAATTTATTATTATTATTATTATTATTATTATTATTATTATTATTATTATTATTATTATTATTAGTAGTAGTAGTAGTAGTAGTAGTAGTAGTAGTAGTAGTAGTAGTAGTAGTAGTAGTAGTAGTAGTAGTAGTAGTAGTAGTAGTAGTAGTAGTAGTAGTAGTTTTATTGTTGAAACTTGTATTCAACTTTGAACTATTTATAGGTAAAATGTTGGAAAGGGATTCTGGAACTCAAGAAAATGTGCGCAAATGATCTCTCCCATACGTCACATACAGTTTTTACTAAATAAATAAATATTTCTTAGTACTTGTAGTCCCTGTAGTTATTATTTTTCCTTTTGTTATCGTATACGGTACGTAATACATTTATTTCGTATCCACATGGGCGAAAAATAAATTTACAAATTCTCTACAAGTATCTCTACAATGTATCTGATGAAGTTAACAGCTGATTTGGTCAAACATAACCTCGTGACAAAATCTCGATCGTCATAATTAAAACCAATCCATTATCTCTCGCACCCTTTGTTCTCGCACCCCTTGGATAATATTCCGAATCTTTGCTGGAATCGTCTTCGAATACTATCATTCGTAATCGTCGAGCGATAACAACACTTCGGAGGTACATGCACGTTGAAAACTGAATTTACCCCGTACTTTACCCGACGGATTTTCGCAGTGTAAAATTACTCTCGAATTTACTCTCGTGTAAGCGATTTACACTCGAGTAAAGTTGGTGAAACGCTCCAAGAAGGTACTCTCGAGTAAACATGATTTACTCCAGAGTAAACTGTTACTCTTTGTTTGGTGAAACCGGCCCTAAGGAAGAAAAGCGGCGTGCTACATATTTCTCCGCGCCATCTTCTTCACACCATCTTGTGAACCGTTAAACAACTATTCATCTTCTGATTCTAATGAAAATATGGATTTGCAAGCAGATTTGCCAACCCTGATCGAGATCACACGACCTGGACAGCATCAAAGTGGAAATACTTCATTACTCCGAAATTAGTTGCAGTGCTTGATAGGTGTCAAATAATATAGTCCATGTATATTGTTGAAGCTACCATTGTGGGACGTGGTCATAATACTGACGAATTTTCAATAAGTAAGTACTTTATTCAAAGAATTCGTTCTAATAAAGGGAAATGGTGTGCGGAGACCAGAAAAGTTGATTTTCAAAAGGTTCCAGATGTCGAGACTGTTCCATGGGATGAAACACTGTTGCCTGCTTTATATGGTAGGAACTCAAAAGAATAACGTTTTCCGATCGTTATTTCATACGAAAATAAAGAACACTTTATTGTCATACCAAGTTTGGAGAGATCTTCAGGAAGCGAATATATGCAAACTGTTTTGAACGCGACTGTAGACTGGAATCTTGAAGATAAAGTGTAAATTCTTTGTTTTGATTAAACAACTTCAAATACAGGTCATATCAATGATGCTTGCATGTTGATAGCCTAGAACCAAAACTTAATAGAGACATGTTCATTTTTGTTTGTTGCCATCGTGTGTATGAATTGGTTTGAAAATTGGTTCGAAGTGAAATACAGTCAAGTGACTACAAGCCTCCACTCTTCCAAACTTCCAAGATAAATGGATAAGTTCCGATCCTGATACAACACAGTGCTAGCTTAGCTAGATACAACACAGAGCCAAGCTTACATCGTGCATGACTGTTTCTAATGTTGACGATATGCTTGCTTTTTACCGAATTGAACTGACCATAGAAATAGTCAGAGATGATCATCGAAAATTTATAGAGTTTTATGTTACATTTTTTGGCAGAGACATAGAGAAAAAATTTAAAATTTGACCTCCAGGTGCCATGCACCATGCTCGATGGATGACAAGAGAAAACAATTATACGCTGAAAATTGCATTGTTTAGTGCCCAATTCAAAACTACGGCCAAGGATTAGGCAGCAATCATGACATCTCACGTGAAGACATGGATCCAATACATTTTGGCAGTAAAATTACCTTACAAAGATGTGTGCTTTTTGAAGTCAGTGAAGGCTTATAAAAATGTAGATACAAGCATCTACAATGCAACTTTACATACGTTAATCCAGAATTTATGGTATTTGACTGATGGAGTAGAAATTGCGCAAAAACTACTCAGATTTTCAAAAAAATGTACGTGACTTTAATAGAAAGATTAATTCTGGAGAATAAATTCCATTTGAATAAACAAAATCTATATTCAATATCGTAGACACCGAAAAAATCAAACTTGTGTAATTTTCGAAAATGTAGAGTTAACTGAGAAAATTGCCCTTGCCCTGTTTCACTTTATTACTGCAAGAAATTTAAAGAAAAAAATTGGAGCCGTTTTTGAGAAAATTTTGAAAATGTCCCTGAGGCTTTAAAGTACCCTCAAATGTCATGGAATGTTTTTCAAAATTCTGCAAACGGACGGACAGCTGGGTCAGATCGACAGGGGAATATTTATTTTCGGAATAATCCTGTGAATATTTTAGGCGCTAGTGTTGTTCACGGACGGTCAGGCAGACGGACAGAGAGATGGACACACAGACGGACGGACGTTTTGAAAAAAAAAAAAATACTTTTTCGATACCAGGGGCTTCCAAAACGTGCACTTTCCTTGATTTCTCGAAATCGATTTTCCGCTGCATTACATAATTTTCTCTGTACTACGTATGGAGTACTATGTTGGCACAACGATTTTTTCAAAACATCGTTCCGTCTGTCTGGTTGTCCCTCTAACTGTTCATCTGTACGTCCGTCTAGAAACAACACTCGCGCCTAACTTAGGCTACTCCATATTTACGTACGTATACAAGAAAATAAAATGAAATACGTGGTTGCAAAAATAAAAACACAAAATACTTCAAGTGTTGAAGAAAGTATCCAGTGTATCCATCTTCTACATCTGCGGGAATCAATCTGAATAATAGTGCAACGTAGTAATTAATAAATATCTGTGTTTTGGAGTACTGACGTTTCGTATTAGTAGGCCATATGTTATTAAAATGGTAGTGTTCTTAGCCCCTATGACGATTCTAGTCCGTAACATACAGTTCCGTAATATACAATTGACATTAGATTGACATTAGAACGCCAAAAGCTGATGAATATGAGTATTCGTTTGTAATACGGTCAAGCGATTCGGCTAGGTGAGTCAGGTACTTAAAGCAGGGGAGCCTAAGTGCAAGGACTTCAGTTTGTAGGTTCGTTACCCATGTAAGGCATGAATGTTGTATTCTTTGCGTGTTTTGAAGTTTTGTTCTTTGCGTTGTGACTTTCTGCGTCACTCCTGTATACATTGAAAGAAATGTTGTAGAACAATGTACTAAACATGTTTAGTCCGCGATCAACCATTCGTGTGGTAAGATTCGCTTAACATGATTTAGTTTCGTTTAGTAAACCAGTCGATTGAAACTCGTAAATGAGTGAACGAACAGAATTATCAGTGGAAATACACAGTGGAACTAGATAAAACCATTCAGTGACATCTACGTTACGTGTCGGCACACATTGTGACTCACTCTTACTAAACACTGCTTAGTAAAAACGATCTCAGAAATCTGACCAATTCGAATCGCTATATAGAGCCCATGATAACTGTGAGAAATCAATGCTGTGTACGTGTAATACTATATGAATAGTATTATACTGTTTAAACGAGTTTAGTATTTTATTGGTTTTAACTACTTATGTGTTGAATTCTAAACTAATGATAGAAATACTGCCGGTAGCCAGCGTCCGTAACCTTTCTGCTTGGGTAGGATATGTTAGGTTATATACCCAGGTTAAGGAAGTATGAGACCACGGGGCTGTTGGAATGGTGATCGCTGGGGAACCCCAGTTACTACCTGACTGAAGGGCTAGAAAGAAAATATTCTCTTTCACGTTTCTGTTTAATAGTGCTTACTCAGCAGAGTTTAGTAACTTATGAAATTCAACTAATCGTTTAGTTTTCACTGAAATGTGTATAGTAAATATTATGGTCTGTTTAGTGACACTAGTGGGCCCGACAATGCTTCGCTATTGCAATGTATTACACGCTATTGGTCACGCCATTGTTAATTAAGTTTATCGCTACACTCTGCAAACATTTTAATTGATGAACGACTTTCTCGTGAGTATGAGTTTGTTCTATGTTCTGGTTTGGCCATGGTTTGTAAAGTTAAAAGGTTCTTCCTCAAGTTTGGGTACAATTCGCTATGACACTGTCTCAGTGAAATTTGATTTACTTGCCCGAGATAACGTTCAAGTAATAATTCCGGCCGATATTTCACGATTGCAGGAGACGAATATGCAGCGAAGATGCTCTTAATACTTGACGGTGCGGCGTGTGGCGTAGAGCATCTGTTCAGGGGCGCTTGAGTCATGATAATCTCAAAACTCATAATCAACAATGCCCCCATTTTGCATCTATGTGAAACAGACTTACGCACATACCCATTGTATTATGCCTGTAACCTGCAAATAGCAAGTGCAAGCAATAATTTGACAAAGTTTTATCGCAATCGAATGAACGGTACGGCAACGCATAAAATACGAACAAACAAAAAAACCAACATTGATTTTTATATCTTAGAATACTATACGTGCGTTAGTATATTTAACTAAACATCAGTTTTGTGAACGTGTCTAATCACGTTTTTCTTCCAAAATATATTATTCTGTATAGTTCAATGTCCTACGTGATTATCTGTAGGTATTAAATAATTCTCTCCGTGTAACGTTTGTATTATAATCTTTCTTGGCCTGATAGGCAACTGTGTGTGCAATTGAAGAACTGATTCCCTACACCTAGAACAATGGTACAAGCAGGGCGAAGGAACCAAGGATACCCTGGGTAAATATGTAAAGGTACACGGCCGAGATAACGTCTATGAGACGTTCGGGGTGTGCCTTCACTACACTCCAGAGGAAAAGTAAGGGCCTGAGGAGGCCCTGGTAATTTTTCAGTCGAGGAAGAAAATAGGAAATTAGTATAGAAAGTCTGCGTCATTCTGTAGCATCACTATTTATTACCGTTTTAAAAGCATGTTGACCTAACGTGAGGCCGTTATAACGTTACACGTTGATCTGTGAAAGTATTTGCGTTAAACAGACCTGCCCTAGAATATTAAATACGCCTCCAGACTAACAGCTAAACATCTGTTGCATGTGCCTCGTGGAATGTCGCTTGCATAATACGAGCCTTACCAGCTCAATGACGTATCATTGTTGCTTGGGGCACTCACCGATTCCTTCGACGAAGAAGACAACGATGTCAAGATGTCAACGATGTCAGTGATTTCACACAAATTCACTGATCGTTTAAACATCAATACTTTCTAATCAGATTTTTTAAAATTCGTCGTATCTTTTCGTTTTTAAGATATTTATGAATTTAAAACACTACGGTTTTTCGTACAGAAAGAAATTTGTGCTTTTTTCTCAACTAAAGTTTATTTTTCTTTTACTGGTACTACTTTTACTTAGCATCACTGACTCTTATTAGCTGTTTTTAATATTATTTAAAATATTTTTTTATTGACCAGTTGAAAATGATATTTGTAAGGTTATTTTGGGCACTGAAACTGGGACTGAAACGCTCTGGGAACTAAAACTTTATAAATTAAGCAATATATATATATATATATATATATATATATATATATATATATATATATATATATATATATATATATATATATATAGTGAACTGAACAAATATATTAATTTATTTTGTAAATAATAAACAATTTACTTATTTCTGGAATGTTTCTAATCTATGCTGATATGCAAATTTTTGCCCCAAAAGCATTTTTTCAAACCAAATTTTCAGTCCATATTCCGGCTCAACCGTTCAGACTCTTCAAGTAGTTTATTAGTCAAAATATACTTAAAATTGACTTCTATGCTGTCCGGGTGACGCCAACTCTCTGCCAACAACGCGGCGTCACCCGGGAAGCCTAGAAGTCATGAACTCGAGCCGCGGATGCCAACGTGCACAATTATACTTAAAATTGTCATAAGAGCTTATTTTTGAAGTTTCGACGTTTCCTTCCCAGACACCTTGAGTGATGTATTGCTTTTCATTTAAATGAATCGCTAGCCATAGAGAAGAGTTGAATTGATCTGTCGGCGGGGGCGGGGGCGGGGCAGGGGCGGGGCTTGTTTGAAATGCGTGCCTCGCGGCCCCTTCTTTCCTTCGTGCGCCCTGTGTCGCGTTTCGTTCCCGCGCGAGTTATGCGCGACAGGGCTGGTCCACGGCGCAGAATCCTCTTATTTAAGACTAGTATTGTGAAGAGCTTCTCCGCCTCTGCTATGCAATGAGAAGGAACGACACAGATGACAAGCGCTTCTGCGTGTGGGATTCATGGACCGCACTCTCCTTTTGCTGTCCCTGCGGCGTTGCAATGAGGATTTGTTAAGTGCTCCCGTTCGATCCCCGAGAGGCACAAGGAAGAAACCTGTTTTGTGCCTCTGCTTCGTGAAGCGAATGAATGCCCTGAGTGCTGCTGTAAATGAAGGGCGGAGCGGGGCGGGTCTGGGTGGGTGAGGCGGGGCGAGGCGGGGCGAGGAAGTGGCCTTGTGAGCCGTCGCGGCGCTCCGTTTGCGCAAATAGTTAGCGCCGCTTTCAAGGCTCCCCCTGCCCCCTTCGCGCTCCCCCTCCGCCCCCTCCCACGCCTCCATCCGCCACGACGGCCACCTCCCCGCCGCCAGCAGCGCCCCTGGCGGACGAAAGGCCAACGGTCGCCGCTCCTTGCTGGCGCGGCTCAGCTCGGCTCGGCTCCACTGCCCCACGCCAAAGCCGTGACAGCGCAAAACGTCCACTGCGGTTACAAAACGACGTTTCTTCGAAAGAGCTCCATATCAAACCATTTAATACATTTAATGAAATAAAACCGGGAGAGTGCCTCAGGGCATCAACTGATGTCACTTGCATTGCCTCTGACCATAAGTCCTAGATTCGATCCGACGGTGTCAGAATTGTCGATACTAGCTTGTCATGTAGATCGAATTCAGTGTCTGTCTGAAGAAGAATTCTAGCGGTCGGCTGCTCGGATCAGTAGTTTTCCGTGGTTTCTCCGATCAACACCAAGAGAATGCCGGAGCAGTACCCTAACAAACGGGCCACGGACTGCGCGCGATCTTTCCTTCCTCTTCCTTTTCTATTCTCACTCCTTAGAAACACTTAAAATAAAATGCACTACACCACACATGTCCTGAGACCGGCGCGGGAGCTTAGAGCTTCGCCCGGCTGAGGCGGTGCTCCGCTATAGGGAGATACCTGGTTGGGGAAAACCTCCTAGCCAACGGTAGACCGACGCCGGATATCGACATCCAGCGGGGGAAGATCACCACTACCTGCCGAGGGAAAACATGAACAACACTTACGGGACTAATGACGTTAGCCGTTGACAAGCCAGAAATCACTAACAATCAATCAATTGTCATTTAATTAACCAATATGTAACTCTCCACTTCAAATTCTTGACTTTCATCAGGGGCGTCCAGAAAACACAGGAGGCCTGGGCAGTATGTGCCCCTTTTTCGGAAGATGTCAAACCGACCCCAATGCATAAACTCAATCCTTTCCCTATTCAATAGAAATAACAAATAGTGGCTAATTTGAATTGGAAGTAAATACATATTTTATTTGTTGTGCATGAAAACAAATTCAAGGGCCCCAATGAAGTTGGGGTCTGAGGCAACATGCCCTAATTCCCCTCCTCTTCGGGGCGCCACTATCTTTGAAACCATCGAACTTCAAAAAGCGCCCCTCTCAGAATCAACTCTTTGCTCTTTCCTTGTTCGGCGCTGAGCCTACATGTGCTTTGGCAGCCATTCAACAAATATATTAACGCCATTGGAAGGAGCAATTGGCTACTTTCATACGAACCGTAACATAGCGAATAAAGAGTAACAAAAGAGTTTACGTTCTCTACAATGAAAATTACATTTGAAAACATTTAATTAGACCGTGACACTCAAAACACGTTTTACGGGGAAAACTTCGTGTAGTAGATAAGTGAAGGCAATAGAAGAATTCGCAGGTTAATAAGAAGAACATGTCCCCCTGGAATGTGTCCGACTGTGGCCAACGTTTGTGCTGTTGCGTTTGTTCTCCAAAATTGAAATTCCCCGATCGATCTGAACGCACTCGAGGCTTTACGAGTTGAAACTAATTTTTTTTTTTTGAGGAAACTACATAAAGCTTCAACATATTCCAAATTTTCTAAAAATTGTATCTTTTTTTAAAGAATTTAACCGAATAAGAAGATGGAAAGTGCCCCGAAACCAAATCTATAATTGCGATACTCATATGAAAGAGAACAAAAAATGCCGTAGATCAGCTTTCTATGGATGTTTCAGAGATACAAAAGAGAGAAACGTGTTTGATGTTTTAATTTTTTTCTCAGCTATTATTGCATGTGTCAGGCTGAAAAAAAGGCAGAGACGGGGAAAGTAGTTGAATTTGAAGGTACTTTTGCCAACCATTTTTGATTCAAAATTCAAATAAAAAAGGTTTTTGAAATTGATTTTCGACGTGATAACGTTGGAGAACTGTCTCAAATTCACCCTCCCCTTAGAATGTGTCGCATAACATTCTATAACAAATATTTTTTCAGATGTTTAAATAATGTGGTTGATAGTGAAAAAAATTAAAACCAATTTTATCAGTCAAAAATTTTCAAATTCGCGCCGAAATGAAAATATCCTTAATTAAGGTTTGTCCAGCTTTCTCGATATTTTTATGGTTTATAATATCTGTTCATTATAGACAGTCAATTTAATTTAATTCAATTCAGTTCGGTTTTATTGACAGATTTGTACACAAAGTAGTTATAAAGTATCCGCCGAGGACTTCCAGGGTGCGGACCTGTTGAATTACATGCATATTGCATATTAATTTCTTTTCAAGTCTTTTCAGTAGAAAGTTGTAGTATGCCTATTTATAGAAACAAGAAGAAACAAAGTATGAACTAAAAAAACTAGGCTATTACATGATAGGAAGATAAAAATGAACAAGAAAATCCAAAAATACATAAACGCACTAAGAACATAAACATACTAAGTCACATAGAAACATACATTATATAATTTTAATGTTATTATTATTTTTTGTTATTATTAAGTTTTACACCTGTTGAAGCAGACAAATCCGTCGGAGAAACGTTGTGCCAATTAATAAAAAAATATTTTGAATTGACTGCAATTGTACAAGATATAAATAGAAATTCAGAATCACCTTACCTTAATATCATGCTAATATTATTATATCTTGTGCAATTTACTCTATACAAAATGTATATAATTTAATGTTTTTATTGTTATTGTCATTATTTGGTGTTGCACCTGATGAAGCTGACAAATCCGTTTGAGAAACGTTGTGCCATTTATTAAAAAAAAAAGTTTGAATTGACTCTCTGTAATTAACAGATTTATAAACCATAACATTTGACAGACGATCACAAATGTAACCGATTTTTTTTTAAATTTGCAGAGACTGTCAATATCGTCAATGAAAATAATGGCGTTTGGTAATGACAATTTGGCGTTTGAGGTGACACTTTCATTATTTCCTCCGCGTCCGTACCCCGTTCGCATGTTGGGGATGCGCTCGACGACGAAGAGCAGGGGGAGCCGCCGAGGGCAGCGGGGCAGGGCGCGGCAGGGCAGGGGGGGGGGGGGGTGCGATCGACGCCCGGGAATGGCTTGAAACGCCTGCCGAGTGCTCGCTCGGTGTTTAATTGCTGTTCCAGGGGCGATGAGTGCGCGGTGGGTCTGGTTTATGGTCTCCCCGGCGCGCGGGTGGCCCCCTGGCTACCTGTGCCTGGGCTACCTGCACTCCCGGCGCCCCCCTCCCCCTCCCCCCGCCCCCCGCCTCCCGCGACAGCCGGG
Source organism: Gryllus longicercus (assembly GCA_038098605.1). Taxonomy (NCBI): domain Eukaryota; kingdom Metazoa; phylum Arthropoda; class Insecta; order Orthoptera; family Gryllidae; genus Gryllus; species Gryllus longicercus. The sequence continues at coordinate 1,308,048 of JAZDUA010000185.1, forward strand.
GCACCGCACCCACTCAAGCCTTTGCACGGTTAATGGCGCGGCCATCCTTCCTCGGAAAAGTGCCGTTGGAACATTAACCCTTTCTTCATTCATATGGATTTAGACATGTCTGATCGCATTTGCGAAAGAAGCTGATCCTTTTCGGCTATCCTTTTCGGCACTCATGCATAGGAACTAGTTCTTACATTCACTGTTTATTAAATAGGAAGTGTTTTTTTGCGGCACACGCACGGCAGTCTGTTTTGTCATTCGCTTATTTCAAAGAAAAAACAAAACAAAAAACTAGTGGTTTTACATGATGCCACAGACGTTCTAGAATTAGTTTTCTGGACTAGCTATTCTGACTTGCCCCAACCTCTTGCCAGCTGCAATCTATCGCGGCCCAAAATACATTGTTTTAAAATTTTCTCAATTTTATGTTTTCTCATTGTAGAACCGAATTATTACCTTAAGAATATTAAAGAAGAGTAAAACCTCGTCCTATATGGCAATTTTTATTAAAAAATTTGGAGACAAGAAAATGGTATTTAAGTGTTACCATGAACGCGAAACTAGAACCTCTTTTCACAGAAAACTGTTCAGTTATCGAAAAACTTCATATGAAGTCATTTGAAGAACTTCCAATCTCAAATACAATAGTGTTTACAAATCGCTGGAAATGTGCGTATGAAAGACGTGAGGAATGTTTAACAAAAATTACATTTGTGAATTTTCTGAAGAAAAAAAAAAAGGATTCCGCAAAATGAACTTTATGTGATTATAAACAGTGCAATTAGCACAATCCTTTGGAAAAGTCTGAAGAAATAATTTTTGAGCCATTTTTGAGAAAATGGTGTTTGAGCGTTTCTGAGAATGCGGAATTTTGAGCTCACTTTAACAGAAAACTTTTGCGTTTTAAAAACTTTGTATGACATTATTTAAAGCACATGTACTCATAAACACAATAATATGAACAAATTGCGACTAATGTAAATATTAATGACGTAAGAGGCTAGTAACAAAAATTATATTTTTGTAATTTTTATAAAGAGGGAATAATAGAGAAATGTGGCGTTTATTACATCTCATAGAGTACATTTAGCTCTAACCCTACGAAACGTTTAAACAGAATATTTGAAGCCGGTTTTCAGAAAATCTTGCATTTTTTTAAATCGCACATATTACACGCAATATTGCACGAAAACTACTAAAAGTTTCCAAAAAGCGTACATTACCTCATTGAAAGAACTATAGGCAAGGAAAGATCTCTATCTCTGATTTTGTAGTTGTAAGAAGATGCCGAAAAAATTCCAACTTTTGAAATTTTCGAAAATTCAGAGTTAAACCTGAAAATTAGACCTATGCTACTTTTATAAGTGTATTTTACTTTGTTCTTATAAGATAATTAAAGAAAAAATTGGGAGCCGTTTTTGAGAAAATTTTCGAAATGTCCCAGGGACTTCATGTAAAATACCCCCAAATTTTAAAGAATGTTTTTCAAAACCTCCGAGCTTCAAAGTCTCGAACTTGAGCACGGTGGGCAGGGTTAGTGGTGTTCACGGACAAACGAACGGATAGACAGACCGACGGACAGACGGATGTTTACAAAAACACACTTGTTTGGTATCAAGGAACCCTAAAAAGTGTATTTCCATTAAAATTAAGAAATCGATTTTCCGCAGCGTTGCATTACTTTCCCTATACTACGTACTATATAGACTCCGTAGAAGCTCCAGGCACGTTTGTTAAAACTCGTTCTGGTGGCTCAGTCAGAGGTGGCAAAATGACTTTGCCATTGCAGCATGCCAGACCATTCATTCTGAAACTTCAAAGCTCTACAATGAACGCACAATGTAACCATTGAAAACCAGAAAACGCCGCGATGCATTCTACTCCGCATTTACCGTAATTAAATACACTTTCTTGAGATCGATTCTAGTTTTTGATCGAGTGTGCCGTGGGCTTTCAGCTTCACGTCCCTCTCGGTGTTGTAGCATATCTTGAATCTATCTCCATTGCTCTTGCTTCAATATCTCCATTGCTTGTTCATTATTATATAGAAATGTTCCGGCAGCTCTTGAAGCAGAGGCTCTATTGTAGTCAGGTTTTCGGCTTCGAAACTTCGGTGTGTTTCCGCAACTTAATAATAATAATAATAATAGTTTTATTTGGCTACAATTGGCTGATTGCCAGGTGGTAGCCATAACTCTACAGTTTTACAATATATGAGCATTTACAATTCAAAAACAATTTACCATATAAAAACAATTTACAATACACTCCTTTCGAGCATATACACTCAATATATAAACATACACAGACCTGTATACATATATACACCCATACATATATTTATATATGTATATAAATGTGTTTATATATATATGTGTTTATATATACATATATATAAACACATATATATACATACATATACATGCACACACACATACATACACACACATACATACATACACATTCCTATACATGAATGCTCACTCTCACGTTCACACATAACACGAACACACACACACACTTGCCCTACATATTATACATGCCTACATTTAAATGAAGAACATATATTTAGTTACACCTAGTAAACATGCACATATATACATATACATAAAATTAACCAGTTACACAATTTGTTTTTTAAATATAAACACAATGTGGATTTTTAAAGTTAGCTCTTTAAGCATTTAGATTTGCTTCCCACCTACTGTCGCACTTCACTTCACTTCACTACATTACACTACACTACACTACACTACACTTTCACTACATCTTTCTTTGGTTATGCTATATAACTAATTAAAGTAGCTTTCCACTGCACTGCACTGCACTACACTACACTACACTACACTTTATCTATAATAATTTACAAATTGTGTATTCTGAACTGTGCGGTAAAATACATCCTCTACAAGTACTTATTTAGTCGTCTTCTAAAAACACCAACAGAGCCAGGAAAAGGCTCTACGACCGCTGCAGGGATTTCATTCCAATTTTTAACCGTACGATTTACAAATGAATATTTCCCTATGTCGGATCTCTGACATCTACTTTTTATTTTACATTTGTGATCGTTTCTCCCAACTCTTAAAGGGGAGTCCAGTCTTTTCGTTATTTCTGCCCATGCAGGTGACTTACTGTACGCCTTGAAGAGGCAGCACAATCTGGCTTTTTTTCTTCGTACACTGAGGGCCTCTATAGGTTTTGGTGGATTTGAACTACTCGAAGATCCCTTATTTATGAATTTGATTGCTTTCTTTTGAATTTTTTCTAACTCCTCAATCTGACCTAATCTGTATGGGTCCCATCCAGCTGATGCGTATTCAAGAATCGGCCTAACTAAGGATGTGTATCCTATTTTTCGACTCTCCATGTTTCCCTTTCTAAGTGTTCTCATTACAAAGTGTAGTGACTTCCACGCTTTTCGGGCAATAGAAGTAACGTGTTCCCCCCATCCCAAGTCTTGGCGTAATATGACACCCAGATACTTACAACACGATACTTGTGGAATGAATACGCCTCCCATTTGGTATTCTAAAGAAACCTTCTTTGCTGATTTCGAAAAGCTTAGTGATTTACTTTTTACGGCATTTATCTTCATTTTATTAATGGTAGCCCAGGAATGAATGTTATTAAGATCGTTTTGAAGTGTGAGGATATCTTCATCCGAATCTATTCGCCGATAAATTATGCAGTCGTCCGCAAATAAGCGCATTACTGACTTAATACAAGATGGGAGATCGTTGATGAATGCCAAAAACAACAGCGGTCCTAAGACACTTCCCTGGGGGACGCCGGACGTAATTAGAGTTTCCTCTGAATGTTCATGTCCAACTCGAACTTGTTGAACCCGATTTATCAGGAATTCCCGTATCCATGCTATTACGCGATGGTCAACTCCCGTAGATGCTATTTTCGTAAGTAGTATATCGTGCGAAACAAGATCGAATGCTTTTGAAAAATCTATAACAATTGCGTCTGTTCTCTTACCCGAATCTAAAGTTTCAGCAATATCTTGACACGTTGTAATAATTTGGCTTTCACACGAGAAGGATTTTCGAAATCCATGTTGCCCTTCGTATAACCACCCTAGTTTGTCCCATTCCCGACGCAAGAACTCAGCTACCAGATGTTCCATTTGTTTGCAGATCACTGACGTTAGGCTTACTGGTCTGTAATTGGAAATGCAAGAACGACTTCCGGTTTTAAATATTGGAACCACTATAGCCTTTTTCCAATCGTTAGGCACGCTACAATTATTTATGCTTATTTCAAATAATCGCGTCAAGTATGTAATCATCGGTTCCCCTCCAATTTGTAATAATTCTCCAGCGATACCGTCAAACCCTACGGATTTATTACTTCCTATATTGCGAATTCTTTGTCTAATGAGTCGTGGTTGTACTTGAAATTTTTCTCCCTCATTTGTTCCGAAAGTACTGGGAGTAACCGATCCTAACCCGAATACTGATTGGAAATATGCACTAAAATGGTCGGCTTTTTCTTTATTTGTTAGTACAACTTTCCCGTTTTCGTCTTTAAGTGGCGGAATAGATTCTTTGTTACCCCTTTTTTGTTTTATGTATCTATAAAAATTTCTCCAACTAGATCGCTCGTTTGATAGAATTTTACGGAGATAATTTTCTTGCGCTATACGTTTTTGCTGCATTAATTTGTTACGTAGATCTTTGAAGAGAGTCGCAGTGAAAAGACTTTTCTTGCGATTAGCGTACGCTTTTCTGACCTTTCTTTTTAGTTTTCTGATATTAGCCGTGTAATACGCTGGATCACTATTATCTTTAACTATCTTAGTTGGCACAAACAACTCTCTACCTATAAACATTATTTGTTTAAATGAGTTCCATATTTCTTCTACGTTTCTACCATGTGATTCCCAAACGCCGTAGTTCCCTAATAAGTATTCCTGAAAACCTTTTGTGTCAGCACGACTGTACTGAAATAATAGTTTTCGTGTGTTTTTCGAGTACCTGGTTCCCTGCCACGCCACCTGCAAAAGCACGCCCTCGTGGTTACTTATACCTGGTGTTGTTTCTTGAGCTATCAACATCTGCTCTGGGCGAACTAAAAGTACGTCAAGTACCGCGCTAGCTCTTGTAGGAACATCAACTACCTGAGTTAATCCGTTGTCCCAAACGAGTTCGTTAACGAGGGATTGTCCATAGCTTTTTGTATCTACCACACCTTGCCACGATATATCCGGTAAATTTAGATCTCCACCAATTATGAGATTTCCTGAAAGCAGCCCCGGATTTTTACTTATTTCTACTAATTTATGTACTGTTGACAAGTTCTCGTTAGGAGCACGATATACCGCAACTATATTTAAGATCGTATTGTTCCCCATTCCCCGTAACTGAACACCTAATATCTCATGTACATCATCTGTCATTATTTCAAAACTGTTCATGTTTTTTCTTACGCAAATGAAAATGCCCCCTCCTATTTTATTTTTACGATCCCGTCTGTATGTAATGAAACTCGGACTAAATATTTCTGCGTTGTTTATCTCCTCTGTGAGCCAAGACTCTGTACCTATTATTACATCAGGCCTATGTGTGTCAATTAACGTTTCAAATTCAACTATTTTCGAGCGGATACTCCTACAATTCACCTGCAGCAGTCGCAGAATACCCTCACCTGTACTGTCGACGTCCCGCACAGCCATTTCATCCCGCGCTGCCGTCTTGTCCCGCGCCGCAGTCTGGTCCCGCGCCGTCGTTTCGTCCCCCTCCGCCGTCTCGTCCCACGCCACCGTCTCGTCCAGCGTCGCAGTCTGGTCCCGCGCCGCCATCTCCTGAGTCACAGTTTCACCCCGCACAGCCGGCGACTCGTCACTCACTACCTCTTCATCCCGTACCGCCGTCTCGTCTTGTGTCGCCATCTCGTTCCTCGCCACCATGACCCCTCCCGCCATGTTAGTCACCGCTTTTCTTTCTCAGACAGTACACGGCATGGAGTTGCAGACACGCGAATAAAGCTGTCCTAAACTGACTGCTCCTCTTCGATTTAAGTGGAGTCCGTCGCGACCAAAGTCGAAATCTTGCACCCAGGAGTTGGGGTCAACGAAATTGACCTTATGTGCTTCGGCAACCCAGCTCATTAAATCATTCACGTGGCCGATGCGCCTCCAGGACATGTCTCTGCGTCGTAGAACACCACTTACTACGATAGAAGCGCGTGGAAACTTTGTCTTGGTAACATTGACAAGATCGTAGATTTCTCCCATAATATATTCATTCGATTTTGCCTTTAAATCGTTAGTACCTACGTGAAGCACTATTTTATCGGGAGTTCCAAGGTCATGATTTTCCACAAATCGCTTCAATTGCTCCGTACGGATGCCCGGCAAACATTCCACGCGTAATTTGTTGTCTTGTTTTGCCACGTGTCGCACTATAGAGTCTCCTAATATAAGACAGGAGCCTCTAGCGCTCTCATCTACAGGTTGAGGCACGGATGGAGTATCAGTTTTATCTCTCAACTCCGTCAGTTGCTCATTAAGGGCTTTATTGCCCACCTTAAGATCTGCGATTTCTCTTCGCGCGGATCTCAGCTCTTCTTCCAGGCGTTGCACATAGTTAACCTTGCATTTGGGACAAAACCCATCCCTCAACATTTCCTCTTTTAACGTTGCCACAACTTTTGTGGAACCAATCGCCACAGGATCCGCATCGCCAGCCCGAAGAGAGGTTCTTGCCGCACCCACGACACACGATTCGGATTATTTTTTCACACGCACTAGCCGCACTGGCCACTGGACCGGGATTTTGCTCGATTCCCCCGATCACTAGCAAAATAGCAATCACCGTCGCACTCAACGAGACTGCTCCCAGCGCACCGTCACCGCGCCACGTGGCCGGTCCCTGGTACGCGCGCGCCGCACACGAGGAAAGGCGCCCGGCCCACGCGCCGATGCGCGCCCGGTACTCTTGCAGGTACGAACCCATCCTAATCCTCAGGAGCTCTCGAAAGGAACGTCTGCACCCAACGACCGCCACGACAAGAATGAAGAAGAGAAATCCAGAGAAATCCTTCGAATATTCTGTAAACTATAAAATAAATTTCCTGTTGGTTTAGATGAATATCTGGATTATTTATCTAAAACTTGTGCACCTGCTTGTACACTCACATACCGTTAGCTCACATTTTTTTGCACAGAAATATTTCCAGATGTATTCGAAATAGAAAAAAAGACACATTTTAATAAAGCAACAACTAGTGGTGCTACAGAATAGCACAGATTTTCCCATATTGGTTTTCTATTTCCTTTGGTCTGGGCTAGCTGTTCTGTCATTCTTGCCAGCTGCCATCTATCGAAGCCTACTGTAATTTTGTTTTGAAATTTTCTCACTTTTTCGTTTTCCTCCGAAATATTATTTTAAGAGTATTAAAGAACAGTAAAACCTCGTCCTAAATGGCAAGTTCCATTAAAAATTTGGAGCCCTTTTCACGAAAATGGCGTTTAAGAGTTATTGGAAATGCGAAATTTGAAGCACTTTTTTCACAGAAAACTATTAAGTTTTGAAAAACTTCATTAGAAGTCAATTGAAGAACTTTAACTAAAAAATGCAATAGTGTTAACAAATCGCTGGAAGTGTGCATATTAACGGCGTGAGAGATCTTTCAAAAAATTACATTTGTGTAATTTTTGAAAAACCAAAAAAGTAAAGAAATAAACTTTATTTCATATTAAAGAGTGCAATTCTTTCGATAAGGTTAGTGAAAAAATGTAGAGCAATTTTTGAGAAAATAGCGTTGAGTGTTTCTGAGAATGCGAAATTTTGAGCTAGTTTTGACAGAAGACGGTTGAGTGTTCGAGAACCTTTATAAGACATTATTTAAAGCACGCATACTTATAAATATAATAATGCGAACAAATTGCCGCTAATGTAAATTTAACGACGTGATAGGTAAAAAAATGACATATTAGTAAATTTTGAAAAAGCAAAAGAAAAGAGCAATATGGCATTCATGTCAAACTTATTGAGTGCATTTAGCACATTCCTTACCAAAAGTTTAAAGACAAAATTTGTAATCGTTTTTGTTATTTCGTCGTCTACGTATTTTTTTAAATTGCAGAAATTGCACAAATTGCACCCAATATTGCGCGAAAACTACTAAAATTTTCAAAATAACGTACATGATCTTAATGAAAGATCAAATTATGGTCCATAAATTTCAATTTGTTAGCAATGCAGTTCGTTTACCGATGCAAATAAGTTTTCTGTAACTCGGGAACGAAAATATCTAATTTTTCAAATGTCGCTAATCTCGCACTTGCGGGGAACGTCAGAATTCCTGACGACAGTGGGAACGTTGTGTCTCATAGACCCGCTTGTTATTAGAGCCTATTTAATACACTAACTAATTACACAAATAGTTTGTTATCAAGTAAAAGATGCAAATAAATCATAGATCCAATATTAAGCACAAAATATTTCCCAGTTTTTAAAATGTCTCTGACTATTGACGAAAAACAAATTTGAAAGTGAACGAAGATCAAAGAAAATAAATTTTAGCATTAAGTTAATAAATACAATATTAACAAAATATGCATATACATGATTATAACAAGCATAATGGAAGCATTTTTTACAGTAATGTTTTATATAATGTGTTATAATATATTTTATGGAAGCGTTTTTTACGATAATTTTTTCGACCTTTTTGTTTTCTTAACCTTTCCCGAGAAAGTGTTTTGTGACCTACCAAAATTTAAAATAATTTGCATTTCTTAATCCCAAAATATCGACTTTATTTATAAAAAATTGACTGCAAATAGATAAATAAATAAATATATTACAAATAATTCTGGGGTAATGTCTTGATTTTCAGGTTTAGCTTCTTCAATAGCTTGTTCAGAATCTGTACAGTGCGAGCATTTTAGTTCAAATAATGTATCAGCAACTTCATCAGCACTTAATAAACAATCATTTTTTCTGAAAGCTAATTTATTAATTCTGTCATTCGGATTTAATGCGTTAAAATAACTTTCGTATGAGCCAGCCATGTTGTAAAAAAGTCACGTAAACGGGAACGTTGGGTCTGATGGACCCATCATCAACTTTAAGCGGGAATAGCATACCACGTTTTTCCTGATAAACTCAAACTAATGGTCGTCATCTGTTCAAGAAGATTCAATTTGAAGGTGGATAAGACAAGAAATAATTTCGTTCACTTGATAGACGGCTTTAAAGATGTCGCTGGGTCTGACAGACCCAACGTTCCCACTGCCGGGTTACGCGGGTTGCCTTTTATATTTCAGGATTAGAGAACAAAAACAAATATTAATCATCGAAAATCACTTTATTGTTTTTTAGAATATTCCCCATGAAGATCTATACACTTTTGCATGCGTTTGAACCAATTTTCGAAGCACTTTTGCTACTCTGATTGAGGTATCTCCAAAACATGCATTCTGAATGCAGCAACCGCTTCTTCAGGTGTCGAAAAACGTTGACCTCTCAGTTTGTTTTTTACGTATGGGAATAAAAAGAAGTCATTCGGTGCCAAGTCAGGACTGTACGGCGGATGACCTATCAAATCGATGTTTTGGGTGCTAAAAAATGCACTTGTTTGAGCCGATGTGTGAGAGCTCGCATTATCATAGTGAAAAGTGATCCGACTTCAGCGGTTGGTTTTCCTGATGTCTTGGAAGACAGCTGGCAAACAAATCGTTGTGTACCACTCAGAATTGACTGTTCTGCGTTGTTCTAGTGGTACGGTTGCGACATGTCCTGTTTTTCCGAAAAAAACAGGCGACCATCTGTTTGGAAGTGCTTTGTGCGCGAACACCTTTTGTTGGATTTTGCTCATCTTGCAACACCCATACAGTCGACTGCTGTTTACTTTCGGGCTCATACGCGTAAATACACGATTCATCACCTGTCACGATGTCATAGACTTGTTTCGAAGCACCGCGATCGTATTTTTTGAGCATTTCTTTCGACCAATCGACACGAGCCTTTTTTTGAGCGATTGACAAATTGCGTGGAATCCAACGCGAACAAATTTTTTGACAGTCAAATGTTCATGCAATATTGAATGTATGCTGGTCCCACTAATGCCTAAGGTTGTCTCAAACTCACGATAGGTCACATGACGATCTTGCAATATCAGTTCACGCACAGCATCAATGGTTTTCGGAACAACAACTGATTTTGGGCGACCTTCGCGAAATTCATCTTGGAGTGAACTACGAGCACGATTGAATTCACCATACCATCGATAAACACTGGTCCTTGATGGAGCTTCATCGCCAAAAATTGAATTAAGTTCATCCGTGCACTGTTGCTGAGTTAATCCACGTCGAAAGTTGTAAAAAATAATCGCACGAAAATGTTCACGATTTAATTCCATTTTTGGGCCAAGATGAATCTTTTAAGTTACTGTAAACAACACAAATAGCGCTCGTATGTAAAAACGTTCTGAGTACGTATAACCTCAAAACATCCAACTTTACAATAGTGCTGTCAGTTGCCAGATTACAACACTAGGGTTGCCAAATCCCGAATCATAAAAGGCAACCTTCGTATTTATCTTTAACTTTTACTCATCTTTCAACTATTTATAGTTAAAATGATGGGAAGGGATTCTGGAGCTCCAGAAAACCTGCGCAGATTATCTTCTCCACTATACGCCACTTACAGTTTTTACTATTTTTTGGCTAAATAAATCTAAAATCTAAATCTCAATTTGAAGGACACATCTGTATCTTCAATTTTGTAGTTGTGAGAAGACGTCGAAAAAATTGTTGTTTTTTTTCAACGCTGTACTTTAGGTTTTTGAAACAATGATATAGTAAACAAACGAAAACTATTATAAACATTTTTTTATTTCATACAGACAAGCAACGATAATTTTTCAAATAAATGGAACTACGAGAAATAAATACCATTCAATATATCCCATTATGAAAACATTCGAAACAACGAATTCATTACCTTATACAAATGTTTGGTTTCTCATCGCTTCAAACAATTATTTTTTTAATATAATGTTAATCACTTTACTATTCGTAAAAACGTGGTATCTGATAAATTATTTCATTCTTTCAATACAAAAATAAATAAATAGTCGAAAAATAATCAGACGTAAACAACATAACGAATTCTTCAATTCGTTCGTAATTTCCAATTTAATCATTAACTCCAAATATTTCATTCAGACACAACAGACAAACTGGTGTTTTTAAGAGCAATACATAGATGCCATACAGTTCGAACCCGGACACCGTAGAGGAAACATCTCCGTTTGTGCCTCCTCTTGTCGTGTTCGCGAGTGCAGTGTTATTAGTTTGTCTTAGTGTTTTGTCACGTCAATTAGTAATAAGTTGTAATCCAGTGTAACGTCTATTTAAAAGTCAGTCTAAGTCAATTAGTAATTAGTACTAATCCAGTATAACATCTATTTAAACGTCAGTCTAACCCGGTTGACAATTAACCGTAATGAATCCCAATGTAAACAACAACATAACCAAACTTCCGATTGATCAAGCTCCTGAAAATCAAGTTAAGAAGACCTACGCCAACGTCACTGTGAGTGAGGTGGTTCCATCCCAAGATCAAGGAATAATCATAGAAGCTCATGAAGGTATTTCCATAAAAGAATATGTTACTAAACTTGCTGCAGTAATGAACCCTAATGACATTAGATTCGTGTCGCGGGTATCAAATAACACAGTATGTGTATTGCTGAATACTAAGAAATCAACAGATTACATGAATTGCAAGTGACCTACTTTAACGATCTAGGATCGTAAACTGAATGTAAGACCATTAATCAATAAGCTTAAGAGGGTAATAATTTCTTTTGTTTGCCCTGTGATACCACATGACGTTATCCAACAAGAATTTTCAAAACATAATATCCATATAAAGTCCAATATCTCATTTATTAGGGCTGGTATTCCTGAACCAGGATTTACACATATTATGAGTTTCAGGAGACAGGTGCTTACAACACCTGAAGCAGTCTCCAGAATCAACCACAATATTGTATGATGGTACCCAATATAGAATTTTCTTTTCTTCACATGATATGACATACTTCTTATGTAAACAGTCTGATCATTTAGCAAACCAATGTAACACAAATCTATTCAACATTCTGCAACAGACTATTATTTAACAAATGAAACATCTGAAAATGAATTAACTAATAATTCCCTTGAATTTACTGAACCACAAAGCCAAAAGGAAAATCTTGTTGTAAATGAGAGTGATTTCCCCTCTATTCCTAAGAGAACCCTCTCATCAGAATCTTTATCCCGAATCGGTTCTGAAAGAAATAAGCTAGATAAGACAAATTTGGCAAACTAAAAAGAAAGCAAACTAAAAAGAAAAAGAAAATTGGTCAAGAATCAAATCATATTAGTACTCATGTTAAGAACACCCCCAAGTCATTAGATAAACTTCTTGATCCATTTAAGGCAATGTATGAAACCAATCCAATTGACTACCCCCTCACATATAACCAATTGAAAAAACTCATTGACAAAGCTTCAGGATCCCCAAACCCAACAATAATAGCCAGTAAATTTTCACTTAATATTCCATCTATTATCCAAATAATGCCTGAATCTTATCCACTACTTACAGAAAGGCCAATAAAGTATAGATTTATAAGTATTACCAATAAGTTGAAGAGTGCCCAAGAACAAATGGTCGATTCGGACGCGGATACATCTGAATAATAACTAGAAATGAATATCTTACAATGGAATTGTAATGGATTCTATGCCCGTTTACCATCCCTGAAACTATTAGTTAATGATAAACTTCCTCTGATACTATATTTACAGGAAACAAACTTTAAAGGTAATCAGTCTGGTAAACTACCTGGTTATACTACATCTTTTTGTAATAGGAATAATGCTCAAATTGCTTCTGGTGGTGTAGCTATCCGTGTTAAAAGTGATGTTTATGTATATGATATTCCTCTCCAAACTTCTCTTGAAGCCACAGCTGTAAAGGTTAATATTATTTCCCATATTAATGTGTGTAATATTTATATCCCCAATAGGCAGATCTTTGATGTCTATGAACTTGACAATTTTCTTCTTCAGTTGCATAAACCTTCTATAATTGTAGGAGATTTCAACAGTCACAATAAATTATGGGGATCTACTATTACACACAGAAGAGGTAAAATCATTGAAGTTAGATTTTCACAATGATCTTACCTTACTAAACACAGGTCTGGCCACCCACTTTAACTGTAGTAATGGAACTGAAAGCAGCATTGATCTTAGTTTTGCCTCAAATGACACTGCAGCTAGAATTTTATGGTCTACCAACTACTAATTTTATGATGGTGACCACTATTCCATTAGCATGATTCTTCCAGACTTAGATCTATTCTCCAATCTGAGATGTGAGCCTAAATGGATCCTAGAACAAGCTAAATGGGAACAATTCCAACAGTTCATTAAGTCCAATACTGCAACTCTTAATCAACCAATCAACCTGAATTCTGAAGAAGTAAACAAATTAGTGCAGGACTTTATTTGGCTTATTCTAGAAGCAGCAAGAACTTCGATTCCCCAAACTTTGGGTATAATTAAAAAAACGCCAAGTTTCATCGTGGGACGAGCAATGTACTACATCAATAAAAAATAAAAAAGAGCTTATAGGAAATAAAAAAAAACATGGTAAATGGTATTGCTTACAGGAAAGTAAGAGCAAGAGTTACTCTCAAATCCACAATGATCAAATCATGGCAAAATTTCACCTCTTCCATCACATACTAATCTCCTATATTAGAGATATGTCATAAAGTAAATCCTATTAACAAAAAAATAGTCTCAGTATTCCTAAATATCTTATTGACTGTACTGGCTTAAAACATGTTGGAACTCAAGTCGTATGTAGCCTTTTAGCGAACACGTTTGCTGAAAATTCAGATAGCAATAATTTTGACTCAAAATTTCTATCTACAAATCCCTCAAGTAGGAACATAAGTCATAATAACATTATACTATTAACTAGGGACAATAACGAAAACTACAACAAACCTTTTCTTGTGGAAGAACTTCTTTACGTGTTAGATCAAAGCACAAATTATGCACCTGGGTCCGATAAGGTCTCAAACAGTTTTTTGAAGAACCTTACTGAAGTTGGAATTAAGTATTTACTTCGCGTTTATAATTATATTTGGTCTGAACAACACTTTCCCGACCAATGGACAGAAGGTAATGTTATCCCCATACTCAAACCTAATAAAGATCACACTCTACTCACGAATTACCGTCCAATCTCCCTAACAAATAACATTTGTAAGATATTAGAGAAGATGGTTTGTCGCCGCCTGAAATGGATACTGGAAAACAGCAAATTAATCACACGATACCAAAGCGCCTTCAGATCCTTTAGATCAACAAATGACCTCCTAGTAAATGTCGATACTATAATATGTGATGCCCTAGCTATGAAACATTATGTAATGGTGGTTTCAATGGATATTGGAAAAGCATATGAAATGGTCTATAAAGATAGACTTATATCCATCCTTTCTAAATCACATATAATAGGAAATATGTTAGCATTCGCTATCAATTTCCTAAAAAACAGGTACCTCAGAGTAAAAATTCTAGACAGTTCATCTCATCTTATAGAGATGTTGAATGGTTTACCACAAGGATCTTTTCTTAGTGTTCTATTATTCCTTCTAGTTATTAATGACGCAAGCAATACAATAGAAGAACCAGTGACAATATTTCTTTTTTGCAGATATTACCTTAATATGTAGTGGTAAAAATCTTAAGGTTACTGAAAGTATTATGTAAGAATCGGTAGATAGAATCACCAAGTAGTCAACCAATGCAGGAATTACTATCCCGAAGACTAAATCAGAGTTTATACTGTTCACAAGAAGACTAAATGACGATAATGAAGAAGTGCTACTAAAACTGGATGATCACCAACTTAAAAAGACTTATGTATGCAAAATTCTGGGCATACTATTTGATTCCAAACATTCATGGAAACACCAGCTTACAGCTTACAAGATAACAGCTTAAGGTTGAATGTAAAAAACGACTTAATATTATCAAAAAGTTATCACCCATTAAATGGGAAACACAATTCGTGTGCTTGATCAACCTATGAAAAGTCTTCATTCAATCTAAACTAGATTAGAGCCGTAGTCTACAGCTCAGCTTCGAAAAAAGTTCTGAATACTCTAAACTATGTGATCAACAACGCTTGCCGTTAAAATCTTGGTGCTTTTAGAACCAGCCCATGTAGCAGCTTACTTGTGGAAGCACGACAACTACCATTGGAATTAAGAAGAAACGTTCAGTGCATAAACTATGCCTACTCCACATTTAGCATTCCCCCCAACCCCTCAAATTCAATTATATTTAACAACCTTCAGCCTAGCCTATATGAATCCAGATCACAGCTCTCATTACCGCTCAGAGAGAGACTCCCTAAATATCTAGAAAAAATCAATATCACCAAACCACTTTGTATTCCCAGACACAATCATCCCATCCCACCCTGGCAGAACTTTCACAGCTAAAACCGACCTCGCAAAAAAAACAAAACAACAATAAACATCACTGAACCTATTGACAGAACACAAAAAAGAATATCAACAGTACTCCAAGAATATAACAACTTCTACCAAGTCTACACAGACGGTTCTAAACGTGATGGAAATGCAGGCTGTGCTATATTCCAGTCACCAATGAATAAAAGTGACTCTCATCGCCTCCCCTCGCCATTGCTACTTGCGAAGCGTGGGCAATCCTTCAACCCATTATAATCAGCGTTAAGACTCCAAAAGATACTCCCATTGCAATTTTTGCAGACTCACTATCAACTCTGATAGCCATTGCGAACAGATTCACTTCCAATCCAGTTATCCAAAAAATCCAGGATATTTTAGAAAAGCAAGCTATAAATGGGACCCAAATAGAAATAATATAGATCCCCTCGCATAATAAAATCATTGGCAATGAGAAAGCTGATTCAGTCGCTAAACTCGCTACATCAATTACCTGCGCCGACAACCAAATTCAAGGCACCTTCCAAGACTTTACAATTTTTTTAAAAGACTCCTGCCTCAGTTATTGGGACTCTAACCGGAAATTGAATGTTCTCTCCCCCGATAACATTTTAAGAGGAAAGAACAGGTTGTAATCACCAGACTAAGGATAGGCCATTTCAATCTCATTTTCTGCCATCTATTTAAGAGATCAGATCCAGAACCCTGTCCAAAGTGTCCAAAGCGTGGTTCAGCAGTCTCCACCTTACACCTAATTCTTGAATGCCCTGATACTAATAATATAAGAAAACTTCTAAAAATTGAAGGAACCCTACAACCATTACTCAGTTCTACAGACGGGTGTGCCAAAATAATAAAATTTTTAGCAACTACAAAACTGTACAACCTTATATAGCTGCTTAAATTATTAGAACTGTAATTAGATTAAACTATACATATTGTGAAACATCTTATTATATTTAACAATTTTGTTCTTGTAATAATTATAACTTTTGTTTATATATACAATTGTATAATGACAGGGGTCGCTGATGACCTTGACGTTATAGACCAAAAGTGATGCCATATTATACGAAATTACTACAAGTGGGTCGAAGTGGAATCGATCATGGAAGTCGATCATGGAATACAAATATATACGTTTTCAAGTGACGTGTTTCTAATTTAATTTATCCAGTGATTGCCTCTAATTAAAATATACGAAAAATCAATAGCTTAATAAATAATCAATAAACATTAATAAGTGATATAGTAGCCCATTTTTTGCATATTATAATTAAAAGAAATCAGCACTCAAAATTACAAATAAAATTCCGCAACACCACGCGAATTTCCATCAAGATAAATCTTATAAATCTTAGAAATTAGAATTGTCTCTAGGCCCTGAACGAAACGCTCAATTAGATAAATATTCCGTATTAATGACCTGGATATTATTTCTAGAATTATTTTTCACGTCATTCTTTCAATTCTTTTCGTGGCCCGTAGTTCGTGTGAAACCTATATATTTCATTAATTTTAACCAGAAATAATGCACAACTACTCGTTTTTTCAAAAAAATGTACATGATTTTTTAAAGAGCTAATTTTATACAACAGACTTTGTCTGAGGCAAAAATTCCTATCTTTAATTTTGTAGTTTTAATTTTTTTTCCATTTTCGGAGAATCTGAGCAGTACCCGAAAATGAAACTAGCGCCATAATTCTTACAGTTTCTTTTTACACATGGAAAGAAAATTTAAAGAAAAAATTTGGATCGGAATTTCAGACATTTTCTTTTGTAAATTTGAATCGCAAAATATGCAAAAACTACTCGTTTTTTTTCAAAAAAATTTACATTACTTTTTTGAAGAGGTAATTTTATTCAACATACTTTGAGGCAAAATTTTTTATCTCCAATTTTGAAGTTTTAAAACATTATTTTTTCAATTTTCAAAAAAACCGGGAATGTCAACGAAATTGAGACCTGCACCATACTCTTAAACGTCCTTTGTACTATATAACAACAAAATTTAATCAAAAAATTTCAAGATATTTGTAAAATAATTTGAAAATGTCCCAGGAGTTTCATGTAAAGTATCCCTCAAAATTAAAATTTCGGTTTCAAATTCAAAGGTCCACGACATTAGCTAGAACGATTGGGGAATATCAATTTGGGAGAAAATAGGCTGAACGGTTTATGCGCTAGCGTTGGGCACAGACGTTTTGCCGTCATTCGTTTTTTCGGTATCAAGGACCATACAATATGGTTTCTGGCTACACCACGTGTTAGAGTAATTTTTTCTCTATTTAGCAACTGAATGTATCCACTTTTTCCTTACCAGGGCCCCGCAATAAGAGTTTTTGAATCGAAAATTTGCTGTTTTCCGACGCACGATTACAATACTTTCTCTTCTTACGTTAGTAAATGCGAGAAAGTAAAATGAAACTCAAAATTGGCCAATTTCTCTTTTGTCAATTTTCTGAACAATATTAGAGGGGCTTTTCTACATGGGAATGGAATCTTTTCGCAGGAAAATAAAGCGTTTTCAGACACTAAATATGAATTAAAAAATAAGCAGAATTGACGGAAACTGGAATTTTTACTTTCGTATATATATATATATATATATATATATATATATATATATATATATATATATATATATATATATACGTATTGCACGGAATTATATACGTAGTATAAGAAATTACATAACATGCGGAAAATCGATTCGGAGATTTCATCGGAAATACTCGTTTTGGGTTCCCCTGACCCCGAAAAATTGGATCTTTTCAAAACGTCCTTCCCTCTGACCGTATGTACATCAGTCCGTCAGTCTGTGAACATCACTAAAGCCTAAACCATATATAGGATTTTTTCAAAATGGATACTCCGTGGTCGATCTGGCTCTATTCGAGGCGTCGCGATTTCGAAAACCTTTCTCTAAAATTTGGGGGTACTCTACATAAACCCCCGGACATTTTCAAAATATTCTCAAAAAGCGACTCCAATTTTTTTCTTTAAACTTTTAATAAGGGTAGTTCTAATTGCGCTATTTAAGATTACATTAACGCCATATGCCCTATCCTTTTGTTTTTTCAAAAACTACAAAAATGTAATTTTTTGATTTGTCTCTCACGTATTTATTATTTACTTTATCGGCAATTTGTCCACGTTAATGTATTTATGAGTTATGAGTGTATTTATGCTTCAAATGATGTCAAAATTTCTCGAAAACTCAACAGTTTTCTGTGAAAACTATCTCAAAATTCCGCATTTTTAGAAACGCCCAAAGCCCAGTTTCTCAAAATGACTCCAAATTCTTTCTTCAAACTTTTCCAACGGATAGTTCTAATTGCACTGTTTAAGGTGACATAAAATTACTTTTACTATATTCTCCTTTTTTATCAAAAATACACAATTGTATTTTTTTTCAATTTCTTTCACCCCTTTAATTTTGCGCATTTCCGGAGATTTGTATGCACTATTGCATCTTTGATTAGAAATGCTTGAAATGAATTCATATGAATTGTTTCGAAAAGTCAATAGTTTTCTGTGAAAAGAGGTTCAAATTTCGTAGCGCTTAAACACCAATTTCCTTAAAACTGCATGAATTTTTGTTAAAAAAATCGCCATTTAGAGTGAGGTTATTTAATGTTTTTAACTGTTCTTTCTCTTTTTACTGTTCTGTAATATTTTTAAAATTAATTTACGTTCTACTATTTGGAAAGCGAAAAAGTAAGAAAGTTTCGAAAAAATGTACTTTCAGCTGCGATAGATGGCAGCTGGCAAGAGTATTTGGTGAGCCCGAATAGCTAGCCGAAACCAGAGAAAAAGAAAACTAATACAGGAATGACCGTGCCACTCTGTACTACTTTAGTAGCACTAGTTTACTTTCTCTCTACTGCTTACCCAGTAGGGAGAAAGTTACATAATGCTGCGTGAGAAAACGGCAAATTTTCAGCAGAAAAACTCTTATTACAGGGCTCTGGTAAATAAAAGTTGATACCTTCAGTTGAAAAATAAAAAAAATCCTTTTGCACGTGGTTTAACCAGAATCCATGTTTTGTGGGTTCTTAACACCGATAAATAGAGTGACGGGAAAACGCCTTTCTGTCAGACTGTGACTAGCGGCTAAACCGTTCAGTCGATTTCATCCAAAATTGATGGATCTGGATGATGTCACGGTCCCTTAAATTTGAAACCTATATTTAAATTTTTGGGGGTACTTTACATGAAGTCTCCGGTACATTTTCAAAATTTTGAAAAAGAATTTTGAAAAAGATGGTTCCATCGCATTTGATTAAATTTTTTTGTTGGGTAGTGTAAAGAACGTTTAAGAGAATGGCGCAGGTCATATTTTCGTAAAAAACTTTGATTTTTCGATGAATGCAAAAATTCAAAATTTTTTCGGCGTCTTCCTACAAATACAATTATGAAGGTAGATATTTTTCCTTAATGAAATCCTTAAAGATAGATATTGAAACAAGGTCATGTACAATATGTTCAAAATTTTGACTTTTTTTAGCGTAATCTTGCGTAAAAGTACGGGCGAGAATGTACGTGCTGTTTTAGCACCATTAATTCTTAAAGTCGATGCCCCATCAAAATGGATCAAAATGAATCACGTATTGGAATACGATTAGAAAAGCTTTTGACTTCATTGACCATAACATCTTGTTCACAAAATTACATTCATATGGAATTCGTGGTATTATCCTAGATTGGATATCTTCGTGCTTTAAACATCGATGGCAAAGAGTAGAAATACCGTACTGTCGCGAAAGAAAATTTACTCATCTCTCCAATTCTTTGCTAATATAGCATGGGAACCTGCAGAGTTTGATCTTAGGCCCCGACATCTTTCTTTTATGTGTAAACAATATGCCCTTGTCAATTACAAACTGAAGTTCTGTTTGCTGACGACATGAATGTTCTTTGCAAAAAAGAAACAATAAATAGTACGATTTCAGAAGTTTCAAATTGATTTCGTAATAAAAAATTAATAGTTCAGGAATAAAAATCGGTTTCAATGCAGTTTTGTGTTTCAAATTAATCGCATGCACCATTGAAAATGAACACTATGCAATTGGCTGATGTTAAGGTAACTAAATACCTGGGCTTCTCAATTCAATCAATTGCAATCAATTCAACCTCAATTGCAATAACCATATAATTAAATGAAAATCTAAATTAAGTTCATTATCTGAATCATTTAGAATTCTTTCAAATTCTGTCAGCCTTCATGCAGCTCGTTACGCATATTTTGCAAATGTAGAGATATAGCATAATATTACGGGGAAGTTCGTCCTATAGTACTCAGACCTTTAGATTGAAGAAAATATTATTCCAATAATTAAGAAATGTCATCTACATGATTCCTGCAAGTTTCTCTGCATTGAGCTTGGACTCTTTATCATTGGCAGTGGAATATATTGAAGAGCGAATGCCGGCAATCTCTCATTTGTCATCCTTTACAAACGTTCGCACCATTCATGCAATACTGATATTTATAATTACAACACACGCCGTAGAAATCACATCCAGTCCAGAAACCATCCAGTGTCGGTAAAGAATATCCACATAGATAAAGAAAATCCACATAGTGCAGCTGCCCTTTTCCTAGTTTGGTTGAGGAGTAGAGCCGGGGACATGGATTACTATTTCTTATAAATAATAACAACTCAATTCTGTACTTCGTTTGCCAACTTTCAAATGTTAATAAAGTAGCTTTTAAACATTATTAAAATATTTATGGTTAAAAGGTGGGGAAGGGATTCCAGAGCACAAGAAAACGTGAGCAAATTATACTTCTCCCTCACACGTCACATAGTTTTAGTATTTATTGACAAAATAAATCACATTTTCAAATAATCAAAATTTCAAAACTTTTCTGTTAAAATTGAGCATTTTTATAAATGCTCATGCGATATTTACTCAAAAATCACTCCAAATTTTTGAACGAAAACTTGCATATACGACCTGGCTATACTCTTCTATAGTATTCTTAAACCTAGAATGCGTTTGCGTCTCCGAGGCCTTAACGTTTTTTATTTCACTTTTTATTCTGTGCAGCTTCATTTCTGAAAGCTTGCCCTCCGTGTAAGCTTTCTTCTGTCTACTTTCGTTTCAGTCATTGGCAAAGGAAAAATTCTCAGAAGTTGTGTAGATAGATCATGAAGTTTGATTACATTACGTCAATGCATATACAGGGCTTTTAAGCCTTATTAATAGACATTTAACGCTATATCAATATTTATTTACATAAATAATTGTTTAACATTAAGAATTAACCTTCCTTGAAATCCATGCATCCTAGGGTTAAAGTCATTTTTCAGTTCTACCCCTAAAGAACCGAAAAATTGAGAAAATGTGAAGAAATGTTCTTTAGGGGACAAGGGACATCATTTGCGAAGAGGATGGGGCAAAAGCAAAAATCTAGCCTAGACTATAGAGATTACAAAAGTAACTTGCAGGGAATGTGCCATTCTGAAATGCCACTAGTTATTCTTGAATTTCATATTGAGTTTCTGCACAATATGGATTGGAATAGGGTCGGTACTTGCATGATGTATGAATAAAAGTTGAAGGAGAGGCACGTTATATGTTGGAGTGTTTGCTGTGTGCAGGGGCTGGTTGCGTTCCCTGGGAGTGAGCGGCGCCATTTACGCAGCGCTAATTGGGTTAAAGCGGCTAAGTGCACTAAGGGCCCTAACGAGCAGCGCCTCCATTGCGAATGACTCCTCTCACGAAGCCCCCCCCCCTCCCCCCAGTGCTGGCTTTGTCTTGGTACGTTTCACACACTCACTCTGGGATCTCCACTCGCCAGTTGAGAACTTTTGTCATCGTCCTCACGGCCAGACAAATGCTCTAGTGAAAATACAGCAGACTCGTCATTTCGTTTACAGCCGATTGTCGTCTTTTGTTTGCTGACCAGAAAAGTCCATTTCCCTTAGTTTTCATATAAATTTTACAAACACCGTTCAAAAAATGAAGGTAATTTATAATTAAAATAATATTGCGCCAGGGACGCGCGACGCCATGTTAATTTTACTGCTGTGTTAGGAGAAACATTTTCCACTCGAGTGAGATAGATCGAGTGAGATAGATCGAGTGAGATATTTTCTCCGCGAGATGAAGTTCATTGATCGTTAAGGGCAATATTTTGTTTTTTAATGTTATTTCGTTCCATTTCTTTCTGTAAAATTCAAAAGTTTTAATGAATCTTACTTTCCTCAGGGCATGCCGTTTTTTTGGTGCATTCTGCACATAGCTAACTTGTAAATGAATGTTTATCACGACGTATAGGAAATAAAAATATATAGCTATTGCGACCTTTTTGTCATTTTTCAATTTTTAGGTCATTTTTGCGACATTTTTACACATTTTGTTTCCTTTTTGTATTTTTTGAATTGTGTTTCATGAATTTACAATGACATAGTAGAACAAAGTTTTTATTTTATCTTCAGTTGATGACGAAATTCACTACTACACTCTGTTTATCGAGCTCTAAAAATTACACGAATCTTGGGTAACTTTCTCAACCTTTCAAAACTGACGGTTCGAAGATGGGGGCTAAGAATTACATTTTCTCTTAAAATAAAGACTTTGTATTAAATATAAATTTATATAAATAAATCGACTAAACAAATAAACATTTTCTTACAAATATTAATATTTTTAAACATTAGGCCATTTTTAAGTCATTTTATAGGCCATTTTCCCCTTTTTTAAGTCATTTGATGGGTCATTTTCAAGGTCATTAGTACCTTATCCCTCCTCTTTACATTAGGCCATATTGTTCTCCTCGGGACACTCGCTGCGCTGCTCCGCTTATGGGAGTGTGCTGTCCCTGGGGGTGGGGGCTGTGAGGGTGGGGGGAATCATGAATGCGATGTGTGCGAGGGAAACTCAGAGCCTCCGTCGAGAGACCTCTCTCAGGCAGGCACGTCGCTCTTGCCTATTCGCATGCAACCACAGAGCGGACATACTATTTTCCTATCCGAATGAAAAGAGAATTGCAAATTGAGACTGCTTCTGAAAAGCTTTTAAACAAGCAGCAGTATTTTGAAAGTACGATAAATCTAAAAAAAACATGCCGAGAGTTGAACGTCTAAGGAGAATACAAACTAGTTTATATTAATTTCTCTAATATTTCATTGCAATAGACAGTTTATATACCTTCAGGGATTCTGAAAGTATAACTATCGGTTCTACATCACATACTTTCTTGCAATATTTCTAATTTTTGCAACTTTCGAAAATACAGAAAGTTCATTGTAAATGAGATGTTGGTCGTTATTCTAGACATGCCACATTCTATCCGAAAATAACGAAAAAAATAGAAGTTTTGGAGAAAATTATTTTTTTATAAATTGCATTAATTTGAAACAGAAACTTCGCACAAACTCTTCCTTTTTTCAAAAACTAGTATATGATAATTTTAAAGAACAGTTTTAGAACAGATTTTGTCAAAAACCAGTCAGTCAAAAGTCAAAAACCTCTTCCTTCAATATTATGGTTTTGGAATTGTAACTTTTTGCAATTTTCGAAAATACAGAGTTTAGCGAAAATGGCACCAGCACCACATTTTTTACCGTATTTTGATGCATACAAAAATTTTAAGAAAAAAAGGGAGCCAATTTTGGGCAGAAAATTGTTTAAAAAAATTTTAAAGTGCCACGGAAAATTACGCAAAAATATTCATATTTTCGAAAAATTCAACGTGATCTTATTTCAAGATCTATTGTTGACTAAAAAATTATATTAAAAAAACATCTCTATCTTTATTATTGTAGTTCTACGGAAAGCTAAATTTTTTTTTAAACTTTTGCAATATTCGAAAAATCAATGAATTTAACAAAAATGAGACATACACAATTCTTTTAGGCATCCTTCGCGCTCCCGAAGTTCAAAGTTTAATAAAAAAACATTGGTGCGACAGAATGGCACAGAGTTTCCCTTATTAGTCTTCAATTTCCTTTGGTCCCGGCTAGCTACTCGGATTTGCCACATACTCTTGCTAGCTGCCATCTCTGCCATTTACCACCGACCACAGTTAATTTTTTAAAACATTTTTGTAAGTTGTCGGTTTTCTAATAGTAGAACGGAAATATTACTTTAATAATATTAAAGAACAGTAAAACCTCGACCTAAATGGCAGTTTTATTTGAAAAATTTGGAGGGTTTAAATAACCATGGCTTAAGCACTACTGTAAAATCGAAATTTAAAGCTCTCTATCCCAGAACAGTTTTGAGTTTTCGAAAAACTTCATTCGAAGTTATTTGAAGCACATTAACTCACAAATACAATACTGTTAAAAATTGCTGGAAATATGCATAATAACAGTGTGAGAGATCTTTCAAAGAAATTACATTTGTGTGCCCTTTGAAAAAACAAAAAATGCCACGAAATGAACTTTACGTCATATTACGATTAGCAATATCCGTTCGAAAAGTTCGAAGAAAAATTTGGAGCCTTTTTGAGAAAATGGCGTTTGAGGATTTCTAAAAATGCGAAATTTTGAGTTTTCGAGCAACTTTATTTGAATTTGAAGCAAATGTACTCATAAATACAATAATGTGAACAAATTGCCGCTAATATAACTATTAAGAACTTAAGAACCAAGTCATAAAAATTACATTGTTGTAATTTTTCAAAAAACAAAAGAATAGAGCCGTCTATGTCATCTTATAAGGTACATTTAGAACTATCCCTTCTAAAAGTTTACAGAAAAAATTTGGAACCCGTTTTTGAGAAAATTTTGTTTTTGTATTTTTTTAAAGTTGCACACACTGCTCGAAATATTACCCGAAAACTACTAAAATTTTGAAAAAAAATGTACATGAACTTCATGAAAGAACTCACTATGGAGAACAAATTTTATTTGAAGGAATCTTCAATAATTTAATCTATCTTAATAATCTTCAACAACATCTTAATATAAATGACATGTGTAATTTATAAAACTAGCGGCATTACAACAGCATATACTTTCTCACATTACTTTTTAATTCGCAATTTTCGAAAATTCAAAAAATTCAATGAAAGTGATACCCACGCTATTATTTTAAACGTCCCTTCTTCTACCTGCAGAAAAAATTAAAGAAAAAGTTTGGGGCGGTTTTTAAATGAAATATTTTTTTAATATGCATAAATTTCAAGCGCAAGTTACGCGAAAAGTACTCGCTTTTTCAAAAAGATTGTGCATGATCTGTTTTAACGACGTCACTTTTCACTATAGTATTTTCCTGAGGCAAAAGGTTCTATTTTCAATTTTGTAGTTTTAAATTGATAACTTTTTGCCATTTTCGAAAGAACCGGCAAGTTAGCCGAAAACTGGGGCTAACACCATATGTTTTTATCGTCCTTTATTACATATGAGGAGAAAATTAAAAGAAAAAACTAGTGGTTCTATAGAATGGCATAGACGTTCCCGTATTATTTTTCTATTTCCTTTGGTCTAGGCTAGCTACTCGGACTTGCCACATATTCTTGCCAGCTGCCATCTACCGCCCCCAAAGTAAAGTTCCCCTCACAAAAACTGGTGTGTGAAATTCTACCTTCCTAACCATCAAGACAAACTTGGACACTCTTCGATCCAGGGGAGGGGCGCGTTGACCAGTCTCTAGCAGTCTATATATCTGAATTTTTTATAAATTTGCATATGTTGCAAATTTTAATAAAATCATATAATTAAAATAATGAACACTTACGAACTGTTATTTCTTATTTCATTATAGGAGTTGAAATCTAGCTACTGAATGCTATCGATATTTGGTCTTCGAGAAAAGCTGAACGTTTAGTTATTGCTAGGATAGATGGGATAAGTTTTCTTAAGTTCCAATGGTGTTTGTAAATGCAAAGATTAGTGAGTCCATATAAACGTAATAACCATCGTTCTTTAGTTTTTGTTTCTTTTCACAAAAATATTTCAGTGTTTGTAATTATATGTTTCGAATTTCGATTTTAAGTTAACGGGACAGCAGTACATCTTTACCATATTTCTCTACAACATAATATATAAGATTTTGGTAAATATTAAACATTTTAATTACATTTTCATAAATATGTTTCAACTCCAGTGTTCACAGCTGATTCACTGTGAACAGTGACTTTATTTTTCCAAAAAGATGTAAGCTTCTTTCATTTCATTTGGTTTCGAGATTTAATACTTTGTATTTTCCATGTAGTTAAAATCATGAAGATTTTAACTATTCTCCTACTACATCTGACACATATTAATTTTTCGGGTCCCTTATTACAAGAAGTAAAAATAAGTTATATCACAATCACAACAATTAGAATTAATTTTGTTTGCGTTACATTTTAAAATTTATTACTATAATCAGCGTTAATTGGTGATGCTGAAGACATTTAACAATAAGACTGGGAACAAGGGGGGTTGTGTGGACGAACGCCGCAATGACGTGTCAATTACCACATGTATATACGTCGATGTGCATGACACATCGGCGAGAGTCTACTGCACCAATTTTGTTCCATTCAAGAATATATGAGAGATCATTTTGGAATATTGTTTTTGTAATATTACCGAAGTAATTAAAAATGATGAAAAATACTTTCATTTATTGTAACAATTTATACATAATAACCTTTATTTATATTTGTAAGGTAATTAGTAAATATTTTAATGTGGGGAAACATCTGAATAGTACACCTATCGTATTTACCAAGTTAGAGCTCAAACGGTTCTCATCTGACCGTTATTTGTGACACAGACGGTTTTCTAATAGTTAGTTTTCCGATAATAAAGATGTGATCTGATAGACAGGAGATACACGCAATTTTATATCAGAAACTCGTAACCCCATTTTTTTATATTTCTTAAAAGTAATTAGTGAATATATTAATTTGTTGGTAAAAGACAGAAAAAAGTAATGGATTCGGCAAATGATGGAAAATTAAAACAAAATCAACGTTACATCGCACTAAACTAATACCCTAACCCTTAAGACACGCAGATAAAAATGAAGAGTCAAGCTACCTCCCACTCTTTAGGGTTACGTCATTTGTCGACGAACCCCATCCTGTTCTGTTAAAAACTGTTAGTGGTATGTTTCTAATACGTTACAACGCCGATACTTTACAAAATATTACGCGTTATTAATTTTATAAATAATGTTTTCCAAATACGATTAATTTTCACATACTTTTGAGTGCAATCGTGACGATGTAAACAAGACACTTCTACTTAAGTTTTCCCTAATTTAGATTATAGTTGGCTAAATAATATGAATAAGGTACTTTTCATTAAAACTTGTGATGTTTCAAAATTGCAAAAGTTGAAGTTTATTTTTGTTGCGACTCTACATTTTTGTGATGTAGGGTAGTCTAAGGTGTAATATATAAAAATGACTGTGGGGTAATCTCACACATTAAAGTTCGAATCTCATCCGTGGCAAATATTTATTCATCTATGACGCAAATTCATCTATGACGTAGCTTCAGCATTGAAGGTAGGCACCGAAAAATAACGCCTGGATCTAGCTGCACAACCAAACCTACAGAACTGAGCTTTTGATTGAAAATATTTCTAACAGAAAATGAACTACGTATTTGCGCGTGTTTAATTGCGTGTCGGTATTCTTATCGTTAATTTGATATCTTTGACACGTGGAGTACATTCCCTAATAAAAAACTAAGCGCAATGAATATCGCGTTAATATTCTTTTCGTAATAAGTTCTCCTGGACACAGTGATGATAAATGCTTGTGGTAGCGTGTTGTAGTCAGCCAGTATTGCAGATTAGAAGGACGCCGGTTCAAATCCTTACAACGCCGGCTAATTTTTACCTCCGCGAATACTATGTAAAGAGAGTTATTTAACGCTGCAGGAGAAGTGTTGAAATGTCCACAGAAAACCACGTGTTGTATGTCGCTCATTCGAAAAAAGTGGAAAAAGTGGATTGTTTCTTTGTGGACATTATATATATATATATATATATATATATATATATATATATATATATATATATATATATATATATATAATGTTTTTCTTTAAATCTTTTCCTTGCATAGAGCTAAGAACCATGTCCAATCTTGGGCGAACGAACTGAATTTTCGAAAATTTCAAACAAAAATTAACATTGTCAAAATACAATATTGACGACTTTTTCCATAATGAAATCTGTTTTTAAAATTAGATCTTGAATTAATGTAAATTGAAACACCCTGAATTATTTAAAACTGCAAATGCAAATTTTCAACCCATGTTTGGCGTTGGTGAGGGAAAGGGTTCAGGTGTGTAGCTAGTGGCGTGGGGGAAACGTGTCAGGAGTGTGAAGTCTAAGGATCCACATTAAATCCCAGCGCGAAGAAAATATTTTTTTCCGGAAAGAAGTTTTTTGCAAATTCACATAGTCCTGTATATTGTGTAGCCGTTACATACAAGGTGTGAAAGTATATGGTGTTGAAGCAACACTAGTTTTCAACATAATACAATGTCTAAATAGTATGTATAGTAAGAGAACGTTTATTTAAATGGATTAATTGAAACTATTTACTTTGATTGTATAAAGTCAAACTTTACAAAACTAAGATCAGTATCGTAATAAGAGTCATTACGATACATATATACATGCTTTAATTATTCAAATATAATCAATTGTGTTATGCAAGTAATATTAGAACAAACCTGTGGTAAACGTACTATCAACATAAGTACTATCCGAAGTCACTTTTGCGGGACGAAGAGTCAAATTTAAACAAGAATTATAGTTCACTTAAATTTTGAAAAATTGTGTCTAACATTTAACGATATTCAAATGGTAACATTATATTACAATATTCAATTGAGGCTTGAAAGTCTCGTTTGATAATTCTCCAATTTAGTATTGTAATAAGTAGGATAATTTCGGATTTTAAAGACCTAAAATTCGTCAAAAATTATCAATAAAATGCTCTTAAAATGTTTTTAAAATGATCTAAAAGCAAAGAAAAATGACGTAACAAATGTGATCAAAACCAGTTCTGATGAATAACTCAATCTTTTATTTACTTGGCTGTCCGGGTGACGCCGCGTCCATGGCGAAGGTGCCGACGTTTCGGTCGCCATTCTGCGATCTTCCTCAGGGCGTAATGACATTACGCCCTGAGGAAGGTCGCAGAATGGCGACCGAAACGTCGGCACCTTCGTCACCCGGACAGCCAAGTAAATACTGACTCCGGCCGCGGAAGCCTATGCTCTCAATATCTCAATCTGTTGGATACTGATGTAACATCCGGCTTCTTCCATTCGTTCAAGTAAAGTCAGCTCGCAAACTTTTGATTTGGATTGTTATTTACCAGGATATATCTTTCTTTAGTAATCCCTAAATTGATCGAAACGACAATGGTACTGAAAGGGGTTACGGAACTCATAGATTACATACAATGGCAGACATTACAATTTCTGAGCGATGAAATCAAATAGGCTACTCAGGAATCTGTGGTGAACGCTTGTATCTCGTAAATATTATTTGAAGCAAATACCATTAAAATGATATAAAAATCAATGAAATCAGCTAAAAATGCAATAAAAATTACGGAAAGGGCTAAAAAATGACTCATTAGTAGAAATCCACGGAAAATGCAAAAACAAAAAAGACGTATGAAAATGGATCATTTCATTTTGTCATAACAAAATTAATGTCTGTACTAAACGGCATTGTTCAAAAGTGAAAAGAAAACAAATGACATTCCATTAAAATCCTCCCCTAGAAATAAGATATCTTACAATACTCATGTCGTAAATAACTAGTTGACAACAATTGATTGTAGTCTCTGGTCGATCCGAATTGTCGAGATCGCTAAGACAGTAGTGTCGTGGCGATCTCCGATCGAAGGATCGCGGGTGCGAATCCCGCCTCGGGCGGGATCGTCTCTTCACCCTTTGATTTGTGATCGTCCCTTCACCCTTCATCACCATACTATCACTTCATTAAAGAAGGTTTAATAATTCCTTACCCGAGTAGTAGGCCCTTGCCCTCAATTAGCCCTCAAGTTGGCTAAACAAAATCTCTGTGTATAGCAGGAATCATTTGGTATTAAGACAAACAGGATCTTAAAAATGATTTTGCTAATTTGAGCTGTGCCACACTGAGTAGATTATTTCGTAAAAAATGGATTTAGGTGTTCTGCCTTGGATTTAGAAACTGCCGAAAGGAAGAACTTTTGCAGGTACAAGTGCTTTTTCTGCCAAAGCTTACAATTGTGGAGTCCGTTTGAAACTCCCAAAGTCTCGAATTTGTTCAGATAAAAGGAGGAATATCTATTTTAGAGAAAATTGGCTGTACGGTTTACGCGCTAGCGTTTACCATGTCAGGACAGGCTGACAGACGTTTTGCCGTCAATCGATTTGTCGACAACAATGGCCCACAAAACATGGATTCTGGCTACAACACGTGATTAGAGGAAGTAATTTACTATATATAGGAAGAGGATTTATCAATTTTTACCTTACAAGGGACCAACAATAAATGCTTTTCACGAAAAATTCGCTGATTTCCGGCAGACGGTTACACCTTTTCTCTTTACATACGTATAAGTGCGAAAGTAAAAAAAAACAATATGATGGAAATCAAAGGAAAGGAAATGATTCGCTCAAAATAATAATTGAAAACTGCCCTATGGGTCAAGTAACAAACTTTAAATATCTTGTATACATTATATCGGCCTTAACAACCTATCAACAATAAATTTTTTAACATTTTAATTAATTAAATGCATACATAGCACTTGCAGGTGTGAAGGCGGTACCTTTACCTTTTCCTTTATTAATTAATGGTTTTATTTTTAATTAAACAAAGTGAACATTATTTTTAATCATTCAACTTATTCACTCACTAATAGTTTCTTTCATTTTATTAGTGTAAAATAAAAAAAAATTAAAAAAAAATAAATCTCAAACCTGTGATGGGGACACGAATTAATCGCATCTTGTATACCTTCATGCTTCACCCATACATTAAATATTTACATTTATCGAATTGACGAAATAATAACCAGGAAATTCGTGAATTTTAATGCGTTTTGTCGCTATTTAAAATAATTAAGTGGTAAAAGCAATGTCATTAGGTTAGATTCATGTTCGTGTATTGGAATTCGTCCTTTTGGTAGAAAATATTAATTCGTCACAGGTTTAATTTATAATGTCATTTATTAATGCGTATTTATTTTGACTTCTCTATTAATATCGTGCCCCACAACGATCTCATTAGGTGGGAAACAACATTTGAAATTTTTACCAGAATTTTGATAAATCGCAATTCCGTCTCATTCAATTTGTTTGAGATACGTAAATACCCTATTTTAAAAGATATATTCCTTAACCTCAATTTCAGACGGTAGACTACGTATCTGAAAAGCGTTCTAGAGTGCGAAACGATTCATGGTTTGGGCGGCATTCATTCAATGGCAATACTTTTTGTGGCATTAGTTCATCGACAATTCTGTTTCTTCACATTTATCAGTAAATGAACCTTCCTTTAATTTTGTTGTCGAAGTCACGCAAACCAGGGCCATTGTTAAGTTCCAGAAAACTGAACCCTTCAAAAGCTCACCTTTCTTTTCAGAGAAAATTGGCACTATTGCTTTTTGAGCCAGCCTTTTGACTCAATGTAATTTGCAATACATCTTTATAAACAGTTTCTTTGCTAGTCGATAGCAATGCAAGTTGTACTATTGAATAGAGAAGATAAAAATAAATAATATATCTTCTGTTTGCCATAAAACTGCTTCCCTGAGCGTTATTAAATGTACGAGATAATCTGTTTGCGTTCTATCAACACTTAACCGAATTAAAATATTGAAACGGGAGTTTTAAAAGAAAAGAGAATAAAGAATAGAGAATAAAAAGGAAAGTTTCAATCTTTACGTTCTTAAGTTCTTAATCTTGAAGTTTAAATGGGTGGCACAGCTCAAATTATCAAAAGCATGTTTAAGATCCTCTTCGTCTTAACAATACCATACGATTACTCATACACACGTAGATTAAAATTAAGTTATCAAATAGTTATTTACAACATGAGTATAATATCTTATTATTGTGGTTAGGCGGAAGAGTAGGCCTTACGGTCTGAGCTTCGCCAGAAATAATGACATTATTATTATTATTATTATTATTATTATTATTATTATTATTATTATTATTATTATTATTATTATTTTCGTTAATCGGCCGACTAGGACCACGCATGCAAGCATCCTGCATTTACCGTGGCTCAGTTTTTATTTATTATCACGGTGGCAGGTGCTTGCGACAATTTTTTTTGGGGGGGGGACCAGCATTTTTAGCTGGATCCGATTTTTATCCCCCACGGTTGTTAGCCCTGGGGGTATGGAAGATGAAATGATGATATGATGATAATGGGGGTGAAAGGACAACACATACAGACATACACAAATACATCCATGCCCGAGGCGGGACTCGAACCCGCGATCTTCTGGTCCGAAACCACTCCGGCACTACTGCCTTAGCGATCTCGGCCATCTGATCGGCTATTATTATTATTATTATTATTATTATTATTATTATTATTATTATTATTATTATTATTATTATTATTATTATTATTATTATTATTATTACTTGGGGTTGGATTTTAATGGAAAGTCATTTTTTCTTTTCACTTTAGAACAATGCCGTTTAGTATATATATATATTATATGACAAAAGGAAATAATACACTATATACGTCTTTTTTGTTTTTGTATTTCCGTGGATTTTGACTAAATATCCATTTTTTTAGTCTTTTCCATAATTTTTAATGCATTTCTAATTTATCAACTGTCTATAATTAACTTATTTTATCATTCCCCTAGCGGGGTAACCATTTATAACGCGTTTGTATGATTCTTCTAATTTAATTTGCCCTGCTATGCTCGTAAATCAACTGCTCTAATTACCCATAGTTTGGCTAGCTCTGTTTTTTATTAAGATCTTGCGTCGACATACTACATACCTACTACACACCACACCTACTTCGACCTACTACATACATCACCTGACCTATTGCACGTGGACCTGTGACTCTGTACAGAAATGACGATTCCTGGAACTCCTGTGGAATTTACTTTTTACTGAATTGATGGCAATTCAATGAAATATCAGCTTTTTCTTTTCAAACAACAAATAACATTTATTGTAACATTCTAATCACATATCGGGATCTCTTTATTAATTCATGACTCTATAGAGTGTAAACATTATTTAACTGTACGGCTTTGATCAAGTTCGTAAGTTTATGGAATGTTTTCTCGGTTGATAAGATGATGTCTTCAACAAAATGTAACGAATTTGCGACAAAACGAACGAACTCTTCACTAAAAGGAAATGTCCTGGGTCTTCCTGAGGTGTAATTTATAAGTCTACTGTCCGTGTAAGCTTTAAATGTTACCCGACTGTTGCTAATTATACAGTCCTCTATGCAGAAAATATCTACTTCTGATCTAATACCGCGTCGCGACTTCCCCTCACTAGGCTTCGGGTGAAGCCTCTATTCGCGACTACTATTTCCTTAAAATTAAACCTACTCTATTATGGATTAACCAAACAAACATTTAACCACATCATTATCGCAAAATTACAATTTCATAATGTTTATGCCATGTGGACTGCTTGGCTACTTCTGTGAGACTGAAAATTCGTTACATTTTGTTGAAGATCAATTTTCAACGCCCTCCTCTAATCAATTCTATGTTAATGTCACGAGGCCATGCCGTATATCGACAATAAAATTCTCTTCTAGCATCCATCATGGCGCCTAAATGTATTTAATTCGTTGCTATGTTACGCGTGTTTCTTGGATTTTAACATTCTAGATGCATCCATTACATTGTATTACACTCGTGTGACATTGTGGTATGTCACAATATATATATATATATATATATATATATATATATATATATATATTGTGGCGTTATTGGATTGTGCAACCCCATAACACCACCGTCTCGTATGTAGGAACACCCACAGGCAGCGAGGATAGCAGGTGCAAAGCAAAGGTTCATAAACGCGCAGCCTGGTATCCGTTGCCCGTACTAAACAAAGGCGAACTAGCGAGCAACGTTTTCCTTGTGAAGGGTTGAGAGAGGGGAAGCAGCCCCACCACTGAGAATTTCCCCAGGCGTCGGACGATAAATAAGCGAACCCGCAAGCGGAAGCTCTCTCTTTTCTTGCCAACACCCGCCGAGTAAGCAGCATTTTGATCACCGATCGCCGAGCCAGTAGCATTTTGATCACCGCTCGCCGAGTCAATACGTTCGTTTAGATATTGTTTGCCGCTGCAACGACTACTAGGTAGGAGTATCCGGCGTCGAACAAACGTTCTAGTCAGTCGTCCGCGAGATAGTGCAGATTAAGTAAAGTAGTTCTTCAATTAACTATACGGGAAGTAAAAGTTACCCGTTGTGAGAGAAGCATTGAAAGTTCTGGTTTAGCAAAGTAGAAGTAGCAACGAGCGAGGAACTTACACGAGTATTCGGCGAAGTGCAAGGGACATTTTCGCAACGTGGGCGTAGTCAGAGGCGCCGGTAGCAGACGAGGAGGAAGAAGAAACCGAGGACCCAGACGCACGAGGAAGAAGACGGATCGACTAGAAAGAAGAACGGAAGAGGACGCAAGAAGACAGCGCAGACGGCAGAGGCGAATCCCGTCTCTTACGACGCCGAAGCTGGGACCGAGCGACGTCGACACAGAGACCAGCGCACGACCATCAAGGCCAAAAGTGGGAAGTCCACGAGGTATCGGCTAGGGCGCGGAAAATAGGTCAAGTTCACGTCGGCAGGGAATAACTAGTATAGGAAAGAGTTAAGAAATTGAGGACACGGGTGGCAACAAATTGCAGAATTAGAGTAGGAGACATTTTGATGCACTATTGCCTGCATAAAACATTCTACTTAGGACATTATTATTCTGCTATTTTCAGACACAGTTAAATTGTAAATGAGAGTAGTGCACTTGCACACATTTTGTTCTTTGCATGTAATATTTTGAAGCAGGAGATTGTAAGTTGAAGTTTGGTTTCCATTGCAACGTAATTAGAATAGCATAAATTTAGATATAATTAATTTTTCCAAGGGAATTCCCAGTGTAGATTAGGGTAATTATTTCAGAGTATCAATTTTGGAGTAAATTATATGTGTTCATTCATTTAGTGTGTTGTAGAGGTTTCTATTTGTGTTTTGATCACTCTTTGTAAAAGTGTGATTCTATATTCTTGGTTTTTGTCATGAACTGACGCCACTAAAGGTTTATGGGTAAATTATACGCTCGTTTATGTGCAATTTGTGTGATTTTATTGTGTCAAGGGTTCAAGCCTTTCTCGCATCTTTGGCCACCCGGGATATAAAGAGGAGTGGCATTTCTATAATACTCATAAGCGCCGAAAGAAAACAATTGATTTGACGGGACATACGTTTTTCAAATATAATAAGAGATGTGAAAAATTGTTTAAAAGTTAAAAATTCGAAAATCACGTGCAGACAATTCCAGTTTATTTATCTTGATTAATACTATTTGCGATTAAAATAGTTTCAAATGGTTTTCAATAAGGTTTGTGGAATCCTCAATTATTTCCTGGGGCAACACAGAATTGCCACAAATAATATTTCCCTGCCAAGACGAATTAGCCAACCTTCCGCTCCGAAGTGCTGAACCCATACCGACCAATGTAGCCACCACGACAATGCCATGAGGAGCTGAAATTAATACTTCTATAAAAATAAGTGTACCGTGCAATTATGTTTTTGCATTACGGAGCCGAGTAATTGAGAAAATGTGGAAAAAAAATTGTTTTTCGGGCGACAAAATGAAAGCAGCCGTGAAGATAATAAGGATTGTCGCAAAAGTTAGTCAAGAGTAGAGAGATTATAAAACTAACTAGGACGAGAAAGTCTGTGCCATTCTATAGCACCAATAGTTTATTTATTATTTAAGTAGCTAATTTACTATAACAAACTTTTTCTGAGGCAAAAATATCTTCAATTTTGTGGTTTTGAAATTCTTTTGCAATATTCCAAAAACCAAGGAATACCTGAAAATGGGACTAGCACCATATTTTTACCGTCTCTTATTACGTATGTGGACAAATTTTAAAGAAAAAACATTCGAGCGGTTTTTGAGTTGTTTTTTTAGTAAATTTCAAACACAAATTATGCAAAATACTCGTTTTTTTTTCAAAAAATTGAACATTACTTTTTTAAAGAGGTACTTTTGTACAACAGACTGCCTGAAACAAAAACTTCAAATTTGAATTTCGTACTTTTAAATCCTTTTTTGAAATTTTCGGAAAAACCGAGCAATATTCGAAAATGGACCAGCACTGCATTTCTTATCATCCCTTATTACATATGTGAAAAAAATTAAAGAAAAAATTGAAGTGGTTTTTGAGATTTTTTTTCCGTAAATTTCAAGCGCAAATTACGCAAAAACTTTTACAAAACATGTACTTGACCTTTTTTAAAGACTTAATTCTGTTCAACAGACCTTATCTGAGCCAAAAACCTCTATCATCAATTTTGTAGTTTTAAAAAGTGTTTTTGAAATTTTCGAAAAATCAATTATGTTACTGAAAATGAGTCTTGCACTATCTATTGAACAACAAAATTGGGGAATATAAATTTTAGAGAAAATCGGGTGAGGGGTTTAGTCGCTATCGTTGACCATAAACGGACGGAGAGACGGACCGACAGACTGACGTTTTATCGTCAATCGAATTATTGGTATCAAAAACGAACAAAACATGGATTCTGGCTACACCAGGTGTTAGAAGATTTCCACCCTATATTTAGCAACAGGATTTACCCACTTTTTCATTTCCAGAAACTAACTGTAATACTTTTTCCGCCGAAAATTCGTCGTTTTCCGAATCACAATTACATAACTGTTTCTTCTTATGAAGAATTCGTAAGACGAGAAAGTCAAGAATTAAATACTAAGATGAGTATGTACATACTCAATTAACATTTACGGTGCTTTACTTCAAACCATTTTATAGCTGTAAAATTAGTCCGTCTTTGTGTGCTGCAAAGAATATTTTTTTGTAACTAATTTAATTTAATATTATTATTACCCCTTTTATTTACATATAGAAGCTCATTATTGCTCTTATAAAGGTAGTGAAGATTGGTGTGTGTTAAAAGGACATGTTTGTCATTGTATATAAACAAAATGTCTATTAATTGTCTACCACATCTTATAAGTGAAAAAAATTTAAGTCTATTAATATCATTCTAAATATGGTGAGAAATGATGACCATGTTGGTTTATGTTCTGAAAAACAACTGTCTTTAAGTGCAGCGTTAAATTCCCTACTACAAACCCCCAACGTTAAATTCCCTACTACTATTAAATCAATTCATGTAATTTAATCGTAAAATTGTAAAGATTTAACAAAGATTTCATATTATATTTTGACTTTTATAGCATTAGAATGCATGAATGATTTAAAACATTAAAATTAATGTCTCCCACATCAAAAAAAGTTTTTTAGATTTACACAATCTCCTATTTCAGTAAAATGTCTTTAAAAAATTTAATTTGGTATTGAAGGAGAGGTATCCTGAGACAATTGAGTTTCATTCACATTAAAATGCACAAGGGTATGGTAATAGTGATTAGTATTTTCTGTATGTTGACAATGGAAAAGGAAATTCCTCTTTACTAAACATGTGACATCTGTGTCTGATCTCTAACTTAAATCATCAGACCTGAAGACTACATAATAACTTGGAAGTTAAATTAAGGAGCAACAAAATGTTTTAGAAAATATTAGAATTTCACATCTGAAATACCATTTACCTTTTGTTATGTCTAAAATATTTTTATTCAATGATCTGATATTCTGATAACAAAGAATATTATTTAGTTTTTCTAAATTATTGTATGGCAATGTTGATCTTTTATTTATTAATAAGTTTTTTTCCCAATTCATTAATTAACAATTCATTTGGTGAAGATTTTTGCAGAAATTAAAATTCACCAAGAACGTATACACCATTTAAGTATGTGACTCTACATAAAGCAACATATAACCTTGTTCTAGTAATATTTAAGCTATTTTTAAAATCCACTTTTTCAAAAGTTTGTCTGTGGCTTTTGAGAATTGTTAAAGCCTCCAAAGGAACAAGAGAATATAATAATTTTTTAGGGTTAGGGTAGAATCTAATAATTTTAATAGGGTTTATTCTAAATAAATTAAATGAATATTATTTCTTTGAAGTAGAAACAATACTGGAATTAATATTATTGCTCATCATGAAATTGGTATAAGGGAATCATTTCATTTCCTATAATTGGGCTATTAAATTGTATGCAAAGTTTATCTAATTCATTAGTAGCAATATATGTGATAGCTTGTTACAGAACTTCACAAGATCCATTTACTAGACCAACTTGAACATTGATATTGTCTTTTATCATGTATTCAATACCAATTTTTAAATGTAATTTGGTATAAAGACCACTTATTTCAGATATTTTTTCTTTTTAAGAGATTTAAGTATTTTAATTTTCTTGGAATCATATATCCTTTCAAGAACTGTGTCCTTTGCCATAGATGAATATTGTCGTAGAAAAATTAGGGTTTGTGAAACAGTTATTTGTCAAGTAAATCTATAGAGTTTATTTTATTTTTGCATCATCAAGGATTTAATACATTGTTATTTTGTTTGGAAAAAAACTTACTTAAAGACTGAGGAAAGAAGAAATTATAGTGTTTAGGTTGGCTTTCCTGCATGTGATATGTACGTAGTTGGGAGTGAAAAAAAAAACAAATGGCATCAGCCAGGTAATGTAACGAGCCATTTGATTTAACTGGCAATTATCTGTCCCGAATAAGATATTTTTAATATGTTCTGTGGCAATTGACTGAGTGATAAAGCATTCTACATTTAGTATTACAAGGAATCAATTCTGAAATTTTAGACCATTTTTGTCCTACTTGTTCCCTTGTCCCATTTGTGTCTTTTGTCCACTTTGCCCCACTTTTCCCATTTTGTCCCTTTGCCCCACTTTGTTCTTTTTTTCCATTGTCTCTTTTGTCCATCTGTCCCCATTGTCCTCTTGTTCATTTGTCCCTCTTGTCCCATGTGTTTCTTGTTCCCATTGTTTAATTTGTCCCCATTGTCCTATTTACCCTTTCCACCGCTTTCCTTTTTTGTCCCTGTCTTCCCTTTTTCCCATTTTCCCATTTTCCCATTTTCCCATTTTCCTTCCACCTAGTCCCATTTTGTCCCCTTGCCCTTCCCTCACTTTGTCCCACTTGTCCCCATTTGTGCCCCTTTTTCCTTTTGGTCCTTCTGAGAACTGCAATTATTTGAAAACAGTACCAAGACCCTGTACCAACAATCCTTGCTACACAAGATCAAGAATAATGACAATTTTTAACTAACTAAAGTGTTAATTGTTTATTTTCAATTACTAGAAATAACAAAAAATAATTTATGTAAGATGTTCTCTATTAGCTGTTAAGGACTTAGATGGAAGGTTAACTACTCAGCTCTGCTCTCGCCCCACCTCACAGTTAACCTCCTCGCCTTGTCCTTAAAGACTGATTTTGAGGACTTGTTACATAAATAACTATTTTCAGTCTCATCAATTTCATTTCTCCTTGGAAGAAAGAAACAAATTTGTTCACGATAGCATTAGAACTCAACAGTCAATTTATAAAGTCTATATTGAATAATTTTTGTTTTATTACATGAAACATAAACTTTTATTTTCACAATCATTATTTTCATTTAAATCACAATACATGATACAGGCAGACATTACTTTACTTGTTTGGCCTTTTAATGTATTTACCGAATATATCAGTCACGAAAACATCAGATGAAGTCTCTGCAATTCTTTTATGGATTTCAGCATTATCACTTGTTCTGTGCTAGGATAAGTGTTGATAAATAATAATGTTCTACTATATTTTGACAGTGGTATTGATAATACAAGATATTGTAAGATTATTACTTACTTTTCTGACTATGTTTTAATTTTTTTTCAAATTAGTCAGACTGTATTTGGCTTTTAATTTAAAGACAGAATATTAAAATAAAATCTCTGCTTTATATCAATACATAAATTATATGTGATACATAATAACAGCAATGTTTCAGAAATTAATTATTTTCATTGTCTGGCTAAATGAAAAACACAAGTAATTAATAAATCATACATTGGTCAAACTAAATATAAGTTAAAAACAAGACTACTTGAACAAAAAAGAAACACAGAAGACCTTGCATGTGGACAAAATTCTCTAACATGATACAGAATTAAAACTTCCCGTAATGTACATTTCCAGGAAATAAAAATTTTAGAACACGAAAATTTCTTGTATCCTATATTAGAAACCTTGTATATCAAAACTTCTTATTTAAATACATAGGTGAAATCTAGTAAATTTACCAATTTATACAATGGATTATTGAGTATTTATACCCAAATTTAAGATATTTTCCCCTAAATTAAGATATTTCTCTTATTTTTTTCCTGTCCTGATTTTATAATATCCTTCTTGACCTCTCTCTATCAATATCCTTTCAAACAGTCATATGATACCATATTGAGATCAAACGTTTTTATCAAAGTGCATTCCATTGTGACTTGTGTACATTTATTCTTCATGTAATTCTTCTGTTAAAACCTGCACATCTGACAATTGTTTAAAATATTATCTTTAATTGCCATTAAGCCTGACGATGGAAATAATTAATTTATGAAATGTTGCTGTTATTATGTACCTCATCTAATTTATATATTGATATAAAGCAGTGGTTTTATTTTAATATACTGACTTTAAATTAAAAGCTAAATACAGTCTGACTAATTTAATACAAGAAATGCTGTTTAGTTTGCAGGCATAAGATTGCTTTTAAAAAATAACCTTTTTTTGTGTCCTATGCAGCTTCAGTTAAATGTGTTGAAAAACCAGAATCAATTTTACTTATGTACATACTGATATTGTCCTCCATATTCTTTATGCTTCTCCATATTCTTTATTCATGTACTGAACATAGATATTTGCTTCACACGAATTTAATATATCAATATTATATGAATTTATTGCTACTTCTATGCTCTGCCTCTTAAGGAAGATATGTGTTTGAGTTAAGGCACTTCAAAGAGCCAGAATGTATCCAATTTCCAATGTTTGTTCTCAAAATCCACCACTATCTCTTTATATAAAAGTATTGCATTCCAGAGTTTTCAAGAATACTTTCAAAATCCACCAACTGCCTCTTCATTTAAAAGGCATTAACTTCTTATTCTGTTTTTGCCATATCTTTTAATCGGGAGGTTATATCTTCTGCAACAGTGGTTCTAGATTCATTGTCCATGGTATAACTAGGATTTTGTAATTAAATCCACATTTAAATGTACTTCTATTCACTTTGTTGTATGTTTGAGTACATCAGTGGTAAAGAAGATTAATATAAGAGTTGGTGGAATCATAATTACATGTAATGTCAATAAATTCAACACACTTATTAATAGGATTTTCATTGTGTGACTTATAATTTGGAGCATCTTTTAGCCACAGAAATATATGTTAATGAGGAGCACTATTCAACTGAAATTCTGCATGTTTGTATGAGTTTTAACATAAAATTCTTTAAAAGAACTATCCTCTTGTTTCCACTACAACAACAATTTTGTTTCTCTGTAATCAAAATACCTTGCGAAGGATACAGGATCACTGTTTATTAAATAGTTTTTGCTCTAA
This sequence comes from Gryllus longicercus, assembly GCA_038098605.1. Taxonomy (NCBI): domain Eukaryota; kingdom Metazoa; phylum Arthropoda; class Insecta; order Orthoptera; family Gryllidae; genus Gryllus; species Gryllus longicercus. The sequence continues at coordinate 1,350,278 of JAZDUA010000185.1, forward strand.
TAATCTAATGCTATAGCTCCTTCAATACTAATGTTTTCTTCAAAATGAGATTGGACAGTAACTGAATTAGTTCTGGCCACAATTTTTTAGCAGCAGATATAGTTATAAATATTATGGGTTTTTCTGTCTAACAATACTTCTTACCCATGCTGCTTCTTCAATTCCCTGTACAATGAAGAACTAATATTTTTTTAAATTCTGCATCCTTTATTGTGATGAATTTTAATGACTGAATAAAAAAACTTTTCAAAACTTTACCTGCTTTTATATTACTGGAAATTTTTTGTTTTCTCAAAATAGTATTAATATTAGACCAACAGGAAGGTTCCAATCTTTTCTTTGCCATATTCAGCACACAGCAAGGCATGTGTACTAACTTCTTTCTTGACACCTTGATTCTGATTTTATTCTATTTGTTTAAGAAATAGTTCCTTCTGTTGGTAACAGGTAACCACAAAACATTTTTGGAAAAAATAATTTCTCAATATCTTGTTCAGGCAGGTTTCTTTGATCAGAGCCTATATTTTCCACAATGGCTGCTTCTGCATTTCTGTTAATAATCATTACATTGTCATTAAAATGTTCATCATCATCAACAAAACCCGAGAAACATTACATTTATTGAAATTACTGTCATGTGCATTTATTTTATCAGTATTATTTACCACAAAATAATTTTTTTTGTTATAATCTGATTTGTAATAAATCATTGATATCTATTGAAATCTTTACTACACTACCTTTCATACCCAATTGTGCATTCATGAGGAAGCAGGACTTAAGTAATCTAATTTGCATAAAATTAATAAAGGCTATCATGCGTTCCTCTGATTCATATAATACTTCTACACACTGAGGAATATCTGTGGCACTGGGGGCACTGAGCCATATTCTAAACCATTACAAGCAGCTAAAGCAGGAATATATCTCTTTTTAAATTATTTTAACATGTTATACATAATATGCCAAAATTAAAATAAATCAAATATGAAAAACAACTTTCAAATATACTTTTTAAAAGTTCTGTATTGATATTGATAAAAAAGTGTTCATTGTAAAATATGCATGTATGATCAAGATATGATGTTCACAATTTCAAAAATTCAATTTTCAATTGATGATTAAGTATTTTGTCTTTGGAGATTGTCATGATAATTTTATCTAAAATGATAAATTTAATTTTCACAAACTTCCCTTTTCTTCTCTTTGTATTTACATATTGCTCAATTCATGCTGTCTGCCCTGCTTCTTTTTTTCTAGTGCCATTAATATTGTTTCTCATGCTTCTATGTTTAGCAATTTCCTCTAATCTCTTTTCTTCTTTGACTGTCAATCAACTGCTCTTTTTCCCCAAGAATTTGGGTCCCTTCCAGGATTGTCAGATTTCTTGTTAGCTCTTTCTCTATCACTTCCCCAAATAACCTCTCCAATGAAACAAAATTTCCCATTTTTGAAATGAAAAATATTCTCCAACTTATGGAAGAATCACATGAGCTGTCACTAAAAATTCCATTTGGTGTCTCCTTAAATTGAAATGATTCAAATCAATGAATGATCATCCTTTGAGCTGCTCAAAATCTAATATCTTATATTCTTCTTTCTCTATGCCTCTGGAGTGAGAATAACTTCTTTTGTTTCTTTTTTATTCATAATAAGAGAGAGAGAATTCTATCTCTACTCTGGATGAAAATTATTTCCCCAAAAGCTCCCCAAACTTTCCCTGTCCTTTTATGTTCCCCATTCTTTCCCCACAATGATCAAAATTCCCATTTTAGAGAAAAAAATTTCCCAATATTACAACCCTGGTCCCTTCTACCCCTTTTTCTTTCTATTGTATTTAAAATCTTTTCCATTTGCCATCTTTCTAGGATTTTCCAAAAGACTCTCCTCCATTCCCCTTTCTTCCACCTTTACACATTATCTAACTTATTTATTCTTTTAGTGATTTATGTTTGCAATCTCGCAGATAAGCATGTTAGTAATTGCATTTCTGTTTTCCTACCTTTCTTCAATAATCTCTTTTCTTTTTAATCTCTTTCAATTTTAGACATATATATGTTTCAGTCTTTCTATATTATTTTTCTCTAGTGTGATTTTCACAAAATTTTTGTATTAAAATTGACTCTCATTTTGATTTGGAAATGCTGGTATTAATAAATTTCCCCATTTTTAAGACACTGATAAATATTTGCAACACTGGTTTCTATGAAGCAATCACATTCAAAAGTGATAGGTATTATCGAGAATGAATCATTTTGTCAAAATTTATTAAAAAAATTAGCTTGTCAGTATTACTAAAATGACAAGTTACTGCAACATAATTTGCACATTTTCTACATTCCTGGTCTTGGATATACAGGTCAAATAACCAGTATTTATTATTACTGTAACATAATTACTTTTAAAGATATTGATAAGTATTTTGCAGATTACACACCATTTTTATAATATCTAAAATATTACTTATTTCCATTTTAATTTGCATAACTTTTTGTAATTAAAATTTATTTCTCATTTATTACAATTAGAAATGACTTCATTACCAGCTAGAAATATTTGTTTTACATTCTTTTGCAAAAACAATTTTTCATTTGAATGCTTATGAATTTCATTTCCTTTAACTAGTATATTATCGATATCATCATGTGTCTAAGTTCCAACTCCCTTCATAAGCACATAGCACAGAGCAACTACACAATTGTTAGTTTAGTGTATTATGAATTTTTTCATTTAATATCACGCTAGCTTGACTAATATTTCTGTACATATCAATATTATCATTGCAATAATTACTATTCTCTTTCTTTGAAATATATAATGTTTGGTTTTTAATCTTCTACTCTTTCTCATCTCCAAACAACCTCACCTTTCTTATTAAAATTACTTGAAGAACCAAAATTAAAATTACAAAGCAATTTACGTATTGAAATATTTATATTAAATTTTAAAATTATTAATGAAGTGTAGCGAAAAAAATGTTTATTTTTAATTACAGAAGTTACATAAAAGCAATAAACTAAATTGCTATGATTGATTTCTGAACATGAAACGAGAAAAATATTATAGTACATACATAATCTCTGACAATGGATGTCATTGTACAAAGTCTACGAAAGTTCTCAACTTCTTTGATCTGCCCTCAAAGCTCTATAAAATCAGAATGACACAACTAAATCTTTCACTGACCAAGTAATCACACTCATTGTTAGGATTTAATAAGAATAGTCTATAGCTAAATAACAATGTAAATCACTTGTTTGTACCTACAAAATGCATTCGTTAATAAGGAATAAACTAAAATTAATCCTGTATCATACCTGTATCATATGAATTTTCCTTTATAAATTGTCAAATACTTTAAATAAAAAAATCCATTAAATTATAATACATATTATATACTATTTATTATATAGTATACACAATTATATATATTTATATTGCCTGCTACTTTCCTTTGTATGCATTCATGAAATTTCTGTAATTGAATATAAATACTTTTTTCTATATAAAACTTCATCATCATCATCATCATCATCATCATCATGAACTGACTCGAAATTAGGCTCTATAGCCTGGTACTATTGGTTTATTACAATATTCTAGGTAGATTCTTCGTCTTCCAAGTGTTCCTGCTGTTCCCACCTCTTTAGTGGTCTCCCTCTATCTCTGATTCCTACTGGTTTCTACTTACAGATTAATTTTGGAAATCTGTTGTTGTTCATTCTCTGTAAATGATCTTTCTGTCTCCTTTGAGACTGTTCTATCTCTTCTACTAAATATTTGGTTTTCAATTTATTTCTGATGTCTTTATTTCTTAGTCTGTTTCTTCTCGTGATTCCGATGAGATGTTTTAGAAATCTCATGTGTGTTACCTGTAGTTTTTGTTTGTCTCTTTCTTTCATTATCCATGTTTCAGAGCCATATATGATCCAAGGTTTAGTATGTATATTGTGGAGTTTCAGTTTTGTTTCCGGGTCCATGTATCTGCCAAAGTGTCTCTTGATTGTTCCACATATTCTATTGTAGTTATTAAGTTTGTTTTCTATGTCTTCCTGAGGTAGGTTGTATACACTTATGATATTTCCAAGGTGTGAAATTTATTTACTTGTTCCGCTAATTTTCCATTTATTACTATTTTGGCTCTCCTTTGTTCCTTGCCTTGTATTGCCAAAACTTTTGTTTTTGAATTTGTATCTTCATAGAATATTCTTGAGCCACTTTTGTCAATTCAAACACTGCTCTTTGTAAACTATCTTCAGAATCCATTTCGATAGTTTGGTCATCAGCATACAAGATTGTATCTTATCTTCTTGTCTTTTGTCATCTGTATTCCTTTTTCAACTTTCTTTCCCCAGTTTCTCAATAAGTGGTTAAAATATATGTCGAAGAGGATGGGCGATAATCTACATCCTTGCCTTAAGACACTGTTGGTTGTTATTGCTGCCGACTTTTTTCCCTCTCTTAACAGTATTGAGGCTTGTTGTTCTTGACTTCTTGTAGATACTTTGTGTTGAATTGATTTGGAAATTTCTCCTCTTCTAGTATTTCCCCAAGTTTCTGTCAATTAACTTTGTTGTAAACCTTTTCATAATGAATAAAGATTATAAAATTTGGTAGATTCCTTTCCCTTCTTTTGTCTATTAATATCTGAATTGTAAAGGTGGTGTCTTTAGTGCTTCTATCCTCTTGGAATTCACACTGCTCTTCTCCTATGAAATCCTCTCATATTTCATTGAGTCTGTTCCTTAGCATATTTGCATATAGCTTAGAAGCTATTGATAGCAAAGCAATGTCCCCATAATTGCCACATATCTTCTTTGAGCCCTTCTTGTGAATGTTAATAACCAAATCCTCTTGTCACTCTATTGAGATTGTTTTCTCTTGCCACACTTTGGTAGAAAGTTCTAATAATACAATATAATGCTTCTATTTAATTATTTTACAGTTAAATATAAATATTATAATATATAAATTACTTTGTAATAGTTTCTAGTTTTGTTCTTCAAGTAATTTTAAATAAGAAAGATAAAATTATTTTATGATAGGAAAGGAAATAAATATAAAATGCACATTTAATTTTTCGAAGGAAGAAAACAAAATATTGTCACAATGATAATATTATTATTTGTGAGATTATTGGTCAAGCTAGTGTGATTTTAAATGTCAAAATTCATACTATCCAATGCATTAGTAATGTGTTGTTTCTTTGAGCATATTATACATCAAAATCATGTTATTCAGTCAATTTACCTGTATCCTTACAATGATTTTGAAGAAAACAATTTGAGTAATTTTTTTTACAGTATTTTATAGTTTAATATAAATAATCCAATACATCAATTGCTTTGTATTTGTTTGTATTTTTGTTATTTAAATAATTTTAACAGGGAGATAGAATGTACTACCTCTCTCTTGTTAATTTTTCTGTACATTTGACCAATTATCTCATAAACTCTTCAACCTAATGCTGTAAACTTTTAGGAGCAGTGTGGTGAAAATGTAAGTAAATAAGAGGAGATTCACATCTTTTGAATTGTTTTTTATTTTCAATATATTTTAAGTAAAAGTCCAAATTTTTACATTTTATTTGTACTTTTATTCAGTAATACTGAAGTATGAAATTTAAAGTACTCACTTTGGTAACATATTTATTATTACCTAAATGACCTCCTACAAAAAAATATAAAATTATTATTTCAGTAGTTTCAAAGTTCATTGGCAAAATGTTTCCGAAAATTTCTTTTTTCTTACTTCTTTATCAAAGTTAATCCTTTTATAAAGTTAGTCACCTCGTCATGGTAATATGGTAACCAAACACATTTTCCACATACATAGTCATAGAAGATAAAGGTTTGCAATGCAAACAACATTGAAGAATTAACTTTTCTCTGTCATTTTGTGAAAAGAAGAAATATCTGTAAGGGTTAGTAAAAAAGATATAAAGCAGATGAAAAACTTGTATTCAAAGTGACAGCCATTTTGACAAGTGCAGGTGAAGGAAGAAAATACCAAAAAATATGTTTAAAAAAATTAATTTCACATCGATGTATAGGCCTATGTCATTTTATTCAGATATAAAGTAAAAATTCTTATATTTGCTTTATGTCTCTCCTTAAGTAAAAAATTTGACATTGTTTGGAGGTGGGAAAAGGAAGAGCATAAAAATCAGTCTTTTCCTTTTTCTAAGAAAGAATACCAATTGTTGCAATGATAATATTTTCATACTACATGGAAATAATAGTCAAGCTAGTTTTGTACAAGATGAAAAAATTTGTACTACACTGTGGACTAGCAATTGTTTTGTCACTTTGCATATTATACATCAAAATTAGGTCAATGTGATATTTTTCAATCAATTTAGCTGTATCTGTACAACAATTTTTAAGAAAACAATTGGAGTCGTTTTTGATAAAATGCTTTTCCACTAATAGTAGAAGTTTTACTGAAATGTCCAACTTATTCCTACATGCAAATTTTTGTTGAGAAATTTGGAGCTAATTACGAGAAAATGTCATTTGAGCTTTTTTAAAAATGAGCAATTTGAAGTTCCTTTTCACAGAAATCTTTTATATTTTTGAGAAACTTCATTAGAAATCATTTGAAGCATTGCTACTCACAGTTGCAATAATGTATACAAATAACTGGTTATTAAAAAAAAAATTACATTTGTGTAATTTTTCAATAATCTAAAGTGAAACAAAATAGCATATGTATGTCATCTTGTACAATGATTTAGTACTATCTGTAGACAAAATTTTGAGCTGTTTTTGAGAAAATGTCCAAGTATTCCTGATAAAATGGAATTTTAATAACATTTTCACAGATATAGCTTTGCAGAAATACATTTTAAGCACATGTACTCTCTAATGCAATAATATGTTTACAAACCACCATTTATCTAAATATTAACGACGTGTGAGATGTATAAAACTAGTTATGCTACAACAGCACATACTTTCTCGCATTGTTTTTAAATTTGCCGTTTTCGAAAAGTCAGAGTTGAATAAAAGTGAGACCCATGTCATTCTTTTAAGCATCTCTTCTTCTATCCGCAGAAAAAAAATTAGAGAAAAATTTGGGAGCGGTTTTCGAAAAAAAATTGTTCATATTTCTTTGAAAAAAAAAAGCCTTTTTCGCGCATAATTACATTAAAATGAATCGTATTTTCGAAAAATTGAACATGAATTTATCCGAAAGACAGATATTTTCAGGGAAGAATTCTCTCTAATCTTCAGTGCGAGTGTAATGGTTGTAGGAAGACGCCCCCAAAAAATTGCACTTTGCAATTTTTTCAAAATCTGGGATTGAAAGAACATGAGATCTGGATCATTCTCTTAAGCGTGTTTACGCTATCAAACAACAAAATTTAATCACAAAATTTGGACACATTTTTTTGAAGTTCATATAAGTCATATATTATCGACTAATAAGTCTTTTTTTTTACCATTTCAATGCATTTTTCGATATTTGGTCGATTTTAATATCATCGTAATAAGTCATATAAGTCCCCCCCCCCAAAAAACAAAAAATTAAAATATCGGTTTCAAATTCCAGAGGCTGCGACAACAGCCAGATCGATTGAGGAATACAAATTTTGGAGGAAATCGGTTAAACAGTTTAGGCACTAGCAAAGACCACGGACGGACGGATAGACGAACTAGTGTTAAGACGGGCAGACGGACAGAATGACGTTTTGCCGACAATCATTTTTGAGTCAAAGATCCACAAAACTTGAATTCTGGCTACACCAATTGTTAGAGAAAGTAATTTACTATATAAAGCAACATGATGTATCCACTTTTTCGATATCAGGGCGCGATACTAAGAGCCTAAAATTTCCCGCACTTTACATAACTTCCTCTTCTCATGAAATACCGTCCTAAGGACGAGAAAGTGAAAACACATTGTGTGTTTTTTGGGCATAATACAGTAAAATGATGTTTGTGCCATCCTATATTCTGCATTAACACTTTACATAACTAAAACGGCTCGTAGTTTTTCGCCTTTAGTAGTTGTTAGGGGACGGATTTTAATGAAATGTGATTTTTTTTTTTACTTTAGAAAAATGTATTTAATATAGAAATTTATTTCATGTTGTGGGAAAAGAAAATGATCAATTTTTATACGTAATTTTTTTGCATTTTTCGTCGATTTCGACTAATAAATCATTTTTTTACCATTTCCGTCATTTTAATGCATTTTTCGATGATTTGGTCGATTTTAATATCATTTTAATGGTACTTGCTTCAAATACTATTTTACGAGATGCAAAAAACTTTCTTCACAGAATTCCTCAGTACATATATCTGGCAGCCTATTCGATTTCTTCGCCCAGGAGTTGTAATGTCAGCCATTGTGAATATGTAATCTATGGTTCCTGTGACGCCTGTTAGCGCCATTGGCGGTTCTGCCTATTTCGGGAGAACTACAAAAAACGAGATTTTCTGGTACAGAACTGTCCAAAGTAGCTCCCGAGTCATTGTTGCCGAGCCATTGTTGCATTCCAATCTAATATTTTATTTCATATATTTTAAATAGGTAATTTAAAAAACAGAAAATTGTAAATAGTGAACAAGAGCTCCAATGTAAGAAACGAACAAAGAAACGAAATAATACACAATTTCTAATTAACAAAGCATGCAACTGTCTGGAATTACCTTCAAGAAGCACAGTAAATTAGAAGCGGGCGAATATGTTTGTCATAAAAAATACTCATATTTAAAAAAAATTCAACATGACCTTTCTTCTTTCTTCAAATAGAAGATTTTATTATGATGAACTCATTTCATTAAGAAAAAAAAATGTATCTTCACAATTGTAGTTGTAGGAAATCGCCGAAAAACTTTATTATTTTTCCGAAAATTAGACACTATAACGAACAAGAGACCTGCACCATCTTCTTAAGCTCCCTTTACACTAAGATCTAAATTTAATCAAAAATATTAGTGCCGTTTTTTAGGGAAAAATGGTTTAAAGAAAATAAAAATTGCCTACGTTTGACACAAAATTTCGCAAAAAAATACTTATGTTTTTGAGAAATTGAACATGACATTGTTTTTAGATCTGCTTTTCATTAACACATTTTATCAAGAAATCATTTTTTATCTTCATAATTGTAGTTGTAGGAAAGTTTTATTTTTTTCAAGATTGGTAATACCAGGGTTTTCAATGAACATGAGACCTGCGGCATTCTTTTAAAAGTCTTTCACACTATCCTATTAGAAAGTTTAATAAAAAACATTAGACATATTTTTTTTTAAATTTTGAAAATGTCTCTGGACTTCATTTAAAGTTCCCTCAAAATTAAAATATCGGTTTCAAATTCAAGGGGCCGCGTCATCAGCCAGATCGATTGGGAAATATCAATTTTGGAGGAAATTGGCTGAAAGGTTTCCGGCTAAACATTCGCTAAAGTTGTTCACAGACAGACGTAAGGCAGCTGGTGCTCCAACACCCTGATATTTTTTGCAATAAAAGTCCTTCACACACACACACACACACACACACACACACACGCGCGCGCGCGCGTGTTCCTACCAGCGCTCTCCATGCAGGCTACTCCAAGCGGAAATATTATCTAACGAGAAAGGGACTTTCTTCCAGAATCGCCAACTTTACACAAAGGCTTCATCAAGGTACGTTTAAAATCAACAAATCTAATAAGAAATGTAAACAAATTCTCTAAACATAATAAATAATACATTAAATGCCGTCAATAATTGATTGAACTTGTGTACTTTCAATAATAAGCAATATTGATAAAATTACGTCGCAGCGAGTTGGATGAAGACAGAATATTGGGATTTCCCGAAGACTCCCTCTGTCGCCGTGCAGCGCTAGACAGAGCCACCCGCCTGGTTGCGCAGCCAAAAAGGCTTATGTTTGTCGTGTTAATTCGAAGGGCCAAAGAGTAAATGTAGTAAACTCAGTAACACAGCCAAGAGCCAAGTGCACGGGCAAGGCACCAGGCACCGGAGAGAGCGGCAGTAGGACGCTCTTTGGTTTCAAAATTATTTCATATACATCGATTTTGCTGCAATATCTTGAATATTGAATCTCAAAAAGAAAATGTATAGTCTTAAGATGTTATGAGATCTTATTCGATTATCTGGCGTTGTGCAACCGTGCCCGAACCGCCACTGATGGAAATGCGCGGTTTTGGCAAATAATTGATATTATTCGCCAAGCAAATGTATATAGTTTTGACAATGCTGCTCTAGCAACAGTGCATTGCTCTCTTCTTGGTTGAATTGGACATTTTCAAGTAATAGCGTGGGTGTTAGTAGCGCAGAAAATGCAATATTTCAATATAACGTAGCTGTTTCCAATACTACGAGAAAGAATGTGCTGTTGTGGAACCTCTAGTTTTCTTTTGGAGGACATGAAACGTGAACCTCCTCTTGCCAAGAAGCTGCGCTCGGATCGCATCGGTCTACCGCCGCTTGAGTGCGCGCAGTGCCACGCGGCCTCTGAGTTCGCCGCTAGATCGCGCGCGCTCTTGCGCAGTCTCTGCGCGCTATGTATTGTAATTTTGTAAAGACATATTTTGGGTAATATTTTGAACTCTGGTGTTTTATTCTCGACCGCTCGAACAGAATTTGGGAGCAAATACCCCGGTTCAATTTTTTTGTGGCACATTCAATCACCCACACGTACGTAAAATACTGTATATCTGTATTAGAGAGAAACCTCTTACTCAAAGTCCGTGTCCCATTCGGCAACACAGAGATGAAGTTGTTCAGTCACTCCTCGTAAAGAGTAATTGAGTCCAAAGTTGGCAGGTTACTCTGGAAACTTGTTTGACAATTTAGTATTGGATGTTTTTTATAATCTCTTTAGTGGGTTGCTTTTTTTTAAACGTAATATTGTCGCAAAGCTAGTATTAATCACGTTTTTTGAAATCCGGCTTCCACTATGTTAGATACCTCATATCATCTTTCGGACATTGCTCTTCAACCACAGAGTCGTGAATTTTGCTTTATCCCATGTAATGACCAGTTTGTTTACCTTCAAAAAGCTTCATCTAAAGCTTTCATAACATTTTTCAAACACTTTGAAGCAGTCTGGTAAAAGAGTTTTCCAATAGATAACATATCAATTGTAATACAGTTATAATTATTTTCCTTTACCGCTGCAAAGAATAACTACATGTATGTATCATGCTTGTTTTTAATATCACTAGTTGAGGTATACATTATAAATACAGAATTTAAATAATTGTTGAAATAATAAAAATTAAAAGCGCCTTGAGCATAATGAACCCAGAATGATGTCCTGGCTGCGTCGCGTCTGCTCGGAGGCCTCAATCAAAAGTTCTACATTTGTTTACTAAATTAATTTTAATTAATGACACAAGATGGCGCGATTTCCACCCTTCTACATCGACCGCTTCCTGTTGCGTTTGCACTCGCAAACTCGGGTTTTCAAAGCGAACACCACTGGAGTCTCGTGCTACTAAAGTCGTCGCCGGGATACCAGGACTTTGAGTTTTCCAGAATTAGTAGTCCAGTCTTCCCAATATGGTCCGGTCAATTGGTGCTCAAAACGGGCTAATAGCGGAAAGTTTTGGTGTAGATTTCAAATTTGTTTCCTGTGTTTTCTGGGTCTCTGATTACGAATATCAGGTTTATCAACAAGAATTTTGCACGGAAACACTTTTTTAAGCAAGAAATGTGAAAAAAATGACATTTTCCCATTTTTTCAAAGCTTCAATCCTCAATCTTCAATCCTCCTCAATAGACTCAATAGCCTTCATTTTTCGTAAATAATCACTCTCCATGAAGTTAAAGAATATTAAATTACCTACATTTGATGCCAATGAGATTTTTTCTCTAACCTACAGTTTAGTCAGGAAAGCACCGCGAAATTTGATATTATGCGCAAAAAAATTGTAAAAACGAGAATCACTCCATTTAATCTCAAAATAGCTCAAACACGTCAATTTTTCGTAAATGTTGATCTGATATGAAATGAAGAGATTAAATGTATCTACATGTTGTGTTTTTACTTTTTTTTTCTCCGATCAATCTCTTAGCTACGTAGCGCCCTGAAATTAGGTGCTTATATCGTATTACAACCTCTCGGTATGTAGCTTTGGACTTTTGGAATGAGACTATGCAATTTGTCCCGCACGACGGTATGTATTGGATTTTCCCCCGAATGAACAATGGGAATGACTTTTGTGCAACATCTACGTGAACAGTTCGAAAATTGTTCGAACAGTTTGAAAATAGAGCTGAAGCACTCAAGGCCAGAAGGGGTCAAGAAGGATGGGGCAAAGCTGTATCTGGTTCATAGTTTCTGCAACATTTTCCTTTCCCTCAAACCTTGACGAATTATCAGCCCTGGTATTGTAACTGACGATGTAATTAACTGTATTAATTATTGAAATTTGGACAGGAAGCGAATTAATTAAGTTAGTCAACTGCCTAGACAACTTTCAAATTCTAATAGAGTGAAAGATTTAACTACTTGCAGTAATGAGCAGTGCAATACAAGTTGCTTCCTATCATTCCAACAGGTCTTGTTTAGAGACTTAACGAAGCTAAGCAGTTGGTTGACCAGCTTGAGGAGTTTTTGACCTACGATATAGGCCAGTATTTATTGTTCTTCTTTGCCAATGGTTAAGGAAAGAAACCAAATTCACACTCTACGAAGTATTCAAACGAATTACAAACAAACTATGTGACCAAGTTCAGTACGTCATGAATGACGAGTTTTATCGCAGAGGTTTTTTTGACACACGAGTCTATTGGTGAAAATTATGTTGAATATGTGTAAACATACAAATCAATCACAAGCAGTAGTGTCATTTATGGTTTCCATGAGGGCGTAGAATTTGGTTCAAAAAGTGCTTAGCGAATTACAAGGACTTGAAAAGTTGTGAACATATACTTTTTACACAATGATATAAGCGAAACGTTTCTTTGGACCTTGCGGCGTCAACATTTTTTATTACGATGAACAAGTACTACCAAACTATAACATCAGAAGTGGTTGCTCTGATGGCTACTCAGGAGCTACCCCTGACTTTCAGAAGGCTTTTGCCCGAAAGGGATTTTACGGGCTTAATACACTGAAGACATCCCATATCACCTCAACTGCACACGCCCCACACCATCACAGAGCCTCCACCAGCTTGAACAGTCCTCTGTTGACATGCAGGGCCCATGGATCCATTGGGCTGTCTCCATATTCGTAAACGTTCTTCCGCACGGAACAATGTGAAACGAGACTCGTCAGACCAGACAACGTGTTTCCAGTTATCAAGAGTTCAATGTCGGGGTTGACGGCCCCAGGTGAGTCGTAAAGGTTTATATCGTGCAGTCATCAAGAGTACACGAGTGGGCCTTCGGCTCCGAAACCCTATATCAATAATGTATCGTTGAATGGTTCGTACGCTATCACTTGCTGATGGCTCAGCATTGAAATCTGCAGCAATTTATGGAACAGTTCCATTTCTGTCACGTGTAATGACTCTCCCACGTCGACCCAGTCCCTTTCTTGCTCGATCTTTTTGCGGCCGCAGCGATGCCGGAGGTTTGGTGTGTTACCGGATTCCCGATATTCACGGTACACTCGTGAAATGGTCGTACGGGAAAATCCAAATTCCATCGCGATCTGGGAGATGCTATGCCCCATCTCTCTTGCGCTGATTATAACACCACATTCAAAGTCACTTAAATCGCGGAAACCTGCCATTGTAGCAGCAGTAACCGATCTAACAGCTGTGCCAGACTCTGGTTATCTTATATAGTTGTCGACTTGAACGCCTGATTGGGTCCAGATCTCTTTATTTCAATACACATGGTTGTACCAGTTTTTTGGCCCTTCAGTGTATACAGATTATGCTATACTATTGGTACCACAATTTTTCTCCGAATTAACACATCTCAGTCATAATTTTTGTAAAACTCATTACAAATCGTAGAATGTTTGTTGTAAAAAATGAAATATTTTCAAGCAAATATCACAAATTTGAAAATTATACCTGCTTTTCTTACGCGCGGGGGGGTGGGGGTCGCGGGGTGGAAAGCCATTGACACATTCTAATTTGATATTTCTGGAAGGCTAGCAATTTTTCATTCATATTACATTTAAATCGTATTTTCAAAAAAGAAAACCTAATTGGACTAATTTTAATTAAAGTTTGCTGATTGCTTGAAAGAAAATATATAATTGAAAATGGAAATATATTCCTCGCATCATCAAATAGGTTTTAAATAATTTTTAAAATATTAATTGGTAAACGTATAACAAAAGCTCAAATGTAAGAAATGAACAAAGATATATGAAATAATATACAAATTCGAACTCACGTAGTAACCAACTGCCGAGATCACTCACATATTACGTTCACAAAGCGCAGGGAATTCGAAGCGGGCGTCTATATTTGACGTCAAATTACACAAAAAATAGTCACGTTTTCGAAATTATTCAATATGACCGTATTTGAATATCGGTTTTTGATGAAAACATTTCATTAAGAAAAAAGTTTATCTTCATAATTGTAGTTGTTGGAAAATGCTGGAAAATTTTTGCATTCTCGAAATTTTCAGAAATTAGAATTGTCAGCCGTCATGCGACCTGAATCATTCTCTGAAGCGTCTTATATACTATCCAAGGTCAAAACTTAATCAAAAAAGTTGATGCCGTTTTTTGTGAAAAAAATTGTTTATGCAAAACTAAAAGTTGCCTATATTTCACGGAAAATTACGCGAAAAGTACTCAAATTTTCAAAAAATTGTACATGACTTTATTTAAAAATCTATCTTTAAGGCACGGATTTCAGTAAGGAAGGAATCTCTAACTTAATTTTTTTTAATTTATTCGAATTTTTGGCATTTTGAGTAATCAGAATTTTCAACGAACGTGAGACCTGCACCATTCTCTTCAGCGTCGTATGCGCTATTCAAGGTCAAAATTTAATAAAAAATGTTGATTCTGTTTTTATTGATAAAAAATGTTTTAAACCAAATTAAAAATGTTCTATATTTCCCGCCACTTTGCGCAAAAAGTAGTCATATTTTCGAAATTATACATGACCTTATTTCAAAATCTATCTTTAAGGAAAATCTCTATCTTTATTATTTTAATTGTAGGAAGACGCCAAAAAAATGATGAACTTTTGCAATTTTCGAACAAGCAGGGTCTTCAGCGAACATGAGACCTACACCATTCTTTTAAATTCTTTCATACTATACAATAATAAAGTTTAATAAAAAACTTTGGAGTCATTTTATTTAATTTTAAAAAACGACCCTGCGGATTAATGTAAAGTACCCCCAGAATTAAAATTTCGGTTTCATATTCAAGGGCCCGGAACATCGGTCAGATGGAAAGAGGAATGTCAATTTTGGAGCAAATCGTCTGAACGGTTTACCTGCTAGCGTCGTTCACAGACAGACGGACGAACAGATGGACGTTTTGCCGACAATCGATTTGCCGGCATCAAAGACTCACAAAGTATGGACCTACACCACGTGTCAGAGGATTTTTTTTCTAAATTTGCAAACTGGGTTTATCCACTTTTTCATTACCAGGGACAGACAATAAGAGATTTTCTGCCAAAAATTCGCCGCTTTCCCCCTCAGCATTACATAACTTTCTCGGTACTGCATAAGCGGTAGCGAGAAAGTAAACAGATAAAAACGTTTAAAACGTTAACAAATGTTTAATGTCATCGGGGCCCCTATCCGTCAGGGGTCCAAGGGAATTGGCTAGTACTGCCTTTTGGTTCATCCATCACTGTCGAGAAAGACAAAGTTTCTTTACTTACTACAATTTCCGTTTGGTGCTATAAATGAAACAACTTGCTTTTCTTATATGCAATGCGTGGTTGTGTAAAAAGCTCTGCATTGGTCAGGGTCGTGAAAATGAAGTTATTTCTGACTGACCAAGAACCCCAATCTTGCTGACTATAAAATTACTCAAAATTTCCAACGCAAGCAAGGGGATGGTTGCTGCAGTTGGTGAACTTTTTCTGGTTACACTATTCGGCTGCAGTGAGAAGAACGTGCCTTTCTCCACTAGTTGAGATATGTCTGTTAAATCTGCCTTCAGGCGAAAGGAAAACATTGCTGCACTACCACCATCTGCAGTTCAGCAACATCTTTTAAGAGTTTATCATTAGGTTCAGCAACGACTAGTCAAAAAAATCCAGAAATGTGGAGAGGGGAAACGAACGAAAAATGGCCTTGCGCCTGTGACAGCAGTAGGCTACAAATTATTTGTACCGCCTGCTCCACCAGTTTCATTGACGTTTGTTGCCTGTAAATGCTCCAAAAACTGAGGGAAAAAGAAGTGACCGCAAGAAGGCAGAGGTTAATGATCTAACTTGGGTCTTAACTGCAAAAAGGGATGCGATAATATGACAATCGTTTCTAACAAAGACGTGTAAGGAGAGTTGCGAGCAAGAACAAGACGAGATGAAGTCATTGAACCTGACGAACGAATAGAGCAGGACCTGGATATTTTACAAGATATTAGATAATTCCAATCCTTAGAAACAATATAATATACAAGAATGAGAGCAATGAAAATGTCATTTGTATGCAGCAACTGACTTTAAAAATCAGGATCTTCGAAATCTACAGGGATGGTGCAGTCCATCGTCTTCAAAATATTAATTTTTTTTGTATATTATTAATTACGAACTTTTCTTTTGAATTTAAAATGTAAACTTATTATTAAGGCGCAGTATTTTTGTACAATTTTTCTAGTGCTTTTATCCATCTAATAGCTGATCACCCTTTACGTCACAATGAGACGCATATGGGTTCAGCAGAACGTAAGGTCGTCCGCGACGAGACGTCAAGGGACAAACAACCATGCCAAGGCGGGACTCTAACTCGCGACCCTTCGGACAAAAGCGCTGAGTCGGTACTTGCCCTCAACCATCTCGACCATCCAGGTTGGCTGAGTACAAGTTAGTAGAATGTAAATTACCTATGGGGTAGGCCAAGTGAGTGAGGAACGGTAAGTGGAGTGCCATTTTCACAGAAGCCCCAGTCATATTTTGCACTCAAACAGCGATACCATGGATCTTAAAAAGAAAAGTTGAATATATAAAATGTAGGCAATTTTATCTTTTCATTTCATATGAGGTTAAAATTGACGAAAAACGGATAGTTTTTGAGTTATTTAAAAAAAACTGAAACAAATTTGGATTGTTTGCTTCAAGAAGGTGTTTTCAGGCAAAACTCTTGTTGGCAAACCTGATATTCGTTTTCAGCGATCCAAAAAGCATGCAGGGAGAAAATTTCAAAACCTTCTCCAAAACTACCCATTACCATTTGGACTTTAATGTCATTCCGGTGATTCAGGTTCGGAACTTCCACCTTTCTCCGCTGGAGCAGCACCAGCTGAGCGACATGCGCGCTTCTGGCGGCCGCTGGGCGGAAACGGTTCGCCACGTTAGAAGAAAGTACATTAATGTCGGAAGTTGGGAATAAGCTTAAGGGGCTAATGAATGGTCAAACTATTGTCTTTGATAATGCAAATACTAACCATAGCTCTAGCCACAGACATCGGCAAACGTTTCTTATTCATTTTGTTGTCATTTTCCATCTTGTGAGCATAGAACTAGACGGCATGTAAGTTATGTATTTTTATAATTTCCATATGACAATTTTTTTTGTAAAATGTTTGTTTATTTAACGACAAAAAATGTTAAAAATTGTGTGACGTGTGGGAGAGAAGCACAATCTGAACACGAGTTCTGGAGTTCATTCATTCTCTTATTAAGTTGAGGTTGAGTACAAATAGGAACAAGGGTTTTTGGCAAAATTTTGTTTTAAAACAATTCACTCCCATGTAATTATATCTATTTATAACGGCAAATGACCTAGAAATATTGGCTTTTATTCCTTGTTGGGCGTCACATGAATGAATCGACTTACTACCGCGAGAACATGGCGAACGATTGGAATAATTATATTCCTGACTAATTAAGAGTTCCAGTATTTGTTTCATGTTGTGGTTGGGCTGAAAAGCCGGCCTATATTGTCATATAAGTAAAATCATTATTTTTATTCGGGATTGCGATAGGTTGTGTCTGTGTGTGACAAAGAAGAGAACAACAGAGAAGAACTTCCGCCATCTTAGCTGCTCGTTTGGAAGGTCAAAGCGCCCTTGCGCAAAGGCCCTCGAGGGAAACTATTAATTAATGGAGCTGAAATAGCACGTTATTTTCGCATTATTGCCAACGATTAGTAATATTATACTATTACAATTTTTCTCTTAGTGACCCTTCAACTATAACTTGGAAAAAGTGCAAACCAAATCAAACGAAATGCCTATTGGTCATATCTGGATTTATTTCGATAGTCAGGTACGGTAGCCATTTCTTACTTCTACAAATAAATTAAACGAAAATAACTCTTACAGTATTAGCAAATTTGACAGAAAAGCAAGGACCTTTTTACACAAGCTTACCAGATTACATTGAAGTGATCTTCCAAATTTTTCAATACCATAATCAACGAATAAAAGCAAGCGCGCATTGTCATTTGCGCATTTAAGAGTCAACAATAGTGGTCTGCGGCGGCAAAAATACTGCCGAATAAAACCACACAAAATGGTTTTGCAAAAATGAAACACACGCACTTCTCAGTAAAAAAAAAGTATTGTATAATACCGCAATAAATTGAATATTTTAAACAAAAAGCGTCTTAATGAATACCGCAATAACATGGTGTGGTGTCTACACAGAACAACAATTCTATACCTACTAACAATATCAAAAATGTTAGTTTCATAACGCAAAACGTGAACAGGAAATCACATGGTCGATAGTTGCATACGTTTCTTCAATTTCACGCTTACGGGACATTAGTAATATATGTTTTTTTTAATTATAAAAATAATTTCTTAGTTCCTTTAAAAAGCAATTTCTTCCTGGCCGGCTCTTCTGCATTTCAGGGGATTGTACATTTTTATCTTTAATATATAACACGATTATTCACTGTCAATCTAGATACTCCCTATAGACACATTCAAAAATTATCTTTGTATTGAAATGAAAATGTAAAAAATTTTAACATACGTATATTATTATAGTGAATATATATTTTCATGGGGGTTTTAACCTATCTTTCGGATATCATGAGCGTATCGTTGGTTACAGGGTATGCAACGAGACCATATACCCCTCTCCGGAGGCTGCACAGCCTTCTTTCAGTTTCTGCGCGTTGTTAATGAGTCATGTGGAGACGTGCGAGCGATTTCTGTCCGCCGCGCCGCGCGGCGCAGAGGCATCGGCCGAGTGGGTAATCCTGGAAGTGTTTGGGGCCGCGGCCACCAAGTAAGAGTGAGGGGCCGCTGCCGTGGTAACGGGACCGCGCGGGGCGTGAGGAGGGGAAGGGGAGGGGGAGCGGGGAGTCGGGTCGCGCGCGGTCGTTGCCACACATTCGCCAGGGGTGGCCATGCCCCGCCGCTCGCGGTCATTGCCACGGCCAGGGCTGGCCAACGCCTCTGCCGGGGCCGTCACGCGCGCACACTTTTCTTTCGTAACCTCTATACAGGTGTTTGCGGTATCTTCTTGCTGAGAAGAGCTTGCTGTGGAGATTTAACATCAGTTGCACGGGTGTTAAAACAATAAGTGGTTTTGCCGGAACCTTATGTATCCACCGTCCATTTCATCAGTTAACGTTTTTTAGGAATTTTTTTTTAATATTGTAGGGAAAGCTTATATCTAATGAGACATTCTCTTGTGTAATTGTTGTTCATTAAAAACGGAAATGATGAGATGGACAGCCCTTTGGTGGGTTCAAACTCCCCGTACGTTTCTAGAAATAATACAATAGGAAATACTGCAATAGAACGAGAGCAGGTGAATGTGATAGAATTAACTTTGGGTGTTTGCAAGAGCTGATGGATGTTGTTTCAATCTGGTAAACAAAGATGGTAGATCTTCAGAGAGTAAGAAATTATTATTCCAATATTGAATAGGGAGGTAAAAGACTTCAGAGATAATAAATAATCTGATGCCAACGCTCTACATAATCAGGATGATACGAGCAAGGGAACTATTGGCATCGTACATTACAGAGAAAAGATGAATAGCTGCTGACAAGTTAGGTTCAGAAAGGGAGCAAAAGTAAGGTAAGATGTAATGTTTCAAATTATGTGGTAGAATGATGTATTTAAAAGAAACGGCGAAGTTTGTGGGCATTTTTGTGAACCTCAATGCACCCTCTGACAAAGGCAATAGGGATTGCTATGGCCATCACGAGGAATATGGCGAAAAGAGAAGAGCTCGCAAAATGTATTAGTATCATATACGGGGAAACATACTGTACTTTTGTAAATAATTGATAGCTGTATAACTGTTTTATTCAGACAGATACTATATATATATATATATATATATATATATATATATATATATATATATATATATATATATATATATATATATGTTTTTCGTTTAGTTAACTAAATTTGCTTATTAATTCACGAAAACTCATTGATTATCACTATGTTTATGGCATGCAGGCAATTAAAACTTCACCGTGCATCTAAAAGTTCACAACAGCTTATCAGAACTCAGAGAACTAATCGAAATCGTTTAATTATGAATCTATAATACAGATGTAGCTAAGGTATTTCCGGACGGCCATGAAACATGAGCAAAAATGTACATCACAGATAACGTACATTAAAAATCAATGAATCAAACAGTTAATCAATGAACGAATGAAACCAAATTATAAACTCATAAGTATTACTACTTCTTTGAAAACCGTGTTAATTTTTGTTGTACAGTACAAAAGTTAAATTAGAAACTATTACTCATGCCTGACATCAATCATCCTAACTCAGAAGTTGCTTTATATTCCACAGATATATTTACTTCATCCGTTTGGACGTGACGTTCTAGAGAGAGCAGTTGTTGAGGCAAAACTCCTTTATTTTCAAAATCAAGTAAACTGTTTATAATTTAAAATATCGATATTCTCCTTTACATGCTACGTCTTCAACATAAGTATGACCATAAGCACGTTGGTTTGACACTTGCTGACCTACGGAACAACATAAAATATTTAACGTGAATAAATGTGTTATGCGTAAAAAATTTGGTCTTCGCATATTACAAATATAAAAAATATAATCATCAGTTGTATTTACCCACTCTCAAAAGTACACCATCATAACGTTTGAGTGAGAACTGAATCGTCTTTCTCCTTTCCAACATTAATACGTGTTGTTCCCTCATACATGCCATTACTTTTCATACGAAGTAATGTTTTCATAAGTTTGTCAGCTTCTAATAATATTTCAAGCGGAATACGTTAAATATTTTCCATTTTCAAACGTTTCTTATTTATTTCATACATTATTCTCTAAAACATTAAAGTGATCATAAATATACACTGCAAGGTCTACTAAAATAGGTCTTGTTCAGAACCAATATAACGCCATCGCACCGTGAAATGGTAAAGATATGATTGAATTTCTCAAAATTAAAATTATTGTTTAATGGAAACGATCGAACATAACACGTGGATAAAAGGGGTATAATTGCTCTCATGGTAAATAAGAAAACTCGCTCCTATCGTAGCTCGTCTTTTTGAACATACCATTCATGCAATTATACTCCTCTTTATTCATTCGTTTCGTTAATTACTATTATTTTATAAAAAGGAAACTACTCCATTAGTTTAGTAGTTTAGTACATAATTGTATAATTCCAAAAGATGGAATATGCATGTGCAGCTATTATAATAGTCAAAGCTAGTGAGGAATGCAAAGTTTTTTAGAAATAGTAATAGACTTGTGCATCAACGTTCATCTCGATCTTTTGTCCCGTCTCGATCCTTCGAACAAATGTTGAGATGGCATTTCATTTGCATCGATTTGCTTCGAACAAATGTTCAGATGCATTTCATCAGAACAACGAATGTAGCTTTTCTCTTTCCAAAATGCTACATCAAATATTTACTGTGTTTGACGTTAAATAAATAGAAAAAATAGGAATGCTCCGAAATGGCAAAGGCTTTTTCGCTCTAGTTAATTCAATTACAGTAGGAGTAGGATTTTTGATTTTACCACAACCCTTTTGGTTGCTTGCTTGGTCAAGTGAATGAAGTTTCCGTGCACGTCAACAGCTAGAACATTAGTCCAGACGCGTATCTACGGTGTGGCAGGCATGGCACATGCCATGGGCGCCACTCACAAGGGGCGCTATTTACTTAGAGTACACCCGCTAAAACAAATAACAACAAACCTAAATTGAAGAAACCTGTCAGAGGCGCAAATTCTGTGCTTGGCATGGGCGCCTAAATACCTGCATACGCCTTTGCATTCGTCCCTTGTGTGAGTGCATGACTTATCTCGGGGCGTGGTTATGACACCCCTCTCCCCCCTCCACGGGGGGCCGTCCTTATCGTCGGCTCGCGGGGGATTTTCCGCTCCAGGAATCTCCCCCAGCGAGCACCGCTCCAGCCGAGGCACGCTCTACGCCCCCGATTGCTCTCCCGGCATGTGCGGTAGTGTATTGCGTGTCAGTGTAAGTGTGTGTAAGTAAGGGATGAGAATAGGATAAGGAAGAGATAGGAAAGTTCGTGGCTCTTTCGATAGGGTACTACTCGGAGGTTCTGATCGGAGAAACCACTGGAGACTACCGATCAGAGCAGCCTGCCGCTAGAATTCTCCACCAGACAGCGGCTGAATTCAACTCAGCTGTGTATCTAGGTCGAAAATCCGCTTCCGTCGGGTCTCGAACCCTAGTGCCGCCCGCTCGGAGTCGCTGCAGACGCAGCATTAAATCTGGTTCTGAAGTAACTCAGGCAGGATCCCCTCCGTTTTCGGTTTTACCTGCTGCCATCTATCGGCGCCTGAAGCCCCTTCCAGGACTAACGCGGTGACTGCAGGTCCCCTGGGAACCACATCTGCTGAAAAGCTCCCTCGCGCTCTTCAAAGATCAAAACATCTCGTAAGGCAGCCTCTAGGTATCTCGCCCCCGCACCTCTTCTCACTTCACCGAAGCGTTTAAACCTTTATTGGGGGGATGGAGAGAGCCACGTCAATTATGCACACAGACAGATTGCGCCCAGATCTCACACGCTGTTGCCGTTCTTCGCAAGGGACTGTGGAAGCGTTCATGCACAGAGAGGCTGCACGTCGCACTGGGAACACCACTCTGCGCCTCAAACAATACTCTCCTACAACACTGCAACAAATTAAACATTTTAACGAAAACAGACTACATGAATATTGCAATAACATTCAATAGTGTAGGGGTATATCAATACAGATAAATATATCTGAAGTGTCTGTAATTTTTGAATTTTCAACTTTTAAATACTTGTTCAATTTACTTATTCGACTATTAATACGAATCAATTGTTGCCTGCCCGTCTGTACGAACCAATTTAACTCAAAAACTACTTAATATATCCACAAAATGTTTTCTCTTATCCAAGTTTACCATCTGTTCACATTCGAACATTTAGCAAATGGTATACAGTGTAAAAGTGTCAGAAATAAATCACTACTATGACACTTTTTATAGATTTCATTAGTTTAAAATGTTTTTTCTTTTCAGTCTGTGTACGTGTTGACTGTTATCTGATAGGTTAATTGAATTGATCCGCCTGCTTGTATACTCTCTTCTGCTATATTTGGCTTCTCTTGGTGATGGGGTCATTCAGTGGAATTTTGTAGAGGTCTCTACAGAGACTCTTCCTTTTTACGAACGGTGCAAAGCCTTTTTCTTGTAATTTTAGCTTTGAATCTTCGAAGAATTTCCAGATTTCATTCTCTGGCGAAACCCAATATCTAACTCAACGCCATTCGTCCATTTTGGTTTTATAATTGCCCAGTGCGCGAATGCGCTTATTTTAGCGCTTTATCATAAAATGAAAGTTTCAATCGTCGCTTGATTAGCCATGATAATTTCAATACTTTACGATGTGCTTCTTTACTATTAATGTTAATATGTGTTTTCCATGTTAGTTGCTTATCTAAATGCACCCCTCAATTCTTTACTAATTCTGTTTCGACGATTTCTGTGTTATTTAGTCTTATTTGCGGACAATGTTGTTTTCTTAGTGAGAAAGTGATATGCTGCGATTTTGCCGTATTCACGCCATTGGTGTACCCAATCTTCGATTTTATCCAGGTGGTCTCGAAGATGTTGTGAAGTACAGGTGGGATCATCATTAATCGCTAGAATAGCTGTGTCGTCTGCGGAGGTGGCAATTGTGGTGCGATCAGTAACTGGCAAATTGGAAGTGCGTTTTAGGAATAACAGTGGTCCAAGGATATTTCCTTGTAGTACACCGGCACAAATAGGTTTAAATTCGGATAATAGGTCTTGATATTTCACTTGAAAGTGGCCTTTGCAAAGGTATGATTGCAGCAGTATGTAGAAAGAATGTGACAACAGTTTTTTTAAAAATTTCGAATAATAATTTTTGTGCCAGACCTTGTCAAATATCTAAAAAGGCTGCTGAACAGTACATCTTTTCCTCGAAAACGTGCGATATTGTTTTCACGATTGTGTGAGTCGAGCAAACGCTCGACTCTTGAGTGCCCCTGACTAAAGGCTGGAAGTACTGGAAGTCGGGAATTAGATCGTGATTTACAGGCTTTAGACGTCGTAACAAAGGTTTTTCAATGACTTTTGATAGAACGGGAAGTAGACTATTAGGACGGTATGATGTCACCTCTGTAGCAGATTTTCCTGGTTTAACGACAGCTGTTACTTGGAGATATTTCCATTGAGAAGGATAGTGACGGCTTCGAAGAATTGCATTAAATATTGAAGTAACTAACGCGAATCGTTTCTTTGTTATTTCTTGGAAAACCCTGCCTGTTATGAGATTGAACCTTGGACGTTTCGTAGGATTAATGAGTTTTACCTTCTCGTTTAGTTGCTTTTTCTACCTCGTGCTTATTGAAAATTGTTTATAAGGAACGATAATTGTAGTGGTATTTCTAGAAAATTCAACCCTTCATCTTCTAAGGTACTTCGTTATTCTGATGGTTTAAAAACTGATGCGAAGTATTCGACAATACATTCAGCTTATTTCTCTGCCCTTCGTGCCTGCGTGCGACCGTTTTTTCAGATTCGTAAAAGGTTTTCTTGTGGACATTTTAGTTTTTTAGTTGCTTTCCACAGTGAATAATTAGTTGTAGCAGTAGGTGTTAATGACTGTAGATAATAAGATACAGATATATTATCGTATTCCGTAATTGTCGTTTTAACTGTGCTGCGTGTTTCATGCAGCATTAAACTTTCTTTTGTCAACTGGCTGCCGTGAGTTCATGAAGATTTCCGAAGAACTTTTTCTGTTACTTTTTGTCGTATTTCTTGGGGGTACACTGAATGTTTGGTAGCTACTTATCCCCGAGTCATCCCACGTAGCGCTTTGTAAAGGTTTTGGTAAAAGAGTGATGTATTACGTCTTTGATATTTAAACACCTTTTTAGCGGTTTGTTTGCTGATAGATTGTGATTTAAACACATTATAGACAGTAACCGTGGGGCCAACTTGGTTTTGTTTTACCGTGATATCCGTAACGGTTCCAAAGATATGATTTTTCTTGATCTTTCCTCCCCCCGCATTGCTCGGCTTCGTGCTCTTGTTACATAAGTGTGATTGTGTTTGTATGCATAAAAGTGAAGTAAGTGCGGCAAAAACGTCTAGAACTTCTGGAGTCATTGCTCCCAAATTTGGCACGAATACTTTTTAGGAGCCAAGAATGAAAAATAGTACGGTTGCGATTAAAAACTGATACTTCAAAATGTATTTTTTAATATCCAGTTAAATGCAATCCCCAACCCCTCTGGGCTTCATTGTTGCTGGGCGTTGCCGTGTGACGCGGGGCAGGGCCGGGCGGGGCCGGACGGAGCGCTTAGAGCTGGCGGACCGGGAGGGCAGCAAAGAGCGGGCAAGCGGGCAATAGAAGCAGAATAAGCGAGAGGAGCGGAAGATGCGAAAGGAGTGGGAGCGGCGCAGGGGACGGAGGTGGAGCGAAAGAACAGGCCGTGTGAAAGGAATGGACGGGACGAATGAAGCGGGGGGAACAGATAGAACGAAAGGGGCTGGATGGGAGGTGGCGGGAGGTGTTGGCGGGGCGGCTACGGCTTGCCAGATAGGGCGTGCAGGGGACACGGACGAAGCGTGATGACCGGGAAGTGATCCAACAGAATAGGCTGGATGGACGGGACGGGTGGGTACATACACTTATAGATAATAATAATAATAATAATAATAATAATAATAATAATAATAATAATAATAATAATAATAATAATAATAAATTTATTTCCATGTTGTTTTGCAGAGATAATGTACATTCTTGGAATTACTAACCATCGATAACCAGTCGTGATGGTTAGCAATACTTTGTTTATAATTTATTATCTGCCTATTTCTACGTAGTATTTTTTGTATATGCAATGATTTTTTAATAATACTGTTTTTTTAAATTTACAATCCAAGTTTTTGTGAAAATAAAACACCCAGCCTTAGAACATTATCTAACTGAAAATTTACACCATTTATAATAGTCACCATCCCGGTCGGGGCAACCAAATCTTTGAACAAATTTAACTATGAAAATTTGCAGAGATGCAATAGATGTATTTCCATAGATAATATATAACTCCATAAATAAATTCATACTTAAATTTACACAGCAAACAGTTGTAATGCAATATTTAAGTCAATTTGTTTATATCATTATAATTATGTAATAAAACTCAAATCTTTATTTTGTGTTTGAAAGTATTCAAGGACTTGCTATTTTTCATTGTTATCTGTAATTTATTATATATCAGAGGTCCAATGTAGACCAAGGTTTTTAATATTGGAGATTTATCATTAAAAAAAGATTAGTGACTTTGCTACGTGAGCTGTAATTGTGAAATACTCTATGAGTAAAATTATCTCTGATTTTGACATAGAATATTTATAGTACTTTATATTAAAAGCGATGTTGTAATACTAAGATGTTTAATTGTTAATAAAGAGGAAGTAAAGTCTCAGACCTATTTTGTATAGTTAATGCGGATACATTTGTTTTGAGTTATTCTTAGTTTCTTAACATACGTCCTGAATGTGCTTCCCCCTATTTGGATTCCATATTTGAGTATTGAATTTATTAGTACGTAATATAGTATTTTAAGACATACAGACATGCATACATACTTACAGGACAACAGTTCTTTACATACCACAATATAAAAAGAGTTGCAGTTCCAACATGTGAATCTTCTTCTTCTTCTTCAGCTTTTCCCTTTTAGTGGTAAGGGGTCGCTGTTCCTTACTCTTCTCCTCCACTCAATCCTGTCCAACACATCTTCCTCGATTAACTCTTTCTCTCGCAGGTCTTCCACGACACAGTCCTTCCACCTTCTCTTTGGTCTCCCTCTCCTTCTTTTCCCCTCCAGTTGCATACTACTCACTTTCCTTCCCACATATTCCTCTTCCCTTCTCATGACATGTCCAAACCACTGCAATCTTCGTTCCTGAATCTTCTTTGAAACCTCGATCACTCCTCCCATCTTCCGTATTACTTCATTCCGGATCCTGTCTTTCCGGGTCTTTCCCATTGACCATCTCAGCATTCTCATCTCTACCACTTCCAACTTCTTTTCCTGAGCCTTCTTCACCGGCCAGGTTTCACTACCATATATCATTGCCGGCCTCACAACAGCTTTGAAGACCTTTCCCTTCATTTTCCTCTGAATCCTTCTGTCGCACAGCACCCCTGACATTCTCTTCCAATTTGTCCAGGCAGCTTGTATCCTGTGGTTAACTTCCCTGTCTAGCTCCCCTTTCTCGTTGACATAGGAGCCGGGGTATTTGAACTCTCCCGTTCTAGTCAGTAATTGCCCCTGTAGTGTGATGCTTCCGGGCCTGCCATCTCCTCCAAACCACATGTATTCAGTTTTTGCTCTGCTTATCCTGAGTCCTCCTTCCTCGACTGCCTGTCTCCATCTCTCCAGTTTATCCTCCAATCCATCTTTACTCTCATCTACCACCACTATGTCATCTGCAAAGAGCATAGTCCACGGGGCCTGTTCTCTCACTCCTTCCGTCAACACATCCATTATTATATTAAATAAATATGGGCTCAGAGCGGATCCCTGGTGTACTCCCACTCTCACGGAAAATCTTTCCGTCAGTCCCACACTTGATCTTACTCTGGTGTGTGCTCTATCATACGTGTCCTTCACCAGCCGCACATACTTTTCCGGCACTCCTTTCACTCTCATGCACCTCCACATCTCCTCTCTAGGTACTGTGTCATATGCTTTCTCCAGATCTATGAAGGCTAGATGTAGTTCCTTCAGCTTTTCACCGTGCTTCTCCAGTAACTGTCTCAGGGCGAACAAAGCATCCGTTGTACCCTTTCCTGGCATGAAGCCGAACTGTTCCTCTGATATTGATGTTTCCTTCCTCAGTCTTTGCTCTATCACTCGTTCCCAAATCTTCAATGTGTGCGAGACCAGTTTTATTCCTCTGTAGTTTTTACAGTCCTGGATGTCGCCTTTCTCCTTATATAGTGGCACCAACACACTATCCCTCCAAACATCGGGCATTTTTTCCTATTTATATATTTTAAGAAACAGATCTAGCAGCAGGTCTATACCTTCCGCACCTAAGGCCTTCCATACTTCTACTGGTATACCATCCGGCCCTACAGCTTTGCCATTTTCCATTCTTTTTAAAGCTTCACTAACTTCTCCCCGTTCTATGCCTATTGTAACATTTTCGTTTGCAATTCCTTTACCCCTATCAACTCTTGGACGCTCTTCATTCAGCAATTTGCTGAAGTAGTCACTCCACCTCTTCTTGATGTTTTTCTCGCTTCTGAGCACAACTCCCTCGCTATCTTTCATTTGCCGGATATGTGTAAAGTCTTTTGATGCTCTATCCCTGGCCTTAGCTATTCTGTGCAACTTGTTTACTCCCTCCGGTGCATCCAACTCGTCGTACAACTCATCCAATGCTCTCGCTTTTGCTATTGCAACAGCCCGTTTAGCCTCTTTCTTACTTCTTTTGTACGCTTCCCTGTTTGCCACACTCCTTTCTCTGTCAAACTGTTTCTTGGCTTCCTTCTTTGCCTTGATAATTTCTTGCACCTCGCTGTTCCACCACCACGACTCTTTGTTTCCGGGCTGCCCTTTTCCTGATGTTCTTCCAAGTATTTCTTCTCCCACTCGCATTATAACTTTGCTGTTTGTCTCCCACCAGTCATTAGCCTTCTCTTTGGTCGAAATCCTCCCCAGAACCTCAGATTTAAAGGCCTCCGCAAGAACTATATCTTTTAACTTCCACCATTTAATCTTCCGCTCTCCCAGTTGTTTCCCTTTCCTTTTTATCTTCAAATCACAGTCTACTATCACAGGTCTGTGTTGACTAGATACACTCTCACCCTTTATAACTTTACAGTTCTTGACCTCCACAAGATGATTCCTTTTGCATAATATAAAATCTATCTGAGTTTCTGTTCCACCACTACTATAGGTAACATATTGGTTCTCAGTCTTCTTATAGAAACTGTTAATCACAGCCATATCGCTAGCAACAGCAAAGTCCAATATTCTCTCTCCCTCTAAATTCTGACTAGCCAGTCCCCAGCCACCATGCACTCTCTCTACGCCCAATCTCTCGCAGCCAATGTGCCCATTGAGATCTGTACCAAGAAAACATCTTTCGTCAGTTGGTATTTCTCCTATTTCTTGGTCTAGGGCTCTCCAGAAGTTTTCCTTATCTTCGTCATCACATCCTACTTGAGGTGCGTAAGCAGATACGATATTTGTCGTTGCACCCCCAATATCAAGACCAACACTCATGATCCTGTCATCCCTACGGTTTACTCTTACTAGATGTTCCTTCCATTCTCTATCCAGGATTATTCCAACACCATTCCTTCCTTGTCCGTTTGCTCCACTGTATATCAGTTTATATCCCTCACCTATCTCCTTAGCTTTATTGCCTCTCCACCTTGTTTCCTGCACGCAAAGTATGTTAATCCTCCTCCTTGCCATCAAATCCGCAATCTCTCTACTTTTTCCCGTCATACTCCCAATATTGAGAGTTCCTATCCTGACTAACTTCTTTAACCCCACTCGTCGTAGGTGGGGTAGCCCTTGTCCTGTCACAGCAGTCAGGCGAAGCTGCTGAGCGTCGCTATATGCGGGGTACGCCCTAGCCGTTACCTTATCTGATTCATTCTCTCTTTCCATTTTTCTTTGGATTTGGCAAAAGTTTTACGGCCGGATGCCCTTCCTGCCGCCAACCCTCACCATTTATCCGGGCTTGGGACCGGCACCAAGTTGAGCTGGCTTGCTCCCCCGGTGGCTGGTTTAGTTCCAACATGTGAATAGCAAATGTTTAATAGTCGGAGACCTCTTACTTACAGCCCTGCTATTGCATGACGTCAGCTGAGACCTATGTATTGACGCACTGAGCATTGTAACTCACTACGCGCAGTATGAGAATCGGTGGAATAATACAATCAAATATTTGCATTTAGCAGTGAAAATAGAATCTCTTTAGCGATTTCTGGATTTTCCCGATTTCCTGGATATTTAACGAAAGCGCAGACACATCTAAAAGGGCTGGAGTCTGCACAGTTTCCGTTCCTGTGCGCAATGGGAATTAGTAATAGATGTATAGTACATTAGCCCTGTATCACCATCATGACAACAATTAATTCTTAAGCCAAAGTCGGTCGGATGCAACTGTAAGCCTACAATGTGTAAGTGATTCCAGTTCGTTCACCCTTAATGCTATTTCTCTCGTACACCTTCCATTTCATTCATCTCTTTCTCTTTCCATACCTTTCTCCATTTCCACCCCCCTTACTCTCCCAATATACATTTCTCTCAACTGAGATATCTAATGGTAGAGAGTCGGTCTGCACCTCCTCTTTCTTTTTCAACACCTCTGTCATCCTCCATCTCCTGTTATTGTGCAATCCATTACTGTATCTGTTCCTTGCTTCCCACGAAGTCTTTTTTCGCAATTTGATCTCCCCGTCGCTATCATTAACAGTCGCACACCAATGAGGGGGAGGTGCATGATGGCCGTACAAATCATCGTTGGAGACTCATTTATACCTATTTCTCCCCTCCTTATTGCTCCCAATCTTCTTCCCTCTCTTCCTCTTTTTACATTCAAGTGTCCCCCATGTGATATTATTGTTTTCTATCACTTTCTTTACCCACTGAAAGATTAACTCTTGTTCGCACCTTGTATATATACAGTAAACAACGACCCTCCCTTGCCTTACAAAAACACCTTGAAGGCTAATTGTAGGCTAAATAAGTGCTATATTCCCGAATTTTCGGCTCTTTTGAACCCCACAATCACGGACAATTGTGAGCGCTGCTAGCTTTAGTTTAAACCAGTAGCGTACACCTAGAAAATACAACTTTACATCATTGCAAGACAACGAAAATGCACACACACAGGATAGTATAAGGTTATAGGAAAACAATTCCACCTCATATTTTCTGAAAGTAAGAACTGTCCTCAGAGAAAGGCAACGAAATCATTGGCGGTGATAGTGAATTTGAATATACGTCGGAAAGAAAATATGAAACAGTCGATACAACGGGTGCTAAAACAATCCAGAGATTATTTTGTTTTAAAACGAAAAATATAGTTCACTAATGTTGTCGAGCTTTGCGGAATCTACTGCGGCAATCGTGTGACTAACCGTTGGCCTCTTCAATTTTCTTTGGGTTGCTGGGTACTGGACTGGGTATTGGGTGCTGGTATGATCAGTTACACTATATTTAAAAATAAATAATATATTTCATCGAGGTTTTCTGATGCAACTCTCCTTCAATTTATGGAGCACTCACGTTTACCGTGCGACAATGGAAAACATTCCACAGAATTTGAATTCGATTTTTTACTTCCTCGCTCTAACTTCGTTACAAGAGAAAGTATTGTAATTGTGTGCCGGAAAACGACAACTTTCGACAGAAAAACCCTTATTGCCAGGCCCTGGAAACGAAAAAGTTGATACATCTTGTTCCTGTAATTAGTTCCTATATCCTGACTATATTTCTATAAGTCAGAATCCATGTTTTCTGATCCTTGGTCCCGAAAAATCGTTTGATGGCAAACTGTCTCTATCCGTTTTTAGTGAAAGCTAGCGCCAAAACCGTTCTGCAGATTTTCTCCAAAATTGATGTTCTTCAATCGATCTGAACGAACTCGAAACCTTCTGAATTTGAAACTGAAATTTTGATTTTGGGGAGTACTTTACATTTGAAGCCACAACATTTTAAACATTTGTTCAAAAATGGCTCCAAATTTTTTGATTAAACATTGTTTTCTTATACCGAAAAAGCTTAAGATAGTAATGCTACAAGCCTAATTTTCGTTGAAATCCTTGATTTTTGGAAAATTTGCAAAAGTTGAAAGTTTTTTTGCCGTCTTCCTACAATCACAATATTGAAGGTGGAGATTTTTTCCCTGAATGAAATTGTTCTTCCCTGAACGAAATAAGTCAGATCATAAAATAGGGTCATATACAATTTTTAGAAAATATGACAAGTTCTTGCAGAATTTTGAGTGAAATATAGGCAATCTAAAAAAATCAATAATTTTCTAAAAAACGGCTACATTTTTTCTTTAAGGTTTTTCTACGTATGTATCAAAGGACACTAAAAATAGCGGAGCTAGTTCACTTCGGATGTTTTTTATTTTCGAAACTTACGTAAAGTTGTTAAAAGTTTTTTCAAAGTTGTTAAAGTTGCTTCAAAACTACAAAATTGAAGGTAGAGATTTTTGCCTTAAACAAAAGCTGTTCTAAAAGCTCATAAAAAAACATGAACAATTTTTTTAAAAAACGTGTGGCTTTCGTGTTATTCGTGGTTGAAATTAATGTAATTTATAAAAAAACAAATCTCGAAAACCACTCTATTTTTTTCACGGATGAAACAAGGTACACTTAAAAGAATTACACATATATCACTTTCTCTTTGAACTCTAAATTTTCGAAAATTGCAAATATAAAAATAATGCGAGAAACTACATGCTGTTGTAATTCAATTTCTGATTCGGAACACGGAAGAAAGTGAACTTCCTCCTTAAAAATGCATAACAAAATGTGGATTTTCCCTTCGATTACTGTTAAGACCACCAAAACTAAGTGAAAAAAAATGTTGGGAACAAAGCCTTTGTTTGTGTTCCGTGTGTCCAAACAGTCAAATGAAGAAAATATGAAAGGTTTTATCCGTGTATACAACTTTTAACGATTATAATTCCAAATTTGTATACTTATTACATAGAATTCAGAAGAATTTATTATTTTCACTCTTTTCAGTTTTCCTTTGATAACTTTCGATATCTGGCCCTACATTAAACTTCATAAGCGCATGCTGACTTGGTTTCCGAATAAAAGTTATTGTATTCATGATTTTAAAACACCTTCCTATATATATATATATATATATATATATATATATATATATATATATGTTGTGGTATTAAAGATTCATTAATTTCATATCTGGAGGATTTTTGTGTATCGGACAAAGTGCCACGAAGCGAAACATATTCAGATCCTTTCAACTTAGGCGCCATCTCTCGTAACACTTTCCATCACGCCATCTCTGACGGATTAAAGGGATGCATAAAAGGAAGGAGACGGACGGAGAGGAATTTAGGCGGAAAGGGACGAAATACCCACACACACCCAGAGATAGAGAGAGAGAGGGAGAGAGAAGGAGGGAGAGGGAGAGGGAGAGGAGAGACAATGAGCGAGAGAGACATACTGTCAGAGAGACGCATAGAGAGAGCAACAGTGAAAACTGTAAAAACACATTAAATAAGTTTTTATATCACTAATTACCATTCAGTGTCATATTATCCAAACCGCACTCTCCAATTTTATGCAAATAGAAAATAAAACCATTTTATACATTTGTGAAACTGTGTGTGCACTACTATTACGATCGATATGGATTCCTGTGTTCAGGCCACTAATCGGAAAGTTATTTTCGCACTTCGGTGGGCGAGACTCTCCTGTGCACGGTTTGGATTGATCCGAAGTCACGCAGAGCGACGAAAGCAGCGTCTGCCCAAAGCCTGCATCGTCACATCAAGATACGTTCTCGTAATCGTGTGCAACAAAATCTATTTTAAAAAGTTAGATCTTTAAAAAAGGTTATGTTCAATTTTTTGAAGGAAAAAACTAGTAATTTTTGTTTTCTTGAATACAATTTATAAAAAAAACACATCTCAAAACCGATTTAAATTTTTTCTTTACATTTTTTTCCTACTTATGAAATGAGAGACGCTTAAAATTACCTCTGAGTGAATGTTCAATGAAAATGAGTGTTTCATTTTCCTTGAACTCCCCGAATTTTCGAAAATATTGAAATATTGCGAGAAAGTCCGTGCTTTTTTTTAATAGCACCACCAGTTACTACGAATCGCAGAAACGTCCTATATATGTGTGCAGTAACGGTGGGAGGGGGCGAGCGCCAGCGCCTGCGCCAGCGCCTCCGCCAGCGCAAGGGCAAGGGGAAGGTTACTCGCGGCCGTTGCCCCACTTCCCCAGTGGCGGCGCAGGCAGCGGTTACCGCGCGGCGCCGCGCGGCCGCAGTAACAATGATGTCACGACGCGCTCCCCCCGGCGACGTCTGCTGCGTTGCCTCTTCACTCGGCGGCGCCCAACCAGCGTTCAGTTGCTTCTCATTTCGCGAACGGCGCCTAACGTGTTCGCGAGCCGTTTTATTCGTTATTGTTGTCATTTTGACTAATGATCAATGATTGCATGATACAAATGTATCTAGATGGATTCTATATCCTATCTTTTCATATTCTAGAATCCAAGATTGATACCCTTTAAATATTCCTTTTTATGACATTTGTGATTGCGAATCTATTGCGGGTATAATTAAAAAGGACTACAAATTAACAGCGTTCGCTTTTTGGAATTCCATACTTGTGGCCTGTGCGTTTACATCCGTTAGGTGATTTCATTCATACGCATGCATACCCTCATCAGCTTTTCAACATGATTTGTATCTTTTCTCGCATTTCTATTTTATGAGACGATATTAGAACAACGTAAATCACTTGTTAAAACGATCCCTAACCTCAGACTAGATGCACTGAAGTGGAACTTCGAGGCACTTAACAGCTAGCACTTCAGCCCAAATTGCAAGCGCAATAATACATCTCATCAAGTGGTGCGGTCGGCGGCAACGCTAAAGGGTTTTTCAACCTGTCAAAAATTGTTTCCTAGACTACACCTCGCCCTTTTCTCTACCCTCCTCTCCAGTTCTTCCTCTTGTTCTGATTGCCTCATGATACTAATACTTGGGTATTATGCCCCTGTTTCTTTCGCGTTTCTTTCTAGCATTTTTGTTGGTGAATACTTACTTGCCCAAGCGTTTCTGTCTTTCACCCTCCTTCTCGTTTTCACAGTATTTCCAGAGATCAACAGCCATCTTGAATCCGGCCTTTTCTCCTGTACGAGTAGTTCTAGTCGCAAACTGAGCTCTACCGTTCATTCCAATCGTGTTCATCATCATAACAGTCAATCTTGCTTTTATGATATCTTCAGACATCGGACATAGTGACATTTGTGTAGAGTTCGTCCTTTGATTTTCATTCATTATTTCTTTAATATTACAACCATACTAACAATAAAAAATCAAACGACACGATTTTTCGCAAAACTTGTGTGTTCATGGGACTCTTATTTTCAAATATGCAGAGCAAAAGATGAGCCAAAAGAGTTTCAATGCATCAATTCCAGAACGGGGTTACATTAGACTCCGACAATCTGCTGTTCATAGCAAAATACTACAAAAAGATCTCTCTAGTGGAGTGAAATGTGGCAAAGCAAGCAGGCTCTCTACTAGCCACAAAAACTGCTCAACACGTCCTGATGGATCACGGCAAGCCCACGCTACAAACACAGGGTTCAACGAGCTGCGTGCAAGCCGACCTGCTGTGCGAGACAACAGCGGCGCGTTGTTTGCGCGTTGTCGCTGCAGTAGCAGCGTTGGGCCACGGCCCCGGTGCGCCTTGGAGACGTGATGCGGCGCAAGCGCTGGGGACAGACGCGCCTCTTCAGGTCGCCTCCCCACGCAGGACTGCCGCTCTGCAGACAAGATTCACATTGATGATTTTTTCGTGTCCCCGGGTGCGTAAACTAATCAGGTCATTGTCTCTGTTTAGGGCACGATTTTTCCTCGGGAGGTGAGAATAATCTTCCGCCGCTGGATGGCGATATCCGGCACCGACCTACGTTGGCTTGCGAGGATTTTCTCCAAGTAGGTATCTCCCACCAGCGTGGCGCCATCTCAGCCAGATGGACTAAATTGTGGACTAAGTTCTCGATAAGTGCGGTGCATATACGTTTAAGTGTGTGTAAGTGTGGAGTGAGGATATGTCAAGGAAGAGCAAGGAAAGAGAACTATTGAGCTATTATCGAAAATCGTAACCGTCAAAGGTTGCTAACGGCATCAGCGACGTCACTGTTGTGTCTCTCACCGGGAGGTCCTGGTGTACGGTTTCCGATGGTTGCATGATTTTCGAACTAGCTTGTCAGATATGGCCAACTCAGCTGTTGTCTGGAGGAGAATCCAAGCGGTTGGCTGCTTTCGTCGTACATTTTCTGTGAGTTCTTCGATAAACACGAAGCGAATGCTGGAGCAGTACCCTAAAAAACGTGACATGAATCATTCTCTTATCTTCCTCGACTTTTCCTCAACTTTTGCTTTCACACTGTTCAACTTAAATTCACTTCACTACCTCACATGTACAGAGAACAGCCGGTAGCTTAATGTTTGTGACGAAAGTGGAGGTCCCCAAATGTACGTCGGCGCTGAAACTCGCCATCCCGCGGAGGAAGATCAGTATTACCTCTGGCGATGAAATCACGCACTACACTTAAGAGATGCAGATTTAAACAACTGACGCCAACGGAACCACTAATCAGTCGATAAGTCAGTAAATCTATTAAAAATTTTAAAACCGTTTGACATGAACCCTATGCCATCCTGTTCATTGGCCCTGGAGTGACATCGGTTGATGCACTCCGCCATATGAATTAGTCTATGGACGCAAGAGTTGCTGTAGGGACCAGAGGCGGACGGGCGTGAATAGATAAGAGGGTGCCGGCGCCTGTGGGAAGCAGGAGGGGGCGGAGGGAGCATATGTCAGGCGGTGAAAGACGGCGGGCGATCCGCGTGGCGAGGGTGGCTTCGGGAGGTCGATGGCCGCAGGAGCGAGTTGGGTGGTGTGTGTGCAGGGAAAGGAAAGGTGTTGGGGTGCGGGTGGTGAAGGAAGGGGGTCGAGAGGTGGGTGGCTGTGGGGGCGCGCTGGTTGGTGTGTGGGCGGGGAATGCGTAAGTAGGAAATGTATTCGGGTGCGGGGTTCTGAAGTGGGTGGCTGTGAGTGTGTGTGGGGGAAGTATTCAAGCGAAGAACAAAAAAAGGAACCAAAAGTGTTGGGATGCGGGTGGTGGAAGCTAGGCATTACGAGTTTGGTGGTTCTAAGTACGGTTGGTGTGGAGGGTGGTCAGAAAGGGGTATTTTGGCATATATTGCAGGTGTTGGAGGGTGTGCGACAAGAGGGGGGTCTGTGGGTGGTGTGAGGGCGTAAAACGGGCAAGGGAGAAAAGGCGTTCGGGTGTAGGTAGTGAAGGGTGGGCGTCTAAAGGTGAGAGGCAGTGGTTGGGTTTTGTATGGTGTGTGGTGGTGTAAAACGGGAAAGAGAGGGAATGTGTTGAAGTGCGGGAGGTAGTGGATAGGCAACGTGAATGATGATAGGTGTGGAGTGCTGTGGGTGAGAATTAGGGAAAAGGAGGAAAGCTGCTAGATAGGAGTGGTGAATGGTGGGGAAAAGGAGAATGTATGTGGGGTTGTGTCACATTGGTCGGGGAACAGAAAAGGGGCAAAAAGGTGTTCAGGTGTGCTTAGAGGAGAGTGAGCTTCGTGGGTTGCGTGGCTGTTGATGCGGGTTGGGTAGTGTTGGGCGTAGAACGGGAAAGAGAGAAAAGGCGTTGGGGTGGATATGGTAGAAGTGCATGACGTAAGGTAGGAGGTTGTGGCTGCCCATTGGGTAGTGTTTGGGCGGAAGTGTGGAAAGAATGCACGTCCCTCGTCATTAAGGTGAGTGACAGTGAGGGTTTTGGGTAGAGTGGAGGTGGAGAACGGAAAAAGGAAGAATGGTGTTGAGCTGGGTTGAGTGGTGCATGATGAAGGTTGTGTGGTGGGCTGTTATGGCGTTTAAGGTGGTGTGGGCACAGAGCAAGGGAAAGGCAGGAAAGATGTTCTAGTGCGAGTCGAGACGGTTTGTGAGGTGAGTAGATATTAGTAAGTGTAGTGTGGTGTGGATGCGGAAAACGTGAAAGGGAGAGATGTTGGAGCGAGGGTGGTGGAGGGTGGGTGTTGCGTGAAGAGCAGTTGTAAGTGCGTGTAAGGTGGCGTGGGTGAATAGAACGGGTAAGAAAGGGAAGATGTTGGGGTGTGGGTGTGGCGGTGAATGTTTGTAGGGTGGGCAACTATGATTGTAGTGTGGTGTGGGTGCGAGGGTCGCGAGGAGGGCAGCTGTTGGAGGGTAGATAGTGTATGGTGGGGGTTGTGTGGTAGGGAGCTGTAAGTTTGCGTAGGGTAGTGTGATGTTAGGGAAAGCGAAAAGGAAAGGAAGATGTTGGGGTGCATGCGGTAGAAGGTGGGGATTGTGTGGTGGGCAGTTGTAATTGCGTATCAGGTTTTATGGGGGCAGAGAACGGTATAGGGAGGGAATACGTTGAGGTGTGGATAGTGGAGGGTGTGTAGTGGGCAGCAGTATGTGCGTCTATAGTGATTTGAGGGTGGGAGCGGGAAAGGGAGAGAAGATTATGGGGTGTTGGGGAATGTGGAGGGAAGGGGGTTGTGTGGTGGGCAGTTGCAAGCGCGAAAGAGCTTAGAGCTGGTGAGATGTTGGTGTGCGCGTGTGGCGGGAGTGTTTGTGGAATGGGCGGTGTGTTGTGGGTGAGAGGATCGGGAAAGAGAAAGCAGTTGTTGGGGTGTAGGTAGTGTAGTGTTAGGGTTGTGCGGTGTGGAGCTGTACGTTCGCGTAGGGTGGTGTGGTGTGAGGGAAAGCGAAAGGAAGGGAAGATGTTGGGGTTCATGCGGTTTACAGTGGGGGTTACTTGGTGCGTCTCAGGTTTTGTGTGGGGAGGGCACGGGGAAGGGAGAGAATATGTTTAGGTGCGGATGGTGGAGGGTGGAGGTTCTGCAGTGGGAAGCAGTATGTGTGTCTATAGTGATTTTGGGCGGGAGCGGGAAAGCGAGGTAAGGTGTTGCGATGCGGCTTGTGAAAGGTTTGCTTCTTGGGATGTATGGTAGTTCGGGTGATTTGGTGGAGGAAAACAGGAAATTAAGGAAAGAATTTGAAGTGTAGGTGGTAGCCGTCGTAAGGTGGGATGCAGTGGTTTCTTTGTGGTTATGTGGGAGTGGGGAATGGGAATGGAAGGAAATGTGTTTTTGTGCCAGTGGTGAAGTGTGAACCGTTGTGATGTGCAAAGTTTTGAAGTTGATGTGGCGAACGGACAAAGATGGAAGATGTTGATATGTGGGATCTTGTAATGATGGGGAGTGGGGAATGGTGAAAGTAGGAAAGTGATAAGTGTGGGTAGTGATGGGTGGCCGTCGTGGGATGAGAAGGGGCGAAGGGCGTTAGAGGAGTGGCGTTGGGAGTTGAGTGGGTATGGATTGGTGTTAGATGGTGTGGGAAGGGTTGTTGGGAGAAATGGGAAGAAGAAGTAGGCGCTGGTGGTGGGAGGACGTTGTGAGGTGGATTGCTGTGGGTGGCCGTTGGGTAGTGTGGATGATGGGGGATGAGTAGGAAGCGAACATATTTAGGTGTGAGTGTGGCAGGTTGTTGTCGTGCGGTGGGTGTTTGCGGGTGCTAGTTTTACGGTGTGGGGAGACGGGAAAGTGGCGGTGGGTGTTTCGCTGGTGGTGGATCGGGTGGTGGAAGACCGGGGTCATGAGATGGGTGGATGTGAGTGCGTGTTTGATTGACTGTGGTCGGTCAGTGGGCGAAATTTGTTGGAGTGCGGGCCTGCAGTGCGTGTAAAGTGTGTTGGGTGAGTGCGGGGGTGTGGCGGAGCTGAATGTCATTTGTGAATGGCAGTGGGTGCAGTGGGTGAAGTGTGTGGTGGGCGCAGGCGGTGTGTGGGGCGGAGGTTGGGCGTGGTGTGGTGGGTGGGCGGGCGCGTGCGGGCGTGCGCGGGGGTGGCGGAGCTGAATATCATTTGTGAATGGCAGAGGGTGCAGTGGGTGAAGTGTGTGGTGGGGGCAGGTGGTGTGTGGGGCGGAGGTTGGGCGTGGTGTGGTGGGTGGGTGGGCGCGTGCGGGCGTGCGCGGGGGTTGCGGAGCTGAACGTCATTTGTGAATGGCAGAGGGTGCAGTGGGTGAAGTGTGTGGTGGGGGCAGGCGGTGTGTGGGGCGGAGGTTGGGCGTGGTGTGGTGGGTGGGTGGGCGCGTGCGGGCGTGCGCGGG
The DNA here is from genome assembly GCA_038098605.1 of Gryllus longicercus. Taxonomy (NCBI): domain Eukaryota; kingdom Metazoa; phylum Arthropoda; class Insecta; order Orthoptera; family Gryllidae; genus Gryllus; species Gryllus longicercus. The sequence goes on from JAZDUA010000185.1 coordinate 1,390,769, forward strand.
GGTGGCGGAGCTGAACGTCATTTGTGAATGGCAGAGGGTGCAGTAAGTGAAGTGTGCGGTGGGTGCAAGCGGTGTGTGGGGCGGAGGTTGGGCGTGGTGTGGTGGGTGGGTTGGCGCGTGCGGGCGTGCGCGGGGGTTGCGGAGCTGAATGTCATTTGTGAATGGCAGTGGGTGCAGTGGGTGAAGTGTGTGTGGGGCGGAGGTTGGGCGTGGTGTGGTGGGTGGGCGGGCGCGTGCGAGCGTGCGCGTGGGTGGCGGAGCTGAATGTCATTTGTGAATGGCAGAGGGTGCAGTGGGTGAAGTGTGTGTGGGGTGGAGGTTGGCGTGGTGTGGTGGGTGGGTTGGCGCGTGCGGGCGTGCGCGGGGGTTGCGGAGCTGAATGTCATTTGTGAATGGCAGTGGGTGCAGTGGGTGAAGTGTGTGTGGGGCGGAGGTTGGGCGTGGTGTGGTGGGTGGGTTGGCGCGTGCGAGCGTGCGCGTGGGTGGCGGAGCTGAATGTCATTTGTGAATGGCAGAGGGTGCAGTGGGTGAAGTGTGTGTGGGGTGGAGGTTGGGCGTGGTGTGGTGGGTGGGTGGGCGCGTGCGGGCGTGCGCGGGGGTGGCGGAGCTGAATGTCATTTGTGAATGGCAGAGGGTGCAGTAAGTGAAGTGTGCGGTGGGTGCAAGCGGTGTGTGGGGCGGAGGTTGGGCGTGGTGTGGTGGGTGGGTTGGCGCGTGCGAGCGTGCGCGTGGGTGGCGGAGCTGAATGTCATTTGTGAATGGCAGAGGGTGCAGTGGGTGAAGTGTGTGTGGGGTGGAGGTTGGCGTGGTGTGGTGGGTGGGTGGGCGCGTGCGGGCGTGCGCGGGGGTGGCGGAGCTGAATGTCATTTGTGAATGGCAGCGGGTGCAGTGGGTGAAGTGTGTGGTGGGCGCAGGCGGTGTGTGGGGCGGAGGTTGGGCGTGGTGTGGTGGGTGGCGGGCGCGTGCGGGCGTGCGCGGGGGTGGCGGGCGGTGCGGCGCGCGCGGTGCGAGTGCGGGGCTGCGGCGGTGCGCGCGGTCACTCGCGGTCGTCGCCCTACTTGGCGGCGCCGCCGCTGCCCTCCTTCGCCGCCGCCCCCTCCGCCCCTGGCCCTTCGCGCGGCCTCTCTCACCCCAATTGGGTGAGGTGGGTGGCTGACGTTTACTTTTGCTCACGGCGTCTCAGGCTGCTCTTATAACATGTGGACTCTTCCAGCATATTCGATTCCAATGCTGCCAACTGTTCTTTGTCGAATTGTCTACTAGAATTTGATTGAACCATACTGTCAGTTATATTTATAGGCTACTTGCTTAATTCCTCGCCCCTTCCGAAATGGAACCTTTTTTCGATGGTATGTGTCAGAGACATTTCGTTTTTCGCACTTCAGGAAGTATTTCATTTAATCGTCAATCATGACGTGATCTAAAGTGAATTTTACGTATACTTCTATTTTCTCTTGATGAGTCCTCTCTTATTGCTCTCTGTTCTAGATTTTGGTCATTTTTTCTGTTTCCTTTATACTTTTTCTTTTATTCTCTCTCTTTTCCCTGATAGTTTCCTCGTCTTTTATCTCCTTTTCGGTTCTATCTGTTCTGAAACCTGTTCTTTAAAATTTTATCTTTTATTAATGTCATGTTCAATTTGCTGCAAATACGTGTAGTTTTCGAATAATTTTTCGTTATTAAAGTCAAATACTATTCCAATATTTCAACTTCTTTATAGCGCAATAAAAATTCGATTTCACGTATTCATTAAAGGAATGCATAGCGTATATAGCGCAAGTGCTGAAAGTGCTGTTTAGAGTTTCTTTAATTTTTTCGTATGAATAGAGTGGAATACACCCATTTCAACGAAATAAATACATTTTATTTTTTAGTAATATTTTATTGCTTGTTATTGCCTTGGGTATGGAGTTCTATATACAGTGCATAACTTACCTGGGTAGAGATGATCATGATTACGAGGGAAATATGAAAAAAATGTTGAATAGTTCTACACTTTCTCTTATAGAGGGAATTATGAAAGGGAATTATGAAATATGCAAGGACAAGCCGAGTTAAGTTAACAACTAGTTAATTAGTAAAAAAATCAATCTGAATCATTAAAAGTAAATACAAAATAAAATCATCTTTGTACCACGAGCTTTAACTGGTTCTAATGATTGAGATTGGCTTGAAGGCATTTTTTTACCTCACGATCATTATAACTCTCTTGATACATAAATAAGCATTTGAAGTTATAAAGTTCCAAAATGTATTCATATATCCTTCTTGTAGCCTCTTGTCTTCTGTTTGGTGAAAAGATTTTGAACGAATGCTTCAAGTGTTGGCGGGTTAGTAGTTTCAATAACCGTATCGAGAAAGTATATGGTATTCTATCATCTCTAATTTCGTTTTAACTATTTGAGGCATCCGCGAAAACGAGCCAGCCTTTTATCTCTACAAGATTCCTCTTCTGTGCAGTATATTGCAATGCCGTTGGAAACACCGCCCCTCTGCCCACGAGAGGGAGTGTGGGGAGTGCGCAGGAAGTGCTCCTCGCGCCCTGGGGTTCGCCCGCAGGGGCTTGCAGTCGCCGGCGGGGTTGTCCTGTCGCTCCCACTCATATTTATTCCTTGGCTGCGCGTGCCCCGTCACTGTCGTGGGCTGGACGTCGCACCGGGGCCTCCCTCCGACTGAAGCTGTCGCAGCGCGACGTAGCGAGAGCGCACCCCTGCCTGACGCGTCGTTTACTATTAGGACGCGTATATTACTACTCGCCTATTTATTGATGTCAATTGATGACTGAGACCTTCTGTCTCGGTGTGTATGATAAGACGATTGATTTGGAAATACAGTGGGAAACGTATCAGCTGTCAATTTGTAAACATCTCGGGGGTATAATGATAGGATCACCGCTTGCTGCAGAAAAATTATCTTCCTTCAAAATAAAGTTTTCGCCGAACTGTTTAATGCATACTGTTTCACTATCAGTCACTTCAAAATTATCAGGGGCAGAGCTAAGATCAGAGCTAGCGTTGCAGCTGTCTTTGCAGCGATTCTGAACTGGAGGTCCAGGGTTCCTAGTCACAAAAATGTACAAGTTAAGGCATTTTAACTAAGAAAAACCCCCTGCATTTGACAGCTACATTCGCAAACGCTATTTTGCTGTATTGTTTTGTTTTTTTTTTTTTACAAATTGACACAAGTGTAATATTTTTGCCATGTCTATCACGTCATTAATGTGTATTATATCGACGATTTGTGAGTAGAAGGCCTGTACATTTCATTCGTGAGTACAAGGGCTTTAAATGATGTATGAAATTACTCGATAACTACAAAGTTTTCTTTGAAAATTACCTCCAACCTACGCATTTTCAAAAACTTTCAAACGCTATTTTCTCAAAAAGGGTTCAACTTTTTTTTCCAGGCGTTTGTAGGAATAGTACTAAGTTCACTGAATAACATTATTGAGATTGTAATTAAAGATCTAATAGTTTAAAACCAATTTCATTTGAATAAAAATTTGTATCTTGAATATTTTACGTAATTGTAGGAAGTCGAAAAAAGTCAAATTTTGCAATTTTCGATGTTTTAGAGATAACAGTGAAAGTCCAATTTATGCCACCTTCGTAAGTGTCTTCCACTCTATTCTTACAAGAAATTTAGAGAAAATTTGGAGTCTTTTTGATAAAATTTTGAATGTCCTAGGGTTTTATATAAAGAACCTTATAAATTTAAAGAATTCTTTTCAAAATCGCAGAGACGTGCCAGATCGACTGCGGAATATTAAATTTTGAAAAATTCAATCACAGGTGGACGGGCGTTTAGAAAAAAAACACTTTTTCGGTATCAGGAGAGCTCATTGTGTATTTCCATTGAAATCTCAAAATAGATTTTCCGCATAACTTTCTCTAAACTACGTGTATTACTCCCTATATACGTACGTAGACAACTGATAGGCAAACTAGTGCTACTACAGACGGGCACAGACTGGTACCAGTTACTTTTCTAATCATTAGTCTGGGCTTGCTTGTCAGATCATCCATACCCGTTTCCCAGCTTCAGTCCATTGCCACCTCAAGGACAGAGTTTCCGAACACAGCCCTTTTCAGGTAGCGGGGCACCGCCCCAGTCGGTAAACGCTTTTGGATCCTCCTGACATGTGTGGTAGTTTCGTGCATGTAAGTATAAGTATGTAAGTAAGGAGTGAGGATAGGAAGAGGACGAGGAAGGAAAGATCACGTCCATGGACCATTTGTTAGGGGACTGCTCCGACATTCGCCTACTTCTGATCAGAGGACCCACGGGAAACTACTGTCAGAGAAGCCGGCCGCTATAATTCTCCTCTAGACAGCGAGCGGCTGAATTTCAAAGAGCTACACAGCTAGAATCAGAAACCAGTCACCGTCAGGACTCGAACCCTAGGGCCTCCAGTTCAGAATCGGTGCAAAGACAGCTGCAACTCTGGCTCTGATGTTAGCTCTGTCCCTGATGATTTGAAGTGACTGATAATGCAACAGTATGCATTAAACATTTCGGCCAAAAGTTTATTTTGAAGGAAGATATTTCTTCTGCAGCAAACAGTGATCCTATCATTATGCTCCCGAGATGTTTATAAATTTACAGTTGATACGTTTCTCACTATATATCCAAATCAATCGTCTTATCATACACACCGAGAGAGACGGTTCAAGGCATCAATTGATGCCACCGCAGTGCCTCTGACCGGGAGGAGCTAGGTTCGAGACTCGACTGTGGCAGGAATTTCGACACAGCTTGTCAGGTAGGTGGGATTCAGTCGCTGACTGGAGGAAAACTGGCGGCCGGTTGCTCTGATTGGCACTTTTCCATATTTTACCGTTCAATACCAGGCGAATACCGGAGCAGTACGCTAACAAACGGGCCACGGACCACGCGCGATCTTTCCTTCATCTTCCTTGCCCCTTGCCGATGACACGCCCGAAATCACTAACAATCAATCAAATGCACAACAAAAGATGTAATTATAAAGGTAATTATAAAACCTACTCTAGATTCCATCAGGAGGACGTCTAGGTACTCTCGGAACAATACTTCGCGCAAAACATGGGTTGTTCCAAATAATGCAATGTTTATTATTATTATTATTATTATTATTATTATTATTATTATTATTATTATTATTATTATTATTATTACTGAAATTAAGATTGATCCTATATGGTCCAAACCTGCATGAAACCTACATCTATCTACGTTATTATTATTATTATTACTATTATTATTATTATTATTATTACTATTGATGCCGCGTCTGTTGTTCCTATTGGCGAAAACGGTCCCTTGAAAGCCAATTGTCGTCGCCGAGGGCGGAGTGGGAGGGGGAGGGGGAGGTCTGTGTTTGGGCGCAGGGCGAAGGGAAACACGCCCGGGGAGACGACACCCGGGTGGTGCCGTTGAGGGGGAGGGGTGAGGCGCTGACCCTGGTCGTTGACCGCCCTATGGCTGCTTTCGCTTCGCCCATAAATTCACTCTGCCTTCACTTTGGAAAAATACTTCCCTTTGGCCATTGTGACCCTCGCGCCCACGCAAAAGTGGCGAAAATTTGTTCCGGCGAACGACCTTTCGAGATAACGGGAAAAACACTCTACCAGCAGGTCCCCGTAGCTCATTGTGTATTGGATGCGACCAGAGTTTCTCGAGAAAATCCAAGTCTCCGTGATATATGAAATATGCTTGCTGTTCTTTAAATATAGTTATTTCAAAATACTACTTCTAAACATTAATTTCATTCATTATTAGCCGCTAAGAAGATATTCGATTAATTGCAGTGTAACAACAGAAAATAGCGTGAGATTTCTAGCTTTGTAAATAAGGTTGAGATATAATTTCGGGTGAACATGTTTTATCAAAGAGCGCTGGGCGTTTGCTGAGTCAAAAAATTCCGTAACTTGTTTCAGCGGAATAACCTGTCAGCGAGAGGTCCAGATCTGAATCATTAATTAATAATTTCCGCTTTTCAGAAGCGCTATGGAGGAGGGAGTTTATTTTTTACAAAGAGATGTTTGCATTTTATATTACTGCCTTGCGGCTTTAGTTGTTAGAGCGAGGGCATTATCTTAAACATACTAGCTAAAACTACTTAATCCTTACTTAAATGTCTTACTAGAAATGTTTCGTAGACGCTTTCGTCTACCTTATTTGAAGTTAAAGATATTGTATTACTTTTTCCCCTTGTTCAAAACATTTGCAATAATTAGTAATAATTTTTCACGCACACAACGTTCATACTTAATTTACATTATGTACATTGGAATCATCTCGAGTTGTGTGAAACAACCTCGAGACTTGCCGGTCCGGGTAGCCGAGATCGTTAAGACAGTAGTGTCGTGGGGGTTCGAGACTCGCCTCGGGCATGGTTGTAATTGTGTTCGTCCTTTCACCCCCTATCATCACACTATCATGTCATCTTAACAGTTACCATACCGTTAAATGCAATAGTGGTCGCTAATGACCTAGATGTTGATGAGACCGTAAATAACAAAAAAAATCTTGAGACAAGAGCTATGCTATTCAGACGACTCCCGGCCGTGAGATAAGCTCTTCAGAAAGAATGCTGGAGTCTCTAATAAGAAATTGCTCTGGAGGTTGCCCTAGAGGGTGGTAACAGTTAATTTCCTAGTTGGCAGAATACGTTGTTTAATATTACAGTGTCAATGGGGAAAAATTACATCATCCAAATTAATAAACTACTTACAAATCCTGATATTTTGCTATAAAGGTTGCATACTTTTGTTGCCGATATCGGGTTACTTTTATTTAATGGATGTTATCGTATTAAGTTTTATAAAATACACAAATTAACTAAACGTGCTACAACTGCTCGTACTTTCGTGAATTATTTATGACAATTACGCAATAGTCTAATACTACTTGTAACCGCAAAAGGTTTTGTTCACACTGGCATTCGCACTCACGTTCTAATGTTTACCAAGGAATTGCGGCAACTGCAATGACCTGTCGTTATAACAACTTTCCAGACAATTTAAAAAGGAAGATGAATATTACAAATTTTCTAAAATTCAGAGGGTTTAATGAATTTCAGTAAAAAACATATGAAAGTTTGTAGATTTCAGTTAATTACTTTATGTCATGTTTAAAACTTGGACACTATATCACTCAAAATAACCTGAAAATAGCTCATAATTTCAACATTCTTTACGTGACATTTCTTAAAGTTCTAATTTTCAAGAACAGATTTCATTAAGAACATCATCTCTGTGTTTAATATTTTAATTGTAGGGAGACGCAGAAGAAAATAATATTTTGCAATTTTCGAAAATTCAGGGAATTCAATGCAAATAAGACCTGTGCCATTTTATCAGCGTTACTTTCTCTATTCGTGAAAAAATAAAGAAGCAGAAGTGCTACAAAATGGCACAGGCTTTCTCGCACTAGTTTCACGAGTCCTAAGAGATTTACTAGGATCCCTCGCGGTTTCTATCGTGCCTTGTGTGATGGGTTATCACAGAGATAATTAAATGGGAATAATAATAAATTAACGTAATTATAAATATGGATGACAGCAACAATGGGGGTATAGAAAAGAAACTGAGGTGAGCTTTATTTTTGAAACAATACAATGAAAGGACAACAGACTTGATAGTGGGGAAAAATACATAATATATTAATAAATAATGCAGTGAAAGAACACGTGAGCAAATTCTGTGGAACAGAAAATAAATTAACAAGTTATTACGAGCAGGAAATCAAAGGATAAACAGATAGTATGTTAAATGTGTGTGACCAATCAGCGTGAGATCGTGTGAGATGAGAGACAGATGAAGGGCGCGCGAGATGAAAAAACGAGGCAGACGATGTTCAGACACGGTGTGAGTCAGATGTAAAAGGGAAAGCTATTTGGTTGCGGGAAGAATTAGATTGAATTGTGATTTTGCATAGGCGATGTTTTAAGGTAGTAAGTGCACAATTAGAAAGAAAATATAATTACGTGTGTGTCATTATTGTAGTTTTCAAATGGGATATTAGTATAATTATATATACGATTCACAACTTAGTACATAATGGAATGTTGATAACTGAAGTAAGTATTATTATTTATGAGTAAAAAACAAAGAGAGTTCCCTATTCTAGGAAACAAACAAATTACTTTACGTAAATATTTCGCTACCGAGTGTCTGTATAGACGGCCCATTGGGCCCACAGATATATAAATTTGTATCACAACGGGGCGATCTTAGGATAACCTTCGGGCAAAAGTCGGGTGAAATGTGAAATTTTAACAGTAAATTCAGGAGAATAATTAAATAGTACCAGGAACAGTCCCCAGTCAGACAAGGGCGCTGGGTCCGAAGGCGCCGCGTATCCTGCGCGACACTGGTCGAGAGGCGAACAGCGACACACACTGGCCCTATCTAGGAAAGAACCGGAACCCGCCGCCTTCACCTTCCGCGCGCTGCCCCGCGACGGTCTTCCTACCTCGTGCGAGCCAGCGGAGGCAGCCGAGTTTTTTTCAACTTTCCCCCCGCCAGTAGCCCTGGCGAGGCGGGAGTTTATTGTCGTCAAGGGGTACATGCGCCGCAGCTCTTTGGTTTATGCGGCAAAGAAGGGGGCAGTGCTTACTTACTAACTTATTTCTAACTTAACCTATGGATGAAGCCGGCGCTTTGGCCGGCAACCTAAGATTTGCACTAACACTTTGTTGGTATTTTATTTCATGATTTATTTGATTTTGTTTTCTTGGTTTTGTTTTTTCATTCACTCGCACATTCACACTGGGTGCTATTTACACTTGACACACGCTCTTTCACGCGACTCTATATACACCCTAAAAACACTATTTACACTGCGCTGTGGGCCACGGCGCCGACTTTGCTCCAAGCGTCCGTGGCGGTTAGGCATAATGTGCCCTGGCAATTGTAACAGGTGGTGCCTCACTCGTCCCGCTGGGAGCCTCACGCCGCTGCTCGCAGAGCTCTGCGAGAAGCTGCGGGGGTAGCGCCCGGAACGTGGATAGGCAGCCGAGCGCGGAGGGGAAGACTCGCCACCGGCCCAGGGGCGCGCGGGGAACGCGACGCCGCGCCCTACCTACCACGCCTCCCAATGGGCCCGAGAGCCACGGACACTTTGAGCCAAGTCAGTGCCGTGGGGAACAGTGTGTACATCTTAAAGCGGCTCCACCCGTGCGGCATTCGGTAAAACCCGGGCAATCGCTCGCCGAATCCCGAGTAGTGTGGACGGGTTGCTTGCGATTCGTCGAGCGCCGAACATTCGGTATTCGCCCTACCCACCGCGGGTCGGTCTTTAGGACACAAACATTCGCCAAACACATCGGCTGTTAGGGATAGGACGAGCACAAGCCGAATGTATAGAGCCTCCTTTACGCGTAGTGCAGTGAGTGAATGGTATGAATGAATTGTTATGTATACAATGAAACAAGTATGAATGATGCGCGAATAAAATAAATATACCAAGAAAAAAAAGAGAACAACATTATTTATTATTAAGTGGAAAATAATTTGTTCAAGCTAAGTATCCTGAAGAGCTTACATATTAACTGTAAAATTGTATTACACTAAAATTAAATTAGTTATAAAGAAAAGCCCCCTCCTTCTTAGCTGCTTAATCCGTTAGGCAGAAGCACAAATTTAGCCAAAATGTCAAAAAAAGTTCTGCCTCCACAGGGGTACTGTAGGGGGTAAGACCTAAAAACTAAAAATTTAAAATATCGGTCCTGTACATTATATATTTAACCATGGCATCCTTGGCTTTACATCGTTGCTTCAACCATTGCCCTAGGTATGGGGATTAGTTCTTTAATTACGCACCCATCTCACATGTTTACGTGTCAGGGCAAGAGATATTATAAGTTAGTGGAATATACTCAATACACGAGAGTTCCAGAATGCCCCCATCCCCTCTCTCAAAGCAACTTACGCTCGATATCCTGTCGAGGCCGAATCATTTAACCGTTCTGTTTGTTACGTTTATGTAACATAATAATTTGATGAAGCTAATAAGTAATTAAATCTGGGCCATTTATGGTTCGCACGTACTTTGCGGGAGTTAACATCGTTTTTTTTTTTCTTCCTGGGGATTTTTCCAGCTGCAGGGGATGCCGACTTCGGTAAGCGGGCCGGGTACTCACTATGTCCCTCAGGAGACACATTAACCTTTTCACTAGACACACGCGCGGGTTCTCTGGTCAGCTGACGAAGTATGCCTTCCGTGACAACGTACATGACAGACAAGGGAACACAATTTTGTTTGAAGCTATGTTTTATCTGTTTTATTAATTTTCAATGAAAATGTTAATATCTCGAATTACAAAAACTATATTCTTGACAGTAAAGAGGAAGCCTCAAAAGTATTTTAGCTTGGGAACGTCTTCTTCTCTTTGTACTGCTATACGCCATATAAGAGACTGGGAGGGAAGGGCCAAGATATTTTGGAAAATAGAATCCGAGGAAATGCGGAGAAAAGTGGGAAAAGGAAATGGAGGATTTTTAGGGGTGGGCGAGACGAAGTGGATAATAACAAGGATGAAGGTGGGTGCAGGAGGAGACGAACAGAGAATGGGACGAGAGAAGGGGTAGGGATGAAATAAACAAAGAGAATCTGAAAGAAGGAAAATGGGCAGATGTACTAGACGAAGGGGAAAACGGAAGGGCAGAATGGGCATGGTTGAACGAGACAAGGTGTGAAATGAAGAAATGTTGCATGGATGACGAGAGCTGAGAGGGAAATAATTGCAGAGATTAAGAATTGCAGATGGACAAGAAGTGGGAAATGACAGGGTAGACAGCAATTGGATGAGTGAAACGCAGTGAGAAATGGGAGAAGGGGCGGAGAATGGCGATAAAATGGGCAATTGGAGTGGAGAAGGGATTGGGATGGAGGAGAAGTGGAAAATGAGAGGACAGACGGTGAGGGCGGAAGGGGCGAGACGGAGAGGGAAAAGGAGAAAAGGGGTGAGGAGTGGTTGAGACGAAATGGACGGAGAGAAGGGGCGGGGAGTGTCGTTGGTAGCGGGGAACGAGGCCGGCGGAGTGACCCTAAGGGCGCCTTCCCACGTCGCGACGGCGGTGCGCTTCCGAGCAGCGCGGCCGCGTAGCAGAGCATTGGTTTGAATGGAGGCCTTCCCACGTTCAGCGGGTGGCGGCTGCTGCGGCAGCCGACGCCGAACTCCAGCTACGCGAAGCGGAGGAGGGGCCACGCGCCACCGCTAGCAGAACACAGCTTTAAATGGGCGCCTTCCCACTGTGCCACGGTCGCAGCGTTCTACCTGCTCCGGTCCCTTTGTTCGTCGTCGCCGGAGGGTCGGCGAAACCTACCCCCGCAGAGCCCACCCCCTTCCACGGCGGGCGGCGGTGCGGCCGTGGCTGCGGCGGTGGCTGCGTCGGAAGGGCTCTGCTGCTTGAAGGAAGCGCGGCGTCGTGGCGACGTGGGAAGGCGCCCTAAGGGCTCACTCTCTCCGAGCGGCCTGCCTTCAGCACCCACGCGGAGGGCGAACGGCGAAAGGGGCCTTTGGCGACGCCTGCGAAAGCGTTGGCGGTATGCGCCGAAGTGGGGAGCGGGAGGGGGGGGGGGGCGAAGCAGTTGCTTCAGGGACACTTCGCGCCTTTGCAGCGGTCGTTGGCCTGCGCCAGGGCTGCCGGGAGTGCAAAGGTCGCTTTGTCAGGCGAACCTGAGGACACCCATTGGCACACGTCTATGCAGTTTCTGTTCTTTCCGTCTATGTTGATGGCAGCCAAAGAGATCACAGTAGGGAGGGGTGAGACAATGTGGTAAATGGCGGGCAGGGAGGAGAGAAAGTGGGAAACGAGTGGAGAGAAATTGCGAGGAGGGGCGAAGTGAGAAATGAAGTGGGAAATGGTAAGGGAGAAATGACGGGAAGGAATTCCCTCTAAGCCTTTTCTTTTCCTTATGACATCTGAGATTTTACTTTTTGCAGCAACATCTGTTTCAAATAGCATATTGATTTTCTGTTGTTGTAGAACACGTTCAGGATACATTAATTAAATATTTCAGACAAAGCATATCCTCTAGTCTCTACATTACAGTCAATGGTAAAACGAAATTCATAGAATATTTTTTAAATTCCTGAAGGAAAATATATAATGAGCCAGGAAAGTCCCTACGCAGTGGCATCTTGCTGGTGAGAGTGCTAGCAACAGAAATTATGTTGCCAGCACGAGCTGCAACTTGTAACAAAAGAAAACGTATAGTGTGTACTTACCAATATCGTAACAGATGGTGGAAGTGTTGTCCTCTTCACTTATTTCCCAGTGATCTGGTTGCTACCGACATAAATGCAAGTTTTAAGAAGAGTCTCTGATTTGGCTGAGACTTTTCTGGCGCACTGTATTTTAGTGGATATCGCCAATGATGGCTTATATTGGGAAAAGTTCGAGATCTTTAATTTCATCAAGCTTTTTTGTTCAGCTCTGAAACACTGTGATAATAATATGAAACAAATATGAAAACGAATACATTAAGCACCATTTGTATACAATATGCAACAATTTGTATGCATCATTTTGCTTGTACTGTTTTTGCTCAACAATGTTCAGCATTTTGTATGTACTTTGCTTAGCGCGTCTTTTTGTTTGCATTCGAACTGTAGATGAGAAACTGTTCAATTGGGTTTGCTTTGCTACCTATCGTACCATTCTCCGGGTAGAAAGATTGAAACCGAGGGGAACGGGAGCTTTTCTTGCATTTCCTTCACGTGAGGAGCGAAGGAGACTGCAACATCTTCGACGGGGCGTCGCGTGATGAAGGGGTAAATGAGAATATTAAAGCGAAATAGGCGAAGTCGATTGAGAAGAAAAGGTCGAAGAGGGCAAAAGAAGTTCTTTCAAGATTCAGCCGTTTCGTGCCAGCCTGCAAAGGGCGGAGGAGCGCCGCTTGCGGGTCGCCGTGTGGCGCGCCCGCCGGGTCATATATACGTCTGGCGGCGCGGGGCGGCGCAGCGCGGCTGCCCCAACGCGTCGCGCTTTGGGGTGGTCAGGGCGGGGCGCAGGGCGGGGCGCGGGGCGGGGCGCGGGGCGGGGCGCGGGGCGGGGCGCAGGGCGGGGCGCAGGGCGGGGCGCAGGGCGGGGCGCAGGGCGGGGCGGGGGGCGGCGGGGCGCGCGCCGCGGTGGCGGGGGGTGCGCGGCGCGGGGGCTGCAGGTCGTTGGCCGCGGCGGCGGCGCGCCGGGCGCGGGACGTGGCGGGGCGGGGCGGGGTTGGCGCGGCGCGCCGCCGCCGCCGCCGCCGTCGCCGCCGCTGCCGCCGGGGTAACCCTGCGCCCGCTGGGGTAGGTTCGGGAGGCGCTGTCTGCGGCGTCAAGGGCACCACAAGCAGGCGCTGCTCCAAACACGACACAGGGATGCTGCCACGCGACGGGGTAGGAACACTGCCATCTCCCGAAATTGAAAAAAAGGCACCACACGAAGCGTATGTCATCACCGTAATATCACTTCCGGTGCCTTCAGATACAAGATAATGAATCAAATCAATCCCCACGTATCGCGTTGCTACTGTTTTTATTTAGAGACCTGCACACCAGCGTTGCATTGACGCACGTTAATTAACGTGCGTCGTAGACTAACTTTCTATCTTATGCAAAACGGTATATTCCGCATAAGATACAGTGTTAATCTGTGACGCGCGTCAACATAACGCTTGTGTGACACAGGCCATAGGCTGCATCGTGGCGTTCGGTCTCCGCTCCTGCGGCTGCAGCGCTCGTTGTGCAGGGGAGGCCGCCCGCCCCTGGGGCAGGCGCCGGTGGTGTCTGGGGCAGTTCACTCCTCCGCGACAGCATACTCACGTCCTGAAACGTCCTACAGTGAAACCTGCATTAGTGGAGCTCTGATGGTTACGTGAAAAACGTAGGCTTTTGGGAGGGTGGTTGCACCTCCTGGATCAATCAATCAATCAATCAATCAATCAACCTCAATCAATCACAATGTCATAATCATTTTTAATACCATACCACCATCGCCTTATAATGCCTAACTTCATCAAACGTGTTTCATTCGGTATTTGATGTGTCGAATATTTTTAATGTACATTATTACTCGACCTTCGTTGTTTAGGAAAGTGCGTGTATTACACTAATGATCGGATTTAAAGGAAACATTTGAAGACGTTTTATTTTGCTAAAGTTGACTCACAAAATACTTTTTCAGAGTTTTGGAATCTTTTTAAATTCATTTTTAATAATTATTCCTAACTCATTTTCTTTTTTAATATACATATTTAAATCATTTTCAGTTTTAGTGTACCCTTTAGTTGTCTACAGTCGTGTCCTGACTTCTACAATTGATAATCTTCCGATATTCCTTCCGACAAATAAGGAAAGGGAGGCTCAGTTAATTAATAGAATTAAATGGTAGATTACTTTCGTATCCTTCCATACATTAGAATAAATGAAACAATTTATATTGTAAATCATATATAATTTATATTGTAAATCATTCTAACGTTAAACATTTAACATTTACATAATTACATTAAAAATGGACTACAACGTACTTGGATGCGAAGGGCTAAGTGTGTGTGATGAACTTACGACAGTAACTGATAGTTCACACCAACAACAAGAAGCTTCTGGCGATCATAAACATAAATATCTCCACTTCTGCGAAAATGTAGCTTATCTACTTAATGCATATCTTTTTGATTTTTACGATGTGCTTGCGGAAGCAACAACAACACATTGACCAAAATCGATATATAAACATTTGGGAAGAGTCAGAGGTATACTGTGGCGGATCTAACTGCCTCTAGCCCTTCATTTCATTTGACTACACAAAGAATATTAGTACAATTACGGCAGAATCTTTTCGAATTATCCTTATCTAATTTTACAACTCATTAATTAGAGTTAACTAAGTAACTGAAAGTTTAACTACAAACCATACGTAAGAGTTTAACCAGAAAATGAGTGAAAAATAAAATGTTATAACACTGCATGAAACACTCTTTTTATCTCCTCAAAAGATGTATCCCGTGCGCATACCTCCGCGGCGGATAACTATTTTAATCCGTTGTCGTATAAATACGTTCGCTGGAGAGCCTAGTGCGAAGGCCGCTGGTGGGGGCGGGACGGGGCGGGGCGGGGCGGGGCGGGGCGGGGTTGCGGGCGGGGGCAGTAGCCGGGACGTTGACGCCGCCACCGGTCGATGCGGCGCGAGGGGTGGGAGGGCGAGGGGGCGGCGGCGTCTGCGACGAACAAACAGTCGCTCGGGTACAGCCTCGTCCCCCGCCCCACAGTCACACAGCTTTCATCGCAATTACCAAAGCAATAACAAGGCAAATGACAACGATCATTCATTCACTGATGTTTCCGGGCATGTCAACTGCTATAGTCAATAGATGCGTTAGAGCAGTTAGCCTTTCATCCCGAGAGAAGGCGGAATCTTTCCCCGATGGATGGTGAGAACCGGCCCCGACCTACACGCCGACTCGCGGAGGATTTTCCCCTCCAGGTCTTTCTCGAAGCGAACGCAACTTCTAAGCTCCCGACAAGTGTGACAGAGTAGTGTACGTGTGGGTGTCTGCGTGTGTGTGTAAAAATGGAAGTGTGTGTAATAAAAGAAGAAAAAATAGGACAAGGAAGAGAGGAAGGATCGCGCGCGGTCGGTGATATTGCTCCGGCATTCGCCTGATTTTGAGCGGAGAAACCACCGAAAACTACCGATCAGAGGAACCGGTCCCTGGAATTCTCCTCCAGACAGTGGCTGAACTCGACCTAGCTGTGTACGTAACGTTGAAAAGCTCCTGCCACCGCCGGGACTCGCGCCTAGGACCTCCCGGATCAAGTGGCTGTAGAGAGAACGGTAGGGAACTGCAACCCTGGCAGCCATGATGGCGCCTACCGTCACATGTAGGAATCAACGGCACGGATTAACACAATGATTCATGAGCACAACCACGCAAGGACTGAATACATCTCAACGTCTAACTAATGAAGCTACATCAGCACTTGCTTTCTAGCATTATTTATAACTACTCGCATTATCTGCAGCGCATTGTACAGACAAGATAGGATAATTTCACATTTACATTGAACATTCAGAAGTAAAGGCTATCTAATGCGAGTATATCGCCTTTTATAAATGCATACGACACTACGATACATTACGTAATGTCCATATTATGCATATCTGTATCTTTATGTTCTTCAACTTTGATACAGTTGAATGTAACATTTTATTGAACAGACATTGTAACATTAACGTTAAGTAAATAAAGCCTTTTTATACAAGTATTATCTCCCTCCCATCCAAGTCGCCAGCCAAGAAAAAAATTCTTGGAATAACATCTCAAACTGCAAAATCGCAGCAGTGTATGGCAGCTCCACAGTAATATCAAATTATCGTAATGAAAGTTCGTAAAACTTAATCGTATTACATTTTTTAAATTTTTCATTTATATAACATTTAAATCGTATTTTCCAGGCGGAAAACCTAATTGGGCTAATTTCAATGAAAGTTTGCGAATTGGTTAAAATAAAATATATCAATACATTGAGAATACAAATTCCAGAATAGAAAACTCGAATTAATTTTCTGATTTTCAATAGTACATTATAATTAAAAAACTCTCCCACGTGAAACCCCCACCATCTTCCCTTTCCTATCTTTTCCTCATTAAGGGGGAAAGTTGTTAACGAATTTGTTTATTTGGTTAAAAATTCGTAAAGGTAACTTCCAAAGTAGGTTCTTACAGAATATTAATAAAAAACACAATGAATTGATATTTGAATCAAATTTTCAATCAATGTTTGATCACTATTATCAACACATGTTCTTGGAACAATTCACAACTCCTCCTTAAAAACAACATTTGATGTATTTATACAACCTTCCTTGACGGTTTGCTTTTCTCATTCCTTGATAGTCACAAAAATATAAGAAAAGGGATTTTACTCTTGAGAAAGCTACATACAGCGGTCCATGCGAAAATATAGTATCGAACTAGTACATCTCTACTCTTTGCAATGATTGAAATTGCAATACAATGACGTATGGAGAAGCACCGAACCAGCAAAAATATAATAAAATGTTTAGAAAGATCTCATTCTGTAGATTAAAATGTCTTAAACTTCTCTTTGAGGCCTGTGGTCTCAAACTTTTAGGCATTAAGACACTAGAATGCTTCGTTTTGAAGGTATACAATTAAATTGATTAACCCTACTGGCCGAATGTTGCTCGTTGCATTTGATATGAATATTTAGATACGTTAGTTTCAACAAATCCTTCGTATATTAAAAGTTATTTCGTAACCTTTTTTAATGAGCAAATTCTTTTGAACAGACTAGCTGGTAACAGACGCATTGTTCCGCAGAAGAAGTAATTATGGAAATATCTTTAGAAATTTCAAAGAGATATCTTGTTTAATTAGAAATGATAGAAAGAATGATATTCATTTTCTTGTCGATAATGAATACATTTTCTGAAATTGGATTTATTTATCTATCTCTTCTTTTTTTTTGACGAGGGGAACTGTGGAAATCTTCAAACGATGAAGAGGAGCCCGCACTCTTCAACAGTGTGAGATTTTTACTCAGTAAAACCACAAACCCTTTATGTTCCTGACGTTATCCTCCCCGGAACTGCAATTACGCATCACTTCAGGTGGTGCAAGCTGTATTACTTCGAGGTACTTTTCAATTACAACTATGTCTGGTTTCGTTCGTCTTCTCCTTGTTACTTCTCCTTGTTACAGAACATTAGTGTAACAATGTTTTATGTGAGACAGTACACCCGACCTCCCATATCATGCGATGCCTTAGCGTGTCCCATCTCGGGCAATGGAACAGCGTATGTTTGGCGTCGTCCACTTCATGGCTGCAGTAGATGCATACAGCGTCTTCTATCTTTCTGAATATCTTAAGGTATGCCTTAACACATCCATGCCCTGTAAATGCTTGAGTTAAATGGTATGTCACTGTCCAGTGTTTGCGGGCTATCCATTTGGATATATTTGGGATGAGCCTATGAGTCCATCTGCTGGTCTCCTCTCTGACCCATCGTTTCTGCCAGCGGTGCATCACGTTTTCTTTAGCTTTTTTAATTGCGCTATCCGTATCTTGGTGCGTTCGCCTTCCGTTGCCTTCTTGCTCATGGGAGTAGTCGTAAACTTCTTTCCTTTCTAGAGCAAGCAGGTCAATAGGAGGGACGTTCGCCAGCAGAAGAACAGCACTACTGAATACAGTTCTATACGCCGATGTTTTGCATAGAGCTCCTTTCCTCTGGACAGACTGCTTTTTCCTACTCAAATTATTGTTTTGAAGAGATTCTTCCCAGATCGGGGCTGCATAGAGCATTTTCGAGAGCAACACACTCATAGAAAGTCGTCTCTTCATGTAGCTGGGATCTCTGGTGTTCGGCATCAATCTTGAAAGCGATGCTGCTATTCCTAGGGATTTTTCCGTCGTCTTGGTAACGTGTGGTCCAAAACTTAGCTTCCTGTTAATATCCATTTCTAGGTAGCGAAGGCTCTTGCGACATTGTATTTTTCCTTGCCGATTAGGAATTTTGGGTTAGAGTAGGATTGTCTGTTCGTGATAAGCAATGCTTCCGTTTTATGGGCTGTCACTTCCATCCCTTTGGACGTCAGCCATCTCATCACTCTTCTCATGGTGGAGTTCACGATGGCCTCAAGTAGGGGCGATGTTTTCGCCGTTGCTACTATTATTGCATCGTCTGCGAAGCCCACTATTGAGACATTTTGCGGGGCTTTTATGCTCAGTAGACTGTCGTATATAATATTCCACAAGACAGGACCAAGTTTCGAACCTTGTGGGACACCACAAGTCATCTCGATTTCAATAGGTTCTCCTTCGCCTTCGTAAATTGTCTTTCTGTCGCTCCTTATCATACTGGTGAGGTAATCTGGTGTGTTCTTCTCTATCAGAGCCTGGATAATCTCCTCCCATTTGGCCGAGTTAAAGGCGTTCCTGATATCGAGCGTTACAAGGGCACACAATTCTTTTTTTGCTACCTCTTTGGCTTCTATGGCCTTTTCTACAACTGTTTTTATGGCGTCGACTGTCGATCTACCTTTTTGAAAGCCGTATTGCATTTCCGGCAGACCGTGTGTTTCCTCTAGCTATGTCTGTTTCCTCTAGCTATTCCTCTAGCTATTCCTCTAGCTAGTCTTTGCAATATCAGGCCCTCGCATACCTTTCCCATCGTGTCTAGTAGGCAGATTGGTCGGTAAGATGTGAGCTCGTGTTGTGGTTTGCTGTTTTTAAGAAGAGAGCAAGTTTCTGCTTTTTCCATACCGTCGGGAAAACGTTTTCCCTCAAGCATCTATTACATGCTTTCAGGAGAAGTCGGGGGTGAACCTTTGCCAGTCCTCAGAATTTCATTGTGTATCCTGTCGAGTCTGGGGCGTTTTTGTTCTTAACGTTACTGCATACTTTCTGTAGTTCTTTTGGAGTAAAAATTTTTTGGGGGCTGGCATCGTTCTAACCAAGGTTTCTAATGCGATGGAAACAAATTCTTTATGATTTGGATTAGCCATGTAGTAGGGTCATCCAATCCGGGAGTTTTCCGCCTGCAATTTAGCTTTGTTGTGATAATTTGGTATAGTTTTCCCCAACGTTGTCTATTTACTTTAATAGCTCCGTCCATCAGTGGTTCTTACTATTGTTGATAGCGTGTTATAGGTCCTTTCTGCATTGTCGAAGAGCTCTTAGTGCCTGCGATCCTTTGGAGCGCGTGTATTGACGTCACGCTTTTTGGCATTTTTTCTAAGTTCTGAGATTTCTCCCAACCAGTACATCGGTTTTCAAGTGGGGTTTGCTTTCGACTTCTGGCATTCATCGGTTACAGGCTTCGTTGATCTCGATCTCTATGAAAGATGGCACCTCTACGTGTTTTTTTTAATCAGAAGGTTTTTGGGATGCTAATTTTTTGTAACTCTACTAAAAGGTGCAACAACACAAGATTGCGCTTACTTTTAATTCAATTTTCCATTCAAATAGAGCTTCATTTGGAATTCATTGTTACTGGGCATTCCATGTGACGCGGAGTGAAGCAGAGGAGGACAGAACAAGTGGCGCGAGAGAGGGAGAAAGAGACAAAGACAGACAGACAGAGACAGAGAGACAAAGACAGAGACAGACAGAAACAGATAGAGACAGTCAGGGAGTATCAAACAGAGGCAGACAGACAGAAATACAGACAGGCAGAGAGACAGAGAGATAGAAAGAAAGAGGCAGAGAAAGAGACTGGAGAGAGACAGCAGAGACAGTGACTAAGTGACAGGGACAGAGACAGAGGCAGAGAGAGAGAGAGGGAGAGAGGGGGAGAGAGAGACGAGGAGAGGGACGAAGGAAGTTAGGAACGAAGACATAGACGGCGAGAGAGTTAAGAGAGATAGAGTGCAAGGGAGATGGAAAGAGAAAGAGAGAGAGGGGGAGATGGACAACGTCCACCGGGTTCTACTAGTGATATACACTAAAGAATCAAAAAAAAATATGAGATATGGAACCAAGCGATACGACAATCCGGTCAGCGACGTCAACAAGAGTCTGGCAGAGACAGGGACAGAGAGAGATAGAGAGAAAGCGAGAAACAGACAGACATCGGTTACTGCTACTACTTTGGCAGATTATCATCATTTGAGTGAGTTTGAACGTGGCGTTATAGTCGACGCAAGAGTGATGGGACATAGCATCTCCGAGGTCGCGATGAAATTTGGATTTTCCTGTAAGACCATTGCACGAGTGTACCGTGAATATCGAGAATCCGGTAAAATATCAAACCTCCGGCATCGCTGCGGCCGCAAAAAGATTGTGCAAGAACGGGACCGACGACGTCTGAGGAGAATCATTACACGTAACAGAAGTGCAACCCTTCAGCTAATTGCTGAATATTTCAGTGCAGGGCCATCAACAAATATCAGCGTGCGAACCATTTAACGAGACATTGTCGATATCGGGTTTCGGAGCACAAAGCTTTACTCCTAACACCGGAATTGGACTGTTGATGACTGGAAATACGTTGCCTGGTCCGGCGTGTCTCGTTTCACATTGTTTCGAGCGGATGGACGTGTGCGAGTATGGGGACAGGTTCATGAATCCATGGACCCTGCATATCAACTGAGGACTGTTCAAGCTGGTGGAGGCCCTGTGATGGTATGGGGCGTGTGCAGTTGGAGTGAAATTTGACCCCTGAGGCGTCTAGATATGACTCTGACAGGTGAAACGTACGTAAGCATCCTGTCAGCTCATCCGCACCCATTCATGTCCTCATTCATGTCCATTGTGCATCCCGACGGACTTGTGCAATTCCAGCAGGACAATGCGATGTTCAATGCGACACGTCCATAATTGCTACAGAGTGGCTACAGGAACACTCTTCTGAATTTAAACTCTTCCACTGACCACAAAATTCCCAGACATGAACATTATTGAGCACATCCGGGATGCCTTGCAACGTACTGTTCAGAATAGATATCCACCCCCTCGTACTCTTAAGAGTTTATGAACAGCCTGCAGGATTCATGGTGTCAGTTACCTCCAGCACTACTTCAGACATTAGTCGAGTCCATACCACGTCCTGTTGCGGCACTTCTGTGTGCTCGCGGGGACACTACACGATTTTAGGCAGGTGTACCAGTTTCTTTGGCTCTTCAGTTATAAAGTATAGTATTTAATCTATTTTGTCCACTTTATTATACAAGTGTTTTAGTGTCAATAATGTTTAGTTTTAGGCTTAACATTTCTATTTTTCATCATTAAAATAACGTCGTTACTGTCTGTGTTCTTTAATACATCTCACAGAACCCGTCAGAAATTGTTCAGCTCTTTTCCTATCTCCTTTCCCCCACTCTTTCTTTCCCCTCTCCCTTTCTCTCTTTTTTGTTCCCCGTCTTCCACCCGCTCTCTTGTCCACTCTTTCTTTTCCCCTCTCTTTTCCCTCTATTTTTATCCCCGTCTCCTTCTCTCTTTCCCTCTCTCTATCTCTTTCTCTTTCCCTCTCTCTATCTCTTTTTCTCTCCCTTTCTCTGTCTTTTCCGCTTCCTCTCTCCTTGCCTCTTCCTCTCATTCTCTCTCTTTCCCTCTTTCTCTTTCTCTTTCTGTCATTATCTCTCTTTCCCTCTTCCCCTTGCTCTATTTTTCTCTCTCCCTGCCACTCTTTCCCTCTCCATTTTCCCGCTCTCTCTTTTTTCTCTTCCTCTCTATCTTTCCCTCTCTTCTCTCCATCTTGCGCCGTCCGCTCCTTCTGTCCTTCTCAACCTCGCCACACGTCACATGGCAACACCTAGCTCAGGTGGATTGGGAATTGCATGTAACTTTCCATCTAACTGAAGCGCCATCTTGTGCAGCAGTGCCATCTAGTGGAGTTACAATAATTGTACTATACATGTATTTTCCCCACAAGTGCAAGCAATATGTTGACAAAGTTTTATCGCAATCAGCTGAATGGTACGACAGAAAATTAAACAGAGAAAAAACTAACCAACAAACGTTCATTTTATAAAATTATACTAGATTTTGTTTAAGGCAAAATTATCTATCTTCAGTTTTATAGTTTGAAATCAAAAGTTTTTGCAATTTCGAAAATATGGAGAATTCAACAAAAAAGTACCTCCGTTATTCTTTTAAGCGTTTCTTATTATATCCGCGAAAACAAAATTGAAGAGTCTATTTGGAGCGGCTTTTAGGAAAATGTTTTTTTGTTCATTTCATAAATTTCAAGCACAAATTACGCAAAAACCACTTGTTGTATAAATATTATATTAAAACCTACCCAATATTTTTATATTATTGATTACCTCTTGAATCCCATTCTTTTGGACCTTCATTTCAACAGGCCGACATAATGTAGAAATTTGAAATATAATTTTTCTAATGATAACTTATCTTGTTCATTGTCGTCCAAAGTTTCGTAATTCATGCTAGATGCTCTTAGATATGTTCGCAAATTTTTAACTACATTATTCGTCATAATTGTATCTGCATTAGGAGGAACGTGATGGAATCTTTAAATGTGAATTTACTGTTTGTTGTGAATAATTAAGTGTTGTCCATCGGATTAGCTAATTACAATGGCAGAAATGAAAAAAGTAAATTGCGGAAAGAGCGAAGGAAAATGAAAAAGTAAATTGCAGCATTGTGAGGCGTTAAATTTGAAAATCAAATTTGATTAAATCGCGAATGTTTATCAAATAGAGTAGAGTAATGTTCGTACTTTGCGCAGTGGTTAGCAGGAGCCACGTTCTATGAGATCTGTGGGTGATTGAGGCTCTGTGTGATCTGGGGGTGATTGATTGATAGTAATTCCGAGCACGTCAACGGCAAAGGTCATCGGTCCCGTACGTGTAGTGCATGTTTTTCCGTGGGAAGTAGTGATCTTCCCCCGCTGGATGGTGGGATCCGCGTCGGCTAGCGCGGTTTTTCCCTAATGAGGTATCTCCCATTAACGGCCCACAGCCCCAGCCGCAACAAGCTCTGGACTCCCGACCGGTCTCCCGGCATGTGCAATGGATGTAAATAAGGAACGAAGAAAGGACCAGGAAGAGTGAAGAAAGGTCGTAGGTCGTGCGCGAATCTTTGCCCGTTTGTTAGGCATTCGCCTGGTGTTGATCGGAGAAACCGCGGGATACTACCCTTCAGAGCAGTCTGCCGCTAGAATTCTCCTCCAGGCAGCGACTGAATTTCACCTAATAATCGTCGTCGGGACTGGAACCTAGGACACCCGGTCAGAGGGACTGCATAAGTTTATGCCCAGAGCCACATCTCCTGGTATTATAAATTTGAGCTTTCTACTTAACCAAATTTCGTGTTTTTTCCTTTAAGTCAGGAGTTCCCAAAGGCGGAGAAATAGACCACCTGAGGATCTATGAAATTTTGAAAGAGGGGTCAGTGATGATCAAGGGGTCGATTATTGAGGTGTCAGGGTTTTCGACACTAGCTTGTTAGCTAGGTCAAAGTCAGTCGCTGCCTGGAGGAAAATTCTAGCAGCTGACTGCACTGAAGGGTAGTTTCCCGTGGTTTCGCCGATCAACACCAGGCGAATGCCGGAACAGTACTGTAACAAACGGTCCTCGGACCGCGCGATCTGACCTTCCTCTTCCTTGTGCTATTTCCACCCTTTACACACACGCTTACACTACTAAACACTACATTACTATACACTACTAAACCCGTAAGGATCTAAGAGCACCCGGATAGGGCGGTGCTCCGCGGGTGGGAGATACCTGGTTGGGGAAAACCCCGCTATCCGGCGGTAGGTCGGCGAAGGATCTCGCCACACAGCGGGGGAAAGGTCACAGCCACCTCCCAAGCAAAAAACATGCATTACACTTATGGGACTAATGTTCCTGGTAGTTGTCGTGCCCGGAATCACTGAACAATCAATCAATCAATCAATCGTAGGAACGGAGTTTTATCGTAAACAACCGAAGACAACCGAGGATCGGGAGATACTCGTGGTTAAAATTACTTTGTGTAGAACACGGATTCCGAACTATAAAATACAAAGCATACATAATCGAGCCTTTGCACAAAGAATTGCACTTAAATGTCTTAGAAGTTCCAATTTTGTACATCAATATATTGGTAAATATCTACATTTTCAAGAATTAAAAATGCTTCTGCTCAGAAAGCTGAATTTCTTATCTTAGTTATGGCGCAATGGTTGAGTGTTTTTTAACCATAACATTTCTTCAGCGCGTATTGCAGGAAGTATTTTCTTATAGAATATCGTTTAAATACATAGTTATAATTTGAGTTTTCTAAACATCCTAAGCAGTTGCGTAAATAGGTTCTCGGTTGTCCGTGCAGAACCTCAAGATGGCACTAACGACAAAAATATGAAATTAAGTTTTAAATTTAATTGGTATAAGTAAATCGAAGGTGCAATGAAAAAAGTAAGCGATATTTGTGGAATAATATACGTTGTATAAGGAAATTTATGTAATGCTGCGTAAAATCAATTTCGACATTTCAACGGAAGTACCGGTTTTGGGGGGGTCCCTAATTCCGAAAAAGTTTTATTTTTTTCAGTCCGTCTGTCTGGTAAATGTGAACAACACTAACGCCTAAACCATGCGTAGGATTTTTCCAAATTGAAGAAACCCCTGTCTATTTGTTCTGAGTCGATGCTCTGCAATTTTGAAAGTCATTCATTAGTTTTAGTGTGTACTTGACATGAAGCCCCAGGGACATTTTCAAAATTTTCTGAAAAATGGATCCAAATTTTTTGTTTAAATTTATTGTAAGTATAGAGTAAAATACACCTATAAAGGTGGTATATGTCTGATTTTGACGGTGAATTCAGAATTTTCGAAAATTTCAAAAGTTTGATTACTTTCGGCGTCTTCCTACAACTACAAAATTAGATAGAATTTTTTCTTCAATTAAAATTTTTTGTTCAAAATTTGTTCTTTCTTTAAAGTCATATACATTTTTTTGAAAAATTCATTTTCGCCCAATATTGCGTGCAATTTGTGCAATTTTTAAAAATTACAAAAAAAAAGACTCTCAAAAACGGCTCAAAATTTTTTCTTAGAAATTTTGGTATGAATTGCGCTAAATGTACTCTATAAGATACGCAAACTCCATTTTGCTATATTCTGTTGTTTTTTTAAATATAAAAATTAAATTGTTTGACTTGTCTCTCACGACGTTAATATTTAAATGGGCGGCGATTTGTTCACATTATTTTATTTATGAATATGTATGCTTTAAATATTGTCTCATAAAGCACCTCGAAAACTCAACCGTTTTCTGTCAAAACTAGCTTAATTTTTTAAAATTTTGGAAACGCTCATACGCTATTTTCTCAAAAACAGTTTGATTTTTTTCAAACTTTTCGAACCGATAGTGCTAAATGCATTCTTTAATAATACGTAAAGTTCATTTCAGAGAATTTTTGTTTTTTTCAAAAATTGCACAAATTTAATTTTTTTGGAAAATATCTCACGCCGATAATATGCACATTTCCAGCAATTTGTAAACACTATTATATTTGTGAGTTTATACGCTTCAAATAACTTCAAATGAAATTTTTCGAAAATTCAAAAAAATTTTGAGAAAAAGTGCTTCGAATTTACTGTAGCTCTTAAGCTCCATTTTCTTAAAAAACACTTCAAGTTTTTCAAAGAAAGTTGCCAATTAGGAGGAGTTCTTAGTGTTCTTTAATATTCCCGAATAGCTCTCTTAAGTTCGAATAGCTAGTTGAGACCAAAGGAAGTATAAAACTAATACGGGAAAGACTGTGCCATTCTGTAAGACCACTAGATTATTCTTTACCAATATCCATCGACGGGAGTCCTTATTAAGGGTTCCTCATCTCGGTGGACTACTGCGTTGGACCAGTTTCACTGATCCTAGGGTTGAACGACGGGTACGAAAGAAGGAAATTTGTACTTGATTATAATATGTATTGTTTCTTTATATAAAATAATAATTATCAAGTTTCTTAATATTTTTGTAATCAATGTCATCTTGATTCTACCTATCAGTCGCCGCTTGATGTTCGGCTGCAGACCGTCACTCCCCCCTGGATCATCATTGATGCCTTAAAAATGGAATCGAACCCCAGGGGGTCGATACCGACCTGTGAGCAATCCCTTTGTAGAATAAGGAATTCCTCAATACACTTTCATCGTATCGAAATTAAAAATGTCTATAATGAAGGAAACTGTTGTAGATAATTTAATAGAAGTCGTGTACGTTCTTCGGTAAAGATCAGACCTACATGGAGGGGGCAGCGATTGGAAGAATTGTAAGTAATTTTTTGAGAATTTCCAACATAAAACAATTTTAAAGTCCTTGCATCATAGCACGTACGTTATTATGGCAACTACTAGAGGTGCCATTTTTATGTAGTTTCCATACATCCTTTTTGCTTTTTTTGGTGGTGTTTTTGGAATTCTTACAAATATCGAGTTATATTTTTTCCCAATAAATACATTTAATTAATTGAATTAAATATAATTACACGCTCAATAATTAAAGTTTTCCTTACATATTCATACCATAATACAATTTTCGATATTATTTATGCACAAGAAAAGTGAAAGAACGGCACAAGAAAAGTGAAAAAATGGCTCAGAGCAACAACTCTTGCAACTGCAGCCACATACCTCGAAGCTCTATTTCATTCCTACGCCTTCCTCGTATTTCGTTCGGGGAGATGTCAGCGCATGCGCCATAGGCATGGAGTCGGCCCTCTTCTTCCCGTATCCTTCTGAATAACACCCGTTAAGATTACACTGAGCGATCAGGCTTACAGACTGTTTTGTTATTTGCTCAAATATTTTTACTTCGTTTTGTCAGTTAAATGGTAATTACAATTTAATAAACACAGCCACAATTAAAATATTAATTTCTTGGTTCATATTATGTGTATAACGTCTTTGGTTATTTACTTAATCAATTTTTAAGTTGTCAATTCTAAGACAAAAGTACAATAAATAATATATGTAAAACATTTTAATTATTAATTTTCAATTAAAAATTACGCTTGTTTCTTCCCGTAAGAATAGTCGATAAGTCTATTTCGCAGTTGCCAATGTCAGTTTTTGATATAATTTTAGTTATAATTTCAGTGGCACTCTTTGATGACAAACACAACAACATAAAATATAAAAGCGATTATGCAATATTACAGCAAGACTAGATTACGGTGATAAAAATGACCTTGTTTTGTGATAAAATCAGTATAACCGCAAGGACAAAATCTGTTCCGAGAAATTCGATAAATTTGTAACGCAGAATTACGTCACTTTTGCACCCGGACGTAACGTCCAATGCCACTCGAACGAGCCAGTGCTGATGAGTGCGAAGACTGTTGACACGCCCCTCCGTTTCACGGCTCTGACTTCGTGATTATCGAGTGGCCTTGTTGGAGATTCTCATGGGCTCCACTCTCGATCAGCCTTTCTCGCTTACGAGAACGAGAGAGAATTTGCGGTAAATGACCGCCTTTAGGAACAACCTTCCAGCTCCGTCGGGGGCTTTCGAGTCAGCGTCAAGACTTCTCGGTCCGATTGGCTTTCGAGTGTCAGCGGGGTTAAGCAGTGGGGTGGGTCAAGGCTCTTGGGGTGGGAAATAGATATGGGAATGATTACACCGATCGTCGATTCATTAACGAGAGATATTTAGAAGACGAAAAATGGCCAAGGATGAAACCGTTTTATTTTTATATTACTAATATATACTGCCAATATTTACGTTTTCCAAAATGGGCTAATAAAAACTGAGAACATTTATATTATCCCAAATGAATGGATTAAGTTCGAAATAGGAACATTTTCGAAGCATGCATTGGGTTAAAACAAGATGAAGTCGACAATTGCCAACTCAATGTTGCTAAGGTAGCTGCAGTATGTTACAGCGACGAAGAATAGAAGGCACGCGATAAACAGGCATTAAATTTCTGGCGGGAAGTCTAGTAACACGGTAATTAGTTTGTATTCCACTGTGTCATTCGTAAATTTCTATTTGCACTATATCACCAAACACACTCTTCCTGCAGCTCATTCGCTTCGCGTTGCAGAGCAGACGAAGCAAGGGCGCTCGACCTTCGCGATATTCGTAAAACCTGGAATTTCAATGAAACATAAATTCAAATGGGTTTTTGCACCAAAGTATTTCTTGCAAATACCCAGACGCCCTACATTTTGACGATCACCTTAATTTAGAAAGAACCGTTTAGGGGATAATAACATTTGCAGGATGAATTCCGAAATTCTCCGTTCCACACAATTTACAGACTTATTCACACCGCATAGCTAATGTGCGATTTAATCGGTCGTACACGTTAGCTTGCAGGCGAAATCCCTCTCCAGGTATCTGCCACCAGTTGTGATCCGCCTGAGTCGCAGCAAGCTCTATGCTCTCGACTGGTCTCCCGACAAGTGTGCTGGTGTAATGCTTGTGAGTGTGTGTGTATGTAATGGGTGAGTACAAGACAATGAAGAGTAACGAAAGATCACGCGCAGTTTGTTAGGGTAGTGCTCCGGCATTCGCCTGATGTTGATCCGAGAACCACTGGAAACCAGCGCTGAGAGCAGCCGGCCTTCTCCTGCAGACAGCGGCTGTGTGCGGGGAATCCGCCAGCGCGAGGCGTGGCACCGTAGGATCTCCGGGCGCCGGGGGCTGCAGAGACAGCGGCAATGCCGTCTCGGAGCCACGCGAGCCGGTGGGTCTGCGGGAAGGGCGAGGGGGAGGGAGAGGGGGGGCGCCTGAAAGTGGAGAAGGCGGCTGCGGCGCGCGGCCTCCGATGAGGAGATGCGATGAAACCGAAACACGTTTCTTCTTCTCCGGCGCCCGCGCCCCAGTTGGCGGCCGTTGCCCCCGCTCGCGCCGCCCGCGCCTCCGCGCGAAGCGCCTTTGTTGGGGGCGCGCGGCGGCGTCCGGCCGCCCAATTCACCCCCCCCCCGGGCAACAATGACGCTCGCAGGCGTCATTCGCACTTAAACGTCTTGAAAATGACGCGATGTGGAACATCCAGCTGTAATTCCCCTTTGAAGGTATGAGAGTAAAGCGTTGGGGGGGGGGGGGGGATTTAAAAATACACGATTTTAACCGGATTTAGACTGTTTTATTTTCGGTTTAGCACCCGTATTTGTTTTCTTCCTGGGGATTTTCCCAGCTTCAGGAGATGTCGATTTCGACTCTCCGCGCCCGGTACCCACCGCCGGGTGCCCTCATAGGAACATGTATTAATTTTTTTACATTAGAAACCCTTGTGGGCTCTCGGTCTGTGGTTAGCAGACTCACGAGATCTTTCACGACAACACAGATACCTGAAAGACTAGGAACAAACAACCATGCTCATGGCGGGAACCTTCAGACCCTGGCACTGAATCGGCACACGCTGTAGCTTCCTCGGCCATCCAAGGTTTCGAACCTGTCTTTATTTCGTTAAAATGAAGGTTCTTTAGAGGTTTTTTTAATTTAAAAAAAATATATGTGTTGAGAGTTTGGCGTGCGTGTCTGGATTTTGATTCATTGTGTGCAGCGCGCGGAAGGTGAGGACGGAAACCCGCTTTTGCTCCTCGGCAACTTCACTAGTTGCGCAGCCAAGCGCTCCCACCTAAACACGTATTGTGTGCGTCGGGGTGGGAGGAGGAGAAGAGAAGGCCACGATACGGTTTCCTCGCGCGCGTCCTGGCCTGGATAGGTTTCACTTGCACGGGGGCAATGCCCGGCCCCGACTCACAACAAATTGCCTGCTTGGGCTGTGGATTAGGGGTGACATGTCAAAAACCACGGGACAAAATTAAACTTTTGCATTCATAATGAATAAAAACACATTATTTACGAAATGCAGATTGTTTCTTTAATTTTAAGATTTCCTTTATTATAAATGTTTCCCTTCAAATTGCTGTGACAAACACACTCATTAACAATCCCTTTTTTAATCTAATCGGGAGAGGGCTATGCAAAGTTGACAAAGAACAAATTACGCTTATTTTAAACAGACACCCACTTGTCACAAGATAGGACTCAATCCAGACTACCCCCAATCAAAAATAAGTTAAAGGAGCCTTTATGGTGATGCTGTATTTTACATATCTCTGAATCTTCAAACGCGTCTCCTAACCTCAAACTCAATGCAACTACTGCATTTCGAAATTTTTCGATTTCACGAAAACTATCTAATTGTACCGCCAGATTTATTGCAATATCACCATATTCTGCCTTGATATTTTAGCGATCGATCAGTTTTTAATTTTTATATTGCTTTTCCTCTCTGAACTGTCTCTTAGGGAGCAAACTAAAATCACCTTAAGTGTGTGCTCGAATTTTCGATTATAAAATCGCTCTTGAAGGCTATTTTGACTTGTAACTTCTCACGTACGTCACGATTATTCCAAACGTGGTTACGATTGGAACAGGGCGAGGAAAACACGCAATTATGTACACGAAAATCAGTATATGTGGATGGATGTATTATCACGAATACTTCTGTCATATTAGATGACGTTTTGACCTCAAACAGGTTTAATAAGTCAGGAGTACGATAGAATGATGATTAAGATATTTTAGTTTTAGGGAAGCTTTACATGAACCCCCTGTAACAATTTGAAAATTTCTGGAATTTGTCTGGAACTGTCTGTAATTTTTTCTTTAAATTGTTTACTCGAATGGAAAAAAGTAAATGTATAAATATAGTTTAGTTTTGATTTTAATTCTAATATAATAATAATAATAATAATAATAATTACTTTGTTAATGGTGAAGCTCAGGCCATAGGGCCTGGTATTGCACCTAACCACAATTTCGGATTTTTGGTAAAATCCCTGAAATGTTGATAATTGCAAAGCTTCATATTTATTTTTAAACATATTCTACACCATATGGAGCGAGAAATTCTTTCTCACTGAAATTTATCTCTTAATTTAAAAGACCTTTGCAGAATATAAAGGACTTTTTTAAAAAAAATATATAAATAATTGTTAAGTAATGACACTAGAAGGTGAAAAAGTTTCGTTGGAGGTGTCCAATCCAAAAAATCTCTTTTGGCAGACTATTCTTAAATCTTAAGTAAGAATGCGCAAAGTTCTGTAAGATGCTTCTGTAAGAGCTTTGCAATAGAAGTGCACAAAATATTTAGTAGTTTAATGAGTGATGCTTGTCGCGTAAGTTAATTCTTTTCCGTCCTTAAATCTACTCTTAAAATGCTTAATTTTTGTTTAATGTGAATGTTTGCTTGAGAGTAAGTTTAATATGGTTTCTTCGCCCTTTTCTCTGCTGCTGGCGTTGTATTTTCCAAATGGAGTCTGGCTATGAGGCGCTTGCCTGAGAAGTGAAGGCCATGGTGAGGCCCTTGGGTGCAGCCTGTACATCAATCCCATATCTTCCCCTCATGGTTATTATTTAACATATATTTATTTAATTTCTGTAGGGCTTTCTCGTCAAAGTTTGCAAGCAAACGTTTTTTTTTTAAATGAAATATGAGGTTCAGGTGAGTCCTTACGTCCCAACCTGAGGCCAAGCAATTCGGGAAGCGGACTAAGCCCTTTTGAACAGCCGAACGCCAACCGATATAACTCGATTGTCCTCGAAGTATCGATGTAACCGATTGCGGAGGAGCGGCGTGCGAGGCGGGGCGAGGCGAGGCGGCCGCGAGGGGCCGTGGCCGTGGCCTCCGCTGTGGGGAAGTGGGGCAGCAGCGGCCAGTGACCGCGAGGAAAGTATCTCGCTGAGCGCTCGGCGCGCACGCGACTTTGAGCCTTGGCGCCCCGGCCGCACGGCGCACAGTGGCGCGCGCCGCCCCCGCCGCGCCGCAGGAAAAGTGCGTGCGGAACGTAATGGGTTACCGTAAGAGAACGCGGGCGGCGGAAAGGGGGACGGAAGGGCGACGAGCGCCGCCAGCTGCTACACGTAACGCCGAGGCCCCCGCCTCGCGCCTTGACCGGCGGAGCCTCTGACCCGGAGGTCCTGCGGTTCGAGTCCCGACGGCACTTGCTACATAGCTGGGCCGATCTCTGGAGGGGAATTATAGCGGATGATCTGATCGGTAGTTTCCCGTGGTTTCTCCGATCGACATCAGGTGAATGCCGGAGCAGTACCTTAACAAACGGGCCACGGACCGCGCGCGATTATTCCTTCCTCTTCCTTGCCCTATCCTCAGTCCTTACTTCCTTACACTTCCTTCCTTCCTACCACATGCCAGAAGACCAGTCGGGAGCTTAGAGCTCGTTCCGGCTGGAGCTGTACCCCGCCGGTGGGGGATCCCTGGTTGGGGTATGTCGGCGCCGGGTTTTGCCATTCGGCGGGAAAAGTTCACTGACCCCTCTCGATCAAAACCATGGATTGCAGTTACGGGACTGATGACCTTAGCAGTTGACGCGCCCAGAATTACAAATCAATCTATCCTTGTTAGCGCATGCGCGGGTTGCGCTTCCCTGGGAAGGCGGAGGAAGGACGCTGGGCTTCATTTAAAGAGCTTCGGAGGGCGTGTGAGCGGCTCAGGAACCCCCCCCCCCCCCACTCTCTCAACGTTTTCATAATATCCAGGAGTTTCATTCTGATATTTTATTTTTACTGAAGACAGTTTCGTTCAACGTATAACGATGATTATTATACGCTTAATAATATTAAGACTGAGAAACGATAACACGCTTCACAGAAACGTCCTTCATTAGTCAAAAAGTAAAAAAGAAAAGCGTGGGAAAATAAGAAAGGAATATATGGAGATTGCTATGTATAAGTCCTTATGTAGGTCTTATGTGTAGGAATTTCCCGCGAGCTTGCACCTTATATCTAACGAAGAGATCCATAAGCACAGTCGTTGCGGCTACTACCCTAACCGCCATCACCGACATCGTCTCTTATGGCGTCTTGTTGATGTCCCCTCCCCCAAATGTACGTGTCAGGGCCGCCCATATCTATAAGAGTCAAGCACGTGGTGGACACGTCCGCCTCTGGGTCCGGCAGGCTCCACCGCCGCTGCCCCGCCCCTGCGTCGCGGAAAGCAAAACCCGAAACTTCACTGCCAACGCTTTCCTAACAACATCATGTAATATTATGAATCCAAAGTAGTAAAAATCTACTTCTTAAATTTAAACCTTTCTGAACTCTCTTTCCTTTCCCATTAGGCGAAATTTGAGTCGGAGGAGATCAAAGTGGATTCGCAAAAAGAATCCTCTTTTCCTCCAAATTTATCATATCATCACACATCAACAGAAGCCGCTATTCCAAAATCCACACCGCGCCGATCAATAAATATCTGTGCAAAAAATCCACTGTGCTCTGATTGCCTTATGTAGGTGAAAGAAAGCGGCGAAGTCTTCTTCTTCTTCTCCTCAGAGACCTATGCTTGCTCATGACATCACGGTTGGACATAAAAGGAAAAAAAATCTCTGGGGAAATGGAAATTTTTTCTGAAACGACCCTATCATGTATGTAGCCTAGGAAATTCTGAAATACTCAACATATTTGTTTAACCTTCCGGTGGGCACACGGCAGCACTCCGTGCTATCATTGTGCTTTTATTGTACTCAAAGAGAGTACGGCGATTTGATACGTCAGGGGGCTTCAGAATTCTCACTTGACAACACTAAACGAAACGCGCGAATATCCGTTATAGTAATTCAATACTAAAGAAGATTTCATGATAAATTCTGACTGCAGCATTCCGTGCTCTATCGCGCTCGTATATTGTTGGTATTCCAAAAGAACATTTTACTTATTTGGATTGTTTTTATGTATATTTTCGATCACTGTAAACAAAATCAAAGATGTTTAAAGCGTTTTTGTTGATTTTTTCAATTAATTGTAATCTTATTTTTGTTTCTCTTTGCTGAAGGTCTGAAACGTGTTTACAAAAGAAGAAATCGGGCATCTCCTTGAGTCATTGGAAATGGGCTTGATGAAAATCAATTGATGCTTTTCTACAATTTAAGGACAGTATACCGCTTGATTTAATTAATTTGTCTATTTAATAATAATTTTCGATTTTTTAAATATTTTGTTTAATATCAATTTTGTATTTATTAATAAGAACACAATTTATTAAATAAATAAATAAATAAATAAATAAATAAATAAATAAATAAATAAATAAATAAATAAATAAATAAATAAATAAATAAATAAATAAATAAATAAATAAATAAATAAATAAATAAATAAATAAATAAATAAATAAATAAATAAATAAATAAATAAATAAATAAATAAATAAATAAATAAATAAATAAATAAATAAATAAATAAATAAATAAATAAATAAATAAATAAATAAATAAATAAATAAATAAATAAATAAATAAATAAATAAATAAATAAATAAATAAATAAATAGTAATTGGGTCGGATACACGAAGTAAAAATCAATTAATAAGTGAATCAATGAATCAAACGAGCGAATGGCTTCGGCGCCCTCTCGTGCTCAGCTCCCTCGCCGAGTGTTGCCGAGCGACGTCTTGATTGCCCTTCAGCGACCTCTACTTCGCCCTGGAAACTCCGCTACGGAAAAGTCGAACTACATATTATTTTTTCAACTTGTTCCCGTAGGAGTTTGCAACAAACATTTCATATTTTAAATGCTTCGAAATTTTTGATGTTTAGAGAATATTTCTCTTCACAATGTAATAGGGGAATGAAATATCTCTTGTAACTACTGTTTTTATTGATTAGGAGTGAAATCTCATATAAAGTAGTTGCTATGAATATTTGCGTACTTTACAAACGACAAGTCCCATTATTGGCTTTTATGGGTCTTCCAGGCCTAACTTTTTAATAGGATCGAAACAATATCAGTTGTGGAAAAAATCTCAAGATTTAAAATCTCGTGTCGCTCGTAGAGGTGTCGGACGTATTTTATTAAGAAACAACAAAAACCTCAACAAAAATCCCAATTCTTATAAGGAGCGTAGATTACGTCAAAATTTCGAGAATGATTGATCTTACATTACACTTTCTCTCACCGTTAAGTCGCGAAGGTAAAAGATATTCAAAACGTTTACAGCAAGCATCTACACTCAGTTTCTGCGTGCAGTGGAATGTCTACAAGACGCTAAATAGGAAGCCCAATATTTACATTCTGACGGCCACTCAAGCGAATTTTATATAACAATGTCAGCAACGTGAATGCATATAAAGCATTTGCAAGTTATTTTATAACTAATTAGAAATTACCGGTTGATATTAAAGAAATAAAGTTTGAACCCAAATTATAATGCCAAGTATATTCCTTTTGTTGCATAATCGTTTTCATTCAATCAGAAACTACACTTAGCATAAAAATGACATTTATATTACTAATTTCCGAAACATGCAGAAATTGAAGGAAAACTATGCAGCCTCCGACCATGTGAGAGGTGTCTACGGTTTCATTAGATACTTAAATACTCCGAAAAAAATCGAAAACCGGAACATTTTCGATTTTGACTGAAAATGAAAATGTTTTTTGGTGCTTTTACTGCAGTGTATGTGCTGACTAAATTTTCAATCTTAGAGTGCATTACTGCGTTTCACACACTGACGTCTTACGAGCTACTTACTGTATATACAGCAAAGCATATATATGTATATATATATATATATATATATATATATATATACATATATATATATACATATACATATATATATATATATATATATATATATATATATATATATATATATATATATATTCCTTCGGTATCTTCCACCAACCTTCTCCTAAAAGCTGCAGATTGAATTAACAATTTCAAACATTGGAGAGAAAAAAAACTTTCTTATGGTAACGTTTTTGCCAACAGAGCCGCAGTCGTCACCAGTACCCTAGCAGCAGCGGCCGCTCGTTCAGGAGGCTGAGCAAGGTCAGCAACCTGGAGCTGGCGGGCACTTCCACCTCGCGGGAGGTTGGCGTGGAAAAAATGCTGCTTTGCACCTTTAGTATATGTACAATTTTTTAGATACTTCACCTTTTTACTTTATATTTCTTACATATTTCAATACATTTTAAAATATTACACGTCGATAGGGAATATTTCAAATACGAATTTGCAAATGAATCTTCCTGAAATTTTGTGAAACGAAGAAAGGAAGAAGACGGTGTCGTACCGGAGCCACCCGCCATTCACGGGGCAGCTACCCCTCCCTCGCGGAGAGAAGAGGGCGTGGAGCAGGAGGGGAGGGGAGCCCTTCCCCTGATGAGGCCGGGGCATAAGGGACGGGTAGAGAGCAAATCGCCTTTTGATCAACGTTGCTACGTTTTGATTTTGATTTTGAAAAAGCGACGACTCATTTTGTTCTGTATTTTTCATCATGAGCTGGCCATTGGAATTGGACTGCGAATAACATTCTCTTTGAACTTTTATTCCAGTACAGTTATTTCAAATATTTGCTTCTGGAGGCTGTACTTTATTTTAATAAAAAATATGAATGCGTTAGTGACCATTTGAGCTGTAATATGTCGGTTACGAGTGTTTGTACGAGCTTCTGGGTCAATGACCCCCATCTCCAGGAGGTGTCCCTCCAGTTTCCCTTGAGTAATCGAGAAATTGCTGAGATGGAACATTGTTTGTATTGTTGGTGGTAAATGTTACTTTTCTCCCCTCAAACGACGCATGCAGGTTTGAATGTCCCTAAGCAGCTATGAATAAACAAATGAGCCAAAGGAGCGACATGTGAGTCCCAGACATAGCTGTGCCGTAAACGCATTTACATCTGCGCTGTCGATACGTCGTGCACATGTAGTCTACTATGTTTTAAATACTTACATAAGAAAAATAATGGTACAATAACAGCACGGACTATCTCACATCAGTAACTGTTATGTAAAGTTATAAGACCACAAATTCTGTCCATATTAACACATCTTAGCCGACATTTATAAAACTCATAAAAATAGAATGGATTTTCATGTAACAACATATTTTTACACCCGTTCAATATTTTTTAGTTTATGTCACATTATGAATGTTTTTAAATAATTGTTTACATATTTTAATATAAGTATATATTTTTAAATAGTTTAACTTTTACCTCATATTTCTTACATTTTTCAATACATTTTAAAATATTACACGTCCATACGTAATATTTCAAATACGAATTTGAAAATGAATCTTCCTGAAACAGGAAGGAATACTGAAAGAAAGGAATACTGAGTTTATATTATCTCGGGACCTTTCTCGTATACTTTTAGGCTCTTTCTTTTCGGAAACTGCTTGCCCGGAATGAAAGAAGAACGAATATTTGCAAAGCAGAAGTAATCGCAAACCACTTGCTTGCTCATATTTCATTCCGCCAATGAGTAACTCGATCGAAAGCTGACAAACTTTTCTTACCGCACCCCGCAGAGAAATATAGATTCCTGTGTCAGGGACGAAAATTTAGAAACCAATTCACGAAACCCCCCCTCTTGGGTACAAAAGAAATACTTCTTTGGAATGTGTGGCGATCAATCTATGGTGCTTGCTTTCAAGAAATTCTTTCAAGAAAGAGTTCTATTAAATGTTAGATGAGTATAATTTCCGGGCGCTTCATCTTTTCAGGGCACTTGTCACGTAAGTGTAGTGCACTTTGTATCCAGGAGGTCGCATCGTTCCTCCCCTGCTGGAACGTGAGATCCGGCACCGACGTGCCTGTCGGCTGACGGGTCTATTCTCCTTCCAGGTATTTTCCCCAGCGGGAACCGTCTCAGCCGTGTGGGGCCGACTAGTCTTCCAACCATTGCGGTGGCATCGATAATTACATGTGTGTCTGAGGGGAGAAGAGGGGGCAAGGGCGAGGAAGGAATGGTCACGCGAGGTCTGCTGTCCGTTACTGAACTGTTCCGGCATTCACCTGGATCGGAGAAAACTACATAAAACTAACGAACAGAGCAGCCGGTCACTAGAATTCTCCTCCAGGCAATAGTTGAATTTACTCAGCAATCTAATGACAGTGAAAAATTAGCCACCGTCGAGCCTCGAACCCCTTGGATCTCCCGTGAACAATGCTGCAGAAGCAGTGTAGACGATGTTGAATTTAAGGGGAGTTTGGTCCTTGTTTCCCCCACCTCCTGATCCGTCGCTAACTATGCAGTGAGACTCTTGCGTACAAAACATTGTAGAATTTTATATTTCTCGTAAAACGTATTGTTGGGTTAAGACAATGTTGGGATTTAACTGTGCACATAACGTTAATCAGCTGTACACGGTTTCCTCCAATAGGAAGCTTGAACGTTCCCATAGTGACGTCACTGTAGCGACATATAAGCTTCCGATTGGATGAAACAGCAACATCTGATTAACGTCAAGTGCACGACTAAATAATCTTACTAAATTGTTCAATTACTTCTTAGAAATAGAACGTTAAGCTGTTCCGAAACCATTTTAAGGTCCTTGCGGACATATTCTGCGTTCGAAAATTTGAAAATGCTCGTGTGAGGCAATTTTAAACAACAAAATACATTTTTATGTTACATATTTTCTATTTTTTTCTTACATGTTTTTTAAAAAATATATACTAATACAAACACTATTTTACGTTCTGTTACAACAAAATCCATTTCCTACTTATAACTAATCGCGACGCATTAGGTGCGTGAAATGTAATTCATATACAGCTAATACATCAACCCATTCACTCAGAAACACCGCCCAACAAAGAGAAGTTATTTTTAGAATTTCAAACTGCCTTGTCACGGCGTTCTCAGTGTTCTATTGCAAACCGATTACTCCTGGAATATTCAAGCAAAAAAATCGAAACTGTAATTTCGAAAATTTGCATGCGCGAAAGTGTTTATATCTTCAAAAAAATGTACATGTATTTATTTAAAGATCTAATTTTGAAGAACACATTTCATTAGTAAAAAATCCCCGAAAAGGGGATCAGCACTATTTTATTTAACGTCCTTGGCTACACGCCAGGAAAAATATAAAAAAATGGAGGCCTTTTAACATTTTAAAAATAGAAATTGCATTAAATTCAATAATAAATTATGCAAAAAATACTCGTTTTTTGCATGTACATGATCTTTTTTGAACATCTATTTTATAAATAATGTACTTTGAAGACTTACATTTATATCTCCAATATTACAACTTTGCAATGTCAATTTTTCCAATTTTCGATATTACAGCGATTCTGCTGAAAATGGAATCAACTCGAATTTCCATATCGTTCTTTGATACACCAAGGAGAAAATTACAGAAAAATGGCGCAGATTTTTGAGACAATAATCGTTTAAAAATTGGGTATATTTCACACAAAAATCTCGTAAAGGTCTAAAAATTTCGAAAAATTGTACATCATCTTATTTCACAATTTGTCACTTAAGAACAGATTTCATTAAGAAAAATCTCTGTCTTCAATATTGAAGTTGCAGGAAGGCACCACAAAAATTTTGAACATTTGCAATCTTCTAAAAACAAGGGATTACAAGGAAAATGATACCTGCGCCATTGTTTCACGATTTGCTTAATATATCCGCGACAGTTTAATAAAAATATTTGGAGTCATTTTTCACTAATCTTCTTTGATGTTTTGTGTTAAGAACCTCCCGAAAATTAAAATCTCCGTTTCAAATTCGCAGAGCCGCGAGTTAGTAAGATCGATGGAGGAATATCAATTTTGAATAAAATAACGAAGAACGGTTCAAACGCTAACGTTGACCACGGACAGAGAAACGATTTGCCATCTACCAATATTTGGGTGTAATCAGACACAATGTGTTAAGAGGGAGCAATTTACCACATCCACATCAAACGTCCTAGACAACTCTAGTTGTCTAGGACGTTTGATAAGTCTAGTAAATTTCTATGAAAAAGCGCGAATATTTGTTAAACATTTGCGTTGTTAGAACGATTCTTGTTACGCAACTGCTTGAATTTTCAATTAAATGCGACGCGTACTCATTTGTTGGCAACCAGCTGAATGTGTGAGTTTGACGTGCGGCGGAGGAGATGGAGAAAAACTGTGGCTGCCGTGAAACATTTTTATTCGAATGGTTGGACTGTAGTGTATATCAAAACCGACTTACAGGAAGTACGTGTGAAATCTGTACCAAAATTGAAGACATTTTACTTCTGGATTAATGAGTTCAAACATGCAAAGGCACAAAAGATAAACCGTGCTCCGGCCGGTCAGTTGAGGTCCCCACACCGAAAACGATCTAAAACATTCACGATATGGAAACGGAAGATCGCAGAGTGAAAGTGCGCGAGATAGCTGATCCTGTTAGCATCTTAACTGAACGAGTTCACTTCATATGCACGAGAAACTGATTATGAAAAATATGTACGCAAGGTGGGTTGCGAGATTGGTAAAATGGCCCGAAAACTGACTCGGAAGATCGAAGCTTAATCTGGCAATGTTGAAGCAAAATCAGTAGACCTTGTGGCGCAGATTTGTGGCCGTGAACGACATCTGGATTCATTATTTCACTTCTGAAACCAAAAAAGATTCAAAACAGTGGACATAAACCGACGAGAGTGCACCGAAGAACGCGAAGGCAGTTTTGTCGGCAGGAAAGGTGACGGCCACTGTTTTATGAGATTCTCAACATACAATCTTTGCGGATTATTTGAAAAAAGTCAAAAATATAACTGAGCTCTATTAAGCCTCATTCTTGGATCATTTAAAACAGGAATTGATTGAAAAAATACCCAGATTGTGGCAGAAGAAAGCGATGTTCTCCATCAAAACAACGTACCAACCCACTCAGCAGCAATCACAATAACAAAAGTGCATCAGT
This sequence comes from Gryllus longicercus, assembly GCA_038098605.1. NCBI lineage: Eukaryota > Metazoa > Arthropoda > Insecta > Orthoptera > Gryllidae > Gryllus > Gryllus longicercus. Next base: position 1,431,895 of record JAZDUA010000185.1, read on the forward strand.
TGGGATTCGAATTAGTTCATTATCCCGCATACTTACTGGAGCTATAGCCCTGAGTGACTTTTTTCTATTCTCCTACTTAAAGGATTGGAAGACAGAAACTTTCATCAAATGCTGCGGTATGCTGATTGCTGGTGTAACCGTGCATTTCGCAGAGTTTGACAAAAACTTTTGCTCCAACGGGATGAAAAAATTGAAAACAAGCTGGGCCAATTCATAGACCTAGGAGGAGACTATGTTGAAAAATACAGAGAGTTTCTTGGTTCCATTCTTACCAAACTTATCAAACAGATACGTTGTGTAAATTTCGTAGTGCTGGTTGTCTACAGATCGTTTATCTGTGGACTTGAACTACGCAACGTTGCTCGACGACAATCATCACACATTGAAAGACCAAGTATTTTCCAGACTCCTGATCACATGTTCACAAATTGTCAATCCCCCCGAAGAAAAAGTAGGCTACTATTATGTAAGAAGATTATTCATTGTACGTTGTCTATGAATTGTTTCCCTATCGACGTAGGCTATGGAACGTCACGCATATCACTCGCCTGAAGTGAACGATTGCGCAGATCTCTGATCACAAGTTCCAAATTCGCCAATCTCCCCTCCCCCGAAGAAAAAGTAGATCACTATTGTGTACATTCATTGCACATCGCTGATTGTCTACACATTATTTACCTGTGGACGAACACTGCAACATTTCTCGAATACGCACATCTCTGGTTGGAAGGCGAGATATTGCGCAGACCCCTGACCCCTGGGTATTTAGGGTGAATATGGAGTGCAGTTGACGTTGTTAACGTTGCCTGCTCAAGATTTACCTGCAGTCTTGCGAAGACGCACATCACTATTCGCAATGCGTAGTACTGATCACAAGTTCACAATTCGTCTGATCATGCAGACGTCTGATCACAAGTTCACAATTCGCTAACATCGTACCTCAAAGGAAAGGTAGATTACGTTTGAGTTAAATAGGGTTTTCTACTCATTGTTTACTTCTAGACGTAGTCTATGGAATTACCTGCGTAAAACGCACCTCAGTATGGAACATTTTGCGCACCGAAATCACAACTTCACTCGTCACCAAATTTCTTCTAGTCGATAATTTTCAACATTGCAAGATGATAACAATTTGCTGATGTAGAACGTTATTGTAGAATAACGTTTTGCAAAAATACAAATAAAGATTAATAAATTGTAAAGGAAAGATTTGAAATTGAGATTTGTAACGGTGTATGTAATTTTTGTTTGTTTACAATTACTATAGTCCGATAGTTCATGCATTTATTTTACTTAAAATAGGCAGGCAAAATTACATTTTTCTAGCTTAATAAGGGGTGGGAAAATCCATGTAAACAAAAAGTAACATTTAAAAGGAAATATTGAAAAAAAATTAAAATGATTGATATATTTATTTTATCACTAAAATTTACATTAGCACGTAACGTGTAAGGAAACTATCCTTTCTTTGCAATCTTGATTCCACATGCCCATCCTGAACGATTGCTGCAAATTTATTTTAGTACCGACGCTATCTCTTCGAAATCCTTATGTGGATTCCCTTTTGAATCTTGAAATGGCATAATTGAAAACAGAATTATATTTTTCGCTCTTTGCGCTTGTGTAATTGTAGGCACTGAGAAGGGTATAGCACATACAGAGAGCTGAGATCAATGGTCATTAGAAGCTAAAAAATGCAACAAAAAAAGGCTGCATGAAAATGTACTAAAACAAATTCAGATGTACAATTAAGTGATTCCTATTGTTATAAACCATAGGCATAAGAATAAAATGAGCATTTTACCAAATTTCAAGGCTCTAACAATTACAAGTAGATATTTTTTAATGTCCTTAGAATTAGACTTACTTAAGATTCATATAAAAATAATTTTTAATTTTTGAATACATTTTTTAACACAAACGACATAATATTTTACAGGTTTACCAATTTTTTGCTAAGATTGGCTGGCCTTCGTGAGCGTCTTCGCTGGTGGCGAAGGCGCGTTGCGTTCGCTCTCGAGCGGCGGCGGCGGGCGAGTGCGTCCGCGCGGGATCTGGAGCAGTGGAGCAGGCAGGTAACGCCTGTGACGTCACGCGGCCGGTCGTCGACCCCGGCCGCGCCGCCCGCCGCGCCGCCCGCCGCGCCGCCCGCGCCGCAACACCCACACGACTCGAAAAACGACGCTCCAAGTTACGGGCACCACACGCTTTTTAATTGACGGTTTATGAGTGAGCATTAAGAAAACACTTCCTAGGTGCTCTATTGTAAGTATTATCAAAAATAAAATAACGGCCATGTCTTATCATTCGGGTTCTGCGAGTTGGGCTAGTGTTGAAGCCCGTTTTCAGTGCTTGCTTCTCGTGGGGGCTCCGAAGGCGCAGCGAGCGGTGTGAGACCGGCCATGGCCGCCTCACTTGGCGTCTGGACACGAGGCGGCAACAGTTCATGTGTTTGCCCAAGACTATTTCGTACAATTTCATGTATTTCACTCGTCTGCATTCCAATATATTGGCGCAACCCGGGCTGTCAGTGATTATCGAAAACAAGTATTAAACTAGTAGTGCTATAGAATGGCACTAACTTTCCCGTATTAGTTTTCTATTTCCTTTGGTCTCTCATAGCTATTCGAACTTGCCACATCCTCTTGTCTGCTGGCATCTATCGCCAAAATACATTTTTAAACGTTTTCTTAAGATTTCAGTTTACTAATAATAGAACGAAAATATTATTTTAAGAATATTAAGTAACAGTAATACCGCGTTCTAAATGATAATTTTATTTGAAAAATTTGGAGCCGTTTATAAGAAAATGGCGCTAAAGCGCTAGAGTATATTCAACATTTGAAATACTTTTTCTCAGAAAAGTTTTGATTTTTCGAAAAACTTCATCAGAAGTCAATTGAAGCTTGAATGTCATTTGAAATTTTAACTCATAAATACAATTGCCTTTACAAATTTCTGGAAGTGTGCATATTAACGGAGTGATCTAAAAAAATATGTTTTTAAAACGAAAGAATACCCCCGAAATGAAATTTACGTCTTATTAATGAGTGCAATTAGCACTATCGGTTCGAAAAGTTTGAAGAAAAAATACAAAATGGTTTTTGACAAAATGGCGTTTGAGTTTTTCCGAAATTGCAAAATTTTGAGTTAGTTTTGATAGAAAGCGGTTGAGTTTTCGAGAAGCTTTATGTGACATTATTTAAAGCACATGTACTCATAAATATAATAATGTGAGCAAATTGCTGCTAATGACGACGTGAGAGACAAGTAAAAAAAATACATTTCTGTCATTTTTTTAAAAAAATAGAGTGATATGGCGTTTATGTCGTCTTGTAGAGCGCATTTAGCACAATCCGTTCTATAAGCTCAAAGAAAAAAAAATGTAGCAAATTTTGAGATAATCTTGTTTTTGTAATTTTTTAAAATTGCACAAATTGCATGCTATATTGCGCGAAAACTACTAAACGTTTCAAAAAAATGTTCATGACCTCAATGAAAGAATCAATTGTGGACAACAAATTTTGTTTGAAGAAAAAATATTTATCTTTAATTTCATTGTTGTAAGAAGACCATGAAAAAAATGAATTTAGAGTACAACGTGAAAATGGGACCTATGTCACATTTATAAGTGAATTTTACTGTATTCTTAGAAGAAATTTTAAAAAAATTTGGAGCCATTTTTGAGAAAATTTTCACAATGTCCCAGGGGATTCATGTACAATGTCAAGGGGACAACTTTTTCGGTATCAGGGGAACCCAAAACGGGTTTATTTCCGTTGAAGTCTCAAAATCGATTTTCCGCATCCTTACATAACTTTCCCTATAGTACGTTTATTACTGCGTATATACGTACGTATACGGGAATGTAAAAACAATTCATTAATATCTAATCGGTTAACTTAATAGTTCGTTGAATATACATCTATTAATCGTTCTGAATTAATCGACTGTTCTTATATTTTTTCACATTTTTAAATAGTTTGTGAAACATTAAAATTATTAATTTTTAGCTCCCGAGAATAATGCTATTCACAGGACACGTTATCAGCCGTGCACTTGACGGGGTTGCGTACTCCTCCTGGGAGCTCTGCAATGCAAACCACCGTCTGCGCCCTGGGCTCAACTCAAATTCCTCTGTGAGTCCCCTGAATCCGTTTTAACCAGTCGATAAACTAGCAACGACTCAACGCCGCCAATACTTTTCGTCTTCAAACCTTTAAGTGTTTTGTACAAACATAGAGGTTGATAATTTGACTGGCTTAGTTTCAACCTCAATATTCTCCAGCTTTGAAGATTTTGTTACAGTATTCAATACACATACAACTACTTTCCTTTCGAGTTTGGTGGTATTTGTTTTTTATTAGTAGAATTGAATTTCTTTTACAGTTTTGCAGCTAACCATGTAAGGGTCATGTAGCTGGTGCTTAAAATATTTAGACTGCTGGGTAAAAGGACAACTATTTAAACATGTTAGTTCTATTAGAACATGCAATTTGTTGAATTCGTCGAAATGAAATGAACACTTTTTGGACATTTGAAGTTTCAACGTAAGTTACGTACGTGAACATGTTTGATAAGAACATCAGTAAATCTTTGAACGTGAAACGAATTATGAGTGATCTGGGCTGTCCGGGTGACGCCGCGTCGAAGGCTGTGTTGCCGACGTTTCGACCATCCTGTCGTATACCAGCCCTGAGGAAGACCACGACAGGATGGTCGAAACGTCGGCAACACAGCCTTCGACGCGGCGTTACTCGGACAGCCCAGATCACTCACATGACTCTGGTCGCGGAAGCCTACGACATCACTGAAACGAATTAGTTTCTCCATTAAAAATGTTTGAGATTATTGTGCGGTACCAAACTGTCTGCTTGACAATACTAATTTGGTAAAAAACAATACAATAGATAATATTTCAGGTAAATGGTTTAAATAGATGCCGAAAAGTTCCAGACAATGAATGGGAACATATTTGTCTTCTGTATCATTTTTGTACTACACATTTCATGTGTACTTACACCTCGTCAAGTATCATGAACTCCAAAAGCAAATCGAAAAGAAAATGTCGCTTCTTAAGAACTTACGCACGAACGATTAAAATAAGAGAGTGAAATATGGGCAGTTTTAAAAACAAGATTCTTTCGGAAAGACTCGAATTTTATGAGTTCTTTGTTTGGATAATGCTAAATTCACAACAAAACATAACACCAACGCCATTTTAATGTAATTTTTTTAATTACACAAACTGTTTCAATATCTCCCATTAATATTTGCAGTACGGGATTTTTATAGATTATTAGCGGAACCCAGCAGATGTTGACCTGCCCACCATCTCTCTCTTTCTTTTTTTCTCCGTCTCACCGTCCCTGTCCCTCTCCATCTCTCTTTGTCTCAACCTCTCTCTCTTTCTCTGACTCTGTCTCTCTCTCTGCGACTCGGTCTTCCTGTCTCTCTCTGTAACTGTCTCTCCCGGGAGAAATTTTACAATTGAAGGAGCAGAATGTGCAATGAAGACGTCTTAATAATCGTACTTCAGAGTGCGGCGGGTTGCGTCGAGCGCCGTTAGAAAGTGTCATCTTCAGAGCTCTTGAGTCAGCATAAAACCATCAACTCGCGTCTATGTGGACAGGCATATGCCCATTCCCATTGTACTATGCCTATATTCTTCCCAGAAGTGCCAGCAATAAGTAGACATCGCAATCGGATGAACGGTACAAACCAACAAACTAGCAAATATTGTTTTTTTTATATATTAGATTGTATTTTTGTGTTCAAGTGCTTTAAATGATTTAACTCTCGAAAACTCAAAAATGTTCCGTCAAAATGAGCTAAAATTCGCATATTTTCAAAAGCGCTTAAGCGATATTGTCTCAACAAAAGCTCGATTTTTTTCCTGGAACTTACTGTACTTACACTGCTGTAAATACTGAATAAATATGACATTATATCACTTTCATGCATTCTTTTGATTCTCGAAATATTACGCAAATGTATTTTTTTTAAATATTTCGTACATTATTACTGTTTACATTACGGGCACCTTTATATTTAATTGCAAGTTTTGTCAGTTTTTATAATAGTTTTATTGTTTTGTTTAGATTATATTCTTCAATTTACTAAAAAACTTTGCAAATGTTTGATGCCTTATTCTAAATTAATTAATTTTGTTAAAAAAATACCTAACTATTTTAACATTGGGAGAGGAATCAAAAATCACTTCAGAAGTATTATTTAACATTTGAAAATATTTGGAGGAAAGAATAAAGGGGAAATCTGTTCTCAATTCTGACTTTGTATGTGTGATTTTTTCCAAGTGTGTAGTGGGTTAATGCCTTTATGAAGAGTAAGTTTGTGTAAAAATTGGGTGATATGAATGCTGTTTAGCGCACTATTTCATTTATAATTAGATCGTGATTTACTTGTTTATTGCTAATGAACCATGGAGCTCTTGTTATTTGTCTTAATTATTTGTTTTGAACAAATTGCATTTTCTTTAGATTGGTTTTGGCGACATTTATCTAGATTGGGCATGCGTAGTAGTGTGGGCCGAATGAGTGATTTGTAAAGCGTTAGTTAGTTTAAGAATGAGAGATATTTGTGTGGGTTTGGTAAAGGTTTTAATTGGTTTAGTTGTATTTCGGCATGTGCTTTTATTTCAATGGGTTGTTTACAGTTGAATTTGATATCTAAATGTAAACCAATATATTTTATTTGTTTTGTTATTAGTGTCCAACGTATAGCATTATTACTTACGAGTAGCGGGGTCGGATATGCAAAGGCTTTTAGTGAGAAGACGTTTGCTGCTGGTTTTGAGGGATTTAATTTCATTTTCCAATTATTTGCGCAATTTGCTATTAGGTGTATATGCTGCTGGAATTAGTGACTTTGTAATGAAGTGTTGGAGATATATAATGCAGTGCCATCAGCGAATTGGGCGGTTTTTTTGGCGGGAAGTAGGAATATCTGCAGCGTAAAGATTAAAAAGACTTGGGGATAGCGGCGAACCTTGGGGAACCCCAGTGGTAATTTGTCTGGGGTTAGATCAATGAACCAAATTCATTTGGTTCTGTTGTTGCATATATTATTTAACGTTTACACGATTGGTGATAAAAAAATTCTTCTTAATATAGAGTTGTTTAAAAATGCAATGGAATTCTTCAGTAATCGTTTGAGGATAGAAGTATTAATTTGGCCGCAGCCTGGAAATATTTTATTTAGCAGTTTTTTATTATATTTTATTGCGTCAGGTAAAAGGACTTTAATTCTACCGGGAATGGATCGTTCAAAAGTTTTTACATTTCACCATGTTTAGAAGTTTTTATGTTGTCATTAGGATTGAATATGTATTGGGAAAACGGGCTGCCAGAATCTCTGATTTCTCCATAAGCGAATATGTTTTTCATTCACAGTGGGCGAAAACTGTTTATTCCTCATAATTTTCTTTGCGAATTGCGAAAGAGAATTGCCTTTAGTATTTAGTACCTTTTTACTTTCCGGTATACATACGTGTATACGGAGTATATTCGTAGTATAGGGAAAGTTATGTAATGCTGGGGAAAATTGATTTTAAGATATCAACAAAAACACACGTTTTGGAGTCTCTTGATATCGAAAAAGTGTTTTGTTCGAAACGTCCGTATGCCTGTCTGTCCTACAAGGAAACCGAAAAATTAAGAAAATTTTTAAGAAAAGGTACTTTGGGCGGCGATAGATGGTGGCTGGCAAGAATATGTGGCAAGTTCATATAGCTAGCCGAGAACAAAGGAAATAGAAAACTAATACGGGAAAGTCTGTACCATTCTGTGGCACTACTAGTTTTAATTATATTAATTCACTGATTACTTCATTAATCTCAGTAAAACAGTTAAAAGTATGAAATTTTGGTATTGATATTTCAACAGAATTTTAAAAATAATTCCAGTTTATATTAGGCGTTTTCTGTAAGGAAGGAGGAGGAGGATCATTTGTTATTCTAGTTGGGGGATATGGTATATATTCTAAAACTAGGATATGGTAAGAGATAATTCATGATGAACTGTAGAGTAGTATAGGTATTTCTTGTTTGTTACTGCTATGTATAACATATCTCGGTTTTCACTGGAATCCTATGGGGAAAAAGGTTGGTTCTGTGAGCGTTAGTGTGTTAGGGCTGCATAATGTTTAGGCATCAACCAGCAGGGTTGATGGTCCGACATCCTCATGGATAATGTTTGGTTTTATATTTTCTACTATGATAAAAGGATTTGGTAATTGAAGCAATTTGTTACGTGTATTGATTTTTATGTTGGCCATCTTTCATCAGTCATTCGCATAATATGACCGTACCAGACGATTTGTTTTTGCTCTATTTCGTCAAGGATAGATTTCTTTACATCCATTTTCTTTCTTATGAAGTTTATACTTCGTGTCACGTTTCTCCCCAAGCTTATTCGTCTCTCAATTTCTTCTTGGCTATTTCCTTTATTGTTAAAAAGTACACCAAGGTATTTATATTTGTTTACTCCTTTCATTTTTCCTCCATTTTCCAGAAGAAGATCTTCTATCTCATTGTTACCAACTGCCAGGTATTCAGATTTGTCCATGTTAATATTAAGTCTTGCTTTTAAAAAGTGTTCATTGAGTTTACGGATCATGAAACTCAGATCGTCCGCATTTTCTGTAATTACTACCTGGTCATCAGCAAAATCTAAAGTGTACAATTTATCCTCTCCGATCGTCATTCCCATTACTCTGCATTGTTTCTCCCACTGCTGTAAAATTTGATGCAGATATATTTTAAACAGTGTTGGGCAAAGACAGCAACCCTGATGAATACCTTTACTGACTGGGAACGGGTCCGAGAGCCTGATGTAGATCTTAATCTGAGAGGTGTTGTTCTTATATATATTCTGTGTGGCTCCAATTATGTTTTCACTGATTTCCATTTCTTCCCATACTGTAGCAACCGGTACATTGTCATACGCCTTCTGAAGATCAATGAAACCCACATGAACTTCCCTACCTCTCCTTGTTATCTTTTCTATAAGTTGTTTTAATGTAAATGTATTGTCTATGACCGATCTACCAGCAGGAAAACCACATTGTTCCTCTCTTATTTTTCCTTTTATTTCTTCTGTTTTATTTCGTATTATTTTGCTATACAGTCTACCTATAGATCCAATAACTGCTATTCCATTGTAGTTTGTTTCATTGTTTCTAGATCATTTCTTATGGATTGGTGTTAGGTAAGACATTCGACAATCCTGAGGAGGATCCTCTCCATTCATGCACCTTAAAAACATGTTTTTGAGCATTTGGTGCAGTTTGTAGGGACCATATTTCAGTATTTCTGCCGGTATATCTCCCGGACCAGGTGACTTATTGGATTTTATGATCTTAAGTGCTTTTTCTGAATCTTTAATTGCTCAAATTTTATTTCCTTGATGACATTTCATAGGTGGAGCACGCAGCTCAAAAGCCTGGAAAGTAATTAAATCTATTAAATCGAATGAAAAAAAAACAATATAGCATTATCAAACATTAGAATCAATAAAGAAAGTAAAGTCGGTTATTATCGTGAATTATAGTTTGACTTTATTGTTCTTGAGTTGAGAGGTGGCGTTTTCTGTTACCTTAGATTTGATTTCCTTCATAAATTCTGCATGACTGATAATTCGTGTTATATATATATATATATATATATATATATATATATATATATATATATATATATATAGGGGGATTTTGTACTTCTACTGGTTCTTCAGGTGTATGTTAATTTAAAAATCTACCAAAATTTATCTGACACTTTTACATGTATTTTTCAAGCTCCTTTCTAGAAGTCATGCGTTCGGCACCACTGCGACTGGCGTCACCTGAGTCCTCGCAGGTTCGCATCGCTTGCATTACCTCATTTTGTCGCGTCTCTGTCAGGGTTGAGGCAGTTTTTTGTTGTTTGGTGCTTTCCCAGGTTCCGCGGACGCCATTGATGGTCAGTGTTTTGTGCGTTGTCGTTTGCGTTTTGTTCGGGCTGAGGCGCGGTGTCTTCGGCGGATTCCGTTCTGCTCAAGCACAAGCTGCCTTCGGCGAGCGTCAGGGTAATTGGATATTCTGAAGTGTAAACTGATTCTAGGGGTTGGGTAACTAATTTCCCTGTACTGAGAAGGCCATTGTTAATCGTATAAATATCTGTGCACTGAACACACTTCCGGCCACTTAATATTGAAAAATGACCACTGTTCCGCGAAACGTTCGGAGCGATGTTACTCGGTCGAAAGCGCAGAGCGAATAACATTGGAATTGTGGCTAAATGTTCTTCATATAATTTCTTGCGAAGTTTATCGAAAACTCAAAAGTTGTATGTGCAAAAGATCTCAATAAAGTGCATTTTCAAAAGCACTAAAATGACAGTTTTTCAAAAATTTCTTCAAATTGTTCAAGATAAATGTGCATATAGGACAAAGTTTTACTTTACTATTCTATTCTTAAATTTTTATTTCAATTCTACTATTAAACGGCCGAAAATTTGAGAAAATGTCAAAAAATCTCTTTAGACGCCAAAGACGGCTGCCGGGAATGGCCGGTTAAACTTTCCTTCCTCTTAGTGATATTACTCATCAATTACTCTGACCTAAGACAGTTCATGACATAATTTAAATATCTACAATTGAATGAAGTTATGAAGAAAACATCCAAGCAGCCATGAGAATCTGACTTATCTTAAAATTTCGAAAGTGGGGACTAATCTTAAAAATTTCGAGCAGCAAAAAAATTACAATGTATGATATTAGAAACAAGAAAATTAGATGTGTTTGTTGTATGTGACTGTAGAAAAGTTCTCCACATTCACTATACAGAAAATTAAAACCCCAAAAAACATTGTTTCCTATCGTTCAGTATTAATAAAAAACAAAAGTTTACACTTTCTGAAACAATACAATCTTTATTCACTGTGAACACAGAATGAATAGTTATTTATTTTTTACTGACACGCTATTGATTGTAATTGCCTTTGTAATTGCCTATAATTGCCAATATACACTGCCTAACTTGCCTGGATCGAGTGGATCGTGGTTACGAGGGAAATATGAAAACTGTAGATTGAGGCTACATGTTCTCTTATGGAGGGAATAATGAAAGGGAATTATGGGCAGTAAATATGACTATACAAACTGATTCAAGTTGACAAGTTTTGTTAATTAGTAAATAAGTCAGTCTAAATCATTAAAAGAAGATAAAAATAAAATCTTGTACGTACCATGTTAACTGGTTATAATGAAATCGGACGACCAACAGCTCTCGGGCCAAAGGTCCTTGGGCTTTTGTGGCCGTTCGATCATAAGAACACTTTTAACGCCCTTCCTTCGTAATTAACTATTAAGCACCAAAAATAGAAATAATGCGAGAAAGTATGTGTTGTTGTAGCATCTCTAGTTTGCTGTGTAAGTATGTGGTAGGTAAAAACGAGCATTAAAAATCTCATGAGAGAAAACACATCTTCAGCTCCGTTTCGGAGCAGTGGATTTTGGAAACCTTCAATGAACCCTGACAAGTGTTTGCTAAGGAAATGACCCGTGGGGACGAAGGCCCGGCAATATTGCCTATTTGTACATATTATTTATTCTTAATATCAAATTTGCCATTTTAATTTATTTTTCAGTGAGAAAGTCTTTCACTAAATTATTTTCAAGAAATATGAAGATTGTTCATCCTCATATGATGAAGATGTGCTGCAGATTACAAATGACTGTTTAAATGTAACAATGGACCGAATAAATGAAAAAAAGTATTGAACTAATGAAGTCGCATTTAAAGATATTCGTAATAAAACAAGTCTGAGACCCTTGCGTCGGTTCTTGGTGGTGAACACGGATGAAAAAGTCGCTTAGTTTGGCGTGTATGTAGTGAAAAGAGTGAATATGTCGGACAATTCTATTCGTTCCACGGCTGTGCCAATGGGCAAGATGCCAATTCCCGCGAATCTAAGCAACAGACTGCGATATTTAAAAGTGCCTGTGCTCTAATGAATGTTGCAGCCGAATCCGCACGGATTAGCACTCCATCACAGATAACCGGAATGCGAGACCGTGAAAGGTCGTCGCCTCCCAGACTTCCAAGTATTTCTCAGTCAGCCGTTGCGCGAAAACTCTCTCTCCGGGATCACCCTCGTGCGTCGGTCCTTGAGTCAGTCGGCTCAGTTCTTCCGTCGAGGTCGTTGGACGATCATTAAGTCATCGTGCCTAACCCATGAGTAGTAAGATAAACGGAATTCTATTTGTTTTTACTGTGTTCTTGAAGCCTCGAATTTTTATTATACATGATGAACAACGTGCCCTACATCTATTTCTCTATACTATTCTAATGAAATTGCTTCACTAAATAAAATTTGAAGACGCTACGCATGTAAAATGATAACATGAAATTCCCCGATGCGTGTTTACGGATGCATTATAGAAGAGGGAGGATTGATTGAATTTATCGTCGAAGGTGTTCAATCGCAAGGCAAGACATGGTTCTTCCTCGACAAACTACAGAACTTACGCGAAACCTCCACTCTCAATGTGAGCCACAACATCAAAAAGCTAATTTGTATCCTTTACCATAAAGTCGTCATATGATTGGTCCGGCTGTTCTCTTGATGGTTATCAGTAATGGGTTGTCTCTCGGCCGTGTTACGAGCACTGCGCGGGACTAGCTTGGTGATGGGGCTGCCATCTTAACTGCCCCCAAGCTGGCAGAGTGCATTATTTGGAGCACTATCCTAGATGCGTTGCTTTCCCCGCATTCGTTGTAATATCGCAGGTACTGGGCCGCATCTGCCCTGGAAGATATAGGAAGCTTGAGGTGTCGGGACTTCAGCCTCTTCTGCCGTTGGCCTTCCCTCGCTGGCGTCCTCCCGTTCTAGGGGGGGGGGGGGCATGCACTGCTTCCTCTTCTGGAGTACTTCTTCGTCTCATCCCTATCCTTTGACCTGTCCGGCAAGGGAGGCCCTACCAGTAGCTACGCTACCGCCGGCATAGCTCTCAGGGTCACTGGGGTACTCAAGTCTCTTGTCCGGCAATGGCAAGGGCAGTTGAAAACACATGTTAAAATAAATGACAAATCTCTAAACACTATATTGTTTGCAGACGACCAAGTAATTTTTAGTAGCTCAGAAGACGAACTACAAATTGCAGCACACAAAGTAAACGAACAGGCATCCGAATACAATATGAAAATCTCCACTAGGAAAACAAAATCAATGGGCTTTGAAGGAACAAACCACATTAGATGTAAAATTATAATTAATAATGAACCGACAGAACAGACAAATAATTTCACCTACCTAGGCTTCAATGTGTCTTACTGTCAGAAAAATGACATAAGCCGGAAATTAAATAGATTCTATAATATGTGTGGGACAATAAGAAGAACATTAAAAAATAAGACTTTAAAAACCACGCAACTCAAGTTTTACAAAGTAATGGCAGTACCTGCGCTAATTTATGCATGCGAAAACTGGACTATAAATAGAGCTGACAGAAGGAAAATAGAAAGCACTGAAATGAAATTCCTACGTTCAGTAGCAGGTTACAATATTTTAAATAGAAAATATAATGATGACATCAGAACCGAACTGAATATATTTAATCTGATGGACAGAATCCAATCATTAAGGAGAAACTGGCATGACCATATTCAACGCATGCCTCCAAACAGAATCCCCATAATAATATATCAGTACAATCCTAAAGGAGGAAGAAATGTTGGCCGCCCACTAACAAGATGGAACGACTCACTCTCTTGATGTGGAAACAGGCCTTAAGGCCTAACTCCATGAAGCAGCAGCAGCAGCAGAAGAAGAAGAAGACCATAAAGTCAATGCTTACCGTAGAGTAAAAATCAAGACTCAATGCATTGGATCAGCGATTTAACAATATTTAAAAAAGGAATTAATAAAAAATCTCTTAATGGACCAGTAATGTATGTAATTGACATGATTAGACAAACACATGTGACAACTCAAAGACTACATTTATTATTTTTATTTACGCATTTTGTAAAGTCTCGAACCCATGCCCTTCAAACCATCCCATTTCCATCGCACCATATATCAACAAACCATGCTCCAGTGTACTAAAAACTATATCATGCTAAAGATTATTTGCTTCACCACACGTAATGGGTCGAAGTTTTACTAAAAGGTTGAACACTAAGAGCCCCATCATATCCGACGCAGTCTATACGTGTATCGCAGTGGACGCCAGACGAATCGACTCAGATCAGACCGTCCACTATTCCGCATGCCTCTAGCGTGCACCAAGGCGCGACAATCAGGAGACACTGCCCGACAATTGGAGAAAGTCATTTCGCATACCTAAGGTTCCAGTCCTCCTTCAACTACCTTGCAACAAAGACACTTGAAATATGCCTACATAGCATTTCAACCTACAATTGAATACTAAAAATGAAGGTTTTCGCAAACTTTTGTTATTTCTCCCAATTATTTCAACGAAACTCGAGCTGTCAAACTGACAACTAAGAGATCTCCATAAGGAGAAGGGGAAAGACGTTGCATGAATGGATTATTCTCAACGGAGAAACCTTTCCTGACTTTTGTCTTTTGAATGGTGCAGAATTAACTACAAGGATAGTGAGAAAATGTTTTGAGCAAAAATGCTTAACCTCCGGAAGGTGAATTACAGCGACGACATTGCGATTAAAAATCAGAAATATGTTTCTTCAAGTATAATGCATATCATATTTGGAAGTTGTAAACTGACATCTTCGCAGCAAAAGTTTGAGCCTTTTTGAAAAATATTCCGTGGAAACTTCATCGTGAGGAAGTGATAATTAGGGGGAAGATTTTAATGAAATGCTATATTTTTCACTATATGACTTGTAGCATAGAAATTCATTTTATGTTATGACAAAAGGAAATTACCTATTTTTATGACATTTTTTTGAAATTTTTGACGATTTCTACTAATAAGTCATCATTTTCCATTTTTGTCACTTTTATATCATTTTCGATGATTTTGTCAATTTTTGTACCATGGTCAAATAATGCTTCAAATAATATTTACGATATGCAACAAATACTATTCACAGCATTCCTGAGTAGCCTATTTGAGATCTTCGCTCAGAAATTGTAATGTCATCTGTTATTCCTGTTACCCCTATCAGGACCATTGTCGGTTCCGCCGATTTCGCGATAACGAAAGTCAGAGATTTCCTGGTTAAGTTAACAGTCCCAACCAAAGGTTTGGAATCTGACTTCACATAAACGCAAAGAAGAAGCCTTGATTACATCAAGAACTTATCCAACATTGAGTTGTTCTTTTTAACTGGTTTTGATCGAATTTTTTATATAATTTTTCTTTGCTTTTAGCACATTTTAAGAGCATTTTAAAATCATTTTGGGGGTAGTTTTTGGCGAAGTCAAAGTCCGCCCCCTAGTGGCCAGGGCGTGCGGAGAAGCGTGTGGGGCCGAGGGGCCAAAATGCCATTTCCCTCTTGACGGGCGCCGCGCGCCGCCGCCTTCGGGAGGTCAAGTGCGGCCTCGCCTGCGCCTGCGCCCGCGCCCGCGCCGAGCGGCGGCAGAGCGCACCGCGCGTGACGTCACTCAAAGTCACGGGCGGCGCTCCACTTTCCCAACCTTCTTACGTGCGTGTGACGTCACGCGCACCTGCCGAGTTCATTGCCCCCGCGGCCCACAGCGGTCGCTTCCCGACGGCCCCACGATCCCTCCACGCTCACTTCCCACTCTCTCTCTCCCCTCTCGCCCACTCCCCACTCACTCCTCTCTCTCTCTCTCTCTCTCTCTCTCTCTCTCTCTCTCTCTCCCGACTCGCTCCCCGCGCCGTCCTTGCTCTTCCACAACTCACTTCCGGCTTGCTCTATGCGTACTTTCCACTCTAACCCCGCCGTTCCCTGTCTGCTCTACACTCACCCCCACTTCCTTACTGACTCTACGCTCGTTTTCCGGATTGATTACACTCTCCATTCACTCATTCCCCACACGCTGAAAACGTCTTTCCCACTCTTTCCCCACTCACTCTCCGTCCGCTCTACACCCTCGTCTTGCTGACTCAACGCTCATTCTTCGCACGCATTACACTCACTACCTACTCGCATCACACACCTCCTTTACTCTCACCCGCTCACTCCTCACCTTCCTACACACCCTCTCCTTACTGAGGCCACACTCATTTTTGGCGCGCGTTACCTCTCTGCCCACGCAGTCCTTTCCCCTGGGCAACATTTGCAGTTTTCGAATATTCAGTCTTTTCAACAAAAATGAGACATGCAACATAATTATTTGCGTTTTTTTGTTCAATCCGAGAAACAATTAAACAAAAATTGGAGAAATTGTTTGGAAAAGTTTGAAATTGTTGAGGATTCGTGTAAAGTGTACCCCATAATCAAAATATACTTTCCAAATGCGAGGGACCGCGACTCAGACAAATCGATTGGGGAATGTCAATTTTGGTGAAAATCCTGTCTAAGATTTCACCACCAGCGTTGTTCACAAACGGACAGACAGACAAACAGACGAATAAGCAGTCAGACAGACTGATAGGCAGGCAGACAGACGAACAGTAGGCGGACAGAGAGGCAGACAAACAGGCGGACATTCGGACAGACAGTCGGACAGATATACTGAGGGACTGAGAGAAGAGATTCGCAACGTTTTGCCGTCAACCAAATTGTTTGATATCAAGGACCTTAATATGTGGGTTCTGCCTACACAACATGGCAGAGGAAGTAATTAACTACGTACTGGAACAAGATTTATGCACTTTTTCGGTATTAGGACCTCACAATAACAGTTTTTTTTGTCGAAATCCCACTGTTTTTGCCTCAGCATTACAATACTTTCTTTACACTACGTAACTTGTCTGCGAGAAAAAGGGAGGCGAAACGTTTCTGCAACGAAGAGTATATATAGTGACATGGGCATAAATATGAATGATTTCGTAGAGTGATGCCACATGAATGTGCGAAATACAATAAAATGCAGTAATCGAAAATTACTAAAATTCATATTGTAATTACACAGTTCATTTTTACTCTCAGAAGTAGTTCTCTTAATTTCACATTAGGCTCAGAGGCAATATGAGATTTTTACTTTCTCCCTACGGAGTAGAAAGAAGGTTTGTAATCCTGTGCGAAAAAACGACGAATTTCCGGCAATTCTAAATCCACGGCCCTAGTAACGAAAGGTGGATAAATCCAGTTGCTGAAATTTAAAAAATCCTCTAAGACGTGGCGTAGCCAGAATCCATGTTTTGTGGGTCTTTGATACCAAAAAATCGTATGATGGCAAAACGTCTGTCCGTCTGTAAACAACGCTTGCGGCTAAACTGTTCATTCGGTTTTCTCCAAAATCGATATCCCGCAATCAATCTGACTGATTTCGTGGTCCTTTGAATTGTAAACCAATATTTTAATTTTGCAAGGTACTTTACATGAAGCCTCTGTGACATAATAATAATAATAATAATAATAATAATAATAATAATAATAATAATAATAATAATAATAATAATAATAATAGAATAGGAAGTAGCACTCTGGGATCCTCAAAGGGAAGGTCTCAGGTTAAAGCATTGAACGGATTGCCGAAATAAGCGGCTAAATTCGCGAACAAAAGCAAGGGGACGAATGTCAATTGGGAATCATTTATTATATACAGAAAGGCATCGCGACTGAATGAGCACACAAGGCGTTATGGCGTACACACAAAGCAACCGGCATGGACACCTTCCAGAGAAACACTTCAAATGGCGTGATACTTAATGGCAGTGATCACTCACACAAACTAAAAACAGGAAAACAAAACAAAAAAAATGGATAAAGGAGGCCGTAGAGCTTTGTAAAGAGGACCATTGTTGACTGGAACAATTTACCTGTAGGCGCGACTCCTTCCAGGAGCACGCAAGTTATGCGTTCGATGGTTGTCAAGAGCGAAGTGTAAAGTGCAATGATGTGCAGGTAAGTGCAGTGACACTTTTCAGGATATGGAAAGGCCAACAAAAACTCAGGCCTGTGTTAAATACACATACTTACCGTTAATGTAGCAATTATTGGGAAGCGGAAGGGCATGCAGCGAAGTGAAGTAGTGGGAGAAGAGTCGAATAGCGCACGTTTTACTATCTTTGATTTTTGTTTGTGCTGTTATACTTTTGTCTGTTTGTATTACTATGTGTTTGTGTTTTTTGTATTTTTTTTATATTTTTTCTCATTGTAGTTATCCACTTTTTGCTTAACTGCCAATAGCCTTTGATTGTACACGTCTTTGCATGACTAAATTATTGTTATTATTATTATTATTATTATTATTATTATTATTATTATTATTATTATTATTATGTATCACAAATGTTTGCAATAACATGAGTTACTGCAGCCTCTTGGGCTATGTTTAAAAACCAAGACTATTCACTGAAAACTGAATATTAAGAAATTGTTGTACTGAAAGTCATAGTAATGTGACTGCTTGGTCTGTTCAGAACATGCATCTTACCGAATGTTGCGACCCCACTGCTCAATATCGATCAGAGGGTCAAAATACATCCAACTATGAGCAGGAGGCGAACTCACCCAGGTGTCACTAAATCTGAACCAGTCATGAGTGTCCAGGGTTCGACTTTGAACTGTATCTGCATCGGGTTCCTTCGTTCGGTGAGGACTGAAGGTGCGGACGTGCGGTGCGTTCACCTGCAAGAGGAGCGTGGCCAGCACTGACCAGCAAATCCCCCGGCAACCAGAGAAAACGTGTATTCCACCTCGACAAACCGAGAGAAATACAATTCAACAAGGTGCTATATAAATCTCTGATAATGTTCGTAATGGTGAAAAGAGAATGTAATCAGTCGCGTGAAGTTGAAGGGATGGCGGCATTCTTGGATGTATAAGTAAAGTAATATTATAAGTGTTTCGCTTTTACTGGAACTATAAAACGTTTCGCTTCTCTCAAACGGCAATTGTGCTTCTCCTTAAATCATTAGCATTTCTCAATTGGATCAGCTACGGGGCTATAAATAACGATTTAAACTCATTGGTTTCATAAATTTCTCAATACATGGGCATAGTGTTATCACTGAAAATCATTTGACGTCCATCGTTGCTTTTGTGACACAACCTTAACAACTGTGTACGTAACGATAGATCGCGGCCAAGAGCTGGTGACTTAATTCGGGTAGAAACTCAATAAATCGTTTTGAAATAGAGCTGCCCCTTACCGCCGGCCTATAAACGATAGCTGAATGTATTTCTTTTCCTTATCACAAAAATCTCACCGTCAACACAGCGTACAAACCTCCAAACAAACAAATAATTCCGTGGCCCACATCGAATCAATTTTTAACGTTACTTCTGTGTGATAGGTGGTATGAATGTTGTTATGTGTCTTGTTAACCATGTGTCTTTTTTGGATGCCATGCCACTAATTTTGCAGGTTCGGTTCCTCCAAATATTATAAACTAGTTACATATGAAAATACAGTCTCCCACTACACCCACTTACTACCCCGACGATAATAATATTATTCCAGTTACTTTAGATTTCGCTATCTCAAACTTCCCATTATCGTTAACCTCATATGCCTTTTACGCACTCGATTCCGTCTACAATCTAATATTTCTGTCTTCTTAAGTTCTAAGTCCCCTCCTCCTTCCTCAATATTCTCAGCCTCCTCCAAACACAGAGGTACCTATCAATCCAAACTGGAAAAGATGTTTCTTCCTCTTCCCATTCCAGGACTTTCCAATCCACACATGAAATTGACAACGCAGCACTAAACAGAGACCCCAAAGTGCCGATAGTCTTTGAAAGAATCCAAACACGCATCTTAAACTATCTTCACCGTCTCGAAAACCACCCAAATCCTTTAGCCATTACCCTGTTGAATAATAATGAAGAAACCAACCGATTACCCAGACTTCCACACCTACAACTCCATTATGGATTTTCCGGTGAAATGTACCTGTGGGATACTTTCACCCACAATAATTTGTCATTGTCAACTGTTAATTTTATAAAATTTACTAATCATTTCAATGTGAAATAGATTATAAATTTACTTTGATCAGGATAAAATAATAGAAAAAATTGCAAAGGGAGACACCCCCCCCAGGCCAGCGCCCCCTCCAAAGAGATTCCTCAGAAGGGAAGGAAATTTGTGGAAAATCACCTGCTGTGCTGTGCAGGTAACGATAAAAATGTTCTTTCGCATAATCAATTATACCAAAAGTGTCTACTAGTCGTGTACACATTTAATTGATTTTCTCGTATTTGCAATATTTTGTATTCATAAAACCTATTTCATTATTTGGAACAGAAGTGTAAAAATTTGGGTGAATATATCATTCGACTACTGTATATAATATGACTCATTTCGACCGACGAAAAAAAATACACAACCGTCTTCTGCTCAATTAGACCAACAAATGTTTATGTCACTTCTGCTGAGAAGCGCTTCATTACTGCAAAGCATTTTCTTGACGATTTCTCTCTGTGAAGTCCAGAACGTTGTGCTTAGAGTGGGTTGCAGCTCTAGAAATGTTTCTAAGTATTGTTGAGGAAACTTTCTTTTTTCCGACACAAACGAAAAACAAAAATTTGTGAATTGACGGATTTGTGACAAACAGGCGACAATCATGTATCAAGTGAAACCTTGCCATCAAATCCGATTTTAGGCTCTCAGAGCTTCAGCCTGCCAGCCGACCATCAAAATTGCAGAGAACTTGCTATTCACAAATTACGCTAATGACCTCCCGAGCCTACAACAGCCCCTCGAGTCTTCGAAATGGGGACTAAGTTGCAGTGATATGAAAGTTGCAGCAAAATTGACAAATCAGAAAAAACACTTTCTCCAGCAATTAATACTTCTGAGGTCAAAACGGCAAAGGAATTTTGCCAATATTACGAGGAAGACACTGGTGTTTTTATCTCGTGAAATGACTAACTGTATGTATGTTATTCATCACAAATGACAAACATTTGATCTCTAAAATCTATTTTTATCGACTGCCCCTATCTTTTCCTTCTCAAAACTGTGCCCCCCACAACCCCTCTCTTACTTCTCCGAAAGTGTTGATTTGAAAGTCCTTTCACTGCATGCCATCTTTTCACTATTTCTTCTCACACCCAATTGACAGCACCAGGTCTCACCTGCCCTATTCTTCTTTGCATTACGACAATCTTCACGCAGACAATATTGCTATGGCTGGCATAAGATGTATCCCCACAACAATAAATTAACGCCAAGAATCCAACAATAGTAAAATGGCCAAAGTGATTCAACTTGCTTGACACAACCAACAAAAAATATGCAGTAGTAATATTTAACAAACAATGGATTTACCAGCAAACCACCGCTAATTATTAAGAGCTTTCCCATAAATTGGACAGATGCCTCAAAGCACTCCATGGGAAATTCCTTTGGACGAAACTGGTAGACACACCCTTATAGAAAGGAAAATACATGAATGAAAACAAAACTATATATGTTGTAACGTATCACAAACGTTCTCGTACTAATTGTGAAGGTTAAGTAAAATTATTAATTGTTGAACCTTATATGCGATTTATTTTTATGAAGGTTTTATTAAAAGTATGTATTTACTAAAATTGCATGTCTTGTCAGACGCGTTCACCACCATGTTAACAAGGTGTAGGAACTGAATATTGTTGACACACTGCTTAGACAACTAACTCTCGAAAAATTGCAGTTGTCATATGTTGTTGTTTTTTAATTACTTTAAGGTGAAGGATAATATGAATAAAAATGTAAAATTTTGGTCTAACATTTTGGCATTTATCAAATCAAGCAAAAACTGTAAAGAATACAAGTGAAAATAATTTAAGAAAACACTTTAATGTTAGCATTTTTTACCGACTGTCACTAACAGGGTTTAACGTTCTTAAGGTTTTGTTTCAAATGGACCTGTTTTCTTGAATTACTTTGAGTGAAGTGTTAAATAAGTTTCTTGTGAATGTAAACTTGACTCAGATCAATGAAAGGGTCTAGTTTAGAAATTCATATTGCAATCTTTGGTAAAAAAGTGCTTGTATGTATAAGCAAATAATTTGGGACTTTTGAATAGAGTTTAAAGCTGCTACATATTAGATAAAATTTAGCATACATGACTAAAACCAAATGCTAATAATATATGAAAAAGACTAAATCCCGAAGAAAGTGCAAAGGTTCATGTAACGTACGGGTACAATTACCTAAGATAATTTAATTAGACATTATTAGCTAAGATGAATTATGCGGCTCTCAGAAGATCTTTGGGGTCAGATCAGACATTGCTTTCATCGCAAAATGTAGAAAATAAGATGAGAAAATAAGCCATCGAGAAATAACTGGCATATAGAAAAAATCCTCTTGTGTTCTGTAAACCTGTGCTGGGGTATTTTATTTGAAAGCGGGCGATGTGGGTCGAGGATGGTCGAGAGTAGACCGGCGAGCGGCGCGGGGGGCGGAGAGTCGAACGCACGGTGGACGAGAAACTCGCTCCCTATTGCGTCAGGCAAAACCGAAAATAATTCATTACTCACGCACAACAATAACATTTCATTCCGAGATGATTGGCTTTTCTTTTCGAAATGAAAACGCCCGAAATATTATGCAAATAATAATTTCATAACCACTACATGATTAATAATAACAATAATATTAATGATAATAACAATAATAATAATGATTACAACGATAATAACAATAACAACAACAATGACAATAATAAGTAACAATATTAATGTGAATGACGACTTCTGTTGTAAGCCCTGCTCTTTTGAGTTTAACTTAAAGATTGGCATTACTTGAAAAAAACAAAAATTAGGGGGGGGGAAGCTTTACATTTATTTCTGGGAATGTACACTAGGATGTAGGCGATCGAGGACGCGCAGCAAAATCAATCGGCATGGCGGTTGAAGGCCTAGGTTTGGAATTCGACTCGTGGGAGAAGGTCCCAAGCTCAAACCCAATCCCAATCCCAAACCCAGACCCAGAGGTCTGCCGGCGCCCGCGTCCCTGTTTCTCCTTCCGCGCATTTTTCTTTAAAATAAAATAGAGAAACAAACTAGAGAAACCGAAACTGAATGCGGCTTGTGCGGGAACGCCCCAAACCCAGGCTCAAACCCAGTCCCCGAGGTCTGCCGGCGCCCGCGCCCCCGCTGCTCCTTCCGCGCGCGCATTTTTTCCTTCTTTTTCCCCAGAGGTCAGTAACCATTGTGGCGGAGGGGTCCCGTTGAGGCTAGTGCGCGCGGCGGCCACCAGGGCGCGGGCGGCGCGGGGCGCGGGGCGGAGCGGGGCCGGCCGAGCGGAGCGGAGCGGCAGAAGCGGCGAGCGGCCCCAGGCGCACACAGCCCGACAGCAACCGCGGCGGCACCGCACCGCGCATAACCTCACTCCTCGCAGGATATTCACCTCGCCCACGCGCAGCCAGTGTGTACGTGTATGTGTGTGGTTGGCGATCGCTCGTGATTGACAGAGTGCTCTGCGATGGACGATGCCTTCGGCGTGAACCGGCGTGTGCTCCGCTCCCCAGGCGTGTGATTTGACAGTTGTGAACGGCGGACAGGAGTGACGATCGCGACGTGGTGTCGCGTGATCGTAATCGAATCGCAAGTGACCGCGAGTGTTGTCAGTCAGTCGGAAGACACAGTGAAGGATACCATTTCAACGTGCAACGTCTTCCGTGCTCTCCCGCCCGGTGAAGCAAGAAGGACGCGTTCGAGAGTGGTAAGTACAGTTGACTTCTTTATGTTGCACTTTGGGGGAAGAGCAACTGGATGCCTAAGAGGCTCCAAGACGTAATTGCTGAAGTAACACCAACCCCTCTTAGTGCATTGCACAAGGCGGAACTGCAAAATACAATTACAAAATATCTGCAATGTTCGATTTTTATTTAAAATATATCATTAGTGACTAGTCTCAGCAATTGTTCCGTAAGGTAACAATGTGCGTTAAGGTAACAATGTTCTAAGTGGAACGTATACGAAGATAAAAGACATAGATCCAAACGACGACTCACATAGACCGTATGCAATTTTTTTAAAATAATAAAAAGTATTTCACTCGATTCCTTGGATAATATAAATCATTAGACAAGTCGGTTGTAGCCAGTGGAATCGTTGCCAGTTGCGGATATTAATAGTGAGCTGGCGTGCCGGGTCGAGGGCTTCGCCCGCTGGGGCTCGCCGCCTCGCGCCGCGTTCAAGTCTCCGGCCGCTTCCGGGAGCGGAGTCAATGCCACCGCCGCCGAATGCGCTCGGCCGCGCAGCTCAGCTGCGCAGCCGCTCGCGCTCTCGGCTTCGCACGCGGCGCTGGGCCGCGCTCGTCGGAGCCGACTGCGCGCACTGCACGTGCAAGAATCGGCGACGGCCGCCTTCTGCAGTATTGTGTTTCATTGACCATCTTAATGACAGTCTCAGTGTTCCCGTCTGTGTGATTATTCTAGTGCCATTTGAACTATAAGACAAAATTCATTTAACTCGCAGCAGTCCTCAATAAGTGTGGAAGTCTGAAAGTAAATTGAAATGAACTATTCTAAAAATGAACTATCTCTGATATAATATAAGTACAATTCCCGTTTACTACACCAAGATCTTAATTCATAAGATATAACAGGTCTTTTGAAAAATATTCCTAACCCTGGGGTAATGCCCTTTTTAATATAACACTCTTTGCATCCGATTTTTTTCTTAATTTCACTTTCTGGTAATTTTTGCCTATTACAAATCAATAGAATTATTTTAGTGATTGATGTTAGGAAATCGCAATCAGTGATTTTTAGTGACATGTTCAATCCCTAGCTGTCTTGTCCGGTTACTGCACATTTTACGTTTTGTTGTGCATACAAAATCTAATTCGTGTGTTACTTTTCACATTACTTTGCCACACTGAACTTAATATGAAGCAAATATTATACAATGATATGTTTTTAAATAGTATTGAAATTATTTTAAAAGGAATGTTAAAGATGTAAGTCGAATGTAATGGATTACACAAGTTCATTCTACAGGAATATTCTCCAAAACGTATTTTTTTAAATCAGAATAATTCTTCAGAGAGTATAGTGTTCGTGTAAAACTATTTATTATTTACTAAGAACCTTCTATTAGTAACAGCTGTCTCTCTCGATTGATAAAGTCTTTGTTTTTAGTCCTGTGTTTATAACCTCAAATGTGAAGAAAAATAGTGTTTTTTCTGAACGATTTACAAACTTTAATGTTGCAATTACCAGTGTTATTGAACTACATCAAAACGTGGGGTGACGCTCTAAACATGTAAATGTTATTCGAAAATGCAGATGTCAATATTTGTAGTGTACCAGGACGTATTGTGGAAATTATTTTGTTGTAAATGATTGGTGTGGTGTTAAACAGAACCGATCTGAGGCGAATTGAATTGCATTCCGATTGAATATGCCGGGAAGCGCCTGTGAGGAAGGCGGATATCGCCCCCTCGGGAGCATAGAGTAACGACCCGCACCCACAAATTGGATGGAGATGGGGCTCAATTAGTTCGTTAACGGATTCGGGCGCGGTGGAGGGGTGGGCGGCGCGGGCGGCGGCGCGGAGCGGCGATGAGCGGCGCGGAGCCAGAGACCCCGACGAGCGATCGCGCAGCGAACCCTCCCCCGCGGCCTCGACGCAGGGCCTCTGGAAGCGCACACCGCCCTTTCATAGCCACTGGGCGGGATTGCATTAGTTGGGAACCACCTTTCAACAGAGAAGTTATTTCAGGAAGGGACCATATTGACAGGCAGGACGCGGAACAAATGGATGTCGTGTAAAGCGATGGCATTGGACGCAAGAGACAGGGATGAATACATTTAGAACGGGCTAACGGTAACGGAACGCATAGATGAATTGAGTGTAAGGACATAACCTGCAGTTTTATGCCAGAAGAAGCCAAGCAGAAGCTGTCCCCTCTTACAGTAATCTCTCTATATCCAAAACCGATAGTAATACAATAGAAGGAGCGTGCAATACCTTTAATTGTTATTATTTGTGTCGTGGGCGTGCGGGGCTATAGGGCGAGAGGGCGTTAAAGGCGGCGTCTGAGCGTTGAGGAAGGGCGAGGGCGGGGCGGGGCGGGGCTCGGCCGCGGGGGTGGACATCGGCTTGCGCAACTCGCGCGGCGAAGGCGGCAGCGCGGGGGGGGGGGGTTGAGGCTGGGGGACGGGGGCGGCCGGGCGGGAAGCGCCGCGGCCAACGACCCCGCGCCGCCGCCGCCGCCGCCGCTGCCGTCGCCGCGTGGACGCACGGCCGCTCGCCCTCATCTTTCCAAATTCCGCCTCCTTCGACACCGCACGCCACCTGCCGGCGCCTCCTCAGCCCGCGGAAGGACACATGACGAACGGATATGAAATCAAACGAAATAGGATTCACTGACATGTTTCCTGCCACGTTATCTGCTACGGTCGTTACTCCGTGAATCTTATTTCCGGGGAGCTGAAGGTTTTCTTTTTCAATGAATGCACTGAGACCCGGCGCCAACCTACACGTCACTTTGCTTTTCTTTCCAACTAGGTATCACCCCCCAGAGGGGCACCGCGCCAGCGGGACCATGCTCAATGCCCCCGATTTGTCTCCAACATGTGTGATAATAAACTGCGTGTGAATGCGTGTAAGGCGTGAAGAAAGGTGAAGGAAGATGAAGAAATGACCGCGTGCGGCCCGTAACCCGTTTGTTAGGTACTGCTTGGGCATTCGCCTCGTGTCGATCGGGGAAATCACGTACAACTACTGATCAGAGCAGCCGGCCGCTAGAATTCCCCTGCAGACAGGGACCGCCGTCGACCTCTGTATCTAGCTAGAGCCGCAACCGGGCAGCATCCTCCTCGCGGCCCAGAAGGAGCGCAGAGGAGCGAGGAGG
The DNA here is from genome assembly GCA_038098605.1 of Gryllus longicercus. Lineage (NCBI taxonomy): Eukaryota > Metazoa > Arthropoda > Insecta > Orthoptera > Gryllidae > Gryllus > Gryllus longicercus. The sequence continues at coordinate 1,458,752 of JAZDUA010000185.1, forward strand.
AGCGATGAGGAGCGATGAGAAGCGATGAGGAGCGAATAGGAGCGAGGAGGAGCGAAAAGGAACGAGGAGGAGCGAGCAGGAGCGTCTAAGAGCGAGGAGGAGCGAAAAGGAACGAGGAGGAGCGAGCAGGAGCGTCTAAGAGCGAGGAGGAGCGAAAAGGAACGAGGAGGAGCGATGAGGAGCGAATAGGAGCGAGCAGGAGCGCCTAAGAGCGCGGAGGAGCGAGGAGGAGCTAGGAGGAGCGAGGAGGAGCGAGGAGGAGCGATGAGGAGCGATGAGGAGCGAATAGGAGCGAGGAGGAACGCCGAGGAGTGAGGAGGAGCGCCTAGGAGCGCGGAGGAGCGAAAAGGAACGAGGAGGAGCAATGAGTAGCGCGGAGGAGCGCGGAGCATGGCTGCATGGCGGAAGGCCGCGTGCGGAGTGGGCCGCGGCGTGGCGCGGCGTGGCGCGGCTGGCGTGGCGCGGCGCGGGGTCGACGACCGCGCGCCGTCACTTTCCCGCGCGCCGCTGCAAGGTCAAGAGCGCTCCGGAGCCGCCGCTTCCGCCACCGCCCCCTCCCCTCGCGCTGACCTACTCCCCGCCCTCATTAAGGGAAGCCTTCGTCCACCTCCGGCGCTCGGGTTGTTCCTTAACATCCGAGTGCCCAACACACTTGCGTGTGCAAACGTTTAGCGTTTGAACAAACATTCCACGCTGCGTGATGTTCACGCTACTTGCAATTGATCCGACTTGGACTCTGATCGGTTCATCACGCGAAGTGCTACTTTATTTTCAAAGTTGTTCTACGGTAGTATTTTCTCTTGCTACCTTTTGGCCTTGTGGCCTAGCGAAAGTGTAGATAATGCAGGGCCCAATGCGGTAAGACGTTCCGACGCCACGACCACTATCTGCCCCCACCGCCTCACGTGTTCGCCGTCCACAGATAGCATTGGCCGCCCTTTGTGTTATTTCCCCTCCACAGTACCCTCTGAGGCGACGGGAATTTATTTGCTTAACCGTGTTTACAGTAAACTGCTTCCTTGTGGCTTAAGCTGCTGAAAGGGAAGACGTTTAATTAACAAACTAATTTAATTTTAGTTTAAATCTAATTTACTAGTTATTATGTAGCACTTTGGCATATATAACTTTCACAAAGTTATCATTATTTTTTCTTAATGCTAAGTAATGTTTTGTTTATGGTCGTTCGTGGTAATACATAATTTTACGCATCATTCATCATTCATTCTTGTTTCATTATACACGTAACCTGCTCCTGCACCCTCTGCAACCCGCCGCACCGACGCCCCACTGGCCCAGGGCTGGGGCAATTCTCCAGCAGTTGCGCCTCTGAACGTGCGTTCTATTAATGAGCGAATATTAAAAACGACATTCGATGGATATCTAATCGATTGATTTTATTGATTAATATGCATCTGACCTTATTAATCTAATGTAATTTTTCAAAAGTTTTAAATAATTAATGAAACATAAAGCATCATTAAGTTTCATATTGTCAATATGAGGTCAAAAAATAACTAAAATAAAACATGTATTAAACATGAGATAATCAAAACATAGGAACATCAACATAAAGCCGACTATTTAATTTCATCAGCTTAGCTAACATGAAATTAATCAGATTATTTTATTAAATTTATTTCTCTGATCAGTCTGTGACTTAATATGTCTGGTTTCCATTAGTTACAGAAAATTTTGCAACAATAATGTAATGATAAAATATAAAAATTGTGAGGAACTGTTACTCGTACTGGTTTCTGATTACTCGAACTGATTGAAAATTAGATATTTATTTGAAGATTTGTTTCAAAATATGAATAGTTTTAGTTATTTTGTGTGAAATAAAGGCTATTTTATAAACAAGATTTCCTCAAATACGGCAAATTTTTTTCTTGACTTCTTTACGGATAGTTTTCCATGAATTCAAGGAGATGACAAACGCCATGTTGTTGTATTCTTTAGTTTTTTCAACAAATGAATTTGTTGCAAATATTTCTCGCGTCGTTAATATTTACATTACCGGCAATTTATTTTCATGAATGCATTTATGGGTAAGTACTTCAAATTATATCAAGTAAAATTTCTCGAAAACTCAATGCTTTTCTGTAAAAATTAATTCAAAATTTTGCATTTTCGTAAACGCTTGGCCATTTTCTCAAAAATGTACACATTTTTTTTATTTAAACGTGTGTACGAATAGTGTTAAATGCACTGAATAACATGACATAAATGCTATTTTGATGTACTCTTTTGTCCTCCAAAAATTGCACAAATACAATTTTGTTTAAATACCCCTCTGAATGTTTATAATGCATGCGTTTATTGTGCGTTATTGCACATGTGAGTAGAATTGATTAAAATTATTTCTAATGAAGTTTCTCAAAAACGCAAATTTTTTTGTGAAAATTAGCACAAAATTGATTTTATTCATAAGCCTCAAACTACATGTTCTCAAGAACGGCATTACATTATCACACATGTCAAGACGTCATTGTGGATCTTAGACCCTCTCCTGGCTGTGACGACCCCCTCCCCCCGGCGGAGATATCTGAAGAGGGAACCCTCGCAAGCTGTCGTGCAGCACCGCACTTCATCGCACGGTTCAGCAGGTAGAGAAAACAATCAACCAGAAAGAATAACTGTCCTCTATAAGAACATCATATGGTTCCAAAAATCCTTGAAACTTTAAATGAGTAGATTTTTTCAGTTTTTTCAGCATAAATTGACTGTTTACGTGCAAACACCGTTCAAGAAATCCTAGTTGTCAAACACCACAGCAGAGGTTTCCTTCCCACTCATTGCATTGCTTCGAAGCGTTCTGACTCTCGGAAACATCCAGGACGACCTATTCCTTCGCTTAAGGCGGCTCCACATATTCGACATTCACCAGAGAGCGAACTACTGTTCGCCCAATCCCGAACAGCTGATGTGCTCCCATCCACACTACTCGGTGTTCGGGTAGCAGGCGCTTGCTACTCGTCGAGTACCGAATGGGCGGAGCCGCCTTCATGTTTACAGATTTAGGAATGCAGAAATTAGAAATGTGGTGTGTGAAAGTGAAAACACTTTAAAGCACATCCAGGATGCGAATCGGGGATTCTCTCCTGAGGGACTGGTTCAATTCCCCAGACGAGCGCCTTTGCTCGCAGGGTAAAATCTGAACGAATCTTAATCGACCGCTCTGTGTTCTTTTCCAACCTGCTCAATGCGAGCGTGTGAAAGGCAGAGAGGACGTCCCGCCCTTCACCGTGGCTGAGCGCGCGCTCTGGGCGTGCGTCACCGCGGCCTTCGCTGGCCCGCTGCCCTCACTCGAGGCAGCGCCTTCCGCGCCCTTGCGCCGTCCGCAATTAGCCGCTCCGGAGCGACGAAATTCCACGAGCTGGGAACGAAACCGTCTCCACGTCCGGAAAGGTCCGAAGCGCGTCGCCTTCTCCTTCCGCGCGCTGCCCCACGACACGCTTGCTGCCTTGTGCGAGCGAGCGGAGGCAGCCGAGCGCGAGGGGGAAGACTCGCCATCGGCCGAGGGACGCGCGGGGAACGCGACGCCGCGCCCCACCTGCCACGCCTCCCAATGGGCCCGAGCGCCACGGACACTTTGAGCCAAGTCAGTGCCGTGGCGAACAGTGCAGTGCAGTGAAGTGCGAAATGAATGGGAAGAATGAATGGTTATGGTTATATAATGGTTATATAATGAAACTAGTATGAATGATGTGTGAATATAGAAAAAAAATCACCAACCCATATAATAACAATTTACGTAGTATATATAATATAGTATAACAAAACCGATCTAGTGTAAGTTTGTAATGCCAAAGTGCAAGTAAGTTAACTTTAGATCTAGATTGTAAAATTAGTTGTAAGAAAAAGCCCCGCTTCTAGCTGCTTAAGCCGCAAGGCAGCAGCAAAATGTAAAAAATTTAAAGATAATAAATTCCCCTTCTTCACAGGGTTACTGCGGGGGTACCAAAGAAAAAACCGTCTCCACGTTATAACACAGTGCCAGCAGAGAAAAGTGACATTGACCCAGAGGCTAGAGCAAGTTGAGAACGACCCGGCAGGTTACTTAAAACAGTTCATCTTACACCGAGTTCGTTACAACAGCGTAAAGTGCTGCTAGTCGGCGTTACATCGCTAGCTTCTACAACGCAAGGCAGCGGGAGACGAGGACAAATATAGCATTGTAAAAGGCATGGATTCTTGCTACCACATCCTTATTAATTACATTAATTAATACATTAAATTGTGCAGATGTGAAATTTTAAAAAATCGTACACTCGGCCACTCATACGTCTCTTTCTCTTTGATTTTGGTTAGTGATGTTTGTGTTGTTGTAGTTTAGTGCTTATCTCGACTGTAACTGAACACAATTTTTGTAAACAAAAATACTTCTATCATTGAATTATTCCAATATTGTCACATATTAAATGAAGATTTGGATATCAGTAAAAGAGGTGTATTTCTTAAAACTGTGTTCTATATTTCCTGTATTATTTTCTATGTCACTGTACCTTGGATATTAACCCATTAGTGCCCAAATTAATTTAGTTCGCGTAGCGCTCACCCATTGTCAGCAACCTGCCAAGCTATTAGAACTTGCGTGTTTTTAAACGTAAAAATAACAGTATCATGTACTGCGACTCATTTGCAAATGACGGAACCTACAAATTATTGAAAAGATAGTTGTTTATGATTTTACTCGCAGAAACAGCACATTCCCGAAACGGCAGAAAAATCCACGTGTAACAAGACAGACTGTCTCGCGCTCCTGCTCGTCCGTCCGCCTTGGAACCTTTTGTTCACATTCGACACTGCCGCGCCAAGAGGGCATTGCAACGATGCTATGATCACAGCTAAATGTGTCAGCAGTGAGGTGGCCCACACCACAATCCCATGACACACAGGCGACACAAGTCGCTCGAAATTGTCCCGCACGGGCGCCCTCATTTATAATATGTGCGGCTGAGCTTGGATCACTCGGAAGGAAACATTGTACCATCAGTGTTACCACCCGTAGGGTAATTCACGTTTTGTAGGATAATGTTTTCATGTGAATCGTATGTAATAACGCTAATGGAAACGCCATTTTGTTGGAGAATTTTAACTTTGAAATTATATATTAACATAAATCTACATATATATTGAACGGCATATTCTAGAATAAGGTCTTTCAAATGTACACTTTTTCATTAATAATACGCCCAATAATACAATAAAATAATGTGCTGTTCAGACCATCTCTTCTGCAAGCGTTCAGATGAGGTTCCAGCACCGTATTATAGGGTGGACAGTGGCCTCAGGGCGGAACAATATCAGACAAGAGGAATTGCAATCGTACATTTTTATATGTTTTATTATTTAATTTTACAATTTAATAAATAAATTTTCATATATCATGCCCAAAAAAAAACAAACAACTGTAAGTTTAAGTTTTTTTCTTTTTAAAAATAAATGTTCATCGTTCAAAAATACTCTTCAGTTCAAAGCGTCGGCGACGTCAGATTCAACTACTTGACAAACAATGTAATTAGTACTTGGTAACTTTATAAGTCAATCTAAATTAAAGATTTTTGTTTTCAAATAATTTATCAGCACCATTATATTAATTTAATAAATAAGATTGCAAAATAAACCGCACAACTGAAATGGCAAAGTTGGCTTGAAGCCAATTGCACCAATTCTCTTGGGTGTGGAGTATGAAAACCCTACGAGGGCGTCGCTTCACTGAAGGTGGTTGCAGCCTCGCCCTCGGCTTCTCAGTCAGCCGTGTCCGCACCGCGCCATCACCCTCGAACCTCGTTCTCACCCGCGCCTTCGACCTTGACGTCGCTCTCGCGCTCGCCCTTGCCGGCGCCCTTCCCTTCCCTTCCCTCCTCCCCCAGCCATCTGCTGCAGTGCTCCGAACGCCTCCGCCAGCCATCATTTAATCCACGCGCGAGTGGCAGTGTGCCACGGGCGCCGCGTTCTCAGGCGCTGAGGATCCATGGAGAGGAGACTAGCCGCTGGGAGGGAACATGAAAATGGAACATCACGAACGTAAGAGTGTATTGAAGTACGGACTTCCTTTCTCACTTAAACAAAAACAAAAAAACAAACAAACAAAAAAAGCACGTAGAAGTTCGCAAAAACATCGACTGATCAGAAGAGAACGATCTCCTCGACACTTATGTCTCAATGTGATCTACTATTGAACTTGAAATTCTGAAGCTCAACAAGATGAGCGCACAAGATTGTATTCTCTCCATACACAACGCACAGGTTTTATTTGTTTTTAACAAGTAAATAAACATGTATGTAGAATTTTGTAGAATGGCTGACACATTATAAATCCGGAGGGGCGCGGATTGTCTCTTGGTTTTGCTTTCAGTTCTATTTTTTAACTTTTTTACATTGCAAGTTTAATTGCACGTTTTCCTTTGCTAAAGTATCAATTTATTTGTACAGTGATTACAATGACAACTGCTTTTCTGTCGGGAGAATATTCTTCACAAAAATACTTGCGTAGTTTCTAGAACACATTACATTATCCGCAACTCTCAAAAATAAGTAAATTCGATACAATTTATGAAATTTTGATTTAATTCAGAAATGTGAAAGTAAGCCCTCAGACGTCTGTCGCTGTCTATACATTTATTCGCAGAAGTGTTGTTATTATTCTTCAAAAAAAATTCTCAAGCAAAAATTTGTATATTGTGTATTCTATTACAGTGACAAATTTGTCAGATATCAAGTCCCTGTCAATTCTGTGAAAGAAGATCTACTTGAATCCCTTGAGACCAAAATATCTATCATGTTTAACGAATTTCATCAGATTTCTACTGGTCACCTATTGTTTTTTTTACCTATAATACACGTCAATGTGAAGTACTTCCTGGATACAATTATGAATTGTTGTCATACATGTTGTTTATTATTTGCACAGCGCATAAATTACGTAATTTCAAAGCAGGTGATAGGTGTCAGTCATATCTTCCGTTATTCTCGGTTCTTTTCATTTGTGAACTTGAACATTTCAGTGACACATGACCTATGATGTGTAGGGAATTTCAGGAGATAAAGATATTAGGATAACATATGACTATGAATTACCCTACAGTAGTCAATTCTGAGTCCGGTAGTGACACAATCGCTCTTTTGGCTTGTACCAGCAGTGTCTGCAGCAGTGAGCTTTTGATGCCGTTCAGTTATCCACTGCTCGAGTGGCAAGGTGCGTAAAACATTTGTGTGGCGAGCGCGGCCTCTTTAGGTCCGTGGAATCCGTTTCGGGAACGTTGAAGGGGGAAGGGGGGGTCTCCTCGCGCGTAGACAGAGCGCTCTGGCGACGAGCGACGGAAGGACAGAAAAAGGCTCTGGAAGGAAAGATGAGGGTCCTCCGCATTGTCGAGAATCAGGAACCCTCCCTTGAATGGCGACCTATGTGAAAACGCACTGCTTGGACTTTGATTTTTTTCGAAAATTAACTTGGTATTGAATTATTTCTATTAAGAAGATCTACTGAACGTTATATAATGATGAATTATATTAATCACAGTAGTCGGGATAACAGTGACGCAATATTTTGTCGTTGTTTAAATAGGTAGTTATTTCAGTAAATGTTAAATTAGTAAAAATTACCTAATGGTATTGCTGTATCTATTGTTAATACAATACTGCAGTTTTATATTTATTGCGTTACCTCTTGTTAAAGCTTCAATGGTAGAGAATATTAACATAAAAAGACAAGAGAAAAAAGTGCTGCTATAACAGCACATACTTTCACTCATTATTCCTAATTTTTGCAAATTTCGAAAGTGAAACCATGGAGTTCATCGAAAATGAAACTTGCCCTATTTTTAGGTGTACTTTGCTCTATACAAGGAAACACGAAGAAAAAAATTGGAGCCATTTTTTAGGAAAAAAATAAATTGTCTACTTCTAACAATAATTATGCAAACATTCTACTTGTTTAAAAACGTATGTGACATTTAAAAATCTGCATTTTTAGAACAGATTGCATTTTAGACGGAAATCTTCTTCTTCAGCATTGTATTTTTTCAATTTTTGAAAATGAGACTAGCATTGTTTGTTATACCATTCCTTTGACACATATGAAGGGAATTTTTTAACTAATTGGAGTCGCACATGACAAAATAATTGTTTACAAACTGCTTATATTTCACGCAAAATTACGCAAAAAACTATTTTAAATTATAAATCATATTTTCGAAAAATTGTGGAAGACTTTACTTTAAGATATTCAAAGAACAGGTTTTCTTAGTCTAAGTAACAACTTTTCGGTTTTCCAAAATTTGTCGCGATTTGCTTCGAGATTATTTATTATAATATTTTTCTTGTGATTTGACAAACACTTTTATTTATGAGAGTGATGAAGGGCAGGAAGCATGTAACAAGTGATGCTCCTTCTGAAGATGTCATCATGAAGTGAAGATGACTTCACATTTATTGATAAGTATGTTACTCATTCACTAATGCAATCACTTTATTTTTGGTGAGACTCACGCTTAAGTCTGCTCCTCCGCCTAACGTTTATTGCTATAAAGTTCATTTTTACAAATTCGGTTTGAATTCGAAATAGAAAGAACACATGGAGAACATCATAACGGTGTTTTAAGAGCAGCAAAGTTCATTCCTTTGTTTGGGGAGATCGCTGCGGTTTTTCCGAACGAAGGTTATAATTTTCGAAACTTCAACCAAAATCAAATTATTAGAAAAAATGGTAGATACTGAGCAGGCAAGTACGAATTTAATCCTAACAATATCAAGATGTCAACAGCGCCATGCATTACCAAAGGGGCGAGGGAATCTAGAGCCCACCGTAGATTTTAAATTTTCTGAAGTGTTAGAAAAGTTTGAAAAGTTAATATACTCTTGCATTCAACAATAATGTAATAATATACATTTGCATTCAATTAAACAAATTAACAATTTCTCGCCCTGTATATGAAAAATGTCGATTGTTGCCAACATTAACATTTCAATTTAATGACAAAACATATTACATTTTTATATTAATGAAGACTGGTATATCTCAATAACTAGGTTATGCATTAAGTGTATTATAGTGAGACTTAAAATATTACAAATATTTCCAAGTGTTCTGAATGTTCAGCTTTCGAATGAATAATCCCGATATTTTTATCCACAGGCAAAGACGCTGTAATAACTCAAATTATAACAAAATCATGTTACAAATTTCATTATATTTGGATCAAACTGCACACTATCAATAATATAAATCAGCTTCCTACGAAATCGAAACCAATGAAACAAACAGTTAACAAAAGGCTTTCCAACCCGCTGATAATGATGAGGTTAATTACTCGTGAAATACGTTTGCCGCACGCAAATGAGTAGGTGAAAAGCTAAGCAATCAAGCCATGCAAATTACATTTTGGTGGAAATTGGGTTAGATGCAGGAATGGACAGTTAAATAATATGAAACTATGTTGGCAAAAGGATATTACTGTATATATGTCATGTGTTGAAATTTAAGGGCAAGAAAATAAACTACTTAAAGAAACGGCTGTTTTGTTAAGTACAAGTACCACTAGTATCCTTTGTGCTTCAAGATTTTTGTTTTTCTTAGACTGACTCGTGTTGCATCAGCTCGTGTGTATTTTAGTTTAACCTGCTTCTCTGATGACAGCAGCAATAAAAGAGCCTCGTTAGTTCAATCCTTTCAGTGCAATCAAAGTGCTTCAGTAGTATTTTTGTTGTTGCTATATTATAATATTTTTCTTGAGCAATGCAAGTTCTCTATTTTGGAAAACTATTTTGTGTGGTTTTGTTCAGCAGATTTCTTGCTACTGCAGGCCACTGAAGGCACTGGGTTATTTACTCACATCATTCATTTATTCATTTCAAAACTTAATGTCGTGCGTTTGAAGATATTGTATATTATAACGAGAACAACCATTGTATGCGACTTATTACTGTATACGATTTATACTATTTTATGGATTGGATGGGGAGACATGTTCTGAGTCGAAACACGCTAGGGCCCTATCGAATAGAATGATGATGAAGATGAAGACTTAAAAGTATCTCCCCTCAAAATATTGATATTTTGGAAATTGTTTTCATTTTTTCATGTTTAAGCTCTTAGTATGGCAGAAACGATTTCGTCAATTTACAGTAATCTATATCGACAATAAAGGAGCAAAGGATGGGTGCAGGAAAAAAATGCTCAAATTAAATAATTTTTAACTTTTATGTTAACAGTACCTCTATCCCAAAAAAGTGTATTTCTGACCAAATTAGTAAATGTGTATAAATGACGAATAAAGAATATAAAGTATGAATGATGCGTGAATAAAAAAATTATATATAAATAAGTTAGCAAGAAAGATCCTTAAGAAACATTACTTGGCATTAAAAAATGATGATATTTTTAATAATAATAATAATAATAATAATAATAATAATAATAATAATAATAATAATAATTTTATTCACGTCAGGTATGCCGAAGTGCTATAGAGTAACTGATGAACTGGATTTAGCTAAAATTAAGTTCGTTTTAGTGTTAAGAAAAGCTCCCTCTTTCTCAGCTGCTTAAGCCGTAAGGCAGAATCTTACTCTGTACCCAATTAGGTAAATAAATCCCCGATTCCTCAGGATGTACTGCAGAGGAGAAAACAGGCTTCCTTTCTCCGGGGAGGCGCGGAGGGTTTCAGAATTTGTTTGTGGGCCAAGGGAGCATCAAAGTCCGCGAAATGCTGCAACTATTTCGAACCTCTTTAACTCGCCGTGCATTACGTAGGTCGTTAGAGTACTAGGAAGAGTGCGAAAGTAAAAGGCGGAGGTGGCCGCGGGGGTGGCTGCGCGAGGTCAACGGCCGCGGGCGGGGGCGGGGGCGGCGCGCGTCCCGTTGGAGGCCGCTACCTGCGCCCGCGCACAAAGACGCTGCGCCCGGGCCTCGTGCTTTCTCCCTGGGAAGAAGGAAGGGCCGCGAGGGCCCTCGAGGGCGGTGGCGCAACCGAGGGAGGCCGCCCGCACCTAACGGGACTCGCGTACCTGCCCGCCCACCTGCCGCCCGCCCGCCCGCCGCCTGCGCGCCGTCGGATATCAACAGCAGGGCGCAGCCACGCCGCGCCGAGCCGATAACGGGACCCCCACAAAAACTAACAGTTCTTATTTGGGCTGCAGCGGCCGCCTGCCATTTGCACTTTCCCGCTGCGCGCAGCCGGCGAGGGCCCGCGCCGGCACCCCCGTCCAGGAAGGCCGGAGAAATCGGCCCTTCGCCCCCCGGGCCGCGTCGCCGGAAGGGCGGAGGGCGGAGGGCGGAGGTGCCGTTAGGCCGTAGCAGCCCTTCCGCGCCGCCCTGCTGCCGCGCACGGCCGCAGCACGCGAGCGAGCGCCTTTCAAAGGTCAGCAGCAGCAGCAGCCGCCGAAGTGATCTCGGCGGGGCGCCGGCCCGTTAGCCCAGGGGTCGGCAAACGGGCTCGCGAACCGCGTCGCCCACTCCGCGCGCCCGGCCGGGCACCACGCGAAAACCGTGATAGCGGTCGGCGACGGGCAACCAAAAGCGAAGCGATGAAGAGAACTCTCAGCGCTGAATATGTGCCTTCGGTGCACATTCTGGCCCAGCTGAGAAAACAGGCGCTACAAAAATTGTTAATTTTTCCAACAGCGTTTACGTGGGCGGTGACAATACGGTCATTACGCGGGTGTAATAGCGGGCGATGACAAATATTGTCTATATACGTCACGTTGCGTGTCTCGCCACGTAAAATAAGGCAAATTCAATTCAATTCAATTCAATATACAGAACTCTTTCTTCTTCCGGCTTACGTCATACGGAATATATGAGTGAATTTTGGAAAATCCCGCCAGTTCAGTCTGGGTTCAACTTTCCCTTCATGACTGACAGAATTTTTCATGCACTCTTACTCTCCTTGCCTCGAGAAATTATTTCTCTGAAATACTAATGTGATGTGATCTTCAGATTGCACATTGACTCACTGGAAACTTATGAAAGTGACTTCGATATATTTTTAATTAAATGATGTATAATTGATTTATACATGTCAATTTATTACGTTGTTATTGTTGTGGTGCAAACACGATTCGGGCGTCATTTCCTTACCGTACTCATCGACGTTTTGGTTAAATCGACCTCTTGTGCCGCGTCCCGGCTCTTGGCCTCCCAGGTCTTTGTGCCGCTTTCCGGCTCGCCTGAAATGCTTTCCGCCTCCTCCCAAGCTCCGCTGCCTTGCGCAGTGCACGTCAATGGGGCTAGCAGTACTTCCTCGCACGTGCGACGGGCGCCTTCAACTCTTTTGTCTCCACTTTAGATCACAGTTGTTGTTGCTTTTAATTTCATCATCTTCAATCAATATTAACTAGTGTAATACTGTGCATTAGCAAGACTTTCGTCGAAAATTCCTGACTCAGGTCAATCTTTTGTCTTGTATTTTGGACTATTTCAAAAAGATGTGGTGTTTCTATTTCCGTAATTGTTCATTTGTAAATAGTACTATCGTACAGTGTGCCCAGAAGTCGAAATTCTGTGACCTAAGACAATCACGTGTATTGCATAACTGTTCCATTCCAAAAACAGGTACCTCATGTTCAATGTAACACATCGTGGCGCTATTAAGTGTGACGGGTGCTGCAAAAAACCATCTTAGTCAAAAACTGAAAGTTAACGTTATGTACAAAAAATATTTGTTTTTGTTAGTTTTGTTTCGTTTTTGGTTGTAGGGAACTAAAATCCCAAATTTAGAGTCTCTAGAGATTTAAAAATATAAATTTCGGCTTATATATAGTTCACAATGAAAGGTTTTAGGTCTTGAACTGCATTAAAACAAAAGTAAAAGAATGTTGACCTAGGTGATTTCTGATGGGCCATGCTAGACTTGTGAAAATGTATTTTATCGTCTCGCAAGTGTGGAAAACGCTGTAGTAAAAAACCTTGAATTTTATGCCCAAAAAACTTTTTTTTCTTAGTTTTTGGCTCTAGACCGCTAAAACGGCACGTTTAAAGCTTATAGAACGAAAACAATGTACATTTTGAGGTTAAATATTGGTGAAAATAAAAGGTTTTAGGTCTTGACTATATTAAAACAAAATTTGAAAATATCTTAAGCTGATTATCCAGTGGCGAACGCTTTAGTAAAAAACTCAAACTTTACCTTATGCACAAAAAATGTTTATTTATGATAGTTTTTGGCTGTAAAGCGCTCAAAAGACAAGTTTAGAGCTTGTAACAATGTAACTTTTGTCGGTAAATAACAGCGAGAATAAAAGTTTTCAGGAGTTGAAGTGCATTAAAAGAAAAGTGAAGAATGCCTAGATGTGATTCGCCAGCGTGAACGCATCGCCCTTGGCCGGAGGTGCAAGGTCTGGAGCGAGCGCTTCCGCTGCGCCTGCGCAGGGCCGAGGAGGGGTGGTGGGGAGGGGAGGGGAGGAGAGTAACGGGCCCGGCGCTGCCTCCTTCCGGCCACCGCCGAGGGGAGGCCAAGATGGCGGCGCGCGTAACCCGGATGGGCCGCGAGCGCGCGCGCGGGGTGGGGATTGGGGGCGGCGGAGGCGGCGCGGGCGGCGCGGTCATCGACCCGCGCGGCCTTGCTCCCCCTCCCCCTCCCCCTCCACTCCTTCCGCGCGCCGCATGTAGGCCTCGCGCGCGCGCCTCCCATCGCTTTTCTTCAAAGCGACGCTCGCGCGGCTCCAAAGGACGGTGTGGTAGACATGGCATGTGCCCCGGGCGCCACTTGCAAGGGCCGCTGTTGTCAGTATACCCGCTAAAACACGTAACCTGACAGAAGCGCAAATTCTATGCGTTGCCACGGGCGCCTGAACACCTAGATACGTGTCTGCTCGGTACTCCAACGAAATTCAATTTTCCTAGGATGCAACGCGATTCTTGATAGTTGCTTCTAAAGGGAAGTTGCTGTAAGCAACGCGCGTCATGTGGGACGGTGCGAGGCAGCCCAGTGCAGGGCCATGTGCGTTGGTCCAGTGGCGCTGCGGCGCGGGGGCGGCGCGGGGGCGCGCGGGGGCGGGTCGGGGGCCGGGCGGCAGCAGGCGAGTACCGTAGGGCCTAACGGCTAACGGGCCGGCGCGGTCGTCGCCCCCGTGGATGTGGGCCGGCCGCTGACCCGCGCGCGGAGGCGATGGGGGCGGCGCGCGTCGGCCTTCCGCGCCGCACACGCGCGCCGTGACACACTGCCGCCACTTCGCCTCCGCGCCCACACGGGGCAGCGCTCGCCGCTTATGACATTGCGTTTGTGAAGCGACATCACGTCCCTTGCCGTCGTTCGGTGGTCGAAAAGCGAAATGGCGGGGGGAAGAAATATTTGAAGATACTTCGGAACTGGCGGGTTCATGTAAGGATTTCATATCCAACGAAGGGGGCAGTGAGCACGGTTCTTGCCACCGCTACTACTCTAACCTCCGCTATCGTCTCCACGCCATTCGTATTCTCCACATTTGTTGCCAGAGAGCCAGACATCCAATCTATGAAGAGATGCCACATTTTTTAATCTACCGCGTGAGCTACGATAACTTCAATAAATCATTAAAAAGAGTCATAACTGTAACTAAAATTCCTGGCGGGTTCATGCTTATAACTCCGAAATTATAAGTTCTAGTGATGCGAATGCACAGGAACTACGCGTGTGGGAGACGTGCAGAACCCAAAAGGTTCGTTTATCTGTCATCCATGTCACAAAAAAGTTCTTGCACTATATTGCTTTCTCTGCCACGATAATTTAAAAGATCTTTGACTTCAAAGTATTAACACTTTCTTATAGTAAAACAGGTTCATCCATTTGACTACGAGTATTTAAGTGCAGTTTTCGCCTGCGGTAAGACACTTCGAGTGACAAACGATATTGCGCCGAAAATAGACTCACAATAGAAAGCAACTAGTAGCATTCTGCGGAATTGGAAGCGTGAATCTTTTCCACCTCCCGCCTTTCCCGCCCACCCCTCGGAGTGATGAAACACTTTCTAGAACGAAAAATACTTTGAGTCAACCTGTCCAACTATTATATTTGAATCTCTACGGTTCTCGAGTTCCATACGTACGAGTATCTACAAATTTTCTCAGCTTTTTATGAAACATCTCGGTTTGGGTTAGTTATAAGTTATTCTAGTTACTGAGTGATCGATAACTAATTTTCCCTTTGTTTAACTATATAGAGGCAGGCCGGTCTCATGTCCTGAGTGGAAAATTGAGTTGTGAGGACAATTACTTGACGGCACGTTTTGTTCGGCACGTGATCCTGAGTAGTTCGTAATTTCTGCTGTTCTTCGTGTGTCTAGTTTCTTTAAGTATTTAGACGCCTTTCCATCTAGTCTGCGAAGTGAGGTTATGTGTACTAAACCCTACCCCGGAGTGGAGGTGAAGGCCTTTGTTGCAACCCGGAAATGTGCCCGTCCTGGGAGCACTTCCAAGGGGCGAGGGTGAGGTGGTGAAAGGATGATTCACTGATGTGTCGGGACACGTCAACTGCTAAGTTCATTACGCCCGTTTACGTTGTGTGTTTTATCTCGAGATGCGGCAGTGTTCCTCCTCCGCTGGAAGGTAAGATCCGGCGTCGACCTACAGGTCGATATTCCCCACCCGGGAGAAGCATCTACGCTTCGTATTTTCATGCAGAAGTGTAGTGTATATGCGCGTGTGTGTGCGTAAGGGGTGAGGCTAGGATAAGGAAAAGGAAGGGAAGTTCCCGCACAGTCCTTGGCTCGTGTGTGACGGAGCGGCATTTGCCTGGTGTTGATCGACCACCGAAAAGTATCGAGCCAGCCGCCAGAATTCCCCTCCAGACGGCAGCTGAATTCGACCTCGACCGCCGCGCGCACTCGAACCCGAGGCCCAGAGCGCTGCAATGGTGGCGGACCGGCGGGGCCCAGGGCGCAAGACGAGAGTGAGCGGGGGGCGGGGCGGCAGGCGGCAGGAATGCCGTGCGGCGGCGGAGGGTAACGGCGTGCCGGGTTCAACGACCGCGCGCCGCTGCTGACACACATCGCGCGCACTGGGTCAGCCGCCGCTCCGCCGCTGCCGCCGCCGCCGCCGCCGCCGCCGCAGCCTCTGCCGCAGGTGCCGCCGCCGTCGCCGCGTTCGCCGCTCGACGCGCGTCGAAGTCTCCAGAACGCTTCCTTCCCAGCGCCGCCCTTGGGAACTCAAGGGAAATCACTCAAGGCACCACCAGGCAGAATGCACATTTTCAACCACATGAATATATTTTGGGGATAGGTTCTGGAATTCAGGGCCCTTCCATGGCTCTAGGAACAACCAGGCAGAATGTACATTTTCAGCCACATGAATATTTCTTGGGGATAGGTTCTGGAATTCAGAGCCCTTCCGTGGGTCTAAGTTCTTTAGCTGCCGATACAATTTGGCTGTTTCGAAAAATTCACACTTAAATCTTTGCGTTTTCCATTTTCTGTAAAACATTCCGTTCCCAAAAAAATTAAATTTCACCTTTACTTTCCTGCATACTACATACGTAGTATCGAGAAGGTTATGTAATGATTCGGCGGAAATCAGCGATTTTTCGGAAGAAAAATTATACTGTAGGTTTTTGGTTTGTGGGTAATTCTTATTCCTACATGAAGTAAGTTCTAGCACGTTGTGCAGTTAGAATAAGCGTTTTTTATTTATAAAAAACTACATAAAGAATTTGTAGTAGAGTATCTCTCCCGTCGTTTTTATTTACATTGCAGGAGTTTTTATATATTATTGCATTTAAAATATGCATGTAGGAATACGTTTTACTGTTCTATAATAGTCTTGGTCATATTTTAATTCTACTATTAGAGAACCAAAAAATTGAGAAATTATCAAAAAAGGTCTTTTGGGCTTACGTAGCTGCTTCGAAGAAGGTAGGGCAATACCGGAGGTATATACTGGCTCATAAGATTACAAAACCAAATACTACCGGGATTAATATCCAGATATCGTATTTCATTTTTCATATCGTATTGGTTTGTGAACAAAAAATGTTCAAGTAATGTTCTTTTTGACATGCGGATGCAATATTTTCACTGAATCACTTTCTGACAATTCTAATACAAACAACGACTCCATCACGGCTCCCCCATCCCTCATTTCCACAACCTGCACCTGCCACTCTCCATCCCTTGACTCCGCGCATGGGTTATGCACTTGGCGGTTTTCTAGAATTGGCTGGTCAATGCGAGGGACGAGCCGTGATCAATATTCTCTGAGATCTACTCGAAAGGTTATAAATAACAATGAGTATTATCACGTTGACTGCAAGTTCGAAAAAAGAAATGAAAGTATAAAGATTGTAGAAAATTAAGCATAATTTATAAAAAAAAATCAATTCTCGACAAAAAATATTGATTCATTTTCATTCAAAATTCCCACCCCATGATAATTTATTAAATATGTGACTATCTTCTCCTCCTCCTCAAGATTGGTTCTACGAAACATACTTTTGACACGTCAGATTGATGTAATATATATCGGTATGTTTGTATAGGAATTCTAAGTTAAAATTTCTCTCACATAGCGAAGAAAAGCCCAAAATTCCTCAAACGATTTTAAACTACTTATAGGGGAAAAAACCTGTCAGCTTTCAAAATTCTACAAGTCAAAAATTAACCTTACAGTGACGATTCGTGGGAAATATTTGGTCTACGTAGAATATTTTTTACTGGTGCAGAAGATCACTGACGTCATTTGCGCTCATTGGGCGTCAGCCCCGAAGAAAGTTTTCTTTCTGGAAAAGGCTTTCCTTCTGGAGAAATGTAGCGTTCTCCACTAGCCCTAACGTCTCTCTGGATGAGTCACATTCTGAATATACTCTCCGTTCTTTCTAGAAGATGATTTATCCATCGATTCACAAGTGTTTTCCCATTCCTTTCAATCCCACCCTGGAGGTTTCCAATGGTTATTTCCGAAATCCACTCCTGTTTAATATGTTAACGTTTTAAAAATATTTTGTACGGGATTGCGTATAAGATCTTAGAACCAAGCTATACACTCCGTCGCGCGCTACAAATCGATCCACGGTTTTTGATTTCTTATGTTTGGATTTCCATGGTGATACAATTTTGAAAGTATGTTTCACTTGTTGAAATAAATGTTCACATCGTTAACAGTTGTTATCGAGACACTGAGCATTTCAATTGTATTAAAGTAAAGAGTATAGGGTTTCAAATGATCTTTGGTCTTCAATTATGCTATTCACCTCACCGTCAAAACTACAAAACGCAAGGTTTCATGATAGTTTGTTGATAATAAGTACCAACAAGTACAAACACGTATAAATTATAAGCTATATAATTATAGTATAAAGAATGCCTCTTTTGCGTCTATTTAACAGTTAAAGATTTACTTGCAGGTCCGTGACGTTACTAGTAGGGTTGGGAAATATACAGCTCCAAATTAATACCGTCAAATACTGTTGGTAATTATAGTATTTTTCATTTCAATGACGCAAGAGCAAGATATCAAATATTTTTAACTAATAATTATTAATTTTAATTATTTTTAATCAACAACTATACATTTTTAGTAGTTATTAGTCAACAACTACACATTTTTTAAAATTCATGACATCATTTAAAGATCTAAAATATTGAGGGATACATTGCTTGAAAAAAGGAATGTCTGCCTTTACTATTGTAGGTGTAGGCAGGATTCAAATCATTTAAACTTTCGCAATTTTCAAACTTTTAGAGGTTTTAAAGAATATCAGAGCAGTATGATGTTTCTAAATACACTTTCTTTTGTTCGAAAAATTGCAGCCATTTTGCATAAAATGTTGATAACACAAGAGCGTCATGTGAAGTACTTCCAAAATTTAAATATCATCTCTGGAACAACCCTTTTGCAGGTTACTACTTATGTAATTACCAAGTTTCAGAGCAAAAGATTCTCCTCTGACAGAGTGACAATTCTTCCATCCGTCCCGACAGACATCCCGATTTTCGGATTCATAATCGCACTATCTCCTCTGCACTTGCACCAATCTCCACCATCTTAGGAATACCGCTAATAGATATTAATGCAGATCTGTTTGCGAAGTCGCAGCTCAAAAGAATCGTACACACGGAATCCACAACCGAAATTTTGCTTTCATATTGTTGAGTCTATTCCAGTACTTTTGCTGCCCACTAGGCAGGAAAAGTAAAAATATGTAAGGGCTTGCTTTAGCCCCATGGGAGCATTGGCGGAAGCAGGGGGAACATGACCCTTTCGAAAAGTTTTTGGCTTTTGTTTGTTTCCTTCCGTTCTTTGGCAAAATTGATTCAAATATTTATTTATGTTATAATTGTGTAATTGTTTAAAAAATAATATGGTATAGTATCATATATACACTACAAAAATAAAATATAATGTAATAAGTGTGCTTATTAACTAACGAAAATCTATGGTGTCCCCCCGCATAATCGTGTGGAAGGGCCATGGGGCGGGCGGGGGCCAGGGCCGCCTGTGTTCCGCCGCCGCTCGCGTGCGCCCCAGAAGCCGTCGCCGGAGTTCAACGACCGGCACTCGCACATTTTCACTGCCACGGCCAGGGCAGCGGCGTAGCGAGACCGGCGCAACAACTGCACTGCACCGCCCCCCTCCCCCCGCCGCCAGGGGCCCCGAATGAGGACACGCAATAAAGCTGGCGTTCCTCAAGAAAAATTATTTTAAGATATCTCCATAAGTGGTTCAAAAAAAGGGGTAATAAATTACTTATTTGCAAATCAATGAATTGAGGTTGTGCCTTGCTCTTGCTGCAATGGAATGTGGGAGAATTATTTAAAAAAACGAAAACAATTACGAAGATTTGACTGGGTACCCACTGAATGAATTTACACTCATCGCAATCAGCAGTGGTAGTACTTGTCCGACATCTACCGCACGACCGGGAACCATAATGAGAGCAGCACCAGTCTTTTTACTGTCTTTTACTGTATAAAACAAAAACGTTTCGAGTACGGTTTTCGAACATATATTAATAAAAAATGTCTATCTTCAATATTGTACTCGTAGTTATAGGAAGACGCCGAAAAAATTTTGAGTTTGCAATTTTTGAAAAATCACGGACTCTAACGAAAATGAGACCTCTTCGGCGTCCCTTACTGTATCCAAAGTCAAAATTTAATAAAGAATTAGTGATAATTTTTTGAAAATTTTGAAATTGCCCCAAGAGCTTTATGAGAAGTATCCCCCAAATTTAAAATGTCGGTTTCAAATTCAAGGAGTCACGACATCAGCTAGATCGATTGGGGAATAATGGATAGAATCGGTTGAATGGTTTTGTCGCTAGCGTTGTCACAGGCACACAGACGGACCGACGTTTCACCGAGAATCGATCTTTCGGAATGAACGACCCACAAAACGTAGATTCCCACTACACAAAGTTTTAGAGGAAGTATTTTACTACATACAGGAACACTATTTATTAATTTTTTCGTTACCAGGGCCTGGCTGTTTTCTTTCGAAATGTTGCCGATTTCCGGTACACGTTATAAGGCCTCCTATGTTATAAGACTGAATGAATACAGGAACAATTGGAATTGTTTGTGTTTCACAAGATACCTAACTTGATTTGTCGCCTTCATGTAGTTTGCAGACGAAAAAATTCACTTTCAAAGTAGGGGCCCAAGATTAAAAAAACTCGCTATCACAAAATGGAGATTGATTTTTTTGCGGATCAAATCTAATTTATAATAAAATGAGCACGTCTTCTATAAATTAGCTCCAAAACTCCAGAGTTTGCGTTAGCTAACCGCGGTTACAGTCCTCATTTGAATCTTCTGAAGCGGGGGCTCCGAGAATATAGCTACGCCACTGCTCACGGCAAACACACAAAGTTCAAGGAAAATATTCTCCCCTCGAACGTTCAAGTGTATGAAAATTTCTCAAAATAAAATCTCACCTCATTCAGAACGAAAAGCGTGGATAGAAAGTAAAACTAGGCCGCAGGAACGGAAGCTTGTCTGAGCGTCCGCCGGGAGCGCTGCGAGAGAGTAAACTTGGGCCTCGGCCGCGTGGCGGCGCGCCGGTCGCCTCCGCGGGGTCAATGCCCGAGCGGCGGCAGTGCTGGCGGCGGCCGTGGCCTCGGCGGCGGCTGACGGAAGCCATTGGCGGAGCCCCCCTCCCCTCGCCCCGCGCTGGACTTGGCCCAGAAACAGAGTGACCCAATGAGCCTGTTCGCGCCCGGCGGCCGACGGCGGAAGAGAGCGCTGCGAGGCGCTGCTCACTTGTCGCCGCGCGCGCAGCCCCCCTTCCCTCCGCATCCAATCGGCCCCAACTCCGCAAAGCCACCCATATACCCATTCTCACTTGTACACAAGACTAATCTCACATCCAGAGACTTGCAAACCAGACCGGCCGAAAGCGTTTACAAAGGACGATTCCCAAACCATCCTCCATCGGAACCAGTGATCTTTATTACGACCTCGGCGTAAGCTCTAGAACTTCATACATCTTCAGATTTATCAAAAAACTCTCAATTTCAAAATCTCGTCCCTTCCAGCGAGGGAAATTAACCCTAGAAAGAATACTTGTTGGCAGGAAACTACTCGGATTTTTGTTATCCACCTTAACCCTTATTAGTCTCAGTCCTCCAAATTATTCTCAGGAAGTTATTATTTTAGAAACATTTGTTCTAAAACAATTTATCCAGTAAAATCAAACCCCCTGCAAAAAGTTTGTACACCAGTAAGCAAATAAATTACAAAAAAATATCACCAAAATTTCGCAACTCGGTGGCCAAGATAAAAAAAAGTATTTTTTAAAAGGAGGATGAGACGCCACGGTAAAGTTTTCTCCTCAGTTACCAATTCCTCTGCAGACTCATTCTTCCTGTCTGTTGTTTTTGCTGTCAAATTTTCTTCCTGTTATTCCTTGATAACATTTCACAACATTACAGTATAAGGGAAAATTCCCTCTTCTGCCGCCTCGTCGGTTGAATTCTAAATGAGCAGAGTGCTTCTTTTGCGTCAGACATAAAACTGTGCCACAAAATAAATCAAGTTGCTGGAGACGACGTTGAAAGGACGTTTCAGCAGTAGTTTGAGTCAAATCCAGAGAGGTTTCAGCAATATCATGTAATGAGAATTTTCGGAGGATGATAAAACACGCTGCAACAACTGTGATAAAAATGTCATTAACCGTGAAGTGACAGGTTTGGTTAGAGACTATTAAGATTGGTTAGAGACTAGTAAGATTGAGCGCTTCGAGCTTGAAAACAATCTAAGATTTATGAGAACGAGAAGCAGCAAGTCAGGAGCTTCTTGTGCAACTCGTAATACTAAGGAATTGCATATAATAATATTACCCAATACTGCTTATTTTTTCTTTTTAAAATGTATTCAACTGCATTTTACCAGATTAGAAATGAATGTAATGAATGGGTAAAATTAATTTTGTTCTTCATTATTTATGAATCTTACCTTCGCATTTTAGAATAAATGTCACAAGATGATCAAACAAATACAGTTTATTTACGAGTAATTGTTTAATATTCGCAGAAAATATACTAATTCAGTTAAAAGGGCATTTATTGCTCAAAGGCTAAAATTAAAAGGATTGATTGAACTTACACACCATCCCGAAGTGGCAAGAAATTCCTGAATACATTTCGTGTTTAGAGTAAGAGAGATTTTTCTTACGGTTTTTCGTTTACTCTACGTAGTTTATAGAACAGAACAGTATTGTAATTGCTGCACGTCTGATTAGAACAATTTGAGAAAAGTATTGCCTTTGAAGAAGGATGCAGGTTAAAAAATACTTCAAAAACATCTTTGTATTTCCCTACTAGATTGCGGCTCAAACGCGTATTTGAATTTTCCCCAATAAATGTGAGCTTACTTGAAAAGTCAAGACAAGAGAGAGTAACTTTTAAGAATGAGTTACATCTGCATTTGAGAAACTTTATCAAATACGTTCTCACTATTTCTAATGACATAGTAGCCTACTAATAGGACAAGACAAATAACAAACTGACTTAAATATACTTTTTAACTGGCATCAAAAATCGAAAATAACTATTAATTCTAAGAAATATCAAGCAATACAATTTTCACTAAAATTTTAAAACAAATAGTGTACTTTTTAATTTTAAAATAATAAAGCAATACATTGGCTTCCGTATAAAACTGTGACCTCGTAATTAGGACAACTAATTGAATGAAAGTTGGGAAAAATCATAGTTTGAAAGACGAAAACAATATATTTATTAAAATTTTAAAATCATATCCGTTAATAAATAAAAAATAAAATAAACTTAGAATCATTATTACCTCCAGGTATATTATTCATCCCTCTCCTACGTACGCCTGACATAGATAGGGAGGCACAGCCCTTTCCAATTGAAAAAAATACAAATTTTTGAAAATCAATTTCTCTGATGAACATTAAAAGCTCTTTGATTCATTTGTAACGATTAGATTTGTCAAGAACTTTCGGTTGTTTCATTAAAACTTTGGTGCTGTTAATTATATCAAGCTAAACACAAAATATTCAAGTTAAAATATATATTAACTCATATTAGAAAGTGGATATTAAAAATAGATAAATTATAGTATTTAAGTTCCAGGTCCTTCAATGAAGTTAGCCCTGTAATATTCATATGTAATTGTAAAATTATAAAAAATTGTGATTTACATATGTATTAATACTGCATAGAAAAGAAATTATATATACATTCAAATCCTAAAAAGTCTGAATAAGTCGAAAAAGGTCTAATAAACTGTTTTAAAAAGTTTCTGTATTTCTTACTAATTCTGAATCTTCCTAACAATTAACACGTAAGAAATGCGTGCATTTTGGGAAACTTTAGCAGTATGGGCGGACAATTGAAAAAAAAGGATCTATTCCAAAAAGTTTCTACAGATTTTCTCAAAATCTTCAAACGTTCTTTACATTTTCCAAGGTAAATAAAATGCATCGAAGTAAAAAGTGCGTTGACAGTATTAAAATGAAAAAAAAATCCGAATGGTTTCAAGGGCCTGCTAATCTGGAGTAACAGGGAGCGACGTGAGTAGGGAGGGAGACCGCCTTATGCCCGAGGCAGTGAACGCCTGGCGGAGTTAGGCTAAGCCCCGTCACAGGGCGAGCGAGGGCTCCGTGTCTCGGCCCAGCGGCCCTACCGACTTCCTCGCGGCTGTTCTTGCCGCAGCCAGCGGACACACGGCTCAAGTTGGAGTGTTAGTTGCCCTTCGTTCGCAGGACCTTCTGATCGCTTCAACAAAACAGCAAATGGCCGCTCACTCGAATGGCCGCTCACTCGAATGGCCGGACCAATTTTTACTTTCTCACCCTTACAAAGGTATTACGTAAGAAGAGAAGGTTATGTAATCGTACGCCGGACAACCGCGAATTTTCGACCGAAAAACTCTTATTGCCGGATTCTGGTAACGATAAAGTGGATAAATCCTGTTCCTAAATATAGAAAAGTCCTCTAAAATGTGGTGTAGCCTGAATCTCTGTTTTATGGGTCCTTGATACCTGGAATCTATTGACTGTAAAACGTCTATTTATCCGTCTATGGTCAACGCTAGCGCCGAAACCATTCAGCCGTTTTTGTACAAAATTGATTTTCCTTGGTCGATCTGAACAAAATCGAGACCTCGAGTGTTTCAAACGGTTATTTCGATTTTGACCTTTTTTTACATGAAGGGAGCATTCACGTTTTAATGCTGCCCTCATGTTAAGGCAGTAAGAAGGCAGCTGAGCAAGAAACGAGTAGAATCCCTAGAGACAGGGAGCAGCACAACAGCCACCCCGATAATCCTCTCACCTCAAAACACAATCAGGCAGCATTCAGGAATTGAAGAGAAACGATAACAATTGAAACCATTATGAAGATTTGAAATGATATTAATATTATTTTCGAATAGATTGTTAGTTCTCAAGACACATAATACAGAGCAGTTCGAAGGTTTCTGAGATCTGGATATAAAATGGCTGTGTGGCGGCTCAGAAAAATGCGCTGTTCTGTGGATTCAGGGCCTCTCCAAAGCGTCTGCGAGCAGCTCTCCGACGGTCAGTAGCGAAACATTGAGCTGTGACTTGCGGCGGTCTAATGGCGATGCATTTAGTGCTCTACCGGGATATATACTCAGGGGGAGAAGGGATGATGGAAATTAAATAAAATAGAGGGCAGCAAGACGTCTTCAAATGCCTTTGACGATTTTCATGCCTTTCATAAATAATAGTATGAAGACAAGTCCTAATAAATACCTTGGTACTTCAGGATTTAAATCGTTTCCTTAGTCATTCCATCTTCTGATACGATCGAGTATTTTTTTGACTGGTGACAACAAGAGGCAAAACAATTTCGGGAGGTCTGTTAAATTTTCTGATTCAAACATTAAAGGATCGTTAAAACATTCACTCATCAGGAGGAGAGCGACTTCACTTGTATGCCACCGACGAGATGTGCTGCCATGACCTCGTCGCTCCCATGACATTCAAACATAAACATCTGTGAAATGTCTCTTCTTAATATTGATTTAAATAAAAAGATATATTAGCTCAACTCCTGTGTATAAAAGTGCGTCATTTCACACTTACTAATTTCCATTCTTCAATGAAATATGAATATTTTTATTGCACGCATTTTAAGCACTAGTTAAATCTAATCTATCTGCCTAGAATAGTCTATGACAACTCATTAAAAACTACGAAAGAGATTTCGCATCCTCCAATTATATTTTTTGTTTCAGATTGTTCCACCGGAAGATGCGGTTACACACAATCAATTAGTTCGCAAGAAGCTCTTAACGGTGAGTTATACTTTTTTGTATCCATTAAAACAGTAGTCAACACACTAATATTGTCTAACGATGACAATACTTGGAACTGTTGATAACATTTTTAATTGAAGACGACTAAGTAACTAAGTAAAGCTTCAATTTTGCTGTGATTGGGAATTTCGTAAAGAGATGTAGAGTAATGTACATTCTCATTTTCATTTCCGATAATTGTGAAATCATAGTATAATCGTACGTTCGAAGTCAATTATATTCCATTCGCAAAGAATAGGCGTAACTTGCCGTGGCAAACGCTTCATAATGTAAGCCGAAACAGAAAGAGTATATTGTGTCACCGTAGGTGTTTGAGTTGTGTGATAGAGGTTACCTCGGAAATAACACGGTACCATGCCAGAGTCAATCACATCCTTCTATTAACACAAGTGTTACCACGGGGGCCAGAGGCCCATATGTGATTCATTGATTACTTATTATTTCATCTTCTTACAACTACTGTATTGAAGATAAATATTTTTTTTAAAACGACTGTTATTATTTGAATATTTTGATTGAATTTATTCGGTTCTTTTTATACTTAAACAGTCACTTCAATTTGCAGCACACATCAACAAGCTAAGAAATTAGAAATTTTACATTATATGAAAATAATTTTGTTAAAGGACCTCCCACTCTCAAAGATAAAAAATGGCAAATTTATTATTATGTACTATTTACAATATGTACACAAAGGCAACGATTCGGGGATCATTTTCTCCCCAACTTCAGGCTATTTTTGTGATGTCCAAATTGTTGGTATTTATGTGTTGAGTTAATTTTCGTGTTCAAAATTTAATTTGTTTCGTGTGGGGTATCGCACGAGACTAACGGGCATAGATTTGATCAAATCTGTGAGGGTTAATGTGACCTGAATTGAAGCGAGACGTTTAGAGTATCGGCTGCGGCGCCTGCTTGTGGCACGCGATTCAATTCGCAACACACTCCTGTGCGGCGGGTTGCGTGCGCCCCTGCCGTGCCTACTGTGCCGCTGGGGCGTGCGTACATTTTGTAAGACCTAGATTATACAA
The DNA here is from genome assembly GCA_038098605.1 of Gryllus longicercus. Classification (NCBI taxonomy): domain Eukaryota; kingdom Metazoa; phylum Arthropoda; class Insecta; order Orthoptera; family Gryllidae; genus Gryllus; species Gryllus longicercus. Next base: position 1,485,505 of record JAZDUA010000185.1, read on the forward strand.
CCCGTGGATTTCAATTTGGAATACATGTACTATGTACCAAACACGTTCCTAGAAGTTTCGGAATATCCAAGCAGAATTGCATACTCTTTGCACTTGCAATCGCAGTCAAAAAGTGAAATATTTCGTTATTTTATGTACACGTTGCGATTATTTTTCAATACATTTCCAACTGATCCCTTATTAGAAAATTTATCTTGAAATCAGCGACAATGGGAATAAAATGTAATCTTGGAAGTGAAGAACGCTTCAATTATTTTATGTACACGTTGCGATTATTTTTCAATACATTTCCAACTGATCACTTATTAGAAAATTTATCTTGAAAGTAAAGAACGCTTCAATTATTTTATGTACACGTTGCGATTATTTTTCAATACATTTCCAACTGATCACTTATTAGAAAATTTATCTTGAAATCAGCGACAATGAGAATAAAATGTACCCTTGGAAGTAAAGAACGCTTCAATTATTACCTAATAAATCGAAGAAATGTAATCAAGCGATCATTGTTTTTGGACTGGAGAAGAATAAGAGCGTAATTTCATTTATTATGAATTTTGGCTTGGTAATTTTCATACTTGAAATGTGATAAATTTTTCCTAATTTGTTCATAAAGAATAAAGATTAGAAACTTCAGTACAACAATGGTAATGATTGCTTAATTTTTAAGAATGTTGATTAGTAACTTAGTGAAAAAATTCAATAGTTTCAAATAAAATATTAAAATCTGTGCTAATTGGTTTCAATCATCCCCTAATCAAGGGCAGTATGAGGAAAATAAATGTCTTTCCCAATATGTATCTTTAGGTACCTAAAATTGAATAAAATTAACAAGCACGCATTTGGCAAATAAGGAAACAACATTACATGAATCTATTGCATAAACAATATTCAAAGTATGTGCATGTAACAATCAACAACTTTTTCCGAATACCAAAACAATTACATTATGCGATGTAACTAAATAAAATTGATATATCTTACTTGTGCGGCTGCTCGTTGCACTGTTCTATGGCTGTGAATAAAGGCATCCAGACCCTTAGGCACCTGGACTAGCAAGACGTAGTCCCTGTAGGTGAATTAGTAGCTCAGACGCTACATCACTCTTTGCTCTGGTTTATTGCAGAAAATACCAGTCACAGAGGGAAAAAATCAGTTATAAAATTGTTTAGAATACCATTTCAGAGTAGTAGAGAATGTATAGTTGTCTACTCGCCCATAATAGTAATTACTCACTCGTAGAAATTGCGTCACTCGCTATTACGTCGCTCATGTCATAAACATCAAGCCGTGAATAATAGCCATCAATATAGTCGATACAGAATAAACTATGCTCTGTGGGTTCATCCCCCGACGTAATGACTGTGAGCAGAAACCAGCGGGTAACAATTTCGCGAACGGTCCGTAGTTTTCTGTTATTGTTGTTGTTGTTTTTTCGATTAGACGAATGCTCGAGCAGTACTCTAAAGGCGTCTCCACACATTCGGCACTCGCCGAGCAGGGAGCTTCTGCTCACCCAATCACGAACAGCCGATGTGTTCGGCAACTGTTCGCTTCCCTCTATGTGCCCAAACGACCTACACGCGGTGGGTAGGGCGAGCACCGAATGTTTGTCACTTGGCAAATACAATCAATTCATCCCCACGACTAGGGATTCGGCGAGCGGTTGCTCGCTGTGCGCCGAATAGCGAATGTGTGTGTGTAGTCTACGTACGATGCAGGCTGTGGATCACGCGCTGTCTCGCCTGTCTCATCCTTTTCCCGTCCTCTCCGCTTAGACCCACTGAGACGGGCTACAGGACCGCGCACGTCGAGAGCCCAGGCGCGAGCCGACGCTTCGTCCTGTCTGCGGCGCTTTCTGGAGGGGAGCTGCCCCGTCAGCAGATAGCAAGCACTTGGCGCGGGGGAGGGAGCAGCCAGCCGCGAGGGCGCAAGCGCGCGGGGACAGGCGAAAATGCCCTAGGGCGCCCTATGCCGAAGCCAAAATACAAAACTGAATTCCTAATTAAAGATGAATTGCTTTGCTTCCTAATCAACCAATATAGCTATGATACTCGGACGCAAACCTCTTCTCGCGACGCTTAATTGCGAATTATTTACAAGTGTCGTTTCAGGTAGCAAAGTGAAGGAATTGTACATGGTAATTGTGCATTTCTTTTTCATCACTATTTTCGTTTTAAGACGCATAAAACACCCTTCCGTTTAACAAACCATTTTGCGGTGAAAATATGTTTTCCGAAAAATTGGGGGAAATTTCTTTTGCTTTGGGAAAGAAGTGTGAGACGATATTGGTAGAATTGAGAACAGAAATTATTGTTGACGTTCACGTTTGTTGTGACAAGTTGACGCGCATTCCATTATTAGCGAACGTGTACGCTATTTTCGTACTCTGACAGAACGCTCAGGGGGTCCCCTTCAGAGAATCTTATTGCGAAAATATTGGCGTACAAAGACGTCGTGTGGGAGGATCACGTTCCGTTGGCATCCGAGGGGAAGTGTTCGAGGGGAAGCGTTCGAGGGGAAGCGTTCCAGGGGAAGCGTTCGAGGGGGAGTGTTCGAGGGGAAGTGGAAACAGCGCATGAGAGTCGCTTGCGGGCGCTGTGCCACGCGCAGCCATTTTGTGATCCCCCGCACGTGGGGCGCTGGATGCAGAAGGCCGCCGTCGGGCATCGATCGCCCACCCCCGCGCACGAGAGCGGGGGCGGCGGCGGGGGCGGCCTCTCCTTGCGATACAACAAAGGAACCGAATCGCGCCCTCACGCGCAGCGAAAGGCTCACGCAACACACACACACACACACGCCGCAGCGGTCGACGCCCGGCTCCGAGGCCTGCGAGGCCGAGCGGAGTCAAAACATCGAGATCTACACTCGTGTCAATCCAGAACAGAAAACAGTAATGTCATAGGCTTCCGCGGCCAGAGTCATGATCTGGGTGACGGCGCGTCGAAGGCTGAGATGTCGACGACGTTTCAACCATCAGATCGTGGTCTTCTTCGAGGTTGTAGAGCCTGAAGTGCCACACTACAGCTCTGAAAAATACCACGTTATGATGATCAAAGCACCAGCACCTCAGACTTTGACGCTGCGACATTCGGGCAGCCAACACCAATATAAATCAGTGTTTATTATTGAACATAACATTACAACAATGAACCGTTTCATTCAATAATGAGATATTAAGATGAAACACTGATACTTATAATTTCTGTGCTATGTAATAATAACTCAGAAAGAGGAAATTAATCGGCTTGTTATTTAATCTATTGAGGCCCTATAATAACTAAACAAGAAATGGCGATCCATGGCAACTCAAAACATCACCAGAGCAAGTACAATTCGTTTTTCACATTAAATAAATTAGTGGTGCTACAAGAGCGCATTCTGGCTGCGCTGATTTGAATGATCGATCGGCCGGGGGTGCCTAGCCTAAGGCTCTTGGGCTCGCTCTCCGTACTCGAGCACTGTGCGTTGTTAACGTCCGTGGCATACACAATAATTTATAATCTACCTAATGTATTAAAATAGTATTGGTCGTCTGTATTATTATCAAATTTTCTTCCTGTAATTCCTTTTCAAAATTCCGTTCAAAAGAGAATATGTATCGACATTCAATTGTTTTTTCCCCTCGTAACTATGTTTCTATCCTGGGAAGTTATGTAGTGTTAATCGAGTCCCGTATCAAAAACAATAACAAACAAGAGGTTATACGGCAGCACGCATTTTCTCGCATTATTAGCAACGGTTTCGTAGATAATATTTATGAACCCGCAAAATAGTATCTAACCAATAAAAATGTATTTACCACACTTGAATTCGATGGCAGGTACTTAGATTTAGATTGCGGTTCACATTACCCCTACACTTAGTCTCACAGCTAAAGAAGACACACTGATGTTGATAGTAGTTAATACGAAGATATGTATTATTATTACACTAAGATGTGTATTTATAAAACGTATTGCGAAAGATATTATAGGGAGCAACGTGGTAGTTAGAACGCGTGTATTCTAATAACTCCTATTGACTCCAACCAAAACAGTAAAAATTCAACTTAAACAAACACTTGTGTTAAATAACATTATATTTTGATCTAAATTCGCATCATAAATAATGCCAATAATCTTGGTTAAAAAATGTTGAAACCTTACAAAAACAGTTCATATACCTCCTACCCCAGGTAATCCTAGTGTTAATAAAAACAAAAGTTGTTGACTGGATATATTTCCCACGATCAAGTATTTCAAATATGAGGAGAACCTACTTTTTGATTAACTTCTAATTACGTAAAAGCTAGCTCAAGTGAGCAACAAACCCAGAAAAAACTTGTGTATGTTGTCATTGGCAGCACAAATTGGCATATATTATTGAATTTGTCAACACTTGCGACTTGTACTGCGGAAGACCCGAGAGGGAGCATTAGACACCTACGCGAGCCACTAGTTCCCACATTTCGAGGGGGCTTCTCTCCTCAGGGTGCGGCACATGAGTAATGCCTCTTATCACCTGCCCTGCGGGGGTACAAGCACACCGTAGGGCTGGCATTCTGTTCCGCCCGCACGCAATCCCGCGTCCCGAGAACCGCGGTACGCGCGTCTTCCCAAGGGCTGAGGTGTCCGTCTCGCCAGCGCCAGACTACCGATCTCCGGGTTTGTGCTGGGGCCGTTTGCGCCGCTCATCGCCAGCAGCTCGTACCCCCTCAATATCCGTGTGAGTCGGCCGCCGCCGCGACGAAGGCAAGAGCCCAACCAGGGGCCACTTCGGAGCCCCCGGCGCGTCTGCTCACTGCGGTCTTCGGCTGCTGACGATGCATCACGCGGAATGTGCGGCCTGGGCGCGACTCCAACCCCCCCCCCCCAAACGGGGGTCCTCTGCGCGGGGCCGAGAGGGCACCGAAGAGCGAATGTTTGTGGAGCAGCGCCCGCCGTGCCAGCCGCCGCCCGATGCAATTCGATTCGTCGCCATCAGATAGCGCTGCCGCGGCAGGACGCGCCCTCCGCGCTGTCGCCGCGCGCTCCGCCCCCCCCTCCCCCCCCCCCCCGTGTCACTCGCGCAATCACCCTGGCGCTAATCAATGCTTGCTTGTTTTGGGGAGGTTGCGGTTTTTTAAGACGCTCTAAACTATTCGTTTTCTTTATGACGAGAAAGCTTTTTGATCCAAATCCAGTCCAATTTATCATAAGTGTGGGTTATATATTGAGACATTACAGCGTTATTGGCTGTGGGTAAGAAAACTATTCGGATTATTCAAACAAAACATAAATATTTCTTATACTTTTTGGAAGAACTTGTAATAGTTTAAGGTCTTAGTATAATATTTTTGAATACTTTACTATGTTACGCGTAAACATCGGCCATTATTTCTCATAAATACAAATATTGATGAGAAAAAGTTGATTTTTTGTAGTTCAAGTGACAGAAATCATTATTTTTTGTTTAAAAAATGCACATGTTTATCATTAGTTATATCAATTTATTAATTTATCAAGCTCGTCAAAATGAATAAAATCAAAAATTTTTCTAGTGGGCTCAAGAGGCCCTCTGTGTTTATGTATGGTATCATTTGTACCAGAGATTCCTACAGGGAAAGATAACAACACGCATGGGAGTCGGTGAAATTTTAAAGGGCTCACTGGAGATCAACTTCCATTGGGGACTGAGCCAAACATACACAGGCAACTGATCAGCGTAATCGAGAGCATTGATTACAAAAACAATTGATGAAGATGATAATTAACTGTCGTTCTTAAACCTTTGGAACATCTAATATCACATTAAATATTCGCTTAACTTTTATAATTTTATATCATTATAATAAAAGAAAATCTAATATTTGTGGAATTGTAGTACATGTTTTTTACAATAACATATTAAGACATATATTTATAAAAATTAAAAATGCTAACGGTACAAAAGAAATAAAACAAATTTATTTTTATAACCCCTTTGTACATATTTCACCGTCGAATTGTTATCTCTAAGTCATTTATCTGCAAGTATTTATATTGTACAAGTATACGGTTTATTGTAGATTAAAAAGTGAAGGGTGTCCATTAAACAAACCATTCACTTACCAGGGGCGCACGCAAGTAAAGGGTTGGGAATGTCTGCTTTACACCTTGATATTGCTGGACTAAAGAAGTGAATCAGGGTGTTCTTTAAGATATGCACACTCTTGCGGAAATGTCTGGTGATGTCAGCTAAAAATATCAATATTATTCACTTCAAAAACATTATTCATTAATGGGAATTTTAGTATTTTAAACAAACATTTTCCAAGGATAATAATACGCAATTGAAACATGTCAAAGAAAAATAATGCTTTTTAGTATTTACTGCACCATGCCCGTATTTTACACATAGAGAATTTAAGAGTTCCGCTTCTATGAGTCAGCTCAATAGTCAACCATTATTTTTACCACTTCTGCAATTCAGGGTATCTCGAAGGGGTGCGCTGGGTTAGATAGTCCCTCTGAAGGGAGTGCTCCCGCAAAGTGAAGAAGTTAATCGTTGCGCCATCGTATCTCTTGCCGTCTGTTGCCGGATGAATGCAATGGCCGCCCACGATGGGTGAATGAGGCGTCGAGTTTGGATCGCTGCAGCCATCCGGGAGCTGGACGCAACTTTCGTGGTTTCTTATGGTGCTGAGAAAACATCTATTAAGAATTAACTATTGGAGGTTTTTAAAAACAAACAGGAACTTCAGTTTCTTTTAAAAGATTAAAATAGACTTATAAGTAAAATTAGTAATCTAAAAAGACTAATACTTTAAAAAAAGGTCTCAAAGTTCTGTTTTCTTGCACTTGTTTCCCTCCAAAAACAATTTTCTGCGCCAACCTATTTCACTTGTGAATATCTTTTAATGCAACCACCGTCAAACCAAATGTCAATAGCGCCGTAAGAGTAAATTATGCAACTAGTTTACAACGTTAAACGTTTATGCAAGAGTTTGTTTTGAAAACGATTGACTTTAGAAGCGAGTTTTCAAATTTGTATGAATGCAATAAAGCAACATTATAAACGCATACTTTGCATACTTTTTTGTATAACAGCATTATGAATTTGTAAGAGAATCGAAGTTAATTTTTTGAAACAACTTCGTTGTGACGTCACAGGCAATTGACATCTATGCGAGAAAACGGCAGTGGGCAATTCGGTTAAGCGCTCCCTCCCAACGGTTCTCTCGCTGCGATTGGCTGAACTTGTGATGCCGGAAATTATTCGTGCCACAAACAGCAAATACGTCATAATCTGCACCATAAGATGTCATTCGATGAAGGATTTCTTGTACCGAAGAGGGCCTTTACAACGCTGCAAAAGTCTGCATTTGTAGCGCCCATGCCCTGAGGCCGGTGGGGCCGCGTGTGTCGCAGCGCATTGTTGCTGCGCGGCTGTGGCGTGTGGCTGCAAAGCTGTGGCGGAGGTGCGCCGGGGCCGGGTATCGAGCGGCGGCGCGCGGGGCGGGGAGGGGCGGGGCGGGGCAGGGCGGGGAGGGGCGGGGCGGAGCGGGGCGGAGCGGGGCGGAGCGGGGCGGGGTGGGGCGGGTCAGCCGCGCGCCGAGTGGCGACGAGTGCATCTTTGAATGGCGCGGCGGCGGGCGCGGCGGGGGCGAGGGCGGGGCGGGGCGGGGCGGGGAGGAGAGGAGAGGGGCGGGGCAGCCGTCGCGCACGCGCGCTGCGTCGCCGCTCGGCGCAGCCCAAAAGTGCAACCAGCGGCGGCGGGGCGGCGGCGGCGGCGGCGGAGGCGGCGCGCTGGCGGCGGCTAACCTTACTAAGGCCGATCGCGTTGAGCCAGGTCAGGGCGCGCGCGCGAGAGAACAACGGCGCGGCGCGAGGCGGCGCGGCGCGGACGGAGAGACACGCAGCGCGGACAGGACGCGAGGCGACGCCCTAGCCACGGCCCTCGCGGCGGCGGAACGCACAGCGGCACGCGACAGCAGGTGAGCAGCCGATCACGCCCCCCGCGCGCCCCCTCACGCACGCACATGCGCACGTGCACGCCCCCCGCCCCGCGTCTCCCGCGCCGCCCCCGCGCTGACCTCCCGCCGGCGGGGCGCACTGCGGCGCGTGGCCGCCCCCCCCGCCCCCCCGGCCACGCGTGCTCGACGGGCGCTCCGGAGGGCGCTGCCGCCATGTTGGCGCGCACGCCTCGCGCACGCCTCCGTTCCGCCCGCACCGAGCGGAGGCCCTCCAGGGCGCAGCGGTGCCTACTGGCCTCCGGACGCGCTCTTCCTGGTAGCAAAAAGCGCCTTGCGCAAGGCCCCTTGCAACACAGCCGTTGCCGCAACCCGAATTCCGTCGACTCCTCCGGCCTCCAACAGCGTACGGGGCCCGATGGCCCTCCAAAGCGAGTGGGTCTCCTCACGGCCCGCAAGAATAGTGGGATGATGCTTTCTCCCGTAACTTGTAACGACGTCATTTCATGCACTTTTTCTTTAGCCACGAAATATATTCTATTGTACTACTGATGATTTGTCATGCACTCTTGCAAAACCAATTTTTATATTTGTATTTGTCTTTTAAATATTATTCACAGCGGTTTTTAATCTTAAAAAATATTTAATTCTGTGACAAACATACTAAAAGCATAATATTATTCGTACGTTATTGGACCATAATTCGTCAACTGCGTAACTGTTTTGTACATGTTTTGCGACTAATATTAGGCAATTCGCAATAATAAACGCTCTTAAATTTATAAAAAGTCATAATTTCTTGACATTGTAATATAACGTACGTAATTCGAATCATTTCTTTACTTTCTCTTATACCACTTGCGTACTACAGAAAAATTGTTGTAACGCTGCGGTAAAAAAGCGTTGTTTCAAAATCTTATTTCGTCGCTCGAAACAGCGCGTGTGTGCCGCCCCCGCACCTGCGGCGTCGTTGCTCCGAGTTGGGCCCCGCGTGGGCGTCGCTGCCACGACGCCTCGTCTTCATTGTCCGCGGCATCCCTCGTATTGATCATCGCCGGACGCCTAGGTGCTCTCGGTTGCCCTCGCTCATTGTTGCCCTTACCTTTTTCTACAAACGCACGGCCTCGCTGAGTGATGGGGAGTTTTATTAATCAAAATCAAAACTATAATGATGAAGCAGAGTATGAAACTCAAACATTATGGTGGACGAACGACTGTTCAATACTCAATTTAATTGATTCGAATAATAATAGTAATGGATTCCAAGCATAGACACAGACCCTAACAAACTCCGGGAATGTTGGAATGGCAGGTTCTGCGAAATATCAGCCATGCGAATGGCGGGTTATCAGCCTTGCGGTCCTTTTTCATGTCTGCTGAAGAACCGAACCCAAGATTAAGAAAGACTAAACAATTCCACAGTTTAGTATCGAGAGGAGAAACTCAATCGAGCTCCTCCGAATGATTTAGTGGCGAAGACAAGTACAGGATGTTCCGCTTTCTACGTCTTGGGATTGGGAGATCTTCGGGCCTTCTTGAGAATGTAAGATAACGGGGACCTTTTGCGTGTTTAAAAAGACGGTATGAGGTATGGAGTGTGTGTAGTTTTGGATTTCTGCCCCTCTCCCTCGCACACCTCCCATCCACCAGCCTCAGACCTCCGCTATCCCTCCTCGAAACCTTGCGAGGAGGTCTTTGTCTTTTCACGCTTTTCCTAGTGCGTCTTAACTCGCTGCTACACACGCAGTTAGAAAAAATCCAACATTTCTGAAGTTTCTTATGTAATCGACATTATATAACTCATAGAGACACCATTCAAGCAATGCCTCCTCGGACGATTCTGCTTGTAAACCATTAGCCTTCTTTAGCGGTTCTGTGAGATACGTCGTTCTGATAAGGCAATGATTGTAGCAGCGCTCACTATCAGGCATTTTGTAAGACGCGAATTGCTTTAGGCGTTATATTGCAGTGATGGTTTTTGCGTTTTTGCGCTTGCAGTAGTGGTTCGGGAGCTGGACGTGTCTTCCCCGGATGCTTTTGACGTCGCTAGAAAAAACTGTTGTTTCCCACATCATTATTGGAGAATATTAGGCCTATGAACGTAGGGGAGGAAGTAAGCCAAATTTTGAGAATATTAGTGTGCAAGTTTGATCCATAATACGAACACCGACGCAATACTTGCAGCTGCCAAGGAATGGAGCGCGCAGCAAAAGCAAGCAGATGGATAAAACAACGCCTTTGCAAACAAGTCACATGGGACGCTGCTATGGAACAGGAGTGTTTGTTTCCTATTGGAATTGTGTACCTTTCAGAGTGAGTTTTATTTACGAAATTTCGTTACTTACTCTTTCGCAGAACCTGCCATTCCAACATTCCCGGAGTTTGTTAGGGTCTGTGTCTATGCTTGGAATCCATTTTTATTATTATTATTCGAATCAATTAAATTGAGTATTCAACGCTCGTTCGTCCACCATAACGTTTGAGTTTTATTCTCTGCTTTATCAATATAGTTTTGATTATGATTTGTCTACATAATTTGTCCATTTTGTGGTCTTTTATATCATTCAGAAGAACCTGTTATTTTCCGTTGGTTTTCTCCTATATTCCATAATGTAAGCAGTTTTCACTACAATGGATGAGTCTTCCAAGTTTTTGTTCCTCCAATAGAATATCGTCTAATAAAATATTTAGCCATGAAACCAAAATTTTTATTACATTTTTACATGAAAGTTTGTGTACATAATTTTGACAAAATTACGACTAAAAAAATCTTACTTTTGTGAACTCACTTTCCCCCTTTCAATTAAGAAAGTTGTTTTTAATGGTTTTGGTTTTTATGTGAAGATGAAGTTCACCATTTCAAAATGCTGTGTTGTTTTTTGAAAAAAGTCATGTAATTCTAATTGGCGTTACCTTACGAATTATTGCTTCTTAAACATAGTTCCGTAATCTCATCTTTGTTATAAAAAGTTCATGATCGTATAAAGTTACTTTCCCAATTTTTGTTTCTTTATCCCATCTCATTACACGTACATTTTGATGAGCATTCTACGTGAATCTCGCTGCCTGTTTACCATCATGTCCAAAAATTGATTTTAATCTCTTTATACGAATCGTGCATTCCCTTTTGCATTTCCTTCAATTTTCCCTAATCTCAACGCCGTATAAAATAGCATTTATTACTTTCTCGCATACTAAACACGTGCTTATTTTTCCCCATACAATATATACACTACAGAAAAAGTAATACTGCCGCGAGAAACGGTGACTTTTTGGCAGAAAAATTCTTTTTCTATATTCCTCATATCGAAAAGGAGGGTAATTCTTCGTGTTCCTATACGTATGAAATTACTTTCTCTAACATATTGTGTAGTTAGAATCCATATTTTGCGGGTCCTTAATACCTAAAAATTGATGTGCGGCCAAACGTCCGTCAGTCCGTCAGATTGATGATTTTAAGAAGCTTCTCGAAAACTCAATACTTTCCAGATCAGCTAAAAATTGCGGATTCGTAGGAAAGCAGAAATTTACATAAATGTGTATGTTTTATTATTATGTAATCTTATAAAAGACTTATTTGAATTATCCTATTAGGGAACCTATTAAATTAGAAAAGGCGAAAAAAATCGTTTTGGGGCCGATAGGCTCGTGGGTAAGATGCTGGGGCGATAGCTAAAGCTAACCTAGATTAACTAGTGCGAGAATGTCCGTACAGTTCTTCAGCACAAGTACTTTTTCTGTTGCATTCGGATCCCCGTCTCCACCTGCCCTTACCTCTGCGCGTCACGTATTGATCACTCCTCGGCCTTTGGCTTTGACTCTGACTGGCCTTTTAATCAACCTTTCAAGTCCAATTTTCGGAAATTTGTATCAGCGACGGTTATCTGTACTAGAAATGATCCTAACCCCTGATGGTACGTTAGTCTTCAAACAAGATTTTTTTTCAAAAAGTGTAAGTATTTTGCGAATCATTTATTCACTTTAAACGTAATTGAACTAATGTTTGTAAAAATAATCCGAAATTTTGTGTAAAATTTGCGCAAACTAATAATGAAATTATTTTCTATCCAATCCATATTCCAAAGCATTCGACTATACACGTAATAATACTTTGAAAATTCAAGCATTGTAAATTTCATCCATCACATAAATTTCTCCACAAATTTGTTTTCTTATGTTTTTCCTTCTACTAGCTTTCGTAGTACGATTCTCAACGCTCTTATACATGTGACACAAGATTTGTCCATTTCGTTTGTCCAGTTGCTTAATTTTTACTTTCTGACATTTACATTATAAGAAGAGACAGTATTGTAAACGTGCAACAGAAAATAGCTAATTTTCGAACCATAAATATGTTAGGTAATATTATAATACCGCAGTTTCTGTCTATATTAACACATCTCAGTCAGTCACTCCTAAAACTCATTACAAATCGTAGTGCATTAAGTGCGAAAACTAATTCATTAAAAAATAATCCCCTAATATCAAATTAGACAATTAAATGACTTAAAAATTAGAAGTTAATGATATGACGCAGTAGCGGACAAATGCGGTGGCCCAAGTGGCGTCTTGTTGTGGTGACAAGTAAATGACCAATGCGTGTTGTAAAAGGGACAATGTACAATTCGTTTGTCGTATACCAATGGCGATATTTTTCTTATGAGATCTTGTCAAAATCGCTCATTTTCATCTGTATTCAGAATTTCAATTGCATATGGTTTAGGATAACCTAGAGTTTAATAGAATGTTCACAGAATACACCTTTCCCCACAATACATTACGTCATAGAGGTCATCTCGAGCTAAAGAGCCCGAGAAAATCGTCTGATAAGGCGCTTCTCACGACGGGAAGGAAGCGAAGATGGAGAAGATGTGATAAGGGAATAAAAATTAATTTCTTTGGTCGTTGTTGGTAGTGCAACCAGCACTTCTTTGGTCCCCACATATGATTAACACTATATAAAATGTTCACTTTTACAGTATTGTGATCATTGGAAGTTTTTATTCAGAAACAAAACATCGAACACAAAACATTATAAAATATGACATCGGTGTTTCTATAAAAACATCGATGTTTTGAAAACATCGACAACGATGTCGCATCCCTAGTCACATCTACCTCTTGTCTAGCCATGCAACAGCTCGTCAGCCTTGTCGAACGGCCTTCGATAATTCTGAATAGAAGGTCTGGAAGAAATGTCTTTCTGCATAAAATTAAAACTCTTTTTGAGGGGAAGGGCTTGAGAGCAAATCGTCCGTGTCGCCCGAGAAAATCGTTTGATGAGACGCTTCTCACGACGGGAAGGTAGCGAACGATGGGGACGATGTGATAAGGGAATTAAAATTACTTTCTTTGTCTTTCATTATTTGATCTCAAGGTGAGACATTTTAGGCGCAACTTAATCATTTCATTTCTCGAACGTTTAATATTTTGTGGGATCCATATCATATTTTGCTCGTTATGATCTACATCAGAAAGATAATAGTGCGATTCATGATGTACCTCTTATCGTCATGTAAATATCTCCTAAGGATAATGTCCCTTCATTATTGAAGGGAATCGAAAAATTGCAAATGTCGATGTGTTTTGTAAATGAAGTTGTTGGAAAGAAAAATTTGCTGATGGAAAGCTGATGGAAATCTCATGGTAAGCTGATGGAAAGCTGATGAAAGTAAGAACTAAGCTGAGGAAAATTAAGGATGAAAAATAAAGGAAATCAATGATGAAATTGTTTTGGTAAATCAAAGATCGTGTTTTGTATCTGACACATTCCCAAGTGTTGACGAAGTGCAGAAGTTTTGAGATCATGTGTGTGTAGGCGAAGGAACATGGCATGCAATTCGAGCATGTACTGGGGCATCTGCCTTCGTCTTGACAGAACTTCGTCTTGACAGAATTTCGTTGTCTACGTCGATAGATTTCAATGCATCTAGCATTCTTAAGGTCTTTTTAGCAACGTTTTCATTAGTTGAGCTATGTAACTTGAACCGACAGAGGAACAGTTCATCCCTACTCCACCTCCGTCCTCGACTCCGCCACATCCTGGCTCAGCGCTTCTCAAGCCCGTTTTACGTGGACATGTTTTCATTATTGTTCGTCGGTACAGATACGTGACGGACCAGACGGGATGTAATTTGTGCAGAAAAATGACGCAAGCTTAATTTCATCCCGTTGGACTATCGCGCTCCTGGCGTCACTTTTCAGAACTTTGGCTGGTATGCTGAGATGCAATTTGCTCCTTTTGTAAAAACAAATTCGAGACCGTTCTGATGTGTTGAATCGTAATGTGAAATGATTATGTAGTGAGAAATAAAACATGTACTGTGTTCTAATGTTGTCTTGTTCGGAGCTCATCCTCAATTTAACTTAGAACTTAATTTGTGAACGTAGATGCTACGTTTAACTGTCTGATATTCAGCGCTTTTTGCTGCGTCCAGAGAAAATACTTTGCAGGCAACGAAATGACCGTGTAAAACAATCGACCTCGTCCATCGAGTTTCGATACCAAAAGAGTACACGTAGAAACGAACTCCCATTTTCCATCCATTTTCTGCCCGGAAAAATAAAAAAAAAACGTGTAAAACGGGCTTCAGAGGTGCAGCCGAGCGGCCCCGTACAAAGACACCGTAAGATGTGCAGTTGCTGGGGGATGTTTCGCTCCTTGCCGCCAGGGGCGGTATGGTAGGAAGTACCGCCAGAAACCGTTCGTGCCTCTGGGAACTGCTTCATACCACAGGATTTTTTTAAAATAATTGAGATTTAAAACTAAATTACTTCTTAATGTCATAACCTCCGTAAGGATTAGGCATGTATTGTGCTCTAAAATTTTGGGTTATTCCTTTCAGGAAGCAAGAAAATCGTAAATTTCATTTAGTGTGCTTCTCCAGAGGGCCGGGTCGAGGAGGAAGGCGAAACAGCAGATGCGGCATCTGACGACTGACGTGCAAAGAACGCGAGCGTCTGATGGTGTTTACAGCCCAAGGAGAATGTCATGAACGCGTTCGAGAAAACGTGGCATATGAACATATGAATTTCTGTTACTTGTGAAGCTAAATTCAAGGACTTATAGAAATATAAATACGGTAATTGTGGAACATATTATTAAGTGGGAACTGGGACTAGGAAGATGAAATAAGAGACATTTCATATGTGCTTGCGATCACCTCGAAATATTGCGTGTCCTTTTGAGTAGCAAGAAATTTTAATCGAACATTACACACTTCACGTTTCGTTGCATCTATCGCACTTAATAGTATATGTATATGTAGTCTCTTCTGCACGCGGTTTATACGTTCTAGTCTTTCAATTGTCCAGTGCTTTCCACAGGGAAGTTGTTCTTATACTGTCCTAAATGGACTAGTATCGACTTCTCCCATATACTTCTCATAGTGGCCACCATTCCTTTCTACTGATTAACAGAAAACCATAACCATTCCTGCTGCTTGCATGCCATCGCTTGATGCATCAGTTTCTGGCAAAAGACTTTTTATGTTGATTCCCTCATTTTATTTCTTCCTGGGAGTTGTCGCCATTTCTTCTTACTGTACTTTCATAACAATACCAGCTCAACACTTGTAAAATCGAGAATCTTTCCTGCGCCTACCTATATAATGCTTGAAAATTCGTGTAAAGACTTAAATCCACACTTCATCCACGTAGCATCACAAGACATACTTAGAATAGTATCTGTTGAAACATCATTTTCAGTCACT
Source organism: Gryllus longicercus (assembly GCA_038098605.1). NCBI lineage: Eukaryota > Metazoa > Arthropoda > Insecta > Orthoptera > Gryllidae > Gryllus > Gryllus longicercus. The sequence continues at coordinate 1,501,129 of JAZDUA010000185.1, forward strand.
GTTTTCTTCATGCGTTCAGCGCACACCCAAGTCAAGACACTGGACAACAAACTATTTGCAGTGCCTCGTCGAGAAAGAGAAAGAAAGAGAGAGTGAGAGAGAGAGAAAGAGAGAGTGAGAGAGAGAGAAAGAGAGAGAGAAAGAGAGAGTGAGAGAGAGTGAGAGAGAAAGAGAGAGAGTGAGTGAGAGAGAGAGAGTTGCGACTCGGGGGAGGGGGGCCACGTCCCGTGGCGCACTCTTTTCAATGTTTGAGCTTCTTCCTGGTGTCAGAAGAATTTGGGAAAATACTCCCAAGTTTCGAAACTAGTTTATTACGTCAAAAACAGGAGATAGATTTGTTGGCCAATTTTACCCCACACATCCCCTGATGAGAAAACGAAACCACCTCATTTAAAGCGAAAAACTTTATTTAAAGAGAAAATTGGTTTAAACGAATGAACGACTGCGCTCGTGAAGCGATAGCGGGCGTACTCTCCTTAAGGTTGGTGATCGTTCTCGTAACCCACAGGCGTTGCAAGGAAGGAGAACACAGAGTGCAAGTAGAAACACTTATAAATGAGTCAGATGTATGTACTGTTAATACTCGAATACCACGAATGACAGAGCTCCGTTGGGTCGTCCGGAGGAAAAGCGGGTGAGCGAATGGCCAGGGAGAGACCAGGGGGAGGAAGGCTCGACGATCGCAGGTGACGGCGTCGCACCAATATCGCTTCAATGCTTTCGTTTTCCAGTCAAGAATTACTCCGCCATGCTCGCGGGTTTTCATTCGGCTTTTAGTAAAAAAACGTATTTTTAACTCTCGCTATCATTCACCGATCTTTTTTACACCTCATTACGGCTGCAATTTCTCGTCCACATCGTGCACATTGAACGATACGAGAATTTCCGTTCAATTATCATTAAATAGACTTAATGAATTCATTGCAAAATTTTACACACTTATGACCAAGCTATTCGTGTTTTAATTTGAATAGTAATTCTGTGATACGTAATACGTGCAGCCCTATTTTTTCTTCTTGAAAATTGCACTCTTCATACTTTTACCTAACATTGCATCAATATACTTTTATTGAAATAAATAATTATGTTATTCCCTGCGACTGCATGTCGCTTATTGGCAAGTGTTGAGATAACAGTTGAAAGAGACTACGACAAGAGGAAGGCGAACGAATTACAAAGCAAAGAAGGATCAAGAGTGCACATGATGGTCTCAGTGTGATGTTCACAGCAGCGAGATTTCCCCAAGATAAGCAATTCCCACTTTCATTTCACTTCAGATTAAACCAGAAAATATTATAAAGGGCATACATGCCCCTTTGCTTTCTCCCAATTGTAAGTAAAATATTGTGATGCATGCTAAAATAATACAAAATATGTTCGCCGCAAAACTCTATAATATCTCCCCATCATTTGAGTGTAATACAGATCCAGCATGTCTTTCATCCAGTGATCCATGTATTATTCAAGGATTCGTTCTTGCATCATCATCAGCCTGACAATACTCAGCTAGAATTCTTCGCTCATTACAGCACAGAAATGTCACAATGCAATGTCACTAGCTGCAACTCTGATTACTTCTTGAGGCAGCAACCATTATTCATATAACTCTAAAATAATCTGAAACTCTAGAATAATCTGAAACTTAGAAGAAAACACGTCTTGCAGTTCCAGAGAGTAGCGCATGCCACTGCGCCACCGATCTCGCACTTTTATATCCAGTTGTTAAGATAATTGGAACTGTGTAGATTCTGTGTGTTGCGAACCACGAATCAATCTCAAACCAATATTAATCTAAAATATGCCTAATGTCCCAATTGTTATCTGTTGTCTGTTCAACTTCTGAATTCTGCTCAACGGTGCTATCGGGTGATAGGATATTAAATGGCGGTAAATGCTCTTAGACAGTAAATGACAGTAGCCCTTTCCTTTGCACCGTCCATTCCGCCATTTTATGTTCATTTGAACTGTGCGGTGTTGGGGGAGATTTAGGAACCACCAAGGTACCAAAAGACAATGGAAACATACTCGAATTCTCCTCAATGCCTCAGATTGTTATCATTTCTCCTTAACTCCAGAACGCTGCCTAGCGGGGTTGTCGGGTGAAAGGATATTAAATGGCGGTGGCCATTGAGGTTGCGCTATTCTCAGGACTAAGGAGGCTTCTAAGGACTTTTGGAGGTCGAGCGTAGAGGCGGAAAAGTTCTCTCCAAAAGATTTAAGTACATTCAGTAGTTTTATTCTAATTTCAATTTTTTACCAAAATCTTTAAGTAAACATGCTATAACGATTTTAATCGTTTTTAACATTAACTGATAAAACATCATATGGAACACACGAAAATATTTTCCTTTTCATTAAACAAAAATGAGTGGCAAAGGAATTTATCAAGGTGCTCTCAAACTGGCTTGTAATATCGAGAATCCTCTGAAAGCGCGAATATTTATTTGTAACAAATAGGGTCAATTGATTCCCGTCGCAATAGCCGGCGCTGTGTCATTGGTTGTGGCACTGCACCACTCTCTCCACCATAATTCTCTCTACATTAGATGTATACCTACAGACACATTAAAGTAATTAATGATTCTATAAAAAGGCAGAGACTTTCAGGAACTAGTTACTTTCCTTATCTCTCTAATCTGGGCCGGCTTTCCAGCTTTGCCCCACCCTTTTCTCATCTCCCATCAATCCGCATCTAATACATAGTTTTTCCTAATTACTCAAGTTCTCGTACCCTTAATAGTAGAATTGAAATATGACTTAAAGATAAAATCGAAGAGTACAATTTTGATCTTTATATTCATTTTCATTGAAATATTTGAAGCCGTTTTCGAGAAAGTGTCGTTTGAGAATTTCTGAAAAAGCGCAATTCTAAGCTCATTTTGACAGAAAGAATTCAGTTTTTGAGAAATTGCATAAAACATCATTGGAAGTACATGTACTCACAAATGCAATAATTTATACAAATGTAATGCAATGTAAATATTATCATGATAGATATTTTAAAAGACTAAATTTGAGTAATTTTGGAAAAAATAGTACATTATCAAGTCATCATTTATGTCATGTTATTCATTGCATTTAGTTAAATCTGCACAAAAATTTAAATCTATAGGGATCTCGCTCATCCATGTTCGTTGCCCGTTCCTCGAGGAAGTGCCCCGCCAACTCCAAGAATTCACTCATGCTTTAGCGTTTCCGGCTCGTCAAATGCTGTAGTCAATAACTCCGTTGGAGTAGTTCGTGTCTTATTACGAGTGGGGGCGGTGTTCCTCCCTTCTGGATTATGAGATCCGGCGCTGAACTACACGTCGGCGCGCGGGGTTTCCCTCTCCAGCTATCTTCGCCAGCGGGGATCAGGATAAACTCTAAACACCTGACTGGATTCCCGTCAAGAGGTAGGGCAAGGAAGAGGGAAAAAAATCACGCGCGATCATTGATCCGTTTGTTAGGGTTCCGGCATTTGCCGGGTGTTGATCGAAAAAAACACGGAAAATTACCTATCAGAGCAGGCAGCTACTAGAATTCTCCTCCAGGCAGCGGGTGGATTCGACCTAGCTGCAGAGTCTGTGTGGAAAATCCTACCTGCGTCGGGACTCGCCCGCCCCCTCGGTGAGAGTGGCTGCAGAGGCATGGGCAGGGCAGGGCAGGGCAGGAGAGGGGAGGGGAGGGCGGGCGGAACCGTGCGATGAGATGAGCTGCGTCGCCCTGGCGCCTTCCGGCAGCGCCGACGGGGGCGGCGGCGTCCAAGGTCTCGGCCACGGGCGGCGCGGGCGGCGCGGGCGGGGCGGGCGTGGCGGGCGGCGGCCGCTCGGAATAGACGCCCGGGCGCTGGCAACCCGCCGCTCCCCGCCGCGCCCCGCCGCGCCCGTGCCGCAGCCCACGCCCGCGCCGCCCGCGCCGCCTGGCCAAGCGAAAGTAAAAATTCGCGGCGACATTGAACATTCCCAGATGCTGTTCCCGGCCAAGCAGCTGCTTCAGTGGGCCGCATTTTTATTACCGCATCCATTATTTACTCTTGTAATGCACCACGGGTACGCACAAGCATACACACATCAGCATTTGCCCTTGATTGTTAGGTAACGTCTTACGGTCTGATGTTCGACAGGTACATGAATTCACCTTCATTGCATCAGATCATGACCTAACAAAAATCTGTGCATACGAAGTTGCCTAAAAATCAGGGGAAAATATCACTCATGTATATCCGTGATTTGAAATTTTCCATTGTGTCCATTTGCAAAAAGTGATCGTTTTCGCCCCCTCTACTTGCCTTAAAAGTTTGTTACATTTACTCTTGCAGTAATTGTCTTTTAATAGCCGTCCCGCCCCCCTCTCACCGACCTACCACGCCCGTGATCGCACCTGCCTCTCCCTACAACTCGTCCGCGAATTCGATCTTTCATTACTCAAAAACTAATTGCGGAATCAGAATTATCCAAAACGCAGTTAGTAGAAAACTTAATGGGTTTTCATCAAATGAGTTTATCATCCTTTTTAAGATATTAGCGAGAAACGGAAAGCGTGTGCGCTTAAATTCTGTTTCAAGAGGAGAAGAAGGCGATGAGGACGGATTCTACGTAATCTCACGTAGTCAGAAACTTATCTCTTGTTTTGAACGTCAAGTGTGCAATATTACTAAGGACCGGTTTCACCACACTCGTACATGTATGTGGCTAATTATGTTTTAACAATCGCTGTTATAGTTATCTGTGCATATGTCTTTAAGTGTAGGGTTAAGTAAGTTATTGTTGTAATTTTTTATTCATAAAACAAATATTTTTACCAAAAATTCAAATTTAACCCTCTCCTCTACATATTCCAAAATTGTCAAGTGCGTTTAGATAACTTCACACTTCTTCAGCAGATTCATCAAAATAATCAGAACTCGCAGGAACTCTTTCATGTTTCCTCGAATATCACATTTAGTTTCAGATCCTTGTCGCCCATTAATGCAGTTGAGGCACGATGTCACATGATTAAACGAATTCATAAATATCGAAACGAACAGAAGCAGAAGGTAACAACAATTGCACTCCTTTAACTGTTCTTCTCGAGCAAATGAACAAAACTGAACGCAAAAAAAGTGTAATCGACTCTAATATTGGATTACAACTAAATCTGTGTAAAACATAAGCAAAGAACTCTCTTTTTATATAATACCAAATAATGATCAGAAAAAAGTAGCACTACCGAAGTGAAAGTTCTGCTCCAATGCTTTAGCTGCCCCGAAAAACAGACTTGCACGAATTTTAAAAATAAGAAAAACGGTGTTTACATAACCGCATGAGCGTATAAAAAGACGCTTATTTCGCCATGCGCGGCGCTCCCACTTCCTTCATCCAGAAAAGAAAGTCCCAGTGGCGGGGGGGGGGGGGGGGCGCACGTGCCCTGCAGCTGCGTTGCACCGTTGCACCACTGCGCGCGCAGAAATAGCCCAGGGCCGATCGCCTGGCGCTCGGCCGCTCGGCCCCGCGCTCTTGTGACAGCGGCCGCGCCGAAATACAGCGCCCTTCGCCCCCTTTCCCTTTCTCCCCCTCCCTCCCCCCCACCCCCGGCTCCCTTTTTCTTCTCATTTAGATTTAGGAACGATGTTACACATCTACAATTCACGCGTGCATTGGCGGAAAACTACACATCCTTTAGCCATGTGTTTCGTTAGATACTTAGAAACTTAGAAAATAGACAAAAATTATGCAACAGTTTCGATTTTTGGATAAGGCAAATACGTCATTATGTTATTCCGTGTATTCTCATAGCGCGCGTACCGATAGAATGTTTATACGCAGTGCTTCATCACTGCTGACGTCATGCGACTGCAAGGCTCCAAGGAACAGGCCTGCTGATATTAAATTTTTGGCATTGACGTATTGGGTTAATCAACATTTTTTTTTAAATATTTCTGGTATGTAAAGGTCATTTATTACACTTACGATTATAATGTGTAGTAAATGTAACTGCAATACACGGAATATTAGCCTGAAATGTTCCTCGAGTGCATTGAGCCAAGCCGTCGGCGCCAGTGCTCGGTGCATTGCGAGCGCATCAAAAGGACGCATCAACAAGGTTCTTGAGGATGGCACGCTCGAGCGAATATCCGAAAACAGAACGCAATCGTAAATATGACCAAAAAACACCGTGTCTCTTACGTCTAACCGCACGAAAGATAATTTGCAAAGAAGGAATTTGTATGGTTTGTATCTGAACCGTACTTCTTAAGTTTCGTTCTTTACTCTCAGGGAACCCATTTTTAAGAAGTATACAACCGACAAGTCAATTTATAAGTGGCAGTGACGCGCGCGTGTGTGTGTTTGGTGATATTGGCGTAATGAATTGATGAAGACATGGCTTCGCGGTGTCCATTCCTCCAAAGCTTTTGATGATGGTGAGCGCATCAATACGGTGGTGGGGGCCACGCAAAGGAGCTGGCAACGAGGAAGCCTGCGGGGGGAGTAAACTCGGATGACGTGTGCGCTGGCGGCCCCTGGGGCTGCGACGCGGAAGCGCTCTGTGGGTCACGCGGCGCGGCGCGGTGGCGCAGCCTATTTGCGCCAAGGCCCCGGGCGGCCTTGCTCGACTTGGCACGCGCCCCGCCCACTCCCCCTCCCCCACCCCCTCTCCGCCACCCCGCGACATTGGCACAGGAGCGGACGCGCTTTTCCACGGCGACGGCGCAGGCGACGCTCACTCGCCGCGCTTCTGCACAGCCTCCGCCTCTGCCACCACTCTCTCGAGCCCCACCCAAGGCTCTAGATGGACAACTTCAGCGAATACACTCGTCTGGGGGAGGATTCTCCGGCTCTGTGCTCTCCTCGGTAGTTTTCCGTAGTATCTCCGATGAATACTAGGCGAATCTCGGAGCAATAAACGGGCCATGGACCGCGCGCGATCTTTCTGTCCTCTTAGTATATTGTTCTATTACACGCACACAATTACATTCACTTCACTACCACACATTTTGCAAATCGAGTCGGGAGCGTACAGCTGGCCCCGGGGCATACGGAAAGCCCCCGCAAATCCGCTAAGGTCTTTCTGTCAAGGCAGCTAATCTCATCCTGAAACGGGAACTGGGTACATCCATCTCTCTCACCATGAAACATTCACAACAATGAAGGCGAATAATGCCCATAATAGTCGGCGTGCCCAAAAACATTCAGGAATGGTTCTTCCAAGGGAAGCCGCGAGCCGGGCAGCGCCCCCTCCCCCTCAAGGGACAGATCCGTCCGCTCTCGCGAGAGGCGCAGCAACAAGTGCTCCCCCCCCCTCAGCCTACGCGTCGCCCCGAGCTCCGCCCCGCGTGGACGCGCTGCGCCGCTGGTCTTTGACGTTGATTTAGCGCGAGGCGGTGCTTTCCACAGCGCACGGCGGTTGCTAAGAGACTGCGCTAAATGGCATAATGATCGCCATTCAAGAGAAATTCGAAGGGTTGTGCAAGGGAGCGCCGTGGGCTTCCGATATCGCGACCGCGCGTTGCGTAAGGGAAGGGAAGGGAAGGGGGTGGGGCCGTGGGGCGCACTTGTTGATGCACGCATGTGCCCCGCCGCCCGATCAATACTCCTGGCGCCCGCCCCGCGCCGCCCCGCGCCGCCCCGCGCCGCCCCGCGCCGCCCCGCGCCGCCCCGCGCCGCCCCGCGCCGCCCCGCGCCGCCCCGCGCCGCCCCGCGCCGCCCCGCGCCGCCCCGCGCCGCCCCGCGCCGCCCCGCGCCGCCCCGCGCCGCCCCGCGCCGCCCCGCGCCGCCCCGCGCCGCCCCGCGCCGCCCCGCGCCGCCCCGCGCCGCCCCGCGCCGCCCCGCGCCGCCCCGCGCCGCCCCGCGCCGCCCCGCGCCGCCCCGCGCCGCCCCGCGCCGCCCCGCGCCGCCCCGCGCCGCCCCGCGCCGCCCCGCGCCGCCCCGCGCCGCCCCGCGCCGCCCCGCGCCGCCCCGCGCCGCCCCGCGCCGCCCCGCGCCGCCCCGCGCCGCCCCGCGCCGCCCCGCGCCGCCCCGCGCCGCCCCGCGCCGCCCCGCGCCGCCCCGCGCCGCCCCGCGCCGCCCCGCGCCGCCCCGCGCCGCCCCGCGCCGCCCCGCGCCGCCCCGCGCCGCCCCGCGCCGCCCCGCGCCGCCCCGCGCCGCCCCACACCGCAGGTGGGCGCGCGCCCACGCGCTGACTTTGCGGCCTTCGCAGCGCGCGCCGCCTCCGCACGGCGCCCGGCCTGACGCCCTTCGCGTTATTTGCGGGGCCCACGCAAAGGACAACGACGGGGGAGAGGGCCTCCACGTGAACCAAGGCCAGGGTCACGGGGAGCGACGGCGAGGAGGAGACGAAGTCTAATACGAGTAGGAAGGCAAATGTTAAAGGTAATGCGATGGCGAGAGCAAACACGAGAACGCAGGCGAGGGCGAGGAACGATGGCGTATGCAAGGGTGAAGGCGAGGGCAGAGACACAGTCGAGGTCCAGAGCAGTGTGTGTAGGAGACAAAGCGATGGCGAAGACCGGGAGGGAAGGGATGGAAGGAGCCGGGGGCGAGGCGGAGAGCGAGAGTGGGGGCGCGATCGGGAGCGATTGCGTGGAGAAACGCAAACGCGAGGGCGAGGGCGAGGGCGAGGCCGCGTGACGAGTGAGGGAGGCCGTCGCGGTTGTTTTGGTGGAAATTTCCCACCGCCGCGCGTCAAGCCCCCCCCCCCCGCTCTGCTGTGCAGCTGCGCTCAAAGCGGAGGAAATACTGAAGCACGAAAATCTGTTAAGAAGCTGCAATGCACGGTGTGTCACTGAAATCGAATTTTGAATTCGGAAAATGAGTGACAATAAGTTGTCACTTAATATGTTATCTTGAACAATATATTTGCCGAATTAAGCAAATTTCATTTTGCTAGGTAAATTCTTAAAAGAAAATATCATTTTTTGTTTTATAAAAAATGTAATTCTGGTTCAGAAAAGTTTAGAAGAAAAAGAAGAAATATGATGGTCGGATATTATAATGGTATGTAGAGATAACTGGCTTAGAATTCAGGAATTCTTGAGGCCCATTCGAAGGCCCATGTCAGTTTTGGTTCAATGTTCGTACTAACATTGTTGTTCGGGTGGGAGGATGTTGTTTCACTAAGTACAATGTACTCAGCTTAAATGCTTTTATTTTTTACTGATATATTATTGACTGTTATTACCTTCGATATAGAGCTGGATATACACTGCATATGAAAAGACAAACCAAGTTAACAATTAGTTAATTAGTAAATAAGTATGATTAAAATTAGCTGGTTCAAATGATCTCGAGCCTTCGCGTCAAAGGCCCCTCGGGCTTTTTGTCACCGCTCGATCATTAGAACCCTTATAACGTCCTTGGTGCCAATAACTATTAGCGAAACGATAATTCAGAACTTCCTGTAATTACATCATCCCAAAATTAGTCTTGAAAGATACAAATATATCTTCATTCGTATATATTTCTGTACGAAAAATGTAAACAGCGTCTTTCGAGACAAATGCTTCACAAAGCAATAATTGATTGGTCACACATCGACTACGAGCCTCCTATGACTTGTGGTCTTAACACAGATGATATGCAGACGTTCACAGATGAGGCAATGCAATGCAAATGCATGTTTTTGCTATAGTTACCTCACACCACAAAGGTGAAACCAACACGTGACAAAGCAATAGTCAAAACAAAGAAAACACATACATGATATATGAAAAGAGAATGACGTCAGAAGTCAAGAAACGAGCGGAAGATTTAGGTCCTGAAAATAATGTAAGCAAGATTTGAAATAAATTCCTATATTAGAGACTGTTTAAGCGTAGTAAATTGATTAAATTTTCACACAAAAAAAATAATTTTCTCTGAAGCCTAATAAGTTTTGTCAATAGAACGGTCCTTTTTATTTTATCTAACGTGTTGAATATAATAATAATCCGTCCTGCTTTTTAAAACAATTTGGTATATATGGCTAAGTAAAACATATTTTTGGACGCCCTCACTGTTAAAAATGGCGAAAATTGATTTTAAATCCTTCCAGTAATACATATTAATGCAATGATTTCTTATTGCTCAAGTTGAAAACATTTTCGTGTTAAGAGCTTCCTGTTTATACGAGTTCTTTATAGTATTTCACACGAATTGTACGAATCTTGGTTGTCATTCCAAAACGTCAATTGCTTTATATTGATGGAATCGAGTTATTTGATTGCTGAAGTTTAAAAAATAAAATCGTGTTTTGTTAGTGAGATGTTTCAGGCCCTAATCAAGAGGAATTTTATTCCAACGCTTTGTTTCGTAATAACAATTCTTTCATAGTTAATTTTCGTGTGAGAACGTAATCGTCCCGTTTGTTTGACAGCCGCGTCTATTTCGGATGCTTAAGCGCAGCGCACTCGCCGCTTGTTGCATGGGCGCCGGGCTGTTTGCGGTCGCAGTCGGCTGCATCTTAAGGCGCGAGGCGAGGGCGCGCGCAGAAGAGCGCTCCTCGTCTGTTGCGTGGGCGGTGCGTGAGCGGCGTGGTGCGCGTGTGTGTTGCAGGCGCCGGCGGAGGCAGCGATGGTGGAGGGCGCTGACGGGGCTGACGGCGGCCGCTGAGGGCGGCGCAGCGCACACCGCATCGCCATGAAGCAGGTAAGCGAGCGACTGCCGGGGCAGGCTGTGCGCCTGACCTGCCCCACGCCAGACGGGGTTCGGCCGCGCCGCGCCACGACGCGACGCGCCGGGCGGCGGCGGGGGCGGGGGGGGCGGGGTGAGGGGGCCGCGCGGCGGCGCGGAGCGAAGCGCGTGTTCGATCCTCCTCGCCCTCGCGCCGCCCCGCCCCGCCCCGCCCCCTCCGCTCCCCGGCCCGGCGCGTGGCGTCGCGTCGCGTCGCGTCCCGTCGCGTCGCTTCCCTCCCATCCCCTCTCCCCCTCCGCCCGGCGCCCAAGGCCACGCCCCACGCTCCTCCGCTTCCTTCCCTCTTCCCTTTCAGCACACTTCGCCCTGCGCCTACAAACCCAAACAGGTTCTTCCTTCAATTGTTCGCGAATTAAATCCTCAACAGTGTCACGCGTCTCTGCTCTTCTTCCCCCCTGATTGCTCTGAGATTTTCATCCACAAGTGCCTGCGTTGGGAGCTAATACCTATAGTGTAAATCTCACATAACATGCATTACTAAAAAACAGATTCCCTGATTCTAATGGTAAAATTATTAAAAATGACACTCCAGTTTACAGATCTAAAAAGTCAAACAAGGAAAAATTGTTATATTTTCTACGATTTTAAAACACACGTGTAAAAGAAAGAAGTGGTTCAGAAATTTTGAGTATATTTGTGGCAGTCTGATTTGCTGTTGTTGAAAATTTTTAATTTTATGAACAATCGTGTTTACCAGTCTTGTATAAAATGCTCCTTGTAAGGAAATTGGTCACCGATATGAAAGTAAAAGCACCATGAAACCTGTTTTAGCCCTAATAATATTGACAAAACATGAAAAATTGAATGGGTTGTAAAATGTCATCCCTAATTATCTTACCATCTATAAAAGATACTATACATCTGGCGTATTTTTGGTGCTGTGAAAGTGAAATTCGAAATGTAATGAATAAAAATGTTGATTCAAAGCGCACTCCATATGGAATATGAATAAATCGAAATAATTATGACTGCCGAGGTCAGAAAGAAAACGTCGCAGAGAAAAACAAAATAGGAGAGGCTGTCAAAAAACAAAGGTCAAAGACGAAAAAAGTGAAACATTTATAGACAACAAAAATTAATGAAATCGCAGAAAAATTATGCCTACTAAATTTTAAAAAATTTAAACAATGAAACTTATTTAAATTTATTGCTATTTGGTCAAGAAAAGAAAGATGAAATTAAAATACTATCAATATTTGTACAATTCTTTAAGGTACATTGTGCTATATACGTATCGAAACCATTTTAACTTTATTTTTCACTTTTCAACTTTGGGGGTAGCGGTCGGGGAACTCTCGTACTGTTTACGAATACAAACGTCCATGCCTTCGGCAAGATTCGAACCTGCGACCCTTCAGGAACGAGACATCTACGGTCCTTTAGCTTTAGCGGCCTCGTCTATCCAGGTCGACTTATAAATGTTTGTACCACTGTATTTTCCTTAAATAGACTCAACATTCGTTCATACAATCAAATTCATACTGCATATGTCATTTAAAAGATTGTTATAATATATTTCTTTATTATTATTAATTTCATTCGAGAAAATTGGTTTCAAATAATCTTACCATTTTACTTCGGTCCTTACATTAAAATAAACAGCAATTCTTACGTGAAAGTCATTATTCATTAAGTTTATATTAATTGATGTGGTACATCTTAAATAATTTTTGAAAGGTAAAACATAAGAAAAATTACCAATTTAAAGGGCAAACTATTTTCAAAAATTTCCTTAAATCAAAACAGCTTTCAAAACTTCATTTACGTGCAATGACAATGTCACTTTCGACAACTATAAGTCCATTCGGACACCTCCCTTCATGCCTCACATGCGACTCCATTTTTGCGCAGCTGCTTCACGTTTAATCGTGAAAAGCGATGTCAGACTCCCACTTTTGATTAGTTTCTCTTATCACAATAGTCTCTCGCACATTTCTACAAAATAAATACAATAACTCTAGCAATGAAATGATTGAAAACGGAATTAAATGTTTAACTAGTGGAATACAACAACATATACGTCCTCCCATTAGTTGCAAATCTTGCAATTTCTGAAAATTTAAAGAATTCAACTAAAATTGGAACAGTGGCCTTTTTATAGGCGTGCTTTGTAAGAGGAAAAATTAAAGTAAAAAAAATTTTGACTTTTTTGGTAAAATTTTGAAAATAGCGGTTCGAACTCTATGTAGGTACTCGCTAAAATGAAAACGTTCGTTTCAAGTTCAAGTGGCTGCAATATCACACCAATCAATCGGAAATATCGACTTTGGTGAAAATTGTGAATACTGTTTAGCCGCTAGCAAAGCTCACAGAAAGACGAACAGGCATTTTGTCTTCGAGCGATTTTTCTATAACAAGTATTCCCCCCCCACACACACACACACACATACATACATACACACAGAGACAAAACGTGTATTTTGATTACACATCGTGTTAGATGAAAGTAATTTACTACATGTTGGAACAAGATGTATTCACTTTTTCATTACTAGAGCCCCGTAATACTATTTTTTTCTGTAAAAAAACCCACAGATTTCTGCCTGAGAGTTCCAGCATTATCTCTGTACTACGAGTGTATGTTGGAAAGCAAGAGTAGCTATCATATGCCCTGTTATGGTTTTGTCGTGGGGGTCCAAGCCCCATCGCGCTGGCCGCGTGCTGCCTCTGGCGAAGGGCCGGGGAGTCTCGCGGGGCGACGGGCTGCAGCTGAGTTGGAGCCGGCGGATGCAACTGCACTGCGTGTGGGGGCGGGGCGGGCGGGGCGGGCGGGGCGGGCGGGGCGGGCGGGGCGCAGCGCCGCCGGAGGAATCGAAGTGTCCAGACGCCGCGCGCTATAGCACCTGTCTGCGCAGCCGGCCCCCGCCGCCGTCCGCCCCGCTCCGCCCCGCTCCGCCCCGCCCCGCCCCGCCCCGCCCCACCGCGCCCCGCTGCGCCCCGCTGCACCGCGCTCTCGGCGGTTTCCATGGCGACCGGCGGCGGCGGCGGCGGGGCGCGTTTCCGCCGGTGGCGCGCCGCCCCGCCCCACCCATCCCCTCCCCGCCCAACCCAGCCCCGTCCATCCCCGCCCCGCGCGGTCGAAGGCAGCCGCCGCCACCGCGAGACAAAGGAGGCGCCGCCTCCCTCCGCCCCAGCGCCCGCACCCCATCTAGCGGCCGAGGCGCCAAGCTCCACCCTCCGCCCCACGCGCTTTCGCTCTTTTGCGTGCCCACCTGCGCTGCTCTGATTTGTAATCGTAGTAACACGCTCAAAGGACAAAGAATTTTTAAAAACGCAACTTACTTGAGGGAGCACTTCCAAAGCTATTAAAACGTACGCCTTCCTCATCTTTGTCTCTTCAGCTGGAGTTAGGACAAATATCACAGATATGCACAACAGTCAACTAAGAGGACAGGCACTAATATCGGAGTAAACCCCTCTGCATAAGAACCTCCGCTAAATTTGACAACATGATTTGGAAGCACGCACGTTGCTAGCCCGTTAAGGGCCTCAGAAAATTCTTCCATGTTAAATCTACAGTCTCCGACTATGCGCTACAGTTTGCACAGTGCACGAATGGGCACCGTTAAAATTGTGTCAGTCAGAAGTAAGCCATATGGCACTCAATATTTAGCAAATGCTAGCTGGCAAAACCCTAACATGGTCATTCCAACGAGATCAGCCACGCACATGTCAAAGTACTGGTTTCATGACTGTCACAGAAGGTCGAGTAATTCCAACACGCAATTACATAAAATAAATACTTAAGAGATCGAACTGTGAACGACTACTACTTCCGATGTGATTGTGAAGAAATTGAATCAATACAGATTTATTACATCAGGTTTGCTGGATTACGGTACAGGGACAGCGATGGTGCAGTATCGGAAATAATCCACCACAAGAATTGGCCCACAAGTACCAGTTAATAACGAATGCGCAAGTGCCGCTTCATAAGTATAACTCACGGAATGTTTTGGAAAATCGTTCTCGTCCCTTATCCCGGCATGAGACGATTCTTACAGTCAGAATAATCATTAATAATCGAACTCATGGTCCATAAAGGACGTCAGTAAAACACCGTCGATGTTATATACGTTCGATCAAGAACTCTTCAAATCGTAAGTTAAAATATATGAAAAAGTCAAGAAATGTAGACCTCTCAAAGTTCATACAACAATGGAACAATGAAAAAGGTAAGAATCATTTCTATTCTAAATCGAGTACTAGAGCCATTCCAACAACCTCGCAATAAACGTTCAAGGAATACGATATTCCTCGTCCAATGGAAACTAATTCAGAACAACCCTCTCCACCTACTACTTCAGAACCATCAACTCAACCCCTAAAACCGTCAGTAAATTTGTAAGAATTGAAGTCAAACACCATAATTAGATTGAAAAATTACATTTTTATAACTTCCATTAGATAAATCTGTTCAATTTATGATTACGCCGAAGGTATACAAGATGTAAATAACCAATAAAAGTCATTTGAATGACATAGAGCCGAAATCGACACCACAAAAGTAGTGTACGAATATATACGAAATTTTTACATGCTCGTTATCAGGATTGTTGCAGTGGCCTTGTGAAGTTTGGTAAATATGAATACAACACAAATGCGGGAAAAAATAATTTAAATAACATATTAGTAGATGCAGTACGAACATTATTTTTGGTCTGTCGCCAGAGGTCAGTAGCGGCGCAACAGAACTGCTACCCAATAGATAGTCTAGAGTCCAGTAGCAGTAAGATAAAAAAAATTAATATAAAAGCAATGTACTGCAAAATAAGATGAAAGAAAATTATAGCATTTAAAAAAATTGAACAAATTAAATTAAAAATAATAATTTTAAACACAGTGGTTTATATAAAATGTATCTGGGCAATACCGGGTATTTTGCTAATAATAATAATAATAATAATAATAATAATAATAATAATAATTAGCGTACCCGTGCGAGAACTCTCGCATGTTAATCCCCACCTTTTTTCCTATCCTTCCTATTAAGATGGAAAGTTTATTCGTTTACGTGTTTAAAAGCTAACCTGTTTATTTGTCAAAAAGTGTATAAACGTAAATTCGTACTTACGGAATATCGAACAAAAATAAAAGCAATGTAATTGATGTAGGAAACAAATTTTCAATAAATGGTTATTCAGTATTATAAAGATACGTTCTTCGAATATTTCACACTTCCTTAAATACATCATTGGAAGTGATTGGTCAATCTTTCTTGACAGTTAGCTCTTCACTTTCCTTGATAGTCACAAAAATATTAGAAAAGGCTTTTACCACTGAGAAAGCCAAGAAAAATTTTCCATTTGAAAATAAAGGATCGAACAAGTACAAGCCCAGTTTTTGCAATATTAGTTAACTTCCCTGGATTTATTATGACGTAGGGGATTTAGAGGGGCAGGGCGCCAGCTTGCTGGAGAGCGAAAATTGAATAATTACCGTATTTGTATGCTAAAAAGTGTGGGATTATTTTCTGGGTTCTTATGTACCTCAAAAAAAAAGCAATTCCGAGTCAAAAAGTAATAAATCTAATACTTTCACCTTTCAGTAATGAATATCATTTTTTTATCATTTGAAACAATTTAGTAGGTTCAGTCTTCACTTCGGTACATGGGAATGTCACTCGATGTTTACGTATTGAATATCTTAGCGAACCGACACGTTAAGTTTAATATCAGACGCTGAATTATTTACTTTATGAGTTTTCAGTTGGGCATTGATGTACCGACTTCCGGATACCGCCAACATTTAAATCGTGCGTCTGGATTGTGATCGTTGGCAATTGTCGAGTGACTTGCGCTATTCTTTCTATAATTTTAAATTTGTTTGATTTTTTAAATTAATTCACGTAGTATTGTAGGCTGACGCGTCTTAATTTTTGTTGTTAATTTTCTTCAAGCTATTTTAGTTAATTTATGTGTGTTCTTTGTATTATCGTAGTACCTCCGAATACCCATGTGAGAACTCACACATTTTAAACCCTACCCTCTTCCTTATCCTTCTATTTCCATTGTAAGAGGGGAAGTTGTAAACGAAAGTATTTATTTGTTTAAAAATATGTAAAGGTAACTTCCAATGTACTAACAAAATATCAAATAAAAATAAAAACAATGCAATTGATGTTTAAAATAAATTTTCACTAAATATTTATTCGGTATAATCGAGAGCTTTCTTGAAACAATTCACAACACCCCCTTAAAAATATTTCAAGTAATTATTTTATTGCATATTATTTGACAGTCATCTTTTCCTTTTCAAGATAGTCACAAAAATATTAAAAAAGCTCATCACCCTTGAGAAAGCTATGTGACTGTACAAGCAGACTTAAAAGTTTGACCGAATCACAGGTGAAAACGAAAATACTGGTACAGGTAAAACACAAATCAAAGCTAACAACACACGTCTTTATTCTTCACTGTACTCCCACATCCCTCCACAATTAGGTACACAGCACTTGTAGAGCTCAGCAACTAGTGGTTTCACTACACGCATAAGAAACAATCTTCATCGGTGTCAAGTAACTATTAATAGTACTTCTAGTTGTTGCTGTGAGAGCGAATCTTGAATTAATAATTATGCAAATAAACCTCGTTATCTGCGCAAATCACGGTGTACACAGAAGGCGTAAATAGTATAAGATAGAGAAATCTAAGCCTTCTAAGCGTGACGTCACAAAAATAACCACCATTACCAAGGGTTGAAATTTATATGGCATTGGTAGTATCGATAAGTTCGTGAACCAGAAAAAAATCAGTAGAATATCCAAGGATATCGCATCATGTAGATTACGATGTGAATGTTTCTTTGAGACCTTTTGCCTCAAAATGTTAGTTGTTAAGGCTCTAGACCGCTTCGTTTAGGATTTATTTAACGATATAGCTGACTGAGTGTTGCGGGTTGCATTTGTCATGAATATTTAGATGCTTTTTTTTTTAAATCAAATCCTTCACATATTTAAAGTCAAAGTGCAATTCTTCACGTTTCCGTGAAATTATCTTTCTTTAGAGATCTCAGTTCTAAAGATCGATTATGTGAGAAAGCCACAAAAGATGTGTATACTGCTGAAATATAATAGGCGAAAATGATGATGATGATGATGATGATAATAATAATAATAATAATAATAATAATAATAATAATAATAATAATAATAATAATAATAATAATAATACTTGTAACACAGAGTGCCTACAGCGGCACAATCTAACCTCAAATATTGCACACCAAATACTGGCAATCGAACCTGGGCTTCTTACAGAACAGGAAATCATCCCTTGCAATGAATACATAGCCTAACACGTTATAGAACGCAATTAGTTCAAAAAGTATTACGACCATCCAATATTCACTGATAAAACGATTCTGGTCAATAAACTAGACCAATTCAACCAGGCATTCTACTACAGAACGTCCATTCACAATTGATGAAGATCAGAACATCAATAAAAAAGAAACAGAAAAATTTCAAAATACATTTTCCACTTAATAAACGTAAAAGAAATATACAAACTAGCGTGCGTTGAGATTATACAAATTTTAATAACAATAAGTGGTCTTGTCAATAATAATCTAAAGTATTATTTCAAAAAAATTGGTCTTCCTTCTCACGAAGTTATTCCAAAAGCTCAAAAGTAAGTCATTCTTAAAACCTGCTAATTTGTGAAACTAGGAATGTAGATGGTAAAAATGCTCCTCAAACCTGGAACCGAGGGTGAAAAATACGAGACTAAATACCTTAATAATAGTAATAATAATAATAGTAATAATAATAATAATAATAATAATAATAATAATAATAATAATTCATAGCAGATTTTGAATATCTATATCTTTTCTATAAGAGAAACATTATTCAGCATGCATTGCCCCAGATTAGCCAAAGTTAGAACGACTCATCCCGCATCAAGGTGGATTAATTTATCATTCTCAGCTGCATGAATAACAAGATGAAATATTTCCTGAAGAGTGATATTTGTGGAACGAAAATCCATTGTCCTTTATTGTCTCATTCGGCGACTTTACAAGACACTGTGACAATTCCTTTTAAGCTCAGGTAAAATTACGCCATCGACAATCAATCTCCTAGTATTGAAGAATAAAAAGAAAAACATTCACGCCAACCATCCATCACAACTTCAAGAGACCCGGATGCATAGACCCTTGCATAGACTAAAGAGGCGTTCTTTCCGTAAAATACCAGACATCTACATGGCATCTCGGGATAAAATCATTTCAACTATAAATTATTGAAATGTTATATTTAAATATCAAAAGCAGATTAAATATCAAAAATTTGGAATGTGTCTCGATCAATCTGAAACCATTGAATATATCACTTGCTGTAAAGTGGTCATGCACAAAGAGCACAAGTGCAACCCCATTATTACCAACATCATGAACAAGGATGCCTTGAGGGGCGCGTGGCAGGTGGCCTGAGAGCAGAGGCGGGAGCGCGGTGGGGGTGCCCTTGCTCTGGTCGAACCCAAGACTGCGCAGACACCGGGAGCT
Source organism: Gryllus longicercus (assembly GCA_038098605.1). Classification (NCBI taxonomy): domain Eukaryota; kingdom Metazoa; phylum Arthropoda; class Insecta; order Orthoptera; family Gryllidae; genus Gryllus; species Gryllus longicercus. Next base: position 1,520,265 of record JAZDUA010000185.1, read on the forward strand.
AGCAGAGTCTCGCAATTCCACTAACGGAGTGGAAAAGAAGTCGAATTACGTCTAGGCGGATTCAGACGTATCTAGTACACCACCTCAAAACGTGTTTTGTGTGTTCATTTTTCTTTAACATACTTATCTTATCTTCAACATTGCTGGGTAAAGATCTGAAACGGTGGGCAAGCTATTTGTTTCGGGAGGCGGTCGTGCAACATTGGGAGGCAAACGTCGTTAAGAGTAAAACGGTTAGGCGGAAGCGTTAAGCGCTCGGAGGCCGGGGGCGGGGGAGCTATTTCCGCAGATGCCGGCGCGGAGGCCGGGCGCGCGACAGGTAGCTCCGGGGGCAGGGGGCGCGTCCGCGGCGTTGCCGGCAACGCGGGTTACGAAAGGGGCTGTTGGCGTAGGCCTGGCGCTCCCGGCCGCGGCGCAGACTCCCTATCGACCCGCGCGCCGCGCCGCCGGAGCGCTGGCGGGGGGCGGGGCGGGGCGGGGCGGGCGGGCGCCGGGAAGTGGGTCAGTAGTGCCAGCCGGGGCAGCCGTCTAGCGTCTAGCCTAGTTATCGACCGCGTCTGGCGCGCGCCGCCGCAACCCCCCGCCCCCCGCCCCGCCCCGCATCCTCCCTTGTCGCGCCGCGCCGCGCCCGGCGGGAAAAAATACGCGCGTCCCGGAAGGGCGCACAGGGGTGAGGCAGGGCACGGAAAGGTCAGGGGGTCGCGCCGCAGCCTCCGCCCCCGTCGCCCTGCCGGACCCAAGGCCCCCGGGCGCAACACGGAAGGCGCCGCGCGGCCCGTCCCCCGCCCTCCCGCCCCCCGCCGGCCACGCGTATGCTGCTCTTTCGCGCCCAAACCATCTATTCTATTTTTTTTCTTCCGGGGGCCTTTTCCAGCTTCAGTGGATACCGATTTCGACTGTCAGCGTCGCGTTGAAAGTACTATGTCCCTCATGGGGACACATATAAACCTTTTAAACTAGACAATGACACACATGCGGGCTTCTCGGTCTATCATCAGCAGTCTCACAAAGCCTTCCTCGAAAACACACATACATGAAAGAGAAGAGACAAACCATGCCCACAGCCCATGCCCACGGTCGGACTCGAACCCGCGACCCTTCGGGCAGAGGTGCTGAGACGGTACCAGCTCTAGCCACCTCAGCCAACCAGGTCGGCCCAAATCATCTATTCCATTATTACAAGTCTATTTTCCTTTTCCTATGTTTTGAAACTGAAACTCTGCTTTGTTTTTGTTTCGGCGCTCAAGGTTGCAAAGCTGACATTGGCGGAGACGTGATTTGCGGACACAGACAGCGGGGGGGGGGGGAGAGCATAAAGATGCCTTAGGCGTATATGCACGAAGTAAGCGCCCTTTGACAACAATCCCATTCCTTCAATCCTTCTTTGAAGCTTTTCAGTCTAACTAGTTAATCGTAAGAATCACAGCCATTTTAACGTTACATCGTGATTTCGTCCTTTGTCTTTCGATTTCATGCCTTCTCGAACAAAGATGAAATGAATCCGAGAAAATTCGCCCCCAGTGAATGTAATTCATCTGTTCGCGCGATAGAGCGCTCTCGTGTCGGTGAACGCGTGATGAGGAAAACACGAGGGCCAACACAACAAGCCCCGCCCGCTCCGCCCGCCCCGCCCGCCCCGCCGGCCCCGCCCTATAAGGAAAAGTGAGAGCTGCCCTACGCCTTCGATTGCCCCGTCCTGCGCCGCCCTGCGCCGCCCCGCGCCGCGCCGCCCAACGAGGAAAAGTGAGCCGTGCCCCGCCCTACCAGGAAAAGCGCGCGCGGGCGGGGCGGGGCGCGGCGGGGCGGGGCGGGGCGGGGCGAGGCGGGCCGGGCCGGGGCGGGGCGGGGCGAGGCGGGCCGGGCCGGGGCGGGGCGGGGCGGGGCCGCGGCGCTCGATGAAGCCACGTGCCGGCTGGTCCGCCGCCTCGGAGGCAGAGGGGCGCGGGTCGATCCTGACCTTGTGCATTGCGGACAGCCACGTGGCGCGCGTGACCCTCGACTCCCCGCCCCGCATCCCCACCCCCTCCACCCCCCGCACGCGCCCCAAAGGCCAAGGCCGCGCCCGAAAATCTGCACTCGCCCCCCGCCGCGCCGGCTCCTTCCGTCGGCTCTCGGTACGGGAGCTTGGGCGCGCGCGTCGATCCTCGTGCATTCTGGATGCACTGCTATATCATCAAGCAAGCAACACCTTTTTTTACATTAAGTACAGTTATTCGAAGCCAGATTTCACGCTTAGACATTTCGCATCAATGAGAAGATGAATTCTGAAACAATTGTTACCCATATTGAAAACAAGTCAAATATTGCCAATACTGCTTTATGTTAAAAAAATATTTTCTAGCAAGGTTTGCAGCTGCACAGTGTCTCACTGAATAATTGGATGCAGTTTGAGAGCTGAACGTGAGTTAAAAAGGATCATCCATATAATGTTCCGTAGGAAACTATTTTGTCGTTTCCCGCCTCAGACTATGGATGCGCTAGGCCGCGGCTGCAGGGGCGACGCAACCCGTCGCGCTCGCCCGCTCGTCGCGTTGCATCGCAGCCCCTGACGGAGGCCATCGCAGGTATACTCGTATGAGTACATCCCCAGCTCGTCCTCCGCGCTCATGCCACGTCCTTTCCTAGCACAGATAAAGCCTTACACGGTACTGTTTCGCTATCGAAAATGTATGATAAAATCCCAGCGTCATTTCTTTTTCTGCCCGGACTCCTGATGAAAATACATAATCCGGACGCTACAAACAGCTTCATCATCGAATCCAACGTTACGTTTGAAATTGAAGTTACGTTTGAGTACAGACGGAGGCGTCCTCAGAACATTGTACCTGTGACAACTATTTTACTTCTCATCACATAAATCCTCAGAACGGAATCCACCACACGTTCTAAAACTTAAAAATAAAAAAATCCCTCCCCACATTTAGTAACAGAAAACACGTTCCGTGAAGTGCCGCGAGGTGCTCGACAATCATACTTGACCCTCTCCATACAAAAAAATGAGGCATGCTTCATTTTCTGTACAGATTACATCGAGTGTGGTCCATTCCTTTTCTGAACCCAAGAAGGGCGATAGAAACATTTTCGTGCTGCCCCCCCCCCCCCCCCCGCCCAAATCTAACTGCAAGGTGCGAGATCAGAGTACGCAGCGGTCGACACGGATACCCTTTACGCAACGCTCCGACCGCCCGCAAGGACGTGCAGGTTGAAAGAGGTCCAACGATTCAAGTCTCAACATGGGCGTTTTTTGTCACTAGGTGGAACTGAGGTTCTGTGTGGAGGATAATTCTAATGGACAGCTATTGAGATTTGTAGTTTTCCGGAGTTTCGCCGATCAACACCAGGCGAATGCCGGAGCAGTATCCTAACAAAGGGGTCATGGGCGCGATCTTTCCTTGTTCTTCCTGGTTCTATCCTCGTCACTTCTATACGCAGACTTACATTCACTTGTACTGTACTACCCACATGCCGGGAGACCAGTCGTGAGCTTACGCTGAGGCGGGGCCCAGGTGGCGAAGGTTCCTTGATTGTGAAATATCTCATCATGCAACGTGTATATCCACGCCCAATCTCAGCACGTAACGGGGAGGACCAGGCATAAAAATATTCGCATCTCTAACAGGCCTAATGACAGCAGTGGTTGGCGTGAGAAGGCAGCAGCCCCCGAGATGCCTCATGTGCGTTTGTGTGTTTCAGGAGAGCGCGGGAGCGGCGGCGGGCGGCGGCGGCGAGGCCGGGGCCGAGGCGGGCGGCAGCGTGGGCGGCGGCGGGGCCGCGCCCGGGCCCGGGGCCGAGGCCGGGGGCGCGCCGTCCCCCGCGCCGGCCTGGGACCCGTCCGCCCTGCGCGAGGACGAGTTCGAGCGCCACGTGGTGTACATCGTGCCCGACCTGCCCACGGCGCCCGGCTGCCCCACGCGCGCGCAGAGCTCGCTGCCGCGCAACCTCGTGCTCAAGCCCAGCCAGGCGCTCAGCGACGTGAGTCACGCGCACCCTCCCTTCGGCCCATGAACGTGTTCCAGGAAATTGCATATTACGTACACACGTTATACTGAATCTCAATGTTAGACAACCCCGTACGTACAAGTGTTTGGCAGCTACATGAAATTTACGGTACGGACTCAGAACGTGACCTATAAAACGGTTGCCTAACAATCAAGGACAATATATGTTAACTTCGTTATATGAAAATTTCCATTACATGTTCATTGGCTAAAAGATCCACCTCCATGCTCTACAAGTTTCTAACATTTATTCTAAGGCATCTGTTTATTTTCCTGCCAAGAAACTGTTACCAGTCACCCCTTAATGTTTATTGCTGTTAACGCATGTGTTATAGTCACCTTACTGTCACTTACACATGCCACTCAAAATTGGCTTAAAACGAAACAAAAATTTTCAAAATAGGTTAAAATAATATTCATTTTTTGTATTTTTAATTACGCTTCTTGTAATTAGTTTTATTAAAACAAATGAAATTTAAAATGCATTTTTAAATAATAAAACAATAAAGCGAATCAGGCGAATGCCATTAAATTGCAGACTTTTGATTACATATTTAACCTTGCACTCAAGGAGCAGACTGATTCACATGATGACTATAAATGCTATTATTTAATAGTTTAGTATAATATTATATATTATAGTACAGATACATATTTTAAATGAAAACGATTTTTCTTAATATTGCATGTTACAATAGGCTGTTTGTATATCTAATATTAAAAGCGATGTATGTTGTCTGAAGGAATCACAATCATAGTAAATTTAGAAAAGAAGAAAGTGACTAGTTTTATTCGTAATGAAAATCTCATACATTTTCTTTCAGAATTTAAAGGATCCATTCAATTGCAATTATTATCTCATCCGCTGGAGAGTATAATTACTCAATTAAACATCGTCTCGGGACACAGTTGGTGGATGGTTTTCACATTCCGTAGCGAGAGACCATATTTCAGTATGATGAATCTACATGCAAAGCAAACTAGAAAATTTCATACTCGTACAATTAATATTACGAGACAAGGAAAGTACGATTAGAAAAAAAAACACTTGAAGCGGACGACACATGACAAAACGCTTTTCAATATTTTCTTCCGATATATTCTTCATGTCAATATTAAACTTTCCTTCTCTGTTTCCTAGAAGTGAAGTTGAGATGCGCGAGTGGAGTGTATCATTGAAACGGTCTCGTCCCCCGATGCGAGAGGTTCTGTATCAATACCACAAACACGCTTGCAGTCAATAAAACTGAGCTTTATACAAAGTAGTTAGTATTTCTTAAAATAAGGTAAAATTTTCCATATTGACTCTTCGAAATTATAAACAGAGCGTGATTCTTGAGAATACTTCTTTTTAAATAATGCGCTGTTCCTCTGTACAACATTTTGACTGAATATTACGCCTTGGGTAAGGCTATTACATGAAGTATTCCTATCTAAAATGATTTTCCACATTTGTTTCCTTGTAAATTCACGAATATATAGCATAGCGGTGTAATCATGTACTTTAATGTTATTTTAGACAAGGAAAACGTCTTTCGTATCCCTGATGCAGGGGTATGTGTATACAGGTAAAATGTTGGCAAATAGATCTCATTACTGAATTACCTTAATTCAAGAACCAAATTCCCTTTGTATGAATTGCATCTCTCTTATTTTCAGAGCATCAATGATACTTCTGTTACTTGAAATAGTTATTAGTTATATTTTGTACTTAGAATTCTTATTCTCATTACAGATTCAGTAATTATAACACATTTTCACAATTCTTTATCTTCCCCTCTCTCTCTCTCTCTCTCTCTCTCTCTATATATATATATATATATATATATATATATATATATATATATATATGAGAGAGAGAGAGAGAGAGAGAGAGAGAGAGAGAGAGAGAGAGAGAGAAAATAAACATTTCGTTTCATTCCCAGCCATATTGTGCCTTCTCTCGTTCCAAAAGGGATTGACACCAACAATAAAGGCAAGACTGATTCTGGTTGAATCGCACCGAAAGAACCGTTGAGAGTCAATCGTTCGGGGCGGAGGGGGAGAAGCGGCGCCGCCGTCGCGAGGCCATCAAAACAGGACAGGAGCGGACGAGGAAAAGGGGCTTCGACGAACGCTGCGCTTTTCCTGGTGGCGGCGCACGCACGGGGTGGAAGGCAGGCAGATCGAAAACGCCGCGCTCGCCCTTCGCCCTTCGCCCTTCGATGCGGCGCGCCGCTCTGTGCCCGGCCGGCGACGAACCAGGCCCAAACTCGCAACGCAAACGTCCAAATCGGGTTGCAGATGCGGCTTAACCCGATTCGCTTTGCTTGTAGAAAACCCTGACAACAACACGTTCTCGGAATTATTCATTTATCCTACTAATACTTCAACAAGCTGTTGAAAAAAACTAAATTAAAATTATGTAAAAAACAGTTAATATTTTTTAAAAATGTTAACATGCATTTTTTTTAATTTATAATTTTGAGTAAAGTATTTCGTTACGGAAGAAATGTTTAACTTCAATATTGTAGGTAATATTGAAGCTTTAATTTTGAAGGATGGAATAAAATTTAAACTATCGCAAATTTCTAAGTTTCAGAGGTTTTAATGAAAATCGGACATATCCCATATTATTAACCAATTTGTTCTCTATTCAAGGAAATAAAAAAAGTTCAGCGGTTTTGTGAGAAAATCTTGTATTACTTTTTGCTTTTGTACGTAGGTTGTTACATTTCGTGTCGAGATTTCACTCTAATTAACGCGGTAAACAAGTAAAAAATTTGCAGCCATTTTTGAGATATACATTTATGAAGTATCAGTAAGGCTCATCAGACTTCGTGCAAAATAAAATTGAAAGATTTCTTTCAAATTGGAGGAGCTGCAACATTACTGAGAACTATCGTTTAATAATCTTTTTTGAAATTCCTGTGTACGGTTTAGATTCTAGTGATGTTCACAGACCAACAGACCGGTGCAGTGGACGCTGGGACCGACGGACAAAATTTTTAAAAAAAGTTCTGGTATCAGGGATTCCCAATACGTGATTTTTTATAAAAACTAAACATGAATTATTTAGCAGCATTAATATAACTCTCTTTAATACAAATAGTACATATGTATTTCCACTTTTACCGCCATGATACTGGAATTACAGATTTAACAACCGTAAGTGACCAAAACCCATTTAATAAAATTTTAACTCAACTGAATATATCGCCAACTATTTACATCAACATTGCAGCCCCTCAAATTCAAAACCTAATTCAATCTACAATATCACAAAATGTTCATGAATAATAACTTAAATAATATAAACCTACTATATAATCTTCCAAATAAAATAAGCATACTAAATAATTATATCTCAGATCAAGAAAAAGCAGACCTACTTACAAAACCTTTCAAAATTCTTCTTCACCCTTTTACACCAAACCCTCCAACAAATAGTGAATTTAATACATTTATATCTACAGAAATGTATTTACTCCTTCATCCTGTTCCTCAAAGAACTAACTTTATTTCTTCGTCAGAAATTAAATCAATAATTAAAGAATTATAAACTAAGAAATATCCTGGTCTAGATAACATTACCAATAAAGTAATTAATATATTTGACAATAACACTATTACAGCCCTCACAACCAATTATATCTTTGCACTCAGACTTCGATTATTTGGAAAAGAATGGAAAATAGTAATAATTTTGGCTTTTAAGAAAACACATAAAGATCCATATGTTATATGGGCAGAAACATGAAGAATAAAACTAAATGTAAATAAATGTCAAGCCAAATGTTTTACAATTCATATTTTCCTTTAAAAATATTTAATACGCCAATTCCACAGCTATCTATTAAACACGAAACGAAATGATCAAATACTTAGGCATTGAATTAGATATCACTTTGACATGGAATAAACAGATCAAATACTCTATTAATAATACCAATATCAAAATTTAGAAATTAGATCACTTATTTCTTTTAAATTTCCAATGCATTATGAATGATCACTATTTGTATATAAATCAATAATTAGATCCACGTCAATATATGGTTCTTCTATATGCACTAATGCAGCTAAACGCATATTAATAAAATGCAAATTGTACAAAATAAATGTATATGTAAATCACTACAATCCGCAGGGTTCATACTAAATAATCTATCACAACCCGAACTAACTTTAGAAAACATTATAAACGTGATAAAATTACGAAACCAAATAGTTTTCAAATTACTTCAATATTTCCAACATAAAACCACTTGTAATCTTGGCCAATCTCACACATTTAGTCGTAGAATCAAATCCCGATTCCCTGAAGACCGATTCAGGCCTCTATAAATTACACCATTCACTTGTATCACCTTTCACTTCACCTCACACTTACACCAACACACTTCTCTTATTTCCTCAAATTTCACAACGTTAAATAAATATATTTTCTGTCAATAACTAATTTAATTTTAATTTATAATATTTTCCCCTAACTATTAGGAAGAATCAATGTGCAAATGATCAACTTTGATAAGTCAATTAATTATAATTTTTATAACCTCTGAAAAACTCGAATTCGAAATGCACTCGAACAGGCAGTAATAATTTTTTTTTAATATCAACTTTATTTGCATAAATTATGATACAGATTTTGTTTCATAATTTGTAATGCATTGTCTAATACTTACATATCGAACGAACCATACCATATCAAATCGAACGAACACGACTAATCTCTAATGTTGTAGCACAAGTAGTTTTCTTATATAGATCAAGTCGTTCCTTGTTTGATACCTTACAGCATGTTTGTTTTTCGAGGGTGCCAACAAAGTGAATAGTTCTGCATTATTGCACTGAGTCTGGTAAATTGTGCTTCCGACTAAATGTTAGAGTTTCATATTTGTGACAGTGCCAAGATATTTACGTTACATTCTTCTACTTTTAGAAGAGATAGGTTCATCACTGAACTTAATTTGACAGTACTGCCTTTGCCTCTCAGGCCATTTACTTCCCAGGCACTTGGAATTGCCTTGTCGATTCATTTACCAAAACCTTACGCTAAATATTATCCCTTACACACTGATCCTGTAATTTGGATGGAAATTCAGTCCTTTGTAACCAAATTTAGTACAATAAAAAAACATTATTGAATGTGTAGACATAACTCCAAAAGGCGAGGAATATAACTTGGCATATAATATATGGAATATAACTGATCATACATATTTCATCGATGTAACCAAAGCATAGCTGGAGTAGAAATTCACGACAATGCTGTTACATAAGACCCTTATCTTTTTTACTAATTTCAAATTGCGTTATGGAACTACAATATTTTGATATTCTTCGTATGTTAAGAACCATTGAAGCGTATTTTGTACTATTCTATGTTTTTACGATATCTTTAAAACCGTTGTTATAATATTTATTATAGTGTTATACGAGAGAATTTTATTTGTTGTTCTTGAACATTATGATATTTACGACAGCGTGCTACCTTTTGAAAAACCATTAAGTACGGTTTTATTCAGCAGCAAATTTTACAATAAAGGCGAAATGTCAATTTTTGTACACTAATGTGAGCTGACAAGTATTTTTTCAGCATAATTTACTTGTGTTCTTGAAAATTCACACTTAAATCTCTCTTCCAATCTGTTCTTCAAAATTCGATAATTTTTTAAGTCAGTTACAGTTTTTAAAAACATTGCGTTTACAAGTATTTTCAATTTACTTTTTAAACTCAATTTTGATTCAAACTGACACCCCTGCGTTAACACGTAAACCTCCTCGCGCGGAAGACGAAGTCGTGGGGCGCTCGATTTAATGCACCGTGTGGAGTGGCTGCGATGGCCACACGGTTGGCGTATTGGGGTGGGGAAGCTGGGGTATCTCTTAGCCTCAGAGCTTGGAAATAATTGTGACGTATCTAGTCAATAAACCTTGGATATGTGGAGCTCCTGTCTTGGCGTGGCGCGTGGTACAGAGGGATTATTAAGGATTGCCTTCGGCAAGTGGCAGTTACAGCGGGAAGCCCCTTAACAGCCGCTACATGGCAGCTCGGAAGGGGGAGCGGCAGCGACAAACACCCAAACGAAGTGGGAACGAACCATTTCAAGAAAGTAGAGCCGTTTTGTAGTATCTCCAATTTCCTCTTAGAACTGTTTGATGCAGGAGAGGGCAGCTATTCAGCAGATGCACACTTGCAAGGTTTTGTGTCCATGGTTCTCAGCAATTGTAAAACCTGTCCACTATTCTTAGCGTACTTATTATACTTAATGATTATATATCAAGCAATGGATACGTAATAGTTCAGCAATTTGGTGAAATTCCCTATTCAAACTGCCTTTAACATCACATCATATCACGTTGATTATCCCATCTTTTTAAAAAATAACGATATTGGCAAAATTGACGTTTGGTGCGTACATGGCCAACAATATACTTTGAAACATTGAATCTATTTGTTTCAATTAGATTTAAAACAATTCACTGTCACAACAAGATCGATAACAAAGTTTCTTTAACTATAGAAACGTTATAAATCAGAAAATACGATCAAATCGATTATAAGAAGATCAAAGTAATTTCCTATCTTATGGAACAATTGATCTACTTTATCGTTATCAACGCACGGGAAATCAAGTTTTTCTGTCAAAAAATCGCTTATTTCTGTCGCAACTTTACAATACTTTATATTTACGTTAATGTATTTCTTTGCCTTAACAAGAAAGTACATATTTAAAATAACATTTAAATATCTAATTGTTAAGTATTGATTTTATGAAGAACAAAAAACTATATTCAATAATTCAGTTGTACAAGACTAAAAATCTTTGATAACTTGCAATTTTAGAAAATTTGGAGACATGAATGAAAATCACACATTATCCATTATTTCATACGTACTTTGTTTTTTGTAGCGAACATTTAAAGAAAACCAATTGAAGCTGTTATAAGAAAATTTTGAAAACGTTGTGGAGGATGTTTCTAAAGTACTCCCGAAAATTAAATATTCGTTCTAAATATCAAAGGATATGAGTCGGGATCATATCGTTCGGGAAATATTAATTTTCGGAAAATATTATTTAATTTGTGAGCTAGTGCTGTCCACAGGACAGACAAATGGACAGACATTGGAAATAAATTTCTGTATCAGCTCCTCCCCTCCCTAAAAAAAAGTATGTTATCGTAAAAAATTTTAACATTGATTTTTAAAGCGTTATATAATTTTATCTCTTTTACGTATTCGAGAAAGTAAAAATATCTTGTTGAAGATTAGACTAATTGTAATATTGTTAACCATGAACCTGATACGGAGTAAATAAGAGTATAATTTACACAAACTGGAAATTAATTTACGAAGAATACTTTCGAAATTAAATCAGCATATTATGATCAATATTTTATATGATGCTATTAGGAAGTGTAAAAGTCTTTTAGTTGTGATGAAGTGGGTTAACAGTTGCAAAACGCCTTGACTTAGCCGAGGGGGGGGGCGCCGCAAGCGCTAGGCATGTAGCCTACGCCTCAGTGCAGAGAGCGGAGAACACGCTTGAAGTACTTCAGGTGAATACGCAGAACATGCAATTCGAAGTTTTGTTGTTTTGTTTTAAAACAGTGTAATGCATTCAACCGTAACGAACAAATCAATAATCGTATAAGCTCAACGGTTAACGCTTGGTACACGTATTGGCGCTTAAGTTTGTGAAGCCTGTTACAGAAGTGGTTGGGAGGTCAAGTGATAGATTGGGAAATTAGTATATTTTAAATTTGGATTCCCCAACCTACCAATTGAACGTTAATTCCTTGTACGTGAACACCGATTGAGAAGTTTGCTTAACCACAAAGTGGTTATCAAACGTTATGAATTCTGGAATTGAATTGGTCTTGGAATTGATTCGTAAATTCGAATCGTATTTTACAAAAACTCTTTGGAACAGCATGCAAAGTTTCACAAACACCTCCTTTACAATAGGAATAAGGTTAAATGTGATATACATATGTAAATGTGGGTATATATATATATATATATATATATATATATATATATATATATATATATAAACCGCTGTAAAGAAACCACATTTGCAAATTTAAGTGGCTTTATGTCCGGAGGGGTACACGCGTCAATATCACCTCGTGAGGAATAGCCTGCGGGGCGTAGGGTGGCCGTGGGGCGGTGGAGTTTCAGTGAGCGAGGTGGCGCGCGCCATCGGATCCGCGGGCGGCGGGCGTGGGCGTGGGCGTGGGCGGGGCCGGGCCGGGCGGGCGGGGGGCGCGGGGGCGGGGCGGGGCGGGGCGGGGCGGCAAATAGCTCCGCTGCATATCCGGGCGCGAGTGCAGCGCTGCGTTGAACTTGACCGCGTCTCGCCGCGCGGCGCTTACGTCAGCCCCGCGCCCCGTGCGCATGGCCCCGCCGCCGCCGCCGCCGCCACCGCCGCTGTACTTGCAACGCCGTCGTGACGTCAGTCGCGTCACGTGACGCGGGCGCGGGGTGCGGGAGGCGGAGCGCGGGGCGCGGTGGCCCTTGCAGCAGCCGCCCCAGCCAGCTCCGGCGCCGCCGCCGCCTCCGCCTCGCTTCCGCGTCGCTGTGCAACCGCCCCCGCCGCCGCCGCCGCCGCTCCCAGGTACCGCCGCCGCCGCCTCCGCCGCCGCCAGTGCATGCTGCACCGCCGCCGCCACCGCACGACTCGCGGCGCTCCCGCATCTGCCCGCTTGGCACGAGAGCGCCGGTCCATGGACATTTCTCCCCTTGACCATGGCCAGCGCTCCGCCGCCTTGCTCTCTTCCGGGCGCTGCTAGCGATTGTCTCTCAGCCTCAGCGCCTGGGGAGGTTAAACCTTGCGCCATATCCGGCCTTCTTACGAATTCCGCTACCAACTTCGCGCCTTCTGACGTGCATGGCGTCGCTGATGCTTTTTAAATCCTTATTCTTTTCCGTTGCACGGCGAGCGATCTTTTGCTCGGAGTCGACAGCCATGTGCTGCAGTTGCCTTTCTCACGAATGGAGCACGTAAATGTCTGTGAATGCATGTGCACCGTTCCTAAGCTGCTGGCTCGCGCGGCGTCGGCGGAATAGGCGGCGAAGAGCGTCGCCCGCGGGGCGGTTGGCACTCTTGGCGCGCACGGCGCCCGCCCCCTCCCGCTCCGCACGCTCAGGTAAGCCCGCCCCCACTCGCCTCGCATTTGCATTCGCACCAAACCAAACCTTATTGCTGTGGAGGGTAATTAATCATAATTTTGTAAAGCACATGCTTTATATTTTTAAATTACTTCGAAATGTAGCAATTATCATGTTGAGTAATTTTTTATTAATTATATATTTTTATTTAAAAACAATTTTAAGTTATACCATATTAATGTATAACTACCTTTATTTGTATGTAAAGTATAGAGATCTGAGGCCAGATTTCAAAAAACCAACTTTAATATTCTCTGTTATGGTCCCTTGTTTCTTAGTGACAAACTTGGAACTGAATTTTCTTCATGTATTGTACAAGGCCAAGGACATTCAATACACAATGTATTATCGGAGTAGTTTACGTAAATCATTTTTACATAAATCAATGGCCTTCTAGTAAACCTGAAAAAATAAATTTAAATGCTGTCACGAACAAAAGGGGCCATAACTGAGAATATTTAAAAAATAAACAGTCAAGATCATTTAACTACTAAAGAACTACTTCCAGAAATAATAAATATCTGTTTGTCATTAGTTTAGAAATAATCTTCAATGTGAACGCTTAAGTTATTGTCGATTTCGTTTCTTTGCATTGTTCAAACCAACTACATCTCTATCTTTCTGTTTTTCATTCCCAGGAAATAATGCAACAGTTTAGTGTTTTGTAATACGCAATTGTTGACATTCCAGACGAGTTTTCAGATGTGATTTCAGACAGATGAAAATTCTTTGCAACCTGTTATTCCGTGCTCTTAAGAGTCTCCGGAGAGGTAATTTTAAATTTATTTTCTTCAAATATTAAATTTCAAATCAAAAATTCAGAATAATAAATTATTAACTTTTTCCGATATCCTGAGCTCACAGTCCTGAGCTCTTTGTCTTAGGCAATTCAACATCTACGTAAATTTATTTGGAGTCGCCAACTCTGATGTGATGTTTATATTTTCTGTATGATACTATTACTACCAAACTATTTTCATGTATAATACTAATCAAAAGGCTCAAAATTCACTTTAACCGTTTCTTTATTTTATATTGAGAATTTGTTTTATCTCCATGTTTAAAATACGCTTATATATTACCTCCTTCGTCCATCGGAACAATGTTCTAAAATATGAGACTTAACATTAGAGGCGCACCCAAGATTTTCTCAGAGAGGAAGGAGCTAAAGGTATAGCGTCCAGCCGGCTCCATGTTTTCATGTAAAGATTGTTTCATTTATGCACAATTTAGCATGTATGTCAATTTGTTGACTTACAGTTAAAATTTTAACGTAAACAATTGGTATATTGACGGAATTTCGATAATATATAAAATATGTAAAAGCAATTTTTGGAATAGGTAACATTAACACATGGGGAGGGGCTGAAGCCCCACAACCCTTCCCATTTTGGGTGCGTCACTGCTTAAGAGGAAACAACCACAACAAAGTTATTTTCACAGTGTGTTTCCAAATGGCAAAGTTAAATATCCACATTTACTAATATCGTGGAAGGAAATGACATAAAGAATTCTAAAGTGAAAAATATGCCGTTTAAGTTTCCAAACGTATTTATGGTGCATTTTAATTACTGTAAAAATAACTTTTTTGTTCTAAAATAAAAAACGCCACTTTCGATTAACATTTCTTTTCATTTTATTCCAATGAGAACAATTCAAGAATTCGTAATTGCGTCTTCTATTGTGGAACATTTTCCACTTCGCCTTAGTTCTTGCTCTTTTATAGTGTCAGAATTACTTCCTTACAATACTACTATGTATTATTGGCAATTCCTCTACGTGCACATTTTATTTTGGTGTGTCAATTGGTAGATATTCTAGAACGTCGTCGATGTCTCATTTCATTTATGCACTTTGCACATAATTTTCAATTGTTTATACTGAAAATAAACCCTACAAACTTTTAATATATAACTAAATTGTCTAGTCTTTACAATATTTAACACAGAAACCTGTTGATTGAAATGCTCGTGTAATGTTGATCTTTTGCTTCGGGAGGTGGGAAGCTTCAGAGGCCAGAGCCAATTTTCCCCTGCGCAGTTAGTGACAACGTTCTTCCCCTCTCCTTCTCATATCTCTCTTTCTCTCATATTCCTATTACTACTATCGTCATCCAATCATGAAATCATTCGCCAACACCGATAATAACATTCAGTGACTCATATTCGAATTCCAGTAGCTGCGAAAAGGTCCGATGGGCGTTGCTCCATATCTTGGTTTCTCTTGCCCCGAGTTTCATTTCGTTTCTGTGCGATGATTCCAAATATCCAAAGTACAATTTTGTAAATTTGCGTCCGCGGCTTCGCGTGGTTGGGCGGCGAGGGGGCGGGGCCCCGCGGTTCTTTTGTTTTCGAGGCGGAGCGCGGCGAGAGGGGCTCCTGAGAGGGCGAGAGAGGATCTGAGAGGGTGGCGCGGTAGCCGACCTCCGGCACGAAGGCTATCGATCAGGGCTCGGCACGTAGAGGTGCGTGACACCTTCATTTCGCGGTCTCTTGAGGAAAAGAAGAATCAGGCGAGGAGGGTCATAAATGGGACAATAATGCACCTGAAAATACACTCAAGTTACTCGCTTGCTTTGTTCTGGGCGAAGGAGCCGGGACATCTTGCAGAAGACGCGTTAGCGAGATATGGAAATGCATCGCCTTTTTCATGTAAAAGAATGTTTTGAAATAATGCATTTTTATGGCTCAGTGAAACGTTGAAATAAAATTGAAATAATTTGAATTGTAAAATATTGACATTCAGAACTGTACATTCTTCAATTGATGTGTCCTCGCTGAGTTTCCGACGCCACGTCCGAACACGTTCTTACGGAAATGGTTCTCAAAGATATTTTTTATTCAAAAATCCAAGTGGAAAGTGCTCAATAAACGATGTCAGGAAATGTTTTTGTTCTCAAGTACTTGTTTTGCCATTTTACGATTGGAACTAAGACTTAAAAACTAACTGTCAATGCCTAATAAGAATACTACTACTATTACTGTTTATTATTATTATTATTATTATTATTATTATTATTATTATTATTATTATTATCGTCATCATAATCATTACTATTCAGCGGGTAGAAAATGTTTGCCTACTACTTACGGAGTTTAAGAAAATATTGTAATGCTGATGCAAAAATTAGCGATATTTTTTGGCAGAAAATTGTTATTGGCCCTGTTATAGAAAAAATAAATGAATCTTGTTCCAATACGTAGTAAATTAAAATCCTGTAGCACTTTGTGTTCCACGTTTAGTGGGTCCTTCATAATAATAAACCATCTGAGGTTAGACTTTTAGATCATTGAAAAAATGGCTCAAGTCTCATATTCGTTAAAATCTTTAAATTTTCGAACGTTCGAAAGTTCAAACGTTCAAAATTTATTTGGTGACTTCTTATGACGGCTATATTAAAGATCTCTCGCCCTGTGTGTGTGCAAAACTCTGACGTCAAAACCTTTCAAAATATCTTCTCCAATCGATATGAAACTGATATTCTCCAATCGATCCCAATGAACTGGAGTCCTACGAGTTTGAAACGAATGTTTTGATTTTAGGGAGTACTTTCCAAAAAAACTCAACATTTTCAAGATTTACTCAAAACTGTCTTCAAAGTTTTGTATTGATTTAACATATAGAAGATTTAAGAACTCATTAAAAAATGGTGCTTATCTTATTGTCTTTGATATTCCTGATTTTTCGAAAATTGCAAATGTTCCATTTTTGGCGTCTTCTTAGCACTACAATTTTGAAAAAAATATTTTTCTCATTCAATATTATTGTTCAAAGACAGATTTTGAAATAAGAACAGGTACGAATTTTCGAAAATGAGATTTTTCTCATAATTTTGCATGATGTATAGGCAATTTTTAAACAATTATTTTCTCAAAACGGCTTCAGTTTATTTCTTTACATTTTCACCATTACCAATCGCAGCGCATGAGGTGCGAAAACTAAATCTTTGAATGCTGATTTATCAATATAAATTCGACAACTGAAAACTGCATACCATATAGCGATAAATATTATCTCCTAACGATTAGAAATAACTGTATGAATTTCAAATTGCAGTGTCGCGGCTTTCTTTCCTCGAATTGTGGCCTATTATGAACTAAGCCGTGGTCAAAATTACAAAAAAACAGTAATAAGATTTTTTTTAATGTACAACCACATATACGTTATCGTTTTATCTCAGAAACGTCATATTTGCATTAAAAGATTGCAAATTGTATACAATAAACCATTTATCTATATAGTGGATGTCTCTCTTTCATCTCTCAGCAAAAGAAACACGAAAAATTCGAATTTGCCATGTTAAAAACTTGCAAAAATTATGCGAAACACTCATATTTTCAAACTTTTATACATGACCATACGACCTTATTTTAATATACAACTTAGAAGAACATATTTTATTAACAAACAATTTGGCCCTTCAAAATTTCAATTGTATATCCGCCAAAAAGTTCAAATAGTAGAGACGCCGAAAGAATGTTGAGATTCTACAATTTTCGAAAATTTATATAATTCAAGGAAAATAAAATATGCGCCATTTTACAAGCGTTTTCGTATTATCCGAGAAGAATTACAACAAACATTTGGAGCCATTTTTCGAAAAAAATAGAAAGTGTTGAGACTCCTTATAGAATCCACAAAAATCAATATATTCGTTTCGAATTCAAGGGACCGCATCATTAGCCAGATCGATTGGGAATATCAATTTTGGTGAAAATTCTGCCTGCGGTTTGAGCGGTAGCATTGTTCACAGGCAGGCAAACAGACGTCATGCTGTCAATGTTTCGGTATTAAAGAACCACAAAACATAGCTTATGAGTTCAGAACGTATACGAGAAAGTAATCTGCTACACAAAGGCACAAAAATTAACTACTTTTTCGATATCAGAACACCACAATGTGAGTTATTCTGTTAAAAATCATCGTTTTCTCGCAACATTAAAATACTTTCTTTATACTACGTATGCATAAAAAAGTGTTGAATTGGTTTCACACACAATTAATTAATTTCGAATTATTACAACAATTCTAACTATTACTACTCTGTATGTGACTGTTTAATTCTAAATAGAACCCTTACCGAAAAAGTATGAGCTTTTCTGAATTGTCTGTAAAATGTGACAAACAATTTAACGTATTTAAATTCTGTAATAAGTGTATGGGTATCTACAAAACATATCTTTGTAATTAGAGCACGAAAGAGGTCCCCATTTCATTATATGGTTCAAACGTTTCTCGTAATCGGTGGAGTGATTCAGAGAGAGAGAGCTGCCCCTTGCGTAGGCAACACTGCAGGGCCAGCCGGCCGACCCTCTGGACAGCTCAGCCCAAAGCCTCACGGGGAAGCGGCGTTCGCTCGCCCTGGGAGGTATCGCAGCGCCCAAGATGCAATTCGCCCTTCGTCGTCTGCAGGTTCGAGTTCTCTCCGCACACCGCGCTGCCAGCTCCGGTGCAAATAATATTACTACTTGTTTGATTGATTGTTTAGTAATTCCGTGCACGTCAACTACCAGAGCCATTAGTCCCGTAAGTGTAATGCATGTTTTTTGCTCGGGAGGTGGCAGTGATCTTTCGCCCGCTGCATGGCGAGATCGTGCGCCTACCTATCGTCGGCTAGAGGGGTTTTCCCCGACCAGGTATCTCCCACCAGCGGGGCACCCCCTGTCCGGGACAAGCTTTTAGCTCCCGGCATGTGGGCTAGTGTAGTGCTTTTTAGTGTGTGTGTGTGTGTGTGTGTGTGTGTGTAAGGGGTAAGGAAAGGACAAGGAAGAGGAAGGTGAGATCGCGCGCGGTCCGTGGCCCATTTGTACTGGCCCGTTTGTACTGCTCCGGCATTCGCCTGGTGTTGATAAGAGAAACCACAGAAAACTGCCGTTTTGAGCAGCCTAGAATTCTCCTCCAGATAGCGACTGAACTCGACCTAGCTAACAAGCTGCCACCGTCGGGACTCGAACCTAGGACCTGCCGGTCAGAGGGACTGCAGTGACATCAATTGATTTTCTGAACCATCTCTCCCGCTAATATTGCTAATTGTTACATACTAATTTTGTTTTATAATTTTTATTATTTCAGTAATCCAAAAATATTAAAATATTAATTAAATATATTTAAAACTTTTCTTAACTAGTAAAGTAACTAGCATTGCATTTCCATATTAGCGAACTAAAAAAACCTTTTCTTTAAAATTTATTTGGACCCTTACTGTATTTTATTACTATCATCTGGGGCTACCTCTGAGGTTGAGTTTGATAGAAATTTAAATTTCGCTCATGTTCATCTCTTGGAAAACTTACAACCTACATTTTTAGTTTAAAAAATCATAAGAAAAATTTTGTTAAAAACGCATTCAATTTTCATCTGTAAACTTTTTGTTCGGGTAGAGCACAGCTGCCGGCTGAGTTGTCTCAGGGCAAAACAGTTTCCACTGCAGCGACTGTGGCTGGGAGATCCGAGGGTCCTGGCTGAGATGGTGGGGGATTTTCCACACTAGCTACATCGAATTCAGTCGCTGTCGCAGAGAAATTGTTTGAGCAATTTATTGGGCTCATTTATTTAAGATTTAGAGTTTAAAAAAAACATTACAAGAGAACATTTAGAGTATGCTGACAAATGCATTCAATTATAATATGCACACCAATAATGGCATATTATAGACTTTGAGAAATAAAAAAAAAGTATATGTAATTTTTGAAGAATTTAAACTTTTAATCTAAATGGCACGCATGCCAAATAATTTAGAACACTGTTCTCAAACGATTTAATATAATTTGTTTCGGAGCTATGATTATTAGTCCCATTAGGGCAGTGATTAAATTATCCAGGTAAGTGGCGGTGTTCCACTCTCAATGTGCGGGAAGAACCAGCGTCGACCTACAGGTCGGCTTGCAGGGGATATCGCCGTTTAGTGTCTTCCTCCAGCGGGGCACCGTCTCGGCCGCGATATATTGAAAACTCCCGTCTGGTCGCCCGCCATGCGCGGAAGTGTAGGGCACGTATGTGCAAAGGAAGAGGATAGGACCAGGAACAGGAAGGAAACAACGACGCGCGGTCCATGGCTCGTTTGTTGAAGAACTGCTCCGGCATTCGCTTTGGGCTGATCGGAGAAATCACAGAACTACCGATCAGAGCAGCTGGCCTCTAGAATTCTTCTCCAAGCAGTC
Source organism: Gryllus longicercus (assembly GCA_038098605.1). Classification (NCBI taxonomy): domain Eukaryota; kingdom Metazoa; phylum Arthropoda; class Insecta; order Orthoptera; family Gryllidae; genus Gryllus; species Gryllus longicercus. The sequence goes on from JAZDUA010000185.1 coordinate 1,540,583, forward strand.
ACAGAACTCGACTTAGCTCTCTAGCTAGTGTCTGCACCGTCGGGACTCGAACCTAGGACTCCCGATTAGAGGCCCTGCAGGGACAGGTTGATGCCCTTAACCACCTCTCCCGGTATGTCTGGAACTTCTAGATCCTCCGGGCGGGGAGGGTGTCACGGTCCGGCGTGGGAAGATCGCCGCCCCCTCACATTGCCTCGCGCGACGGAGGCGTAGGCGAGGGCGACGCGGCGCTTTCGCGGAGGGGTCGCTTTTGCTTTCGAGGGCTAATCTGCGGCGGGCGGCGCGGAAGGCGCGGGATCGATCCCCGAGCGCCCCGCCGCGGCTCCTGCGCCCGCCTCCGCCTCCGCCCATCGAGCGCGTCCTCCCGTTTCGGGGGAGGGGGTCGCGACCCCCGGGGGAGGGGGGCGCGGCTTCTGGGAATCCCCAGCCGCCCCGCCCGCCCCGCCGCCCGCCGCCGCCGCCGTTCGATAGCCGTGCGTGGCGGGGCGCGGCGGGGCGCTGGTACACGTGGGGTGCGCCGCTCGCACGCCGCCAGTCATGACAGCGCCGCCGCCGGCCGCGGACGCCGATGCCGACGCCGCGCCGCTCGTCTGGGCCTCGCGCTGCCCCCTCTGCCGCCACCCGCCCCCGCCCCCGCCGCCCTCGCCCCCGCCTCCGCCCGCGCGGGCGCTCCGCCTCCTGTCGCCGCCGCCGCCGCCGCGGGTGAGTGCGGAACGACTGCGCTCGCGCTGCCGACACTTGCTCGCATCCGCACACGCTCGCTTCTTCTCCAGAAAGCGAGTTTCCTTAGGTCGTCAACAAGAAGAAAACACAATCTCGTGATAATATATTATTGTAGCAGATACAGAGTATGTTGCACTATTTTGCCGCATCCTCACCTCCACAACTGAGGCATTTGTCATGTACCTCCTAACGCAACTGCGCCAAATGATCTGTTGTGAGCCGAGCCGTGTATTGTCCACCCTGCGATCATCCACACTACAGTGCCTATCCCGCCCTCAGCGATGTTCATTTTTTATTCCGATTAACATGACGTGTATCACAGTGTATCACGCAGAGGTGCCGGTGGTTCTCAAACACTGATACGTATCCTAGGTGGCAGGCTTCTACCGCACCGGGATACAAATATTAATACCACAATATGACAAATATTTCCGTTATAATATTGATGGTGTCGGAAAAAATAGTGCAACTAGTGTTGTGTGCGGTACAATAAGATGCTTCCATAAAATTGTGTTTTATATTTTTTGTCGACGAAGGGACAATAACCTTTCGAACTCGCGTCTCTCATGGTTTTCGCACATGTGCACTTTCTGCGGTAGAATTGGAAGCACAAAAGCGAAATGTTTCTTTTCAAAAACTCGAATATTTTCCTTCCAAGCCGCTCTTCACCTATCCTCCTAAACTGAGTGTATCATTTTTTACCCCCATATACATTTTAAATTCTAAAATTCGCGAAGAAATGAAGCTGCATCTTGCTTCTCGTGTACCCTCTCCACAGAGTCCAATGAAAATCCTTCCCCCCTCGTTACCACATTCCGGTAGTTCAAAAATATTCAAAAATAGCAATACGCCCACTGCTCAAATGACGTATAGTAACGGCAAGTGTACTGTTAACACTTCTTAGTACAATTACCTATGTTTCTCTATATTTTTGTTCGCAGATTGGGGCTTTGGTCATTACAAACAATAAAGCCTAGGTAGTCTCGTTCAAAAGAAGAGGAAAAATTAAATGATAGTTTGTGTAGCCTCTAAACGTTATCTCATGAAAACATACTTCCTAAGCACTTCAAAGGCTTGAGGAAGGGGACTTCCGTGAGGCAAATGTAAGCAAGAAGTCAAACACTGTGAATTGTGCAGAATTCCACTAGTGTCATTGCATTAGACAGTCACAAAATATTAGTCACATTTTGTTGAAAATTCATCCCAGGATTTCATTAGCTTGATTTAATTGAAGCGTAATTATGAAACCATATTTTTGAGAGGAATATTACCTTTGAGGGATTGTGACGAAGTAAAAGGAATGAAAAAGATTTTAAAAAAATTAATATATTTGGTTATCGATTTTTGACGAAGAATGGCATTGGAAAATGGAGACTCTGATTTAAGTTGTTGCCTGCTAGTGAAAGCAGATGTATTTCCTTATAAAAGCCACACTTCTTATTTGACCCATTTGTTATAATGTTTCCATGTATTTCGATGTCTCAGCTGAAATGTCTATGCAACATTTTACACTGGAAATGAATGCTGGAAACATTTGCAACATTTTACACTGGAAATGGTTGATTTCATCGTCAAGGAATAAATACAGATTTTTCAAATAAATGTTACAAACTTCTAGGACATTTAGGATGGTAACTTTTTGAATCGAAGACGATAACGTTTTGCCACAAAATAAATATGCGGATATCTGGTATAACGATTGCATGCCATTGGCCATTAGTGTTTAGATGGTACACTTCCTGTTGCAGTTAAAGATATTTCGTAAACCTAACAAATATTAGATAAAGATGAGTTACACTAATCACAAACAAATGCCATATGTGTAGCTTCATTGCATGAGATTTTTCATCACATGTTCATTTACAATCAGTGATCATAGACTCCTCTAATATGCTCTAGAAGTTTGTAAAATATATTCTGAGATGTTCTATAAATCTGTATTTAATGAAGTGATCTTTTTTATCTTTTGATCAGTGTATACTCCATAACCTAAGGGCACAAGTCAGAGGGGACTCCAAGGGCCTGTCTTTCCTTCGCTCCCAGAGATCTCGCCCTTCGCACGGGCCCTTCGCACCAATAGTTCCACAAATAGCAAGTCATTTGACCCGAGTATGCTCAGCGATATTTATCGTGCAAAGTAGTCTAAAAGGGAACACACGTAACTGTTTGTCGCTGCTGTATCGTCCTTCGCTAGCAAGTTATGAAAAACGAATCCCTTTCACTCTTCAAAAGTGATGTTCGGTTGAATATTTGTATTCACGTGGCGAGGAAACAATTATAAGTTGGAATTTTGAAAGAGAATAAACAGGATTTTCATTACGAAACATCTGAATTGTCTATATTTGTATTTTCGAGTTTATAATGATTGTGTTTTATTCAGACATTAATTAAGTGACAATAATTACTTTTTAACATTTTTGGATAAATCATACCAAAACCGTATATTTTGTTTTCTTAGTGTCTTCCTTGCCTTAGAAGTCAAACATGTCAAACTTGGTTCCCTGTAATGATTTCTAATTTTCTTTCCAATTTTGCATTTCAGGTGCAAGGCGTATGGAGCACTGGTTACATTCCTACTGGTACTCGGTTTGGGCCCTTAGTGGGTGAAGTCTATGCCAAAGACGCAGTACCCAACTCTGCAAATCGCAAGTACTTTTGGAGGGTAGGTTTCATTCAATTTATTACTGATGTTACCATCTATTGTATTCAAAATAAGAAAATTACTAATGACTATTCAGAAAATGCATCTGCCAAAGAAAAAAGATTCTATCTTTATTACCAGCTTATTTTCATTAGGTAAATTAGTAATAAATTTGTCCTATTCTTTGAAATATGAATAACACAGTATGAAACATTTTATTAATGTACCTAACTTTCTTAAATCCGTTACTCTAATTTTCATCAACAATTACAAATATGTTAACAAGAATGTCTCCTAAACAAGCATAGTTGTGTGAAAAGGTATTTGTGCATTTTTTGTGAAAAGGAATTCCTGGTGTTTCTTTAATGATGTAATAGAGGGAGCCCTTTTTGTAAGTTTTTACACAATTTTTAATTTCTAAGCACAGTACCCACTTACACATGAGTTGCTTGTTACAGAAGTCATTTGTCATTAATTTTGTATTCAATCTGAAACAAACTAATTTTATTACTCACCAATATCTTTAGTATGTACACAATCTGGTGTTTTGGGTTACTCATTCTTATCACTTCTTTTTCTGCCCTTCTTTTTTCATGTGAACCTTCTAAACATATACTCTCAGGTGCAAATCAAAGAAGAACCAAGAACCTGGCCAAAGGTACACTTCTAAATGTCTTTTACCTTTTATAGGCTAAGAGCCTAAATTGAAAGTTTAAGGGTTTTTCCATTAATATTGGAGAGATTCATTTCTCTAGTTCTTCGACGCAGTCATTCACTTTTTCGTTTTGCACTGCAGTTCAAATATGCAATTTAAAATAATGAAATTGCATTTCATTTCATGAATTTTCTAACAGTTAACTCCAGAATGACATATTATTGCTCTCAGAAAAGGCTTTTAGGAACTAAAATAATGACCCTCAAAATTAAGCAACAGGTTCCAGACTCTTTACAAAATTCTAAGTGAAGAACATCAAGGGGAAAATTTTTTCTAGAGAAAGTTTGCTCACCCTAAATATAATTTTAGTTGTAGGTCTGTGATTACAAAAAAATTTATGGCAAATTTATAATAGGTAATGTTGAAGATACATGAGAGAAAGCAAAATCTTCCACATTTATATTTCATTGTTCATGTTTAGTACGAAGCTAAATGCTTCTCACATTGAAACTCCCAATGGTTCACAATATCCAAAGTAAATTTAACAATACAATGCTATGTACAATCAGTATCATTTATTTCTTGATATTTAAAAAAATGCAATATACAGTTATGTTATTACTTCTTACGAAAAAGTATAAATATATATTTATTCATACAACTTACATTCAAAGAACATGATCAAGTGTTAGAAAAACTCATCTTTCCTGCCATTCTGAATTCGCTTTTTATATGAAATAGTTTGTCATACTGGAGTTCACTGGTAATAAGGTAAATTTTAATATATTCTCTGAGAAAATGATAACAACTCTCCACTCTCATTCAAATGTTTCCAAACTATCAAGAAATAAAGAATCAGTTTTAAGTTAATAATGTGTAAATACATACATTGTACAGATGGCTCTCAATTCCTCTCTAACAATATTTCTTGCTTTCCAAATCTGATCTCATCATATTTGGTGTAGTTTCTTTATTTTACAATATTTAATTTATGTTGATTATTTTGAACATTACTACGGAAGACCATACACAGATATGTTATTACTTCCCGAGGGGAGTTGCCAGGCTCGGGCGGGCCTTGCCCCGCATAGCGCAAGTCCCCGCGAGCCCCCCCCCCCCCTTCTCGCCCGAACACTCAACAAGGATTCCTAATGGGGGAAAGATCCAAATTATTTCATGCTAAAAAGATCCATAACAAATTACACGTTACCCGAATATTGAATTAATATTAATCCTTATTATTACCGCAATTGTATGTGAGAGAATTGTTACGAAAAAAACAAAGGATATACGACTGGTGTTTCAGTGGTTGAGAGAGCTTGAAACGTCTTTGTGCGTCTGCACTTGGAGTCAGCGGAGGAACCGTCGCAAACCGTCCGACCAGGGTCCATATGAGTAACTTCCCTTGTTTGATGAAACAAAAAGGTTGCACATTTTTTATCGGGGGTTTATAGACACATTATGAACTAATTTTCGGAATAGGATTTCGAAGATGGGATCCTCGAAAACCAATTTGGATAATTATGTATTCGCTGGTTAAATAGTTAAATATAATGCTTAATATCATGTACATATGCAAATTAGATTCGAAACTCCAGGTTTCTTGTTTAGATATCGCAGTTAAGACCCCATTTGATTCTTTTGCACCAAGGCTTTCCCGGACCTGGATAACTTCCCCTACTTCCCCACATTTTGACACGTAATTCAAATTTTCTGTCTACAAATTATGGAAGTATTTTTTTTAATTTTGGCAGTAAAATGCATATCTGTTTTTTCTGATAGTTGTGCTAACATGAAAATTCTTGCAAACTATATTAAATGAATTTAAAAACGTATTGAATGTTAATATTTTGAAAAAATGGAGTTCCTGCCATTCAATGAATCATTTCTATTAGATATCTTATCACTACATCTGAGATGGATTTTTTAACAATGAAGTATTACTCTAATGTAAGATAGTTCGAAATTTTAAATGCAATTAAAGACATTCAACACATACATTTCTGTTACTTGTATTAGTTTTCTTCAGTTATCTATTCCCTCAAACATAGTGTAGTTTTCTGTATGAAAAAAACAAAAGAAGCAATGCGCTCATATACTGCCATCTATCATTCTCGTATATAATAAATTGTGGTACTACAAAATGGTACAGACTTTTTCATATTTTTAGTTTCTTGTTCAATATTGAATCAACATTTTATGTATCCATCATTACATAACTTTCTCTACACTCCATATATTAGTGTATATTTTAGAAAGCGAAAAATTAGAGAAATATTGTATTAATTGCATAAATACACTAATTCCAGTTTAACTAAAATATTTGTTCAGTGTTCAATACATTTATTTTAGTACTCTCCAAATTCACACCCATCTGGAAGCCACAAAAAGCTAAAAACTAGTAGTGCTACATAATGACACAGACTTTCTCGCACTTGTTAGTTTCCTATGTCGTAAGTCTAAGTCGTCTAAGTCGTCTAAGTCGTCGTACGTCTTTATACAAGCCACTTAAAAATTGTCTAGAAAACTATATTATATGCATGGTTTCATAGAAATACCCTTTCGAAGGATTTTATAAGAAAAATAAACTAAATTTGTATGTAAAAATTAAAAAAATGCAGTGTTTTGTCGACTGCATATTCCAACTAATTCTGTGGGTGCATTTGATTGGGGCATCACGTGAACTCGTCAGGGGAGGCACTGCTTGCGCCTCTCGTTGCACCGTGCCCCAAAATGGCGGCCCTCGCGGAAACAGTTGACTCAGGGATGGGATCTAAAATTATGTTTGCCTAATAACTACCAGTGTGTTAATAATAATTACAAAGTCATTGCGAAATTTTGAAATATACTCTACGTTTTTATGAAAATAACATTTTAAGAAAGTTTACAGCATTTCTTTGGTTATTTGAAAATATCTAGTAGGTTCTAGAAAGTCTTTTGATTTTACATTTGAATTATCGTTTTGATTAATCTCATATCAAGTTTTTATTGAGAACTAATGTTGTCAATGACATGATGGATTTAATTAATGACAATGCTGGGTACTTCCCCTGAATAGATGTACAAGACTTTCAACAGAATGTTAAAACTATACCCTGAGATACGGCATAACATTTTAGGGAAAATCATGGTAAATTCAGTGAAGAGGCTGCAGAGCTAATTATGAAAGTAGTGAAATGTGATTGAGAAATTTAAGAGAAATAATTAGTGAATGGTAGTGATAAGCTTCATGACTGCCAATCGTTAAAAAATTGGAATTGTATTTAATATACATTTACAAAACGATAGATTTGGAAATGAAACTTAATGATAGATATTGCTTTATTCTCTATTGCCGCTATCAATATCTATAATATATTAGTACATTTATTCAACAAATCTTAGCGTATCATCATAAAACTATTTACCATCTGTGCACAATTATACGTCATATTTTACTAAGAATTATTAGTAACTTAACAAATATTAAAAGTTTAAAAATAAGAACCACGTTTTCTTCTGGATGTTCATCTTTATAATGTGAAGTAGTGGTATGTTCCCTCACAATAACTGGAAGTAGTATATGTTTTAAGGGGATCGTCAAATCTAAAAGGCTGTTCAACTCTAATTTTGTTTTTCTTTCTTGTTTTCAATTGCAGATGTATTTTGTAAAATTATTATTTATTAATTTTTTAAAACAGAACTTTTGTAAATCAATCATTGTTTGTATTGTTTTCAAAATGTCATATAGTCTTAATAACTTTTCGAACATTTAGTAAGCAAAAATTTACCTGAAACATGAAATTTCTCCTGGCTGTAGGATCCTATTGCGATCGCGTTTCGTGACGAATTTGTTAAATTATGAGGTTCTTTGTTTGCTTCTAGATCGTAAATCATTTCTCGTTTACGACACATATGCTGTGAATTGCACGTAAACAGTTTTTAAAACCTGAGTGAATTATTACAAGATTAGTAAGATTATAAGTTTCTCACAGACACTCAACGTTTTTTGTCATATTTAATTTAATAAATTAGTCTTCAAGACATTAAATTATATTTTAATTAAAATGTCATTTATGTTTGCCATTTATAACCTTAAAATAACAAGCTTTTAAGAAACATACGTCACTAAAAGGAAATAACTTCCTATGTCGACTTCAGAAGAAGAATCGGAAAATAAGATGTAAAAAACATATCGCCATCATCCTTTTTGAGAATTACTTGGGTGATCATTGGGGGCATATTGCCAAGTGTTCAAATAACACGAAAAGGCCTCATTTGTCTAAACTTACTTCGTAGTTTGAATAAAAATATTTACACGAATAACCAATAGTGTATTTAGTATTTTTCAATGTGGGTTCTAAAGTAATTGAAAAAATGTAAACCCTAAATTATGCTGGCCTAGGAGGTTTTCACTGGTTAACGTTTAACGCGTTTTCAAGTTTAGGTTAACAAGTCATCAGTCAGTCGTATATCACTTTCGTTTTCACAATATTTGAAAAGTTTGGGGCTATGTGCCAAATGTAACGAAAATCCTTCATTTACCTCTTCCTTAGTTTTTCTCCTCAAACTGGAGTAGGCGAAATCGTTTCCATATTATAAAATACATCTTGAATTTTTATTCAATATATTTAATAGTTATAATTTTATATAATTATAAATGAACATTCCATTCGTATTCATATTATTATATTTAATTAACTCATCTTAGAAACACCTGACAATTTTCCGAGAGATAAAGTCTCCTTTGCAAACAGTGGCAAAAGAATGCTTGTCTCTATGATTTTTTTCCTGTTTATGCCATAAATAATTGTTGAAATATTTTCAAATTTCCTTTATTCATTTTTCATATACCCATATAAAATTGTCACTACATTATAATAATAATTGGTGTAGTAAGTACTTAGTAAGCAGCAATATTTCACACTTCACAATTTCATTCAATTTTTCGATGGATATGAGAATATGGTATTTTAGGCTGTGATTGGGTATGTGAATGCGGTGGAGAGACGTAGTTTGTGAGAAGAACCGGAAACTTGTTTGGTTGCGTAAAAACGAAAAGTGAATTTGTCATTGCTGCAAGATTATGAGTAAATTTTCTTTGCAGGTTTATAAAGATAATGAGCTTTTCTACTATATGGATGGATATGACACGAGCAAATCGAATTGGATGCGCTACGTCAATCCTGCTTATTCCTCTGAGTCTCAGAATCTCATCGCGTGCCAGTACAAGGTAAGCATAGAAATAAGCTTTGCGCTCAATAAGCATAGAAGTAAGCTTTGCAGCAACTGCCCACAAAGTTCTACAAAGTGTACCATATTTTTTTCTTTCTTTACAGATGAATATTTATTTCTACACCATTAAACCTATTCTGCCCAACCAAGAGCTGCTAGTATGGTACTGCAGAGAGTTTGCCGAAAGGCTAAACTACCCTTTGACTGGAGAGCTCATGCTCCAAAGGATAAGTAAGTTTCAGTTGTACTTACCACTAACTAGCAACTAGAATAGTTAAAATGTTCTGTGATGAAGGTAGAAATAGTTAAACAAAGAAGTGCAAACAATAGATCAAACCGTTTACATTAACACTGCAATTTCGTTTCCAGTTATTAAAATTTTGTGGTTTCAGTTTTTCTTAAAAAAACGCTTTGGTTTTGAAACGGTTTCTATCAGTTTTCCTATTCTCTACTAAAACATACGTTCGTATTGTGGTTCTGTATTCACTATATTGTGTGAAAAATGTAACCAAAGTAGTTGACTCACTCCGCAGTTTGTGTGAAAGTAACAAATTTACTAACACACAAGAAATATTTCTTCATAATTTCAGCAACAATAGTACAACTATATTCGCTTGAATTAACTTTTATAAAAATATTGCCCAACTAAAATTTTGTCAGTGTGTATAGAAAGTACTGGGAATAATTTTCAAGAATTAAAAAGAAATAATTTTTGGTCTGAGATTTCCTATAAAACAAAACACTAACTTACATATTTTAAGCTCTTGAAAACTCGAGGAGCTTTATATTTACAGTAAGAGTCACCTCATAGCGAAACGAACTGCACAAAATTATGAAGATCTTTTGAAAACCAAAACCGTTTCATTAGCTTAAGATTTAAGCAAAATAATAATGGAAACATAGCGCAGTATATATCGGTATTTCGACTTTTAATGGTTTCAGTTTTAGTTCGATACCTTGAACACGTAATAACACATTTCATTTTTACATAATTTCTGCGAATTCAGATACACGGTTGTATTTCAAAATTAACATTCATGTTTTGTTTTAAATAAAAATGAAATGACGAATGCAGCTATGTGACGTAGATTTTTCACATGAGAAAAAAAGATTGAGACGAACAACAATACCGAAGTGAGAAAATTACGACCGGTACGAGATAAAAATAAATTACGTACGTCAATTATGTGCACTCATTATCACTACTATGAACTTGTTACTGTGTAACAGGAATATGTCATAGTTCAAATTGACCATCGCTTTGCGCAAGAATCAAAACCGAATGACCTCATTTCGCACCCTTCATACAAAAGTGACACAACTCAAAAAACTTCATTTTTATTTTTGAGTTGTTACTATGACACAGTTGCAGAAACGATGCTTGACCAGTCAGCAATAGTTCTATAATTTCACAATATGGCCGGTAGTGGGTGGTTGTGTGGTCATCGCTAGTGGGCGATATATGAATAATCAAGACACTAAAAGTGACATAACAGAAATAAAGGACAGTTCTTTGGGGTTAATGGTAGAAATATCTAAAACACCATTTAATCCTGGCTTTATATCCGTCCTCATTAGTGCAGATAAATCGGTTTTATCTTAGAAATGTTTCTTTATTGACACAAACGTTTTTCGTGATTTATGGAAAACCTGACATTTTGAGTTGTCTTTCTGTAGCAAGTGTGCGAATTGCTACAATGCGAAGCAGCAATGCTCCACTCATGGACTTCGGTCCGCCCGTTCCGAGAACGTCTGGTATTACTCGCGCACCATTTCTTGAGCTGACCTTGCTTCCCCCTCTCTGACACAAAAACAGTTGAAGACAAAATCTCGCAGCGTGCACTGATGACAACATTCCAAACACATCTTCTCTGGCGCGAAATATAAACTATTTTCCGTTGAAGACGAGAACCTCTGGCCATGATTTTCTCCGAAAAATTTACATAAATGATCAAAGCAGGTAAAGATTCATCACAGAAAATACCTCGAACTCCTGAGAAAATTAGAACGCAAATTATTGAGAAATTTGCGAAGGCATGAGTGACTCTCCAGAGATTGACATTACTTCATAAAATCTAGTGGCCGATTTCGTAACTAATACCCCCCCTCTACCCGCATTTCTCCAATCCATCGTTCAAGAAAAGTTGCGCGAGTAATATTCATGTCGATCAAGTGGAGAGATGCGTTGCGCATCTTGATGCATTACATCTGGGGGCGAGCGAGGACCCTCAAGTTCCATTTTGAGTTGGGGTGACCAATGCTTTAAGCAATTTGAAGTATGATATTTCAAACCTACAACTATTTAGTACTTCTCAAACTCGCGATTAAACTCCCCAGTCATAAGAACGTTCGATAGAAAAAGTAGTTGCTCTAGAGTAAAGTAGAATGAAAAATAATGGATTCAAAGCAGCAAAGTCAGTGTAATAAAATAGTGTATTAGATTCACGTATTAATGAAGCGTTGTAAATTATATAGTTTCTAAGTAGCCATGAACAAGTAGCATTCTAAGTGACCGTGGTGCCGTACTTCATTCCATTTTTTTGTGGTAGAGGAAGCTTCTATAAAAGAAGTGAAACGGTAAGTTAAGCGCAGCCTACGGATGTACAAACCGTATGACGAAAGACTGCACACTATCATTACACAAGTGCATCATTTAACTATGTGATGTAACCTACTGCATATGCCAGTTACATTTACGAATTAAGGTGGTGTTCGTGAATAAGAATGAAATGGATTTATTTCAATTGTGTGCAAAGGAACATAAGTTTCGCTTCCGCCACATGACCACTTTCATGTAAAGGAAACTTCCGATTTCTCTAATGGAGGTAAAGAAGAAGTATTTATATTCTGTAAATTAAAACCTATCATGGGAATATCGAGATTCTATCTGACGGCTGCTGAGAATGGTTATTTTTACTATCAATTCATGTGACTGTTAACTCAGGAATTTCCATCCACTTATGAAACTTCCTTATATAACGGAAGTATAACTATCAACGAATAACTTAATTTAAGTTTATGGTTTTGTAAAAAATATCTTGAAATTCAGCATAATGGTTTAATCTTTATTCTGAAAAAACTATAGAATTAGACAAGATACACAAATTTTCTCTTTTAAGTGCCCAAATCTACGTGGGTAACGTTCTTTGAACACAATAGTACACCACTAGCGTCACGGTAAAAACTCTACCTTCCGGACGTTTACAAGAAGTTGATCATTTTCATTTACAATTTTCAAAACTTCAGATATTTTTATTTACATATTTCAAGATCTAGTTTTGAAGGACAGATTTCATGTATGCAAAATCTATATCAACAATATTGTCGTTTTACAATATTAATTATTTGTTTGCAGTTTTCAAAAATATAGTGTGTTTGTCGAAAATGGGATATTTTTGAAGTTTTAGCGTCATTTACTCTATCCATGAAAATATTGAAACATTTTTTCAGAACAAATTTTGTAAGAGCCAGATTTAAAATTACGCGAAAACTACTCGTTTTTCAAAAAATTGTGCCTAACCTTATTTAATGATCTCTTTTTTTAATATTTAATAAATTAAAAATCTCGCTTATAAATCTGCTCTGTTAATTATTTTCAATTTTCGAAAATACAGATAGCACAGATTCTGTAAACGTCAAATGCGCTATCCGAGGAAAAAATTGAAAAAAATACTATTTTATGGAAAACTCATACTCCTTGGCATGTAACATCATTCGTAGTTTTTAGACGACGTCTGAGGAATCACTGTGACACTAGCTGCTTCAATTTCTCTTTCCACTTCATAAGAAAGATTTACAATAATTCACTTATTCATTCCATTTTCCTCTAATTCCATTTCGAATGAACTTTCGATACTTTTAGCACCGTGGGTATTCTCCTGTGTATTAACAACCTTCTGGTAACCAAGCAATTTGAGAGCTCATTTAACAACAATAACCCTCTGTGAAATATATTTCTATTATATTCACTTAACTTGCTAATTTGCTTTTATTCACTTATTACCTAAATAAAAGCTATGTATTCTTCACGGAATCGAATTGTTTTTAATTGCTCTGCTTGCTAATCAACTAACGCATAGGCGTTTAAACTTATAGCCTCACCATTAAAAGCTCACTTAGATTCCGTGTATGGTATAATAATAGTTATTAACGAAATAGTATGTACAGTAAGACATCTTATTACACGGACAGACTGTAAGACATCAGTAGAGACTTACAATACAGTAAGAAATCACATTAAATTAGACATGCTGATGTTGACAACAGTTAATAAGGACACACCTTTCTTTTTTCGGGTTTTCTTGTTTCCGAACTCTCTCAAGTTTACCAATGAGTTTACGGGCATGGATCTCTCAAAGTATTAAATATTTAAATGTGTTTAGAATATTGGTTCATACAAACACATCTATACTAACAGCTATATTGGACATTTGATTTAGAAAATTAAAGAACTACGTCATTGTGCAATGAAGGATAGAGTTAAGCTGAAGGCTGGGGTAAAACTTTTCCGACGGGTAAAAAGAAGACACGGCTACAACTAGGTACTCGTATTGTTCAGCGCAAAACGTGCTGAAGAGAGTAGTCTATGTAAGATTGGATTAATATCTTAATGGGTTTTAAGTATGGCCAAACTGTGAGGCCCTATAATATTGTTTTAATATTGAAATTGAATGTGAAATTGAAAATGAATTTGACTATGACAAATAAATAAAAAAAGATGTAAATTTTGCAATTTAAAATGTAATGCATGACTATTTGTACTGAGATGAGCCATATGATCTCAAAAGATTAAAAATTAAATATTTTAGAGGCAAGAGACGAAGCAATGAAGAGTAAAACAAAACAGTGACAAGAGAAGGTGAAGTGAGAGTATGATATTGGAGCTTTCAGACGTGAATAGATTAATACATTCAGTCAAACGTATTGGTAAACAGTTACTATAAATAACAGTATATTTACGTAATTTTTGCGAACATTTCACGTTGACAGTGAATTAGATAAAGATATAGTGAGTTTATAAAAAAACAATGTATTTCTAAAACAGTTGACACTACCCAGTAGAAATACGGAGTGTGTAAGACGAGTGAATTGCAATGATATTGTCGAAAACGAGAGAGAGAGAGAGAGAGAGAGAGAGAGAGAGAGAGAGAGAGAGAGCACTATATCTTATTAAAAGTGCGTAAATTATGAAGTGAGTTATTACGGAATATTTAAAATATAAAATGCGAACACGTAAGAATATATGCTGCCGTGACGAAAAACAATATAGCTGTGTTTCATTATATATATTAAAAAGTTTCATCGGAAACCCTGTTTAGATAGAGCTTACACCGGATCACAAATAATAATAATAACAATAATAATAATAATAATAATAATAATAATAATAATAATAATAATAATAATAATAATACATGTCCTGTTATTGTATATGTACTTTTCCCCAAAAATAAGTAAGCAGGGAGTTAGCAGAGAATAAGGAAACATAGTGTGACGAGCAACAAGAAATCATAGAAACAGAATTATTAAATAGAAAAAATTAAATTGACAAAATTATTTTTTGATGAAAATCACCCGAAATATCGTATAAAATATTAATAAATGTATTAAAAATATTTAAAAACATATTGGGGGCTCCTATTTAGTAGGGAATATCGCACCCCTTTGTCTCAGACGATGTGAAGGCTATTTCGGCGGTTCCCTTGCGTTCTTTGTTGCCCTTAGCGGAGCCCCATTTTCTGGATAAACCTGATTTTCTTGCTATTACATTCAATGTTATTTCTACATGATTGTTACATAACATGCGTGTGTGCTTCTTTTCTCTCATCCCATCTTACACAATCGCTCAAGATGTTAAATGTTCTTTTAACTCGATTAGTATAAAACACATACATTATACATACAATGTTCTAGATGCTTCGCCTCTTGATTTCATTTTGTATTAAGACAATGATTCGATTTTCACATAAGAACTGCCTTCTTAGGATCGTAATGTCGTATGTTGTTATTTGGATGTCATATTTATTTCGAATTTCCTTGCTGCGGCTTCGCTCATCTTGGTCATATCTCGTAAGCATCCATTCTCTTTGAACCTTAGGTTCCTTTTCACTGAACGATTTCTTGGATTTACAACACAGATTTGCAGTCTCGCTCGCTCTCCAAATCTCATTGCAGCTCTCTAATAGTTTCCAACATATTCAATATTAAAAATTCAACGTCAATGAAAGCAGTAAAGCCGAAAACGGCCTTGTATCATCGAAAATTAAACGTGTTGATTGCATTCTTGGCTATCCCGGATGAACCGCGTCTCGGTCAATTGTTCTGACGTTTCAGCCATCTTGCTGTGACCTTCTTCAGAGCTATACTGCTGAAGAAGGCCACAGCAAGATGGCCGAAACGTCGTAAGTACGCGCAACGTCGTAAACGTCGCAAGTACGTACAATTGACCGAGACGCGGCTAATCCCGGATAGCCAAGAATGCATTGACGCCGGCCGCGGAAGCCTACGAACGCATATAAACGGGTTTATTATATGTTTCAGACAGTTTAGCGTTGTTTGACTACAGGCGGCCATTTTCACGTTGCTTGGTAGTCTATCGAACTCACGAACTATGAAGGTACAAAGTAGTAGTCTGTCTGTGCTGGCTCAACTGCTCCTGGCGGGGCCAAGGCCTAGCGGTCACGGATTAAGGGGTACGTGTAGTTAGCACATAGACATCCCCGCGCCGTATTCTGGTCTTTTCAACCTGAGAAGTGAGCTTTCTTATCGTCACACAGCAACAATCACAAGGGACATTGCAAGGAAATCGCACACTATAATCTGCCCCAGCCGGGAATCGATCCCGGGTTCTCGTCGTGGAAAGCGAGCACACTGACCAATGTGCTGCCCGTAGGGACAGTAGCAGTAGAAGACTTTTTGATTATGAATATTTACCTTAAATATTCCATGCGATTATTTAAATGATTTTAGGGCAAGTAGCATGAAATATTTTTTCTCTCATTCGATTCGATATCGTGGATGTACCCAGAAGGATACTCACAACAAAGGATTCGGGGTGAACGGTTCCTTTGAAGTAGCTATCGATAACTTTCCATGGATGACCAGTGAGAGATTTGCAAAATGTGTTCTCGAAATCTGTTTATAATAGAATGTGCTAATGTCGAGGGGCCTTCTTTTCCAGGGCAGCAGGTTCAGCAGCAGGCGGTAGCGCCCGAGGTGATGGCGGTGTCTACGTCAACCAGTGACTCTCCCAGCAAGGAGTCAAGCCACCACCTCCACTACGAATCGAGGACTACTCCGACGGACGGCTCCGTGCGTTCAGACGAAGGGTACCACAGCAATGGATACCACGATGAATTCACCCCTCCTGAAGACAGTAGTGACTCAGACAGCGATAACAACTACGTATTGGATTTTAGGTACGTTTCATTGTTTATTGTTCTTCCATTCGGCTGCCTTGTTGTTGCTTTATTATTATTATTATTATTATTATTATTATTATTATTATTATTATTATTATTATTATTATTATTATATTGTTCGTTTTCTAACAAGTTATTTCTTTCTTTAGCAAAAAACCCCAAGAACGAGAGAAGTCTGTTGTTGTGGAGCCTCCCGACGTGCTGAAAAACGAATACCGAAAGGTGAAAATCAAAATCACCAAGGCGTACCATTACAAAAACAAGAGCGACGGGCCGGAGCAGGAGGAGGAGAAGGACCTCCCCGCGCAGTCGGTCCCTTCGCTGCCGCCGTCGCCTCCGCGGAGGCTGGCGACCCCGCCCACCAGCACCACCCTCATCAAGCTGGACTCCCCGCCCCCGCCCACGCCCATCTCCCCGCTGGTGCCCATCCCGCAGAAGCCCTACTACGAGGCTGACGTGCGCGGCGGGCTGGGCCACCACAGCCCGCCCACCACCAGCATCCTGGAGAACATCCTACTGCGCAACCGCACGGACTCCAACAACAACAACCACAACAAGGCGTCGCCCCCGCGGCCCAGCCACGCCACGCCCCCGCCCTCCTCGCCCACGGAGATGGCCTACACCTACAAGAAGTCGCACCGCTACGGCGCCCTGCCCTGCAGCCCCGACTCGAGCTCGGGCGCCGGCCACCCCGCCCCGGCCCCCGCGCCCGCCCCCGCGCCCGCGCCCGCCCCCGCGCCCGTCTCCCACCCCATCCCCCTGCTGGCGCAGCCGCCCCCGCCCCCGCTCTCCCCCGTGCACCACCCGCACCTAGTCCACCCCACGCCCCTGGCGCCGCGCGCGCTCGCCCACGCCCACGCGCACGCCCACGCCCACCACGCGCGCACCCCGTCCCCGCCCCCGCACCCCCACGCGCAGGCGCTGCTCTACCCGCCCCCGCCCCCGCACCCAGAGGTGGCCTACCTCAACAGCGGCGCGCACATGTTCGGGGGCCACAGCCCGCCCTACCCCTACGGCCTGTACGCGCCCGCCGCCGCCCCGCCCCCCTCCTCCACCTCCTCCTACTCCCCGCCCCTGCCCTCCGCGCCCGCCCCGCACCACCTGCACCCGGCGCACCACCTGCTGGCGCCGCTGGCCCCCGCGCCGCCCGCGCCCACGGGCCCCCACGCCCCCACGCGCTGGTCGCCCCCCGGCTCGCTGTCCCCCGACGGCGCCTGCGGGCCCCGCAGCCTCAGCCCGTGCAGCCCCGGCGGCGGCGGCGGCGGCGGCGGGCCCGGCCCGGCGGGCCAGCAGCCCAACCGCGGCTACCGCTCCCTGCCCTACCCGCTCAAGAAGAAGGACGGCAAGATGCACTACGAGTGCAACGTGTGCTGCAAGACCTTCGGCCAGCTGTCCAACCTCAAGGTGCACCTGCGCACGCACAGCGGCGAGCGCCCGTTCAAGTGCAGCGTGTGCACCAAGAGCTTCACGCAGCTGGCGCACCTGCAGAAGCACCACCTGGTGCACACGGGCGAGAAGCCGCACCAGTGCGACATCTGCAAGAAGCGCTTCAGCTCCACCTCCAACCTCAAGACGCACCTGCGCCTGCACTCGGGCCAGAAGCCCTACGCCTGCGACCTGTGCCCCGCCAAGTTCACGCAGTTCGTGCACCTCAAGCTGCACAAGCGCCTGCACACCAACGAGCGGCCCTACACCTGCCAGGGCTGCAGCAAGAAGTACATCAGCGCCAGCGGGCTCAGGTGCGCCAGCCACTTGCACTTCGCTCTGTAGACAGGAGTTATTCTAAGGAGGGACCGCTTCGACAGGTCGAGAAACACGGACGCTGAGTAGGACGATGGCATTGCCGGAGATACTTATGAACTTATTTGGAAATGAACTAACTGTAAACGAAATCATTGACGAATTGAGGCATAGGCGTAACTTTCAGTTATGTTACCAGCAGTAGATGCCAAAGCGTTCCTTTCTTATAGTAGTCGCTCTATAACATCATCATCAGGGACTCCTCACATTTACATAACAATACAAACATAAGAATCACAGTTTTTAGACAAACAAACAACATCTGTGCACTCAATATTACACTAATTGTACGCTCGTCATGTTTTTAATTACACTCTCGCTAATCCGGCCATACCTTGCACTTAAGGAAATTACCCGGGTCAGTTTTCCGCGGTCAGTTTTCCCTTACCCTAGTTTCCCAACTAATCCCTTTTCACTTTTCGTTGCCTGAGAAGGCACAGCCCGATTCCTTCACGTTTCTCCCATCCTGTGTTTCGGAAGTAGTTCAAATTTTAGTTAGGCTTGCATTCTTAGGTAGCGCAAAAAGATGTTCTCATACTAGTCGAAAGAAATCTTTGAACACATGTGAATATGACAGAATCTTCGGAATAGAGCATGTTAAGACAGCGAGGTAAGAAGCCGCTCGTAATAGGTGATTTCGTTTTGTTTCCTCAAACTTTTAAGCCATATTTTTCAACGTTGGCAGTACTCTAAAAGACGTGCAAATGATTATTGAAAATAGGCCGAAGAGGATAAATTAGAATCGATCAATGTGATTCTAAGCAGACCAAGGGAAACATCGAAGTCAATCATTACACTAAGGAGGAAAACAGAGCGGGATGAAGTCAGCCTATGCCTTTTGGGGCGGTAGGTAAACGGCTAGGGAGAATTGACCGCTGGCTGCGGTTGGTATCCGCCCGCACATATAGGTGCCGGATTACCGGAAGTGCGGAACTATTGAGAGGTTTTGAAATTAGTTTAAACACGTACAGTAACTGTCCAAATAAACTGTGCATTTGTTTACAAAGAACATTTGTTCTATGCACGTCTTTTGAGTGCTGCCAACGTTGAAAAATATGGCTTAAAAGTTTGAGGAAACAAAACGAAATCACCTACTACGAGCGGCTTCTTACCTCGCTGTCTTAACATGCTCTATTCCGAAGATTCTGTCATATTCACATATGTTCAAAGTTTTCTTTCGACTAGTATGAGAACATCCCTTTGCGCTACTTAAGAATGTAAGACTAACTAACTCACTAGCAACGGTTTTCTGCCAAGAACCTCGGCTCAACATCTGTAAGATCGAGTTGCTGCTGGAGGTCTAGCGTAACGTGATTCCTTTCAGAACCCACAATACTGAACTTAATTGTAAGAAAGCCGCAATTTCAAAACTGCAGGTTTGTTTAACATGTATAACTAATTACACAATGTTGCAAAAGATAATTCATTTCTGCATGAGCGACTGTGGGCGCTCATGAGCTGCATGAGCGAGGGCGAATATGGGTTACACTACTGAGACCTGGATTAGCGAGAGTTTAGAGTATACACAATTTATTTTTAAATTCAATAGATTACTTGATTAACTTTTATTTTAAATATACATTTTTTAAATATGTTATGTTTGGGGGGGGGCATCCCTAAGTGTGGATGGTCTAGGAAATGCCATAAATTGCATATAATGTTAAGCCATCTCGGAATTGAATCCGTGTTTCTGACACTGTAAGGACAGTGAAAGAAATTGTCTTAATTACTTCTGTAGCAAATAGACTGAGACATTTATTAAACAATTCGATCTCACTATTCATAATCTACTCAAAATCTCATTAACAGATAAAAACTAAATAAAATTGTTCTGAAAGAATTTTGTGAAATGCAAAATAAAAGGATGACCCTTTTCTTTTTTCTTTAATACACACAAATCTGACATATCTTAAAACACAATTCGAAATTAATAAATGTTATTGTTATTTTTCTTCTAGAACTCACTGGAAAACAACCAGCTGCCGCCCCAACAACATTGAAGAGGAACTGGCCCTAGCCGCAGCCGCTGGTTCCCCCCCAGGATATTATGAATATCCGAATCCCGATGTGAGCATGGGTGAGTTTTGTTATGTGAGTCTTTAGGTACTTTAAGTCTTTAAGTAATTATGAATTTTCAAGCTTCTTCTGAAATTTTGTGAGAATTATTGTACAATTTTAAAATTTGAATCAAACAAATCTATTTCTAACATATCCCTCATTGAGTTGATTCCTTATGAATTGAAACGTAAGACAAAAATATTTTTGATTTGAATTATTGAAGGGCCTATGATTTCTGTAGTGGAAGATTTTTATGAGCTCTCTCAAAATTATTAAGATTTTAATATTCTATGATTAGTCATGACAATGCAGGCTTCACCTTATAACTGCTATTTCTCTCTTAAATGTGCTGCCCGTTTTTTTGTGAGTGACATTGCTGATACATTGATTTTTAACACTGATAATATCAATGTGCTGTAAATAATCCTCTCGTTAACCTATTTTTTAGTCGTTTCTTGTAGAATTCTGATGTATTTATATATCTGGTATAGTTTCATCCTGTGATCACATTACAGCTTTTGTCTCTTAATATCATATAAACACACATCCCTATCTGAAAATGTTATTTAAGGGGGAAAAATAATTCAAACTCAGTGTATGAAAAACGTATATCACAAAATAATACTCAATACTACGAGTAGGTTTCTATATAAAGTTTTCATATTTGCAGCTTTATTTTGTGTAGACTAATTTTATTAGCAGCTGCACCATTTACTTTCATTTCATTCAAAATAATATCCAAGTTTATGAAATAATTCAATATAAATTTCATGCCTCATTTTATTAAGTATGTTTCCCAAATTCTGTATTTTTAAGTTTTCTTTTGTTTTAATTTGCAGCTTATAAGAAAGATGAAGCCCCTGGCATGACAAAGGAGATGACTGAAATAGATCCTCATAATTCATTTGATTCACAACAAACACACTGCATAACGCCAGCAAGTGAGCCTCCTCGTCCAAGCGTGATAGAATCATCGCAGCCACATGTCATTGAATGTACGTAAATGTGTGGCAATTTAATAGAGACTCTCAAATAAAGCTAAACAACGTCCTAAAAGGCTTAACTGCACATTGACCAGTGCAAGAGACACTTCAGTTCTTTTGTTCAGTTTGAAAGCCTCTACTAAATGATTTTACTCATTTTGATTGATTAACTTTATTGAAAAATTCAGTGAAATATTTCATATTGTTTTTATGTGATCACGACTTTAAAATAATGAGGAGCTTTACTTTTAGAAAGATGTTAATGTAAAGTTTACTATAAATGTGTAGATTTCATGTTCTACCTAGTGTAAGATATTGAAAAGTCTGAACATTGCAGTATGTTGAATATGACATTTCTTTTTACTACCCAGAACTTGTTTATGTGCTAGGTGCTGTTCCATTGTGTGCTCCCATACTGTTTTTATTGTACATATTTATTGTAAACATATTCCATTTATATCAGAATTGTTCCCAGTATCTTTTACATATAATTGGAACACACACTTTCACATACAATTAATTCAGTGGTTGTTGTTTGTCATTTCAATGTCTAAATCAGATTCAGAGTGAAACCTCTCTAATAATAGATAAATATTCCAAGTAACAATGGTGTCAAATGTGTGATTTTTCTTATTTGGGCCTAGAAAGTGTTTTGTACTAGCACTTGTACAGTTGTTTACTACCATAATTGTATAAAAAGATATTTTCAACTTCACCAGTTTTATGAAACATGAATATTATGTGTGTGAGCACAAGAAAGAATTACTATATTTAAATAAGTATTTCACTGTGTTCTCATACATATAAATACATTTAATATTCTCAATGATAAATGCCTTTCCATTTTTCAAGAAGATGTTTCCAGTGAGTTTATATAATTATGGTATCTCAAAGTACAAGTTGTAGATCACGCAATGTGACTTGCATATGCTAATTAGAAGCTTTCATAAAAACTTAAAGCATGATAAACTTTGAAAATTTTAACTGAAATACATTTTTAAGAGAGTATTCATGACTGATATTTTCTTTTGATAATATCACTTAATATGATATTGATATTGATATTAGGTGTGCTTATAATAATATTTATTGTATAAGACCACTTCTAAGTCTTTGGTACAATATTACATTATACTACTAGATTAGAACATCATGATGAAAGCGCAATACCATACAGGAGCTGATCTGTGGATACTTGATAGTTTTGATGCCTATCTGGATCATTATTGTAACTGGTTAGGATTAATCAATTTTGTGGCTAATTTATTGTGGAATAGATGTGCAGTGTCTCCTTTTTGAATAACAAAGTATAACTACATGAGGTTTCACTTTATTTACATAAAAATTGTGCTCACTATTCATTCCACATTTCTACAAAGACTTGTGGAACAAAATGTTATTGTTGCACCACCAATATCTATTGTGTATTGTTGTTCCTTTTTTAAATGATGTGAGTCATTGTTAAAGGAATTGTAAGTATTACTACATAGTTGTGACTCAATGTTTTGAAGTTCAGTTGTGTAAATGGACCAAGAATGTTTAAATGGTGAATACTAGTATTTAAAGTTGGGTGTATAAAAGCATAAGTTATTGATTACACAGTTTCAGTTTGTTGTTAGGACAAGAACCCACCGAACATCAGATATTTAAAAGATTGATTTAAATTCAGAAATGTTGATTTATAAAATACCGCATTTGAGTTTCACAATAATTTTACTGAACATACGTGGGAGTACAGAGAAAATGAAAGATTCTTATTGGAAACCTAATATGAATTATTTTATGGAAGAAAAATTTCTAATATAATATTATATATTCAAAATTTTCTACATTGTCTTGAAGTAATTAGATCCAGTGGAATTTACAAGACCTAAATGGCAATTGGTATGTGGTATGAATTTCAAAAACGGCAAGGTTGATATGTTTTATAATTTATGGACAGAATAGTTCTTTGAAATACAACTAGGTTTTCTGCAGAAAAATTCTGGAATCATAGTTTGTACTACTGTTCTATAACAATAGATTATCACATTTATAATCTTATAATGAGTTTTTGGAGTAATATTTATGGAATGTATTTGGGGTCTATCTTTGAAGATATTTTAATTCACATATAATAAAAGATATTTTGTGATATCAGTTATATGAATGGCTCATTAAATCTATTTTATAAAAGTATGTAAACATCTTAGAGACCCTTGCGGCTGAGTATAAACTCATTAAAGAAGAATTTTGTAGTTCTTAAAATAATATTTCAAATTTTTCACACATTTTGTTACATCATTTTTTACAAAGAGTAAAACCAATTCAACAAAAGAAAATTATTTTGAAACAAGTTAGATTGAATAAGAATTGATGAATTGAAAGTAGCCTTAAATTTTATTAAAACTGTAAATATACCTGTCTTCTTGCCAAATGAATGATATACCACAAATCTAGTTCTCTTAGGTTTGATTTCTGTTTACTTGTCCATTCTTTTTTGAAGGCATAATTTATTTAATTTTATTATACATATTTCTGATTTTCTTCTTTCAGTACTACAGAAATCATTTCTCTGGATTTTGATGCATTTTATTTTTAAATGTATCTCATAGATTATTTATTGTAATAGAATTATGTTATTATTCCTAATTCACACAAGTTGAAATGAATCGGAATATATCAAGGCCATTTGTAAAGGGAACAAAGCCTAACTTGAGTATGTACCATGTACATTTTTCTGTTTGTTGATTGCAGCATACAGAAATAAAGAGCATTCTAATTTGTGCAATGACATGTTCCTAAACTTCTTAAGAATATGATCTCATTTAAATTGTTTAGGAAAAGAAAAAACAAAATTTGAAATTCAATTGTTTGTTTATTTTAGTAATCAGAAAGAGTTACACATAATTGGTGAATTCAAATGGTGCATCAGAAAACTTTGTTCAAAAATTTGTAGAAACAGAAAAGTCATTTCAAAACTACAGAGTAACCAAAAAATTATAAATTTTGTTTTTGAAATATTTTTAATTCCACAATTTGCACCAAATTTGATGAACAGAAATCTAAATGCCACAGTTTTGTATTTGGCCAAATATTAGATTAAAGACATTGTGCCTTGAAGAAAGTATTTTCTTTTGAACATTTCTGTCAATATGAGCTTATTGTTATTGAAATAATGTGAATGAAAAAGTGTTAGTGAAAAGAAAAGGAATAATCCTTATTTTAAACAAATTTGTACCTTATGTTCATTTTCATGTGTATGATTGTAAATATTTTCATTTTAAGAGATATTCATTGTTTAATATAATTCACACATCACAGAGTTATTTATTGTAGTTTGTAGGAATTTCTTTTTGCTCCTAAGGAAAGTATCACCCTGTTTCATGGTAAATGAATGAACTGCTTCTATTGTGTTATTTATTGTTGTTTGCTGTGGATGTTTGTACATGAATTTTCATTTTCATAAAATAAATAGAGCTATACTTTTGTTACATTTTAGAAGTCTGGCAAAGTGGGCGAGAGAGAGCAAGAGCAATTATTCCTACTGTTTGATACACATTTCTATAATGTTATTGCCATTTCTTACCATCCATTACTATGTTGAAGGTACTAGAAAAAGTACATTCTGTAATCATTGGGTAATGTTGGACAATTTGCTCAATATTACTTGTATATATTACAATGTGAATATCATAGTCACTTAAGAAATAAAATTGTACTTCATTTTTCATTAAATTTGTACAACATTGGTATTTGAAAGTTTTCTTAAAGACTTTAAATAAAAAATATTTACCATTTAAATACATAGATATATTTATGCATTTTTTGGAAGTCAGACTTGTAAAATGTAGAATGAGATTGGCGTATTATATTCACACCCTATCATCATTTCAGTGTTTTGATTACATGTGGTAGTTATTTATTTTGTTAATTTTATGGATAGGTGGCACCACCTAACTCTGTAAATGTGCAGAGTCCCATGACTGAAAGCCATAATATTTAATTTCCCAAGAAAAATAAAACTGTTTCTAATACTTTAATCTGCCTTTTATTTACTTTTCTCTTTTCTTTAAATGACCCTACAGAACAAGATTCTGAGGGAGCATAATGTCTTTATTAACTGACTTATTGAAGTATTTTATGTATATATGAGCATTTTTTGAACAGTCCTCAACTTCTTATACAAGACTTCTTGTTATTACAAAATTCATGTATCATATGAACTTGAAAAAATATGCCTTTGTGCATGTCTTAAGTAATGATTACTAATACTAGAATTTAATAATGAAATAACTACAAAATTTCCATTGCATTCAAGAAGTCAATAAATTAGTTATCTTTTCGTTTTCACATTTGTCATATTTTTCATGGGGATTATATGAAATTATTATTCTTTTCTCTTCTTTTTCCAGATTAATCAACTACTAATATATACAATATTATCGAAATAAAAGTGAACAGTTTATGGGAAATAACAGTTTACTTGAATGATATATTAATACACATCATAGGAATAAAATAACACTGAACCAACTCTGTTTATACCCTAGTAGCCTAGTCCCACAACCTGCAATGTATCTAAGCAATTGAACGCATTGCAAGGGTATGTCATTTGTTGGGGACAACCCAAGAACTTCCTTTGGCACACACAGTTCCAGAGCTAGACAATTTTGGGCCTAGAGCAATGCTGATAAGTAACTCACCCCTCCAATAAAATTCAAAATGTGAAAGTTGTATCAAGAATATCTTTAAATTATTTTATTATAACAAAAATTACAATGTTTAAGCTACAAGAAGTTTTTAGATAAATATTTTAAAAAATAGATTTAAGTTCAAGCTTTTTTTATTACTGTAAAATTTTCAGAATTTTGTGACATTTTTCATTTCATAAAATTCTACCTTACAAGTAATGACTATAATTTACTATTTAAATTTATTGAAAATTTTATGAAGTATCAGACTATTGTACTGCATTTTTAAAAATTATGGTAACGATTTTCTTGAGTTCTAATTTCTTTTTCAATTTCTTACTAATTTTTTCCTGTCTCATCCTCAACCCCCTCGACTTGCAGGGCCACGAGTGATCACATGGTCACCATGCCTAGCGTCGGCACTGAGGACATCTCTTGTAAAGGATTTGATTTTCTTCTGTTTTGAAATTCTTAGTATTGCCATGAAGAGAGTTACCAAGTTTCCTCTCAACTCTTTTCCAAATCAGTGCACTGCAATAATTCATAAACATAAACATTGTATCAACAACATCATAGTAGTTGTAAAACTGTTTAATGACTGATTTGAAAACAATTACAAAGTTTGACATGCTTTTAAGTGCCACATTGGCATTTGTTTTACGATGTGATTAACAGGGAATTATACTCAATGAATATACAAAATTATAAATCACAGCCAAAATGACAATTCTAGAATATGGAAGTGAAATTTGCATGATGGTTAGTAACCTACAATTGGTTCGTGTTTCTTAGTAAGCAAATAAATATATTTGTCAAATATGGAATTTTGAAGGGGGTCTCAAAGCCTTAAGCAATAAATCATTAAATGTTAAATTTTCATTTTATAAACATTTTAAATACCTGCTAATTATGAATACCTACTGAAAATGACATAGAACCTTTTTAAAATGTATAGGGTTGATAATATGGACAGGCACATTAAATTTATCCATATTTATTATGAATTTATCCATATATTTATCCATATTGATTCTGGATGAGTAGGTGAGTATTCTGATGATGATTTCCCCTTGTCCTACTCAGCAATTACTCTGCCATAAATACACTAATGGGTGACTATGTTAAACGGCAAATTACACAAAAAATACTCAATTTTCAAAAAATTGAAGGTGACCTTATTTGAATACCTGGTTTTTATGAACACAATTCATTAAGAAAAAAAATTATCTTCACAATTGTATTTGCAGGAAGAAAGCAAAAAAGTTTTTTTTCAATTTTTGAAAAATGAGGAATTTCATCGAACATGAATCCTGCACCATTCACGTAAACATTCTTCACACTATCCAAAAACAAAATTTAATCAGAAACATTTGTGCTTTTTTTTTTAAAAAAAATTTTGAAAAAGTCTCAAGGGCTTAATGAAAAGTACCCCAACAAATATCGATTTAAAATTTATGAGACAGATTGACTGAGGATTATCAATTTTGGAGAAAATCTGCAGAACAGTTTAGCGTTGATCACAGACAGCTATTTTGCCATCAATCGATTTTTCGGTATCTAGGACCCACAAAACATGGATTCTGGGTACACCATGTTAGAGGATTTTTTTCTAAATTTAGCATCTGGATTTATACACTTTTTCTTTACCAGGGCCCAGCAATAAGAGTTTTTCTACAAAAGCTTTTCTGGCAGCATTGCATAACTTTACATCTCTCTGCTGCCTGAGCAGTAATGAGAAACTACAAAACTGGCACAATTTTTTTTCATTAAATTATGATCTTGAAGCATTAAGGAACTTTAAGACAGGTTTGATGTTCGTTAAGATCTCTGATTTTTTCAAAATTGTAAAAAATATTGCCATCTTTCTTCAACTACATGAAGCTAATTTTGTTTTTCTTATTAATAATAATAATATTATTTTTGAATCACGTATACAATTACAATCATGTATGATGAGTCAATATGTCATGGGTGGAGAGAGCGAAGTTACATTACTGTTCAGGAACAAAATAAGGGGCCATCTCAGCATTTGCTCAAGACTCCAGGAAAACTGAACAAAACCTGATCGAGATGGGATCATTGGCCTAGGGATTATACTACAATACTTGCTACAGATAGATTAGGATATTATACAGTAGATTTTTTTTTTTTTTGTAGCAGATAATTTAACATTTCAAGATGTTATTGTCATTTTAATACTACTACTTATAATAATAATAATAATAATAATAATAATAATAATAATAATAATAATAATAATAATAATAATAATAATAAAACAATACATATCAATTCAGTTAGCAACAACATAAGATTTAACAATATTAGTACATTCTATATTTAAAACTTGAAATGGTGAGGAGAAGGAGGCAAATTTTGACCGGTTTTTCTTCTTTTCTTCTTTCAATTTGTACAAGTAGTCCTGCTGCAGCACCTAGTACATCTAGCAAATCCAGAGAAAAACAGAATTTTTGTTTTTGTTTTTGTGAGGCATTATCCTTCTTCATCACAGGATGCGATATGCCAGTTCTTTTTTCTTTGCTTCAGCTCGAAACAGTTAACATGAAACGGAAAGTCTAATGGGATAAGAAATTCTTATTTATTTATATTTTTTAAGGAAAGTATTGTTGTGATTTGAATATTCCTTTACACTGTAGAACATGCTGTTAAGAAGGAAAGCTTTCAATTTACTTTGAAATGTATGAATTGTGTTTATGTCTTTAATATCACTGCCCAGTTTGTTGTAAAGTGTAATGCCCTCTATTAGGGTACTTTTTTGATAAAGTGTAGATTCAGAATGGGGAACATGTAGGTTATCCTTTTGACAAGTGTTGTAGTTGTGTACATCGGAATTTAGAGTAAAAGTGTCTTTGTCTTCCATGAGAATTTATTTTGCTCGACCACTATTTCAAATATATACATGCATGGTAGAGGAAGAATCCTTAGTTTATTGGACAATGGTTTGCAAGACTCCAGCATATGAGTGCTGGTCCATGTTTGCAATATTCTTTTTTGGATAATAAATGTGCGAGTGCTTTTAGGGGCATTTCCCCAGAATATTATTCCATATTTTAGGTGTGAGTGCACATTTTGAAAATATTTTGTTTGAAGAACCTCAATGTTGGGGCTTGACCTGAGGGTGAATAGGGCATAGCAAGATTTGGTGTGCTTCTTGTTAAGATTTGATACGTGAGCATTCTATTTTAGTTTTTCTTGAATTGTTAGACCGAAGAAGGTAGCCTCTTGAGATAATGTTACTTATTAACAGATCTTCAAATAAGGTTATTTCGAAAATATGAGTATTTTGCTTAATTTTTCACTGAATTTCTCCCAAAGTTTTCTGTTGTTTTTTTCCCTTCTTCTTCTTCTTCTTCTTCTTCTTCTTGTTCTCGTTCTTCTTCTTCTTGTTCTCGTTCTTCCTCTCGTTCTTGTTCTTCTTCTACTTGTTCTCGTTCTTGTTCTTGTTATTCTTCTTCTTCTTCATCTTCTTCTCGTTCTTGTTCTTCTTCTTCTACTCGTTCTTCTTCTTCTTCTCGTTCTTCTTCTTCTTGTTCTTCTTCTCGTTCTTCCTCTCGCTCATCTTCTTCTCCTTACTCTTCTTCTTCTCCTTACTCTTCTTCTCCTTCTCCTTACTCTTCTTCTTCTTCTTTTTACTCTTCTTCTTCTTCTTCTTACTCTTCTTCTTCTTCTTCTTACTCTTCTCCTTCTTCTTCTTCTTCTTCTTCTTACTCTTCTCCTTCTTCTTCTTCTTCTTCTTACTCTTCTCCTTCTTCTTCTTCTTACTCTTCTCCTTCTTCTTCTTCTTACTCTTCTCCTTCTTCTTCTTACTCTTCTCCTTCTTCTTCTTCTTACTCTTCTCCTTCTTCTTCTTCTTCTTCTTACTCTTCTCCTTCTTCTACTTCTTCTTCTTACTCTTCTCCTTCTTCTTCTTCTTCTTCTTACTCTTCTCCTTCTTCTTCTTCTTCTTACTCTTCTCCTTCTTCTTCTTCTTCTTACTCTTCTCCTTCTTCTTCTTCTTCTTACTCTTCTCCTTCTTCTTCTTACTCTTCTCCTTCTTCTTCTTCTTACTCTTCTCCTTCTTCTTCTTACTCTTCTCCTTCTTCTTCTTCTTCTTACTCTTCTCCTTCTTCTTCTTACTCTTCTCCTTCTTCTTCTTACTCTTCTCCTTCTTCTTCTTACTCTTCTCCTTCTTCTTCTTACTCTTCTCCTTCTTCTTACTCTTCTCCTTCTTCTTCTTACTCTTCTCCTTCTTCTTCTTACTCTTCTCCTTCTTCTTCTTACTCTTCTCCTTCTTCTTCTTCTTACTCTTCTCCTTCTTCTTACTCTTCTCCTTCTTCTTCTTACTCTTCTCCTTCATCTTCTTACTCTCCTCCTTCTTCTTACTCTCCTCCTTCTTCTTCTTACTCTCCTTCTTCTTCTTCTTACTCTCCTCCTTCTTCTTACTCTCCTTCTTCTTACTCTCCTCCTTCTTCTTACTCTCCTTCTTCTTCTTACTCTCCTTCTTCTTACTCTCCTTCTTACTCTCCTTCTTACTCTCCTTCTTCTTACTCTTACTCTTACTCTTACTCTTACTCTTACTCTTACTCTTACTCTTACTCTTACTCTTACTCTTACTCTTACTCTTACTCTTACTCTTACTCTTACTCTTACTCTTACTCTTACTCTTACTCTTACTCTTACTCTTACTCTTACTCTTACTCTTACTCTTACTCTTACTCTTACTCTTACTCTTACTCTTACTCTTACTCTTACTCTTATTCTTACTCTTACTCTTACTCTTACTCTTACTCTTACTCTTATTCTTCCTCTTCGTCTTCCTCTTCTTCTTCTTCTTCTTCTTCTATGTAGCAATCTCGTTTGTAAGGATAGTCGTGATGATTCAATTTTAGAAACATTCTCTCTATTTTCGAAAATTACTAAAAACATCGGAATTATAAATTAGAATTTTGTGCGTTTCTTTTGACTCGTCTTTCGCAAAATCGCAACACTGGTTTCAAAATTCTTCCAATCCATCTCGTTGTTGTTATGATTGTATGTTGTAGATAATGAATGGAAACATTGAAGAAAGGTTATAAATTTAAATTAGAACGATCAAACACACTACTTTAAGAAGTTTGATTGCTGATTATGGTTTCCAAAAATTGAAAACTCACTTCAATGTATTCAAAGCAGGATTATGTGAAATTATTCTTGATTTTCTGTATTATGTGCTACAAATACAATAACAGTTTATTTTGGTTTATTGCATTTGTAAAAGTTAGAAATGACTACTGTTCCTGGCTAGGGAAATAAACGCATGTAAGTACTGAACGTACTCGAAAAAAGGTGACATTTTCTTCAGAAATACTTATAGACACTACTATACATTGTCCCTCTGGTGAAGGGAGGTTTGTGAATGGCAGGTGTGTTTTCCGAAAGAAAAAAAATGGAGAATTGATCCATTCCAACTTTATTTACTACATTTTCCTTCCATTTCTATTGTTCCCGCCGGGAGTTGACGGCCGGTCCACGTTGAAAAATACTTTGTGCTCTCTCCGCGGCTGACATGGAATATTAAATAATGGATTATAATGAGGTTAAATGGAATCAATGGTCCAACGAACTTCTTATGAAAAAGAATTTATTTAAACTTTTCTGCACAATAACACAGAACACACCTATAACTGCAGGGCTGAAAAACAACTGACTTTGTATAACGTTAAAGTGGTTACGTCGGGAGACACAGTATCTCTTGCAAGAGGTGTGAAATAGTTATATCTTGAACACTTTTTCCTATAACTGATTTCACAATGGGCAAAAAGAAAAATATTACTCTATTCTAGCACGAAGGCCTCTGACGTAGTTTTTGGAATCGTTTTTGGAGTCTTTGGAAGTGGTTTTGTCAAAATGTTTGCTAACTGGTTTTCTCCCTCGATGTCCTCCACAGAAATTGTCCATAAAGATATCAGCCTCTCACAAAGTAAAATGGCACCTCTGTGTGCTTGGTGAGCTTATGAAATTCAGGATTTTTCGAGACGATTGTAGTATGATGTAGTGCTCGCATTGCCAACTCGTAATACTGGCTTATTCTCGCATGGAATACTTGGATCTTCAAGAAGATCGTTCAACCACACCAATTCCTTGACTTCTTCGGTGGCTGCTACAAAGTCGGTCTCTGTAGTCGGCACGGGTTCTGATTTCAACAATTGGCTAGACCAGGTTACAGCGCTCTTAGAATACATGTAAGTAGCCAGAACCCCAGTTGTTGAACGTGTAGTCGCCAGCGAAGACAGCATCGCTGAATACCTCCATTCTCTTTTGTTTCTGTTCTTCCGATACATCAAGCCGTAGATACTTGAGTCATGTCCGGCCGCTAGTACAACAGCAGCGGCCATCCCTACACCACCTTAGTTCTACAGCAATATTTCACAACGGCGTCGCGGACGCCCAAAAACAAGGAAATGAAGAGACTGACTCACATTGACTGAACCAGGGAACTTCGGGGTTCGCAATGACGAACAAGGAAACGAAGAGACTGACTCACATCGACTGTGAAGCGGGGAGCTCCGAAGACCGTCCTTACCAAATTTTGAAATGTATAAAAATATATCTTGCAGCGTCACCGCCGCACTCCCGATCCATTCCCCTTCTCCTTATGACAAGCGCCCTCGGAGCACATGAATACAGGGGGTGCCCTGCAAGTGGTCTCATATCTTAGTTGTAAGTTGTAGCAACCAAATGTACTGAACTGTGAAATAAATTTACTTCTTGGGCAAAGTCAGTGTCTTAGTTACTTCGAAGATCCTGCCAGCCAAACTTATATAACTCTTGTACCCCTCAGATATCACAAAACGTGTTTCACATTCGTCCAATGAGCTTCTGTCGATTTTTCCATTGCTCGAGATACTGCAAAAGCTATGGCTGGACGGGATGGCGCCATGAGATACAACAAGCATCCAACATCTTTTCGATATGTACCATATTCGTGTGGATTTTGCACAAATAAACGTCACAGCGCCCATACGGCGTAGTCACATGAATGGTTTCCATAATGTTGAATCGTTCAAGCCTCCTTTTTGTATAGACCTCTTGATTAACAAAAATACCATCGTCACCCTGCTCAACTTGCATATCAAAAATTTCTTCAAGGTTACAGTCATAATCTCAAAGTTCTGCTGCAGTTGTTAATTAGAAGAGTTGGTTTCATCTTGATTCTTTCCTGCCACCACTACGTTCTTTACGTAGATAGCACCAGTCAATTTCTTATTCATACGTTCACGTTTAAATAAACACGAATCAACTGATGTAGCTTCCAGATCTTGATTTTTTATGAAATCGACAAACCTATAATTCGAGAAACGAGGGGTTTATTTATGACCATAAAGGTTTTTCTTGAGCTTAGAAACCCGTCCGCTTTCATCATTTATCATCAAACCCTTGCTGCCTCATATACTCTTCCTCCTCAAGTCACGAATTGAAGATTGATGTCTTTACGTCAAATTGACGTGACTCGTGGCTCAGAGCTCGAGGATCCCTCGTGGCTCAGAGGGAAGTCGCTTGCCTTTCCCCTTGGAGGTCCGGATTCGATATCGACCCATCTAATGTGAAATTTGTTCCGATAAAACTAGTTTGCATGCTTCACTGGAGCTTGTCCGAATCCTGTGTAGTCCTACCACCGTCCCAATTCCTTCCCAATTCTGGGCGCTGAGTAGTCACGCAGGGGCGCGCGTGAGAGGCGCGCATGCGCAGGTGCTACCAGGCGGACCTCTTGACAACGGACGGTTTACGGACTACATAGTATAACGGAGGATTTCTCTAAACATGTCCTAAGCCAAAAAGTTGGCTTAAGAGAGGAACGTTGCCACATAAGTGACAGAATTTTAAAAAATGTTCCAGCTTCTCCACAGCAAAAGCGGACCACATGCCACATACAGTGTCCTAGCGTGCTACCAATGGGCGGATCTAGATCATTTTGGAGGGGGCCATCATACTTTCTTGTTAAATAATAAACACATTAGTTATAATATTGTATATTATTTTTTAGTGTATATTTGATACTATACAATTTTATTTTTTAAATAATTATATAATTCTAACTTAAATATTTAAATCAGTTTTTCCAAATAAAGGAAAGTAACAAAAGAAAACCCTAGGCTTTGGAGGGGTGCATGGCCTCCGATGTAATCGTAGTCGATGCCCGGTTTCCGTGCGAATCCTTTCGCAACAAATTGAGTACAGAAGCGATTTACAGATCCATCGCTATTTTCTTACGTATGGGGAACCCAACGATTATGAATCTCATTGACCACTTTTGGTCAAGTCTCAAATTCCCACGTACAATTTTCAGCCAAATAATCAATTTTCTCCTTCTTCGCTGCGAGCCAGTCAGGTTTGTACTCCGAATTCAAAGCTTGGATGCTGGAGTTACGACGTTGGCAACTGGAGACAGTTGTCACCCCGATGTCACCCAAGCTAGCAGTTTCGCTGAACGTCGTGGTCTTTCGCGTTGTATGATTTCCTTCAGTGGTTCTTCTGGTCGATGCTTCGGCGGTTCCTCCCGCTGTTCCTCTTCACATCCCATCTCATCGCCGGGGCATGACTTCAAGTCCTCAATGTATTCCTCTTGAATTGATTTTTCAATCATCAATATTGAACTCCTGAGATTTCTTCTATTGTGTTGGCACAATCTCGTTCAGTTTTGAAGAAGACATCATGTGAGTTAACGATTTTGTTAAGAGACGGTTCTTATATTCGACAGCCCTCTCGATCGTCCCAGTGGCTAACCATCTTCTCAGGTAAACTTTTGTTGTCAACTTTTCTGCGGGATTGTGGCAACTGAAACATTTCAAACAATAATAATAATAATAAGAAGAAGAAGAAGAAGAAGAAGAAGAAGAAGAAGAAGAAGAAGAAGAAGAGGAGGAGGAGGAGGAGGAGCATACCTCTATAAAAAACCTGGGCTCAGCTGGCTCCGGCTGCGAGTACCCAGCAAGGGCCCCTGTCTAGGGTTACAGGTGAAGAGGACCAACGGCTTCGATGGCGGAAGAAGGCGTACGAGTTCATCTTCATAACCTGAGGGTTGTCAGATCCCTCCAAAAAATTGACTGGGTAGCGGATCTTTTCCGTCAGTTATCCAGTACTGCCCCTGCCAGAGAAGAATTATGAGTAGTGATTCAAGGAAAAGCCACACTGGCGACCCAAAAGCACTCTAAATGAGCTAGGTGTGTGCAGACAACTAAACTCCATCAGGAGAAAAGACATTTTTTAGGTGCAAATCTTCTCAAGACGGAAGTGAGACTACAACTAACAAGTGATGTAGTCTTGGAGCAGTAAATTAATGAAAATGAACATGAAAAAAGAGTACATGAGAACGAACAACACGTTGTGGATTGCATCCCCCAACTTGCTAACGAAATGATGGACAAATCTCTTCAAATATTTATGAGGTAACAAAGCTTCACTACCAAGGAATATCATTAGATTCAAGACCAAAAACTCCAAAACTGAAATGCTGCGCTTATGGCTATGAGATTGTTGGCAAAATGAACCAACCAAATTATTGCCCTAAACATCTCAGAAGCTTCTTCTCGTGAAGATGTAACCAGATTGGTTCAATGTGCTGCAATTGCTACCTGTCAACAACTAGGTTACAAAGTACGGGCGATAAATGGTACTTATGTTGATAAGAAGCCTTATGAAAGACAAAAGCCACCGGCATGGTTAAAAACATGTAAAATCAAATTGTCCAAGCTAGACGAGATATCTCGCATATTGCTGAGTATTCCCCACCAATTATATATGGATGATCTCAAGCTCTATGCTGAAGGGGCAGAACAACTTCGCAGCATGCTGACACTTGAAAGCTTCAACAGCTCTGCTTGTATGGACCTTGGTTTGGAGAAGTGCTGTTGTTCACGTTAAGAAAGGTTTAAGTACCGTAAAATAACAGAAGGAAATTTTGATAAAGTAAGCCCATTTCTAATAGAGAAGAGTGCTGAATCTGTCTTAAGAGAGATAATGAAAACTCCATCTGGACTCTTGATAGAAACAGTCAGTGACAATCAAGGCAAAAAGTTACTAGAATTGAGCAAAATAGGCACTATAGATGATGAAGTAAGTGCTCATGGCACGCTGAGTAACGCAAACGTCTTGTAGTTTGTAGTGACTTAGTGAACTGCAGTGAAGAGGAAATAGTTCAAGAACTAGCTTCTCAAGAACTAGCTTCTCAAGCTCAGTTAGCCTGTCGTAGGCTAAGAATGAGGCGGAATGTGCATATAATTCCTTCAGCGTCCCATGTCCTGACGTTCAAGCGTTGTACGTTACCAGAGATGATTAATGGCATTCATCGTCTAACCGTACGAATGTTCATTCATCAACCAATGCAGTGTTTTCAATGCTTACGTTTTGTGCACCAATATCTACATGTGCGAGAATCAAAGTATGTCATTGTGGTAAGCCATTCCATAGTGATCCATACATAGATCTTATCAAATGCATTAAATGCAGCGGACAGCATTCATCAAGGTCAAGGGACTGCCCAAGCTATAACCAGGAGGCAGCAATACAACAAGAACCTTCAAGACTCCCACCAAATGAGGCAGAAAGTGGCTGCTCCTGCAGCCACATCCAGCAAAGAAGTATCGGCAACAGCCTATCGAAGTCGATCGTCTCGTCCTCCAAAATACACTAAGGATGACTTCCTCAAACAAAAAACGAAATCATCCATCACCATTGATCAAGGCACGACCACTGTTTCAGAAACAAGTTCGATGGTAAGTGCGGAAAATAATGATTATCAGTCCAGTGATCCCAGCAAAATTCCATGTAAGAAGAAAAGAAAGGATGGCCTGGAGGAAACCTAAGGAAATAAGCAGGATCCACACATCCTTTAGCAGCAGAACCTCATCCCAAGCATGAAAAATATTATTCAATGGAACATTAACGGCTGTATCTCGCATTATTGTGAGCTGAAATTGATACTGACAAGAAACCCACTTTTAACCAAAAAATCGGTTCAATTCAAGAGGTTATAAGTGCTGTGGCCGACTGCGTGCCTCTAAAAATGCCGCCGGAAATTGGATCCGGCGCCACTCAGGAGAGGGCGGCGATAGCAGACGCCGCGGTGCCGTCACGCTCGACCGGGCTCCGGAGCGGACGGGCGCACCCGTACCTGACGGCTGGCCAACGGGCCCGCAGCCCGAGCCGCCTATAAAAGCCGCGCCCGGCGAGCGGAGACAGATTCAAGCGCCTGCCTACATTGTGAAGTGATAAGTGGATTGCGAACAAGTGCGACGACACAGATACAGTTACGGACTTTCTCTCTCTAGGAACAGTGAACGGCACAACGGCTGCGATTTTGGACATCTCCCCGGCAAATTGTGACGGACATTCTTCGGTACATCTTCTGGAAAATTGTTTTGATCTGGCCTGAATTTGTCTACCTCTGTACTGATTGTGGTTGGAATAAATCCAGTTTTAGAAATTGCTTTCTCTTGGATACTACAATAAGACCTTTCACAGTTATGTAGAACCTGATAGACAAGCTAGAGGTAGTGTTTCCATATTGATCATCAATATACATCCTGCTAGTCGTCTCGATCTCAACACACCTCTACAAGCAGTAGCTGTAACCTTATACCAGCCATTGAAGGTGACGTTAAGTTGCGTATACTTAACCGAGGCCTCATGGCAAAATGAAGGCCTAATCGATCAACAACAGTCTCCATTTCTTATTCTAGGCAACTTCAATGCTCACAGTACCACAAAGGGCTGTTCTAGAACAAATGACTGCGGTCGCATAATCGATGACCTGCTACTTAACAACGAATACGTACTTTTAAACACGGGACCAAACACTCATTTTAGCGCTAGAAATGACTCATTCTCGATCATAGATCTTTCAATATGTAGACCAAATCTTGCAACACGTTTGGCGTAAAAACCACTGCCTGATCTTCATCAGAGTGGTTACTTTCCCCAGGTTATATCATCAAACATACAAAAGAACGCAGTATTTTTACTGAAACGTTGGTGTACCAATAGTGCAGTCTGGCCTAGCTTCTCCAGACATATATCACCAATAAATGTCAGTGGAAACAAAGAAAGATATTACAGATTTCCCCAACTCTATAATATATTCTGCTGTAAAATACATTCCACAGACTAGTGGCCTCATATTTAGGATTCCAGTACCATGGTGGAAAACGGAGACCTAAGAAGCTATACGGGAGAAAAGAGCCCTCAATATAGGCCTACGCCAACCCAAGACAATCTTATTGCTTTCAAGCGTCTGCGTGCACTGTAGAAAAATACTAACAGCCAAACGATCAAGCTGGGAAAAGTACGTAACAACCATAAATCGGACAACCACAGTAGACATGGCAGAAAATCCGTTCAATAGCTGGGAGAAAATATTTTTAGTCCTATCACATGCATAGAACACAATGGTAAGTACTCTGCTAACCTGACGAAATATCCAACGCTTTAGCGACTTAATACTCCAAAGCTAGTAACACAAACAGCTACCCCTCAAGATTTTCTCGAGAAAAAGAAAAAAGAAGAACAAGTACTAGACTTTACATCCGATACTGATAAGCCATATAACGCTCTTTTCCCATTAGAGAATTGCAAGACGCCGTAAATGCAGCTGGAGACACCGCAGCAGGATCAGACAATATCCCTTATAGCATTCCACGTCGGTTGCCGAAGGAAATACTGCCCATTTTGTTAAACATACATAGTAACATTTGGACACAAAGTAATTGGCAAAGAGTATTAGTCTGGCAAGAAGCAATAATGATTCCACTTTTAAAGGCTGTCAAGGATCCATTGAAACCTGAAAACTATCGCCTGGTATAGTTGACGTGCTGTCTTGAAAAAAGTTTGAAAAAAATGGTTAACACCCGGCTAACAAGGTGTCTCGGAAGAAACAACATCCTGGACATACGTCAGTGCGGATACAGACCTCACTCTACAATCGACCAGCTAATAGATCTGGAAAACGCAATTTGGAATACCTTCATCAAAAGAAAACACATGGTTACCGTAGTCTTTGACCTGGAAAAAGCTTTTTATAAGACCTGGCGATTTAACATTCTGAGAGAGCTATATAACTCGCAAATAAGAGGAAATCTGCCAAAATTCATATCCAGCTTCCTTAGTCCCAGATCTTTCCAAGTTCGCGTTGGGCTGGCAATCTCAGAAAGCTACGTACTAGAGAAGCCGCAAGGCTCTCCATTGAATGGTACGCTCTTTATCATAGCGATCAACGAAATGTTTGACGGCATAGAAGCATCAATTGGAAAATGCATGTATGTAGATGACATTGCTATTTTTTATTCAGCCAAATCACCGGCAATGTTCAAATTCAAAATGTCATCATAAATTAGAGCAGAACGCGAAAAACATTGTAGAATGTGATATGCCAGCTCTTTTTGCTTTGCTTCAGCTTGAAACAGTGACATGAAACAGAAAGTCTAATGGGATAAGAATTTTTATTTATTTACATTTTTTAAGGGAAGGGAATTTGGGATTTGAATATTCCTTCACGCTGTAGAAAGTATGTTATTAAGAAGAAAAGCTGTCAATTTACTTTGAAATGTATGCATTTTGTTTATGTCTTTAATATCATTGCCCAGTTTGTTGTAAAGTTTAATTCCCTTTATTAGGGAACTTTCTTGTTAAAGTGTAGTTTCAGCATGGGGAACATGTAGGTTATCCTTTTGACAAGAGTTGTAGTTGTGTACATCAGAATTTAGAGTAAAAGTGTCTTTGTTTTCCATAAGAATCTTCTTGTGAAGACCACTATTTCAAATATATTGTAATAATCATAAGACTGCTCGGGGGAGGGCGCCAGGTTCAGCTCCTGAAATATAACTGGATGGAAGAGTTGGGAGGTCAATGAATCAGCACAGAGTCATTTGTGAAAAATAATAATTTATTCCTGGCACCAAAGGCTGCCAGGGAACTTATATGTCGCAATGGGCGACGCAATTTTCAATTAAATTTACTTTGTGGACTGATTGTCCTAATTACTAGTTGCTAATTCTTTTACAGTTAACACATCATGCATACTTTTTGATGAAGCGTGCTATTCATCACTTGAAGTTTGCAGGGCCTGAGCGCGGCCACTTATAATTTCTCGTCGTTACGGTCGTTCGGCGAGACGGATTCGTCTCATAGTTCTTTCACCAGTGGTTGTGCTGTCCTCACGGGCAGGCCGGGGTGGCGGCCACGGGCGGAGGCGTAGGCTGTACCAGGTCGTTGAACTTCAGCGGCGCGTCTCTCTGCAGGTCGCCAAATCGAACAGGCTCAGCGGGTTGAATGGCCACGGGCGTTGATGTAACGCGGTGAGCAGTCACTGGGCTCGGCGCGTGAGGCGGCAAAGGCTACTGGGCCGATGCGGAAACAGCGCGGGATCAAGTAGTCTTCCGCCCGAATTTTCTCCGCGACAAGTCCGCAGTCTTGTCCTAATTATTCCGATTCTGGGAAAGTCTTTCCCAAACTCGCGTCCCGATCGTAAGTAACTGAAGTAGTTGAAGTGACTGACGTGACCGAAGTCTCTCAGAAGTAAGTGAAGTAAGCTTGAGAAGTCCTCTCAAGTGCTCTAGTGCTCAAGTCCCCCCGTGCTCTCGTCTCCCAGTCTAGTCTCTCAAAAAATACTTAAGTGCCTTAGTTCTAAAAATCTTTAAGTGTCTCTCCATGATTTCTACTGTCCATCGCGTTTTATGAGAAATTCCCTTTCCCCTTCCCCAAAATGTTCCTAGCTCTGGGTTATCCCTTCCCCCCTGGTGAAGCTTCCCATTGGCTAAGGGTGGCTGCGTCGCAGAATTTTGATTAGCCAATCATGTGGCAACTTTCCCGTATTTTTCCGTCGATGTTCTCAGTCTAATACTGGATTCTTTCTCTCGCTCGCTCCTCCCTTTGTTAGTTGTTCCAGAAGCTGCTCGCAGCTGTCCGGACACGTGAGCTTGTAAAAGCGCATTTCACGGACCATCTCGTCCGGCATGGGCTAAACGACAGCCTACTGTATTTATTTGTACGCAGCCCTTTCGAGGATTCTGGCGTCTTCCCGGGCGCGTGTCACTTTCGTCAGGCTTTGTTCGGAAGGGGATGGCTGAGGCCGAGAAAGGGGTTTCGATTATGACGCGTCGTAAATGTGTCTTCCTCGCCTAATGGACACCCGGCCCAACTCATCGGGGCCCGGCGTTCCCTGGTCGCGCGGCGGGAGAACGGACGCGGGGGCGTTCTTTTGTCCGCAAAGTTTTTTGGCGAGGGAGCAGCAAGTATTTTTATGAGGGGCAATATAACAGGGTTGCTTCTGAGAAGGGGCTGGCGCGGTCGGGGGGTGGGCTGGTGTGACAAAGGAACCTTCGCTGCAAGAGCCTCCCCTCTTGGCCTACTTACTTCTGTGCCGCGGCGCGAGCTTGTTCCCAGCTGCAGGAATTATCGGTTATTGGCGACGCCATAATAAAATTATATTTAATTAATCGGTGACGCCACATTAGCATCCCCCTCCCACTAGATTGATAATTCGAGTTTCTTTGTTAATTTCTAATAAAGGGCGAGAATTCTCAATCGTCAAAAAAAAATAACAGTGGTGTCACCTAAGATAAAGAACTGCTTAATTTAATTTTTAATTGGAGGCTTAAGATACTGCGCCTCTCTGTCTACATTACTAATTTTCTATGATTAAAACCCTTATTATTACGGTGCTTACTCTAATCGTGACAACTAGTGTCGTATGGGTCGCAGGTTCCGGCGAATTGTGGGCAGAGTTCTCTGAAACGTGATATTTTACTTTATTCTTTGAAACAAAAATCGTAAATTATAAAAATCTTCAACCTGTCATAACCCCGTTCCCGTCATAATCCCGTCATAATCCTTGAAAAAGTCTTCAACCCGTCATAACTAAATTCAATCAATTCTCTGTCGTCCGGATGGGCGATTATCTGCCTGTGCGAGTTAACAAATCTAGTGCCGTAAATATTTTGTTTTAATCAAGTTTCCCACCATCTCATCTACATTTTCCGGCGCCTCGTTCTCAGGTACTGTAGCTTTGTTACTGTGCCTCTCTTCTAGGCAAATTTTGACTCCCGTCTTTCTTTTACAACAATAGGATTTAATTACACCGCAACACTTCTCTCTCTTATTCCCTCATTAATCTTTCCCCCCAGTAGTTTCATTAACTCGTTCCCTCATTAATTATTCCCCCAGAAGTCTCATTGACTTGTCCCCCAAGTGATTACTGTGCAGGATAATTATGGTCGGCAAGGGGTATCGTCAGTGACGTTAATCCGAAACAAAATTCTATAACAGAATGAGTTGGACGCGCGAACACATTCGAAAATTAAAAAAATACCTGCTCTAGCTAGGAGCGCTCGTGGTCATTAATTAAGTCATTTTCTTTGCTCTCATTGGGCTTATGACCCCACTCGCGTCATCCCCCTGACTCTAGGACGCACACAGTGTATTTTGGTTCTATTCCGCCGTCAACTTCATCCGTAAGTGTAATTTCCTTACCCCCACCAAAACTCACAATATCTCTAGAAAAGTTAATCACCCCATCGTTCTCCTCTTAAGAAATTAACCCCCCAAAATTATATCGTGTTTTAAATCCTCAACTACTAGACAAGGGACGTCAAATAAATGATCTTGTACCTGAAACGAGATAAGGGCCTGCTTATTAATTGGCTTACTTCGTTTACTTCCTACCCCGATAACATAGCATTTAGCAGTGGGCAGTGTTGGCACGGGCACTTGTTCACTTATAAGGCAAGAAAATAATTCTAACGAAATGGCACTGATTTCACTGCCTGTGTCTATCAATGCACGGACAGAAATTCTATTCAATTTAAATTCTAAAACAGGGCACTTCCGGACACTCTTCGACTTGATTAGCCTCCCCATTGCCAAAATCGTGGAAGGCGTAATCTACAGATATCGTTTCATCGAATGGTATCTCTGCCACAATTCGTTTGGGACCCAGTTGACCCAAACGTTTCTAGTTTGACGAATTTGATCTTACATTGTAATTGACACTAGTACCGGAGCCGTTTCCCTCTGTCGAATTTTCCGGTCTCCCCACGGGCGGTTCAGAAGGCGGTCGCCTCTCATTGTTAACTTGCCATGCTTGTCCCAACTACCTTTCAAAATTTTCTTTTCAAACTCGTAGCGGGCTTGGTCCCCCCAAAATTTATCCACGAATCGATCTCGGGACCCCTCATAACTGCGCATGAACGGATTGATTGCTGTCAACCAGTGGGCGGCGCTGCCGCGTAACAACTCCGGCATGAACCTGGGTTTGAACGAGGAGGGAACCGATTTGGTTAGAGCCATAGAATTTTCGGCTCGATCTAATAAAAATTTGGGGTTCTCGTCCGGAGATCCCGAAAAGCAAAGGTTTTGTGGGGGCGCCCACGAAAATCGCAAGCCTGCCTCAGCCGTGGGAGAGCTTCCTACGATTTTTTCTCTGTCCCTCTCTAAAGCCTCTTGCACTAAAATTTTGACATTCCGGTCTATTTCTTCCCTAATTTTAGATTTGTTTCCCCTCACGTATTCCTCTTGCGCATTTCCCATAGAATTTACTTTTTCCTGTATTTGGCTAACCTCCGAGCTTAATTTCTTGTCGATCTTATTAATGTTCTCATTAAGTTCCTTTTTGACGTCGGTTACGCTCTTTTCTAGGGAGTCATCTAGTCCCTCCATTTTATTTTCGAAACCCCGTAGCCTACGGTCCATTTCGGTTTCTAGTTTGTCAAAGTTGACTTTCGTTTCGGCTCTCGAGTGGCCAAGCTCTTCGGTCACTTTCGCTACATGGTTTTCGATTTCCGCGCATTTCTCCCCTACCTCGCATTTAAAAGTTTTCATTTCTTGACCTAGTTGTTTTTCAAGATGCCCTACTTTTTCCGCCTGCGAATCGAAACATTTCTGTAACTGATCAAATCTTTCGTCGCATTTAGTTTCGTGTTCCGAAAAACGTTTAATGAGTTTCTCCTCCATTTCCCTGGCATTTTCCGCGATTCGGCTAACAATGGTTTCATTAAGTTCATCCTTAGTTTTCTGAATACTCCCTTTTAATTCTCTAAAATGTTCTTCCTGTCGCGCCTCCTGCCTTTGCATCAATTTTAGAATTTCCGCTAAATCGGTTTTACTGTCGCCTTGCGCCGGTGGGTCACTCGAACTGTCTGAGCCTGCTAGATCGACACCTGATTCGTCGAGCATTTTTACTGAGTTCTCTTGTTCACTTAGTTTACTATTATACCGCACACGCAAACACCGACACACGCAACACAGTACAAAAACAATAAAAAAAAACAAAAACACAAACTACAAATACATCAAACAGAGTACACAAATTATTGACCCTCCTACAACTTTCTTCCATCCATTTATTGCGGTAACTTGTGATTTAAGCTGTCGCAATAGAATTTTGAAGGAGCTGAACCAAAAAAAGTTAATAACAAAGTATTTCATGAGCAATCTGACTTCCTAATCTCGGGGTCGCTTACTGGGGTATTTAACAATACTAATCGAGCCCCACTTGGGAAAGCCAAATGTAATAATCATAAGACTGCTCGGGGGAGGGCGCCAGGTTCAGCTCCTGAAATATAACTGGATGGAAGAGTTGGGAGGTCAATGAATCAGCACAGAGTCATTTGTGAAAAATAATAATTTATTCCTGGCACCAAAGGCTGCCAGGGAACTTATATGTCGCAATGGGCGACGCAATTTTCAATTAAATT
Source organism: Gryllus longicercus (assembly GCA_038098605.1). Taxonomy (NCBI): domain Eukaryota; kingdom Metazoa; phylum Arthropoda; class Insecta; order Orthoptera; family Gryllidae; genus Gryllus; species Gryllus longicercus. Next base: position 1,585,473 of record JAZDUA010000185.1, read on the forward strand.
TACTTTGTGGACTGATTGTCCTAATTACTAGTTGCTAATTCTTTTACAGTTAACACATCATGCATACTTTTTGATGAAGCGTGCTATTCATCACTTGAAGTTTGCAGGGCCTGAGCGCGGCCACTTATAATTTCTCGTCGTTACGGTCGTTCGGCGAGACGGATTCGTCTCATAGTTCTTTCACCAGTGGTTGTGCTGTCCTCACGGGCAGGCCGGGGTGGCGGCCACGGGCGGAGGCGTAGGCTGTACCAGGTCGTTGAACTTCAGCGGCGCGTCTCTCTGCAGGTCGCCAAATCGAACAGGCTCAGCGGGTTGAATGGCCACGGGCGTTGATGTAACGCGGTGAGCAGTCACTGGGCTCGGCGCGTGAGGCGGCAAAGGCTACTGGGCCGATGCGGAAACAGCGCGGGATCAAGTAGTCTTCCGCCCGAATTTTCTCCGCGACAAGTCCGCAGTCTTGTCCTAATTATTCCGATTCTGGGAAAGTCTTTCCCAAACTCGCGTCCCGATCGTAAGTAACTGAAGTAGTTGAAGTGACTGACGTGACCGAAGTCTCTCAGAAGTAAGTGAAGTAAGCTTGAGAAGTCCTCTCAAGTGCTCTAGTGCTCAAGTCCCCCCGTGCTCTCGTCTCCCAGTCTAGTCTCTCAAAAAATACTTAAGTGCCTTAGTTCTAAAAATCTTTAAGTGTCTCTCCATGATTTCTACTGTCCATCGCGTTTTATGAGAAATTCCCTTTCCCCTTCCCCAAAATGTTCCTAGCTCTGGGTTATCCCTTCCCCCCTGGTGAAGCTTCCCATTGGCTAAGGGTGGCTGCGTCGCAGAATTTTGATTAGCCAATCATGTGGCAACTTTCCCGTATTTTTCCGTCGATGTTCTCAGTCTAATACTGGATTCTTTCTCTCGCTCGCTCCTCCCTTTGTTAGTTGTTCCAGAAGCTGCTCGCAGCTGTCCGGACACGTGAGCTTGTAAAAGCGCATTTCACGGACCATCTCGTCCGGCATGGGCTAAACGACAGCCTACTGTATTTATTTGTACGCAGCCCTTTCGAGGATTCTGGCGTCTTCCCGGGCGCGTGTCACTTTCGTCAGGCTTTGTTCGGAAGGGGATGGCTGAGGCCGAGAAAGGGGTTTCGATTATGACGCGTCGTAAATGTGTCTTCCTCGCCTAATGGACACCCGGCCCAACTCATCGGGGCCCGGCGTTCCCTGGTCGCGCGGCGGGAGAACGGACGCGGGGGCGTTCTTTTGTCCGCAAAGTTTTTTGGCGAGGGAGCAGCAAGTATTTTTATGAGGGGCAATATAACAGGGTTGCTTCTGAGAAGGGGCTGGCGCGGTCGGGGGGTGGGCTGGTGTGACAAAGGAACCTTCGCTGCAAGAGCCTCCCCTCTTGGCCTACTTACTTCTGTGCCGCGGCGCGAGCTTGTTCCCAGCTGCAGGAATTATCGGTTATTGGCGACGCCATAATAAAATTATATTTAATTAATCGGTGACGCCACAATATACATGCTTGGTAGAGGAAGATTCCTTAGTTTATTTAACAAGGGTTTGCAAGACTCCAGCTTATGAGCGCTGGTCATTGTTCGCAGTATTCTTTTTTGGATAATAAATGTGCGAGTGCTTTCAGGGGCATTTTCCCAGAATATTATTCCATATTTTAGGTGTGATTGCACATTTGCAAAATACATTGTTCGAAGTGTCTGAATGTTTGAGCTTGACCTGAGGGTGTATAGGGCATAGCAAGATTTGGTGAGCTTCTTGTAAATATTTGATATGTAGGCATTCTATTTTAGGTTTTCTTGAATTGTTAGATCGAGAAAGGTAGTTTCATGAGATATCGTTACAGGATTATTATTTATGAGCAAATGTTCTGCGAGTTTTTCTTGAAATCCGGGATTCATGAAATTTAGAGGGACTGTCTTGCTGGTGTTTATGATGAGTTTGTTGTCTTGAAATAATTTTACTAGTGCATGCAAAATTTTGTGAGTTTCTTTTTCTAATGATTGTAGTGTTTACGCTTTGATAATTATGTTTGTGTCATCTGCAAACAAAATTATTTTGTTATTCCTTAAAGCCAAATGCATGTAATGCATGGCCCAAGGATGGATCCTTGAGGGACTCCACAATTTATCATCTGAGGAGAAGTATGAGGATATTTTGTTTTCTGTAGTGTGCTGGAGGGCAACTGTTGGGCTATTGTTAGATAAATATGATTCAATCTGTTGGCCTGCAATGCCTTGAATCGCTAGCATTTCTAGTTTTGTTAAAAGCATGTGATGATCAATAATGTCAAAGGCTTTTGACAAATCTAAGAAAAGGCCAATGGGAATTTCCTTCTGATTTAATGCAACAAGTATATCATTTAAAAAGGAGAAGATTGCTTTGTCTATGTATCTATTGCTCCTGAAGCGATGTTGTTTGAGAAACTGTTTGAGTCTATCATTGAAAATTCTTTCCAGAATTTTTGAAAATACTGAAAACAGGGAGATAAGTCTGTAGTTCATTGGATCATAACTATTGCCCTTTTTAAACATTGGTTTAATTTTTGCCATTTTGAATATATCTGGGAATACGACTGTTTTTAGAGAGTAACTGCAGATATGAAAAGAGTGATTGCACTATACATGGAGCACTGGGTTTGATAAGACAATTTGGAATGTTGTCCAGGCCTGATAAGAATTTATTCTCCATTTGTCCAATGATTTTAAAAATTTCAGAGAGGGTGGTTTCATATAAAAATATGCAATTTACAATTTGTGTAACATTAGTGTTTGGTTGGTGTATTTTATTATTTAGAGAGTGTTGAGAGATTACCTTTTTACCAATTTGTAGAAAGTGTTCATTGAATATATCAGCTATTTCATGTGGTTCTTGTAAACTTTGGTTTTTTAGTGAAGCTCTATATTTTTTCTGTAATTATTAGATGGTGCTGTAGTGTTTTTAATAATGTCCCACATAGCTTTTGTTTGATTATGTGCATTTGCAATGTACTTATCATTTGTTTTAATTTTTGCTTCTTTGATTACTTTTTCAGGACCGAATTAAATGTTTGAAATGCAGTTGGAGTTACATTTGTTTTTTGTTAGTATTTTATACATGTTGCATTTTCTTTCATGTGACACTTTGATGCCCTTGGTAATCCACAATTTTGACTTCTTATTTTGGATCATTTTGAGGTTTTGAGAAAAAATGGCATTGAAATGTCTTAAGTATATATTTATGAATGAATTAAACTAATAATTTTGATCAGTAACATTATATACTTCATTCCAGTTTTCAAAACTAAGTAAGTTTTGAAATTTTATTGTCTTTTTGGGAATAGTTACGGTTTTCTTTGTAAGTTGTCTGTTTTGCAATTTTGTTTCTGTTGAACATGTCAGAACCTGGGAAGTGTGGTCATTCACACCTGTATTAAATGTAGCAACAGAAAAACAATGGATATTTGCATCTATTATTAGCAGTGTATTTTGATCTATATCAGTGCTACTATTTTTGGATATGCGGGTTGGTGTATTTATGGTTGTTTGTAGATTATATGATTTTAGTAGGTCTTTAAATAGATTTTTATTACTGGAGTGTGTGAGGCAATTTATATTGAAGTCACTACAAAGAATAATTTTATACTGTTGGCATTTTGTAAGTTTTGTTAGAGTAACTTCCAATTTTTTTAAAAAGATTTTTAAATTCTCAGTAAGGCAGCGATATGTGCATGAGACCCATGTTTTTATTGTAGTTGTCAGTGATGGATATTTCAAGGTTTTATAAGATGAGTGTGACTGGTGTAGGGTATAAAACTAATAGTATCTTTAATAAAACTGCATGTCCCACCATATGCATGATGTGCATTGTTAATATTTCGACATGATCTGCTGGATAAAGAGAAACCTGGTGTATATGTGTTTACTAATTGTTCTTTAGTTGGCCAGTGTTCCATGAAGCACAATATTCAAATGTGGTTGAGTTTCTCCTCAAGTAATATTTCTATATCAGTGAGTTTGTTTTTCAGGGACTGTACATTTTGGTGAAGAATGTGAAAATAATTTTTATTTTAGTGTATTGTCTGCTTTCCTGCTGATGTTTGATACTACAGGTTATACACAGGAGTGGGTTTTCAGCCGCAACAGAAGTTGTATGTTCGGATGGAACAGGGAGTAGGAAGTGTGGAAGTAGGTGAAGGGGCTGGGGAGAATAAGAAAGGTGAGGAGGTTGGAAGAAGTGGAGCGGGAAGGAGAGGTGTGGGGGTAGGAGAAGGAACTGGTGGGGGTAAGAGAGGACTGGATGCTGGAGAAAAATTTGGAATGGGTAAGAGGGTTGTGAAAGGAGAAGAGGAAGAATGGTTGGGTGATGGATGTGGAGTGGCAGGGGCAGGGGTTCCCAGTAGGTGCAAGATGAGCATGGCTCCTAGTTTTCATTTACCAATCTGGCTCATGTAGAGACCATAGACCATAGAGTTCTGTCTTATATGATGGTTTGGAATCTTAATTTCATTGTTTATGGGAATATTGTACCAGGTGACAGAGTGGTCAAGATTACTTTTGTGTTTGGCAGTCCCTTGTATTTTTGTTAAATGTTCCTCTGTATCAAAGTGACTGCCAGAGTTAATGTTGTTCTGACCACCTATAATTACTACGGTGTCCTGTTACATAAAAGATCTAGTCTGAGTGTTTAAGTTCTCATTTACATGTGCCATCGTGGCACTAGGCTTAAAAATACCTGTAATTGAGAACTTTGATGGGAGTTTCTCTCTCACAATGGAGGGAAGGTTCCTACCATAGCTGTCAGCTAGAATTAAAATTTACATGACTGAAAATGAGTGTCATTTGTTGTTTTAGTCTTGCCCTCTGAACTGTGTTTCTGTTGAGATTTTGAGGGCAAACTTTTAGTAAACATGTGCCCATTGTTTTCTGGTTATCCTTGTTTATTGGTTCATTGTTTACTGGTATATGTTCATTTACCTCAGCATTGATTTGTTCTCCAGCAACTTCAGGATTATTCATTTTTGTCATGATTGGTTTTCTGAGTCCTTTCCCAAAACACTCAGAACTAACTTGATTTTGCCATTCTCTTTTCCATGCCATTTTGATGCAGCACGTTTCGAACTTGCTGTTTGTCCAGATGTCCTTATAATTTCATCGTAAATTACAAAAATTATTTTAATTTTGTTTTGATATTTTTAAAAATTATAGAAAATTATAATTTATTTGGGTATTGTAGTTATAGTAGCTTTTTTAGTAGTTTTAAAAACATTGGATTAATATGACACATTTAGTTTTCTTCCATCTACTAATTCATACTTCTATATTTTGAACTTTATATTTTTTTCTTACTTCATATTTTTTACTTTACTTTTTACTTGTTTATCCCATAATTTTCAAATCTGATTACTGGGTAATTTTCTTTTTAATACTTTCATTCTAAACAATATCATCAAAATTTGTTTTTTGTTTTCAGACAAATAAAATATTGTTTTGTTCCCACCTGACGATGCGTACATGAAATGCTGTTTTCAAGTATTAAATGGACAATAAAACATTTTTTTTTAAATTTATCGATTGATATTTTATTTATTGATATGTATTCATTGATTATTTGATATTTATTGATTTTCACTAAAGTAAAATGATACCAGAGTATTAAATTAAAAATATTATTAGCAACAATTATACTCTTCTTTTATATTTGACTGTTTAAAAGGATACTGTCTACTCCCATTATATATATTTATATGATGTTGCAATGATCTCCAATAAACTGTACTATCTAAACTATTTCTATTTTCAGAATTTTTGTAAACTAAGGCTCTGTAACATTTACAATCACAAAAACACGAGGTCAGTGGCACATGCTACATGTGCTTTTTTGTTAATCCAGTCCTGAAGTCAGCATAAGCTGATCATACATATCTATTACTCTTCAGAGTTATGCTTTTCCTGTTTGCCACATGGACACAATTTTGAAATAACGACCTGCTGTATGAGAGGGCATTGTTTTCTGACATCATTCTGTTTTCTGAACTCAAAATTTCACCAATTTATGCCACTTAATGAGCACATTCGAGCAGTGCAAGACATTCTTTGAATGAAAGATCTTCAATTTTTTTTTTTTAAATTACTATATTTTTATGGGGTGAAGTGATATGTAAGAAAGTGGTAAAATGAAATAAAACATCAAAAATTCCTGAAATGAAATACTACATAAAAAGTTCCATTTCCCAGGTGCAGGGATCTGGTAAATATTGTCACAGTTGAAATGAAAGTGTACAATATCCTACATAATTGTTGACCTATTTGTGATAAGTGACACAAGATAGCTACCTGGAATAATTTACATATTTTAAGTTATTTGATTTTGGAATTACATACACAAAGTATTAATTAGCTCTTTAAATTTGAAAGCAATTTGTGAATTAGAAAAGATACACAATATATACAATAAAATGTATTTCCTATGTATTTCCAATTAAAGATGAAAAAAATAGAATAGCAGAAATGAGGATGTGTTTCGTGCCTTACAATACCAATACACGTTCTTATTTAACTCTGAAGCAAGTTCATTTGTACTTATCAACGGATAGAATTCTATGTAAATACAGAATGGATTTCTATGTAAATATATATTTACAAAATAAGCTAATATCGATACTAATTTGCATTATCTTTGTGTTTCACAATGTGTGGAGTTGAAAAATGCTACTTTTATTTTCCATGTTTTTCCATACTTCTTATAAAAATCAGTCCATTTAGCACATTAAGCTTGACAGTGAACTTTCATTAAATATTAAAAATGCATCTCAACAAAGAGAACTTAAAAAATTTAAGTAATCCCTTTAACAGTTTTTTGAAAATTAGAGAGAATTGTCAATGGGAAAGCAAGTTAAGAGAATGTTAATGTTTTAATTTTTGTGAAGAATAGATCCACTTCTGGCCCTGAGGCCCTGTTTGAGGGGTCTGACTGTCCTGCGGGTTGATGGAGGCATGAGGAGGCGATAAACTATTGGATCTCAATGGAACTTTGAATCTCAATGGTCTGTGGGAAATGTCCATGTTTCAGAATCCACCCTACTCCCTCTCCTTCCCTCTGAGGTTGCCACCCAGAGAAGTGCATTACGTCACAGAGACTTTGATATCAGAATTCAACTAACACAGCTTCTCATTGTCAGCTACAACCCAGTCAGAATACTACAAGTTGGTTGATTACCAACAATCACTCTATTAATCCAGCGTAAAATATCAAAAGTAGCACAATCAGTCAGTGTAAATTATAAGTTACATTTCAGAATTTAAAGATGAAGGTTTATCAACTGACAATATTATTTTACTATAGTCATTTATCATATTATGTTTATATTTAAGTCTATATTTTGATAAAAATAACTACATATATTTACATGTTTCATATATTTTTAGTCCATATAAATCCGTTCCCTGCTTAGCAATTTATGCTATCAATTTTCTCTGTGTATATAACTATTGTAATATATTGTGTTGTATTCCTACCATTATATTTCATAATTAATGAGATATCCCAATCCATAAAAAAATATTTATATCTGATTTTTGAGTATCAACACATAAAAAATCAATACTTGTATCCTCAATGTCAGATAACTCTCCTTTGACAAGTTAATAGGGGCAATAGTAAATATAATAAAAGCAAGAGTAAATGCTAAGTGGTAACTAAAGAATGCATAGATTTGACAAATAAAGCATTTTAAACAATTCAAACAATTCAATATTTCACCAGATTTATTATGTACCTTGTTTTCTTTTCACTTCAGAAATGCAATTATTGATTGATTCACTAACATATAGTGAACCTATTGAAACTTGTGTGTAAGGGCTTAGTTAAAATAGTAGGAGGTTACTGGTGGCTACATTTTCCACATCTTTGCTTGTAATATATAAATACTAGACAAATTACTTCATGTTGAGAACTTTTGGAAAAAAAAATTAAAAAACAATTAAAAAAAAGACTTTTCTTGAAACCTTGTGGTGGTTGGGTGTGGAAAAACAAAATAGTACCTGCAGATATTAGAAGGGTACTAATTCTGACACTGGTTGTTATGCTGTTGTATGAATCACAGGACTGTGGAGTTGGAAGAAGACATTTATAATATTTAGATTTGCGATTTACTAATAGAATACAAGAATTCTTAACATTTATTTAAAAACAAAAACAGCAAATACATTTTAATTGCACTGTAATCAACTGCACTGTAATTACTGTATTGTACTCTACTATAATTACAAAATATTGATTCTAATTTACCTACATTGTGTGGTATGTGGCAAGACAAAAAACAAGTTAATTGTGAAAGAGCTTGTCACCTGAAATATGATCATTATTTTTATTTATAAAAATCAAATTTAAAGTAAATCATAAAATATTATTAATAGTACAGTAAAAATTAATTCTTCAGAAACATTTTACTTAACACTATATTCTTGCCATTAAAGTTCAGTGAAGAAATAGCTGGAGAACCTCTTTGACATGAAATTATATACCATTATAAGACATTTGCATTGCTTCATCTTCTATTTTTCTCTTGCCCACACATTGTAATGTTAACAAAAAGAAAAGTTGAAACACTTAAAACAAACTAATACTAAATTGAAACAAAACAATCACAATGCCATTCCACAACTTCCACTCAACACAACAATACTCACCAAATTTGACAGTAGCAAGCAACAGCATCATACAAGCCCAAAAACCAAACTTTCTTGGAAACACCATGCAATCCAGCCACACCTAGAAGATATTAATTATAAATTGAGCAAACTTAATTATGCTCTTAGAATAATAAGAAGGAGCAGCCCCATTGAAACAGTTCAAACAGCGTACTTTGCAAATGTTCACTCTACTCTCAAATACAGAGTAATAATCTGTGAACAAGCTCCAGAGGCTACAACTACAAAAGAGAATCATCTGGACAATGACAAATACAAAAAGAACAAAGTCCTTTAGACCTCAGTTCAAAAACCTTAGTACTTCCATTGCCTTGTATATTAATTTACTAAATCTTCGTGTTTGTAAAGAAACAATCAAAGGCACACCTTACAAATTTAACTCAAGCTTACACTTATACAACACAAGGCAAGCTTATAATCTTCATCTTTCAATGCGCACAAACACATTACCCAAAAGGGTACATTCTCTACAGGAATACAATTCTTCAACAAACTACCAATACATCTGAGAGTCATAACAGGATTACACAATTTCAAGAAGAAACTCAAACACTCCATTGGGCCAAAACTTGTGGTGAGGAATGCTTCAGTAACTACAGTAAAATTTCACATTTACGTTTTTCAGGGGACTGAAGGGGGAAAAAGTATAAGTGATAAAAACGCGTAACTGAAATTGATTATTATGAGCAAAATAAAGACTCAAAATTTTTACACTATCGTTTTCCCAGTTCTTTAGCAATATCTACCTTTTTATTGACACTCTCGCTAACAACTTCGAAAAATTTTATTTATCTGATATTGAAAGGGGTTGCCTTTTCCTACCACTTTTTTTCGTTTAATATCTCAGGTGCAAAACCAAAGAGAAGACGAACTATGCTCCGATTTAAACATACTGGAGCCTCAGAGCCACAAATTACAACGTTGGTCAGCTTGGAAAAAATATCGTCGCAGGAAGGTCATCATCGAAGAAGTCTCCCCTGAGGTGAAGGTAGCCAGCAGACAATGGGGACCATACTGATGACCTTGTGCGACTCAGTTTCACTGCGGACAAGAAGGCCGTGGCCTGCGTGGTCTACAACTGACGGCGGCGACCCACGGTGGTTGCTTGGCTTCAAGCTTGATGTTACTTGAGTTTACATGGGTAAAAGCACTGTGTACTACGTGGGCGACAGGAAAAGCGATCAATTTCATTAGCTTCTTGCGCCATGGCGCTTCCGAAAGGATTCGTATAATAACAGCGAGCAAACTGGCCTTCGGAGAGCGAAACAGTCAGCGCACAAACCTCACTTTCTGGTCATCCACATTGTTACCCTCTCCTGGGGACCCTTGACCTTCCCTAGGAGCTTATCATTGACTTCTGACATCTTCAAAGACTTCTCGACCGCACCCGACTTTGCCCTACCACCCTGGCTGCTTAGTCGAGAATTACAAGTTTCATTAGCGCGAAGTCGCCTCAGACGCCGATCGACAGGTTGCTCCGCGGGAGCGCTCTGGTCTGGAGCGTGCCGACTCGAGCAACATGCAAATTCCACGCCCCACGGGGAGCATTTCATTTCTTTTGGGTTTTGGGTTTTAGAAGTACATTATTTGATACAAGAATATTAAGTGTTTTAAAAAAAATATACAATACAAATGGATACTAATTCATTTTCATATCACTGTTTTATTCAAAATAACTATTTTTCTTTTTGATGATAAGTATAGTCTCAAATTGTATAGAAACAGTTATGCAGCAGAAAATATTTTTATTTTTAACTTAAATTTATGTACCGACTTCAATTGTTTAATGTCATTTGGTAATGCGTTGTAAAGTAACGTACATGTATTGCAGTATGTGGATTTCTGGTAGTGAGCAGTTGATACTGTCACTTGATGAAAGTGATTTCTACGACGTGTGTTGTAATTATAAAAATCAGTATTGCATGAAAATGTGCGCATCGTTAAGTAAGTCAGTTTTGACAAATATTACAGATTCGTAAATAAATAGGTACGGCAGCGGTAAGATTTCAAGCTCAATGAAGAGAGGCTTACAGGAATTACGCGGATGGCATTTTTTCATTATTGGAATAATTTTCATTTGCAATTTAAAGATTTAGGTACTACATCCAGAATATTATGCCATATCTCAGACGGTAATGCACATTTACAAAATACACGCAACGAGCTGCATGAAGGCTGATAGAATTTGAAAGAATTCTGAATCCGTAACATAATGAACTTAATTTAGTGCTTAATTCCATTATATGTACATTCCATTTGAGGCTTAACTGAATTGAGAGACCTAGAAATTTTGTTAACTTAACATCAGCTAATTGCAAATTTTTCATTTTCAATTGAGCATGCGATGGTAGTTTGAAATAAAAAAATGCGTTGTAACTGTTTCTCCTTCGTTAAATATTAATTTGTTATTACAAAACTAATTTGAAATTTCTGAGATCGTACTATTTATTGTTTCATTTTTGCAAAGAACATTCGTGACATCGGCAAAGAGAACCTTCCTTTCGTTTTTAATAGATGTTGAACGTTAGAAGGTCTTAAGGGGATTTTTATTATGAACGTGTAAGTGTGAGAAACGTATAAAAGTAAAACGCATAACTGAAATAAATTAGCATGGGAAGTATAAGAAATTATCCGAGACCTTCCAAAAAAACGTGAAATAAGTATAAGTGAGAAACATATAAACAGAGTTTCGCTGTAATACGTGCAAACTGATTTCAGGTGCTGCAATAGGTCTATAATTGCAAAACGTGCCTCCTCAGCGTTTAAAGATTTAAACATTGAATGATTGAACCGATATACGTTCATTTATGTCAGCATTGATTTGTTCGCCAATGTTCAACATGGCGCCTCCCAATCCCGGGTTCCGGTTCCGGGTCGTTCGCGAATCGCGGAGAAGAATGACTGCTAGTCAGAGTCTGAGCAATGAAATGTGAGCATTGCGGTAATCAGCAGTGCAGTTGTCAGTACAGTTGACAAGGTAACAGTGCTCGTGAGTCGCGTCAAAATAAATAATCAAGTCAATATAAACTAAAGAACTGTGATATAAACACAGAAGATCTCATGCGTATAATTCAGTAATATCAGTACAGTTTTTAATTGCTCGAAAACAATTCCTGGTCCCGATGGCTCAAGCACGAGTGAATGCTTGCCATGTGCCATCCAAGTGAATGCCGAATGTCACGCAGTTGCCATAGTTTAAAGGCCCATTCACAATGCAAACGTAAACATAAGCATAGCGCAAAGTCATAAATATTAACATAAGTGATAGACCGAAGTATTCACTATGTCGAACATAAACGTAAGCACAATAAGAAATTCTATTGGCCGTGAGACATTCTGGTTTACTATTGGTTGGATGTGAGAATCGATTTCAAGGTATCGACTGTGTCCATAGCCCACATGAAGTTAGTTCTATCGACTTCCCTCCAATTTCGATTCTCGATTTTGAGTTACCGTACTGTGACTGGTTCATTTCTTATGTCTTACGTAAGCATAAGCGCAGAAGCTTGCAAGCTTTTAAGGTATCGTCTTACGTGTTATGCTTGTGCGAACGCATTGTGAATGAGTCCGCTTATGGATGCAGTCCTAACTTTTATGTTAACGCCATGCTTATGTTTATGTTTGCATTGTAAATGGGTCTTGATGTATGCAGAAACTGTGGGGTCAGGGTCAAAGGATGCGTCTGTCGATCAGGAAACTGAAAGAAACAGTCTAGTGCCGAGTGAGGTAGGAACTCATTATGACATTCTTTAAATAATTTCATGGAAAACAATCTTTGACCCAAATTGACAAAACCTCTTAATTTACTTTACCAGTGAATATACAATAAAAGCTGAAATAAAAAATATCACAATACACTAAATAATAAAAACCTACACTAAATGGTAGAGGGTTACTCAATTATGCACATAAAAATTGAACTCTAATTTAAGTATTTACATTCAGTCATTTAAGTGATTGATTGCCATTTTCTAAATCATTATCTTAAAACATTTTTTCTTTGTATTGAATTATTTATATATCTAGTTAAACTTTATAACTATAACAAAAACCCACATTCCAGTAGTAAAACAAATCAGAGGTATTAAAATGTCCATTACCAAACAATGAAAAATTGAATTAAATGTTACATACAATTCCTACATCTTTCAACCTTTACTTTTAGAAATTAATTTATTTCACAGTTTTCCCTCACGACTGGCCTTAGCTAAGAGTGTCAGTGTTCACTATGAAATTCTACCAGGTACAATGACCGTGCAGCTACACAAACTTGACAATAACGGCTCGGTATTACTTGCAAATTCATGATTTTTGAAGCTGTGCTTACAGCTCGCAAAATAATTCGGTGAATCTATTCAACTGGTGAGCTGTCCGATAAAACTCTCGACGCCGTCTCTGGTTGTCTGTTGTTTCCTTGGCGATCGGGCTGGCTTCTCAAGAGACCGCTTTTCGGCGAGGCCATGGCGAACTTAAAGAAGCTGCTCAGAGCAATACGCTGCTTATAAACCAAGCAGCTAGCAGGGAAACTACAGGAGGTTGATGGAACGGCGGTTCTATAGAACTTTAAAGCAGCTCCACCTTCTGAAGTACACGTCGCGTCCATTCGACACCGATCTGACAGCCTTTACGTAAATAGAAGACCATGCGTCTTACTGCTGGCCACGGTAGCAACTAAGAGAATTATAAGAACCGATTTTGCCAAATATTCCTGTCACTCAAATGTAAGTTTCGAACGAAGATTTGGCAAATGTTGCTGCGAGAGATCGACGGAGAATAATCGCAGAAACAAGATGGAGGGGAGGGGTCATCGATTATTACAGAAAGAGCTATCAAAACCGGAACGCAACTATTGAGTAACCCGAAGAGAAACTTAGTGTGGTGAAATCCGTTGAGCATTCTACAAGTATCTCTGTGGCAGAGAATTTCATTTAAGGGCGGATTATGCTACTTTGAAATGGCTACTGACATTGAAGAATTTAGAATAACAAGCTGCCAAATGGATTGAAAGATTGCAAGAATAAACATTTACGATAGGACATTGGAGCTTAAGTAGCCATCGGATGCTCTCTCCAGAAGACCGTGCCCTGAAAATTGGAACAGCTGCTTACAAACATCGTTTATTGGTAGCAGACATAAAATAAGAAGCAATTTTAGGAACGGACTCCATGGAGATTATGGGTGATACTTGGATTTGCGACGCGGCGTTTTGAGACTTGACGAAGTGGAAGTGATCGTGCATTCACGTAACAACATTACCGTGCATGTGGTTACTGTTATAGGAGTACAAGTTTGAAATCTCCTTTTTGGGAAGAGCTTATTTTCGCGGATTTTCCCCACCGCTGCTACCGTGGCAGATTTTTTGGCCTGCTGCGCACTCGTGATTCGTCGCTCTCCCCCAGCAAGGCCCCCTATTTGTAATCAATGTCACTGCAGCCTTCGCTGTTCATTGCGTCATTGTCGCCCTCAGAGGAATTGTCCCGTAAAGAAACAATAATTTTGTCCACTTTTTCGTTCATGATCGCGTCTGTTTTCATAAAATTTCGCTTCTTCTATTGATATGGGCAATATTCAGAAAATAATGTTTTTTATATTCTGATACATAATGCATTTTTTTAACTCGCAGAGGGGTACCGATGCTTTGTTTAGAAACACAATTTTTAACATTTAATTGGCTGTCCGGGTGACGCCGCGCCCATGGCAAAGGTGCCGACGCTTCGGTCGCCATTCTGCGACCCCCCTCAGGAATTACGCCCTGAGGAAGGTCGTAGAATGGCGACCGAAACGGCTGCACCTTTGCCATGAACGCGGCGTCACCCGGACAGCCAATTAAATACTGACTCTGGCCGCGGAAGCCTACGCTCTCACGATTTTTAATGTAACCCCAAACTATTCGATGGGATTGAGATCGGGATGGGAAGAAGGGAGCTTTATGTTGAGGCCACATTATCTGTGAACGGTTGTCTTAGAAACAAACACAAAATTACGCCTATGAACTTCACTTGTAGTTAGGCCTACGCTAAGACACACCACACTGCACAACACTTGATGACGAAAGGGGTAGGACTGAGGACGAGGGGTAATGCTTGCTATACGTATGTTTCTTTTACTTAATCTTAATATAAGAATAAGCGTTTGTGCATAGACAGCTGAAATTGTTTTGATTTGTGTAGCTGACTACTGCGCGTTGGATGAGCCACAACACCCTGTGCCCTTAGACCCCCTCCCCTCCCCGCCCCCACCGTTCCGTGCAGAGCGAGTGAGGGAGCGATATTTTAAGGGGAAGTAGCGGTTAATGGTGGGAGTCACCCCTCCCCGCGCATACGCAGTCGAAGGAAGATTTCTAACTTGTTCTGCTATAACAACGTAGTCTTCACCAAGCGCAGCGTGATGTTCACGGACAAGGAAACCTTCCAGATGGAGAGATTTGCTATCCTGGAATGCGGAAGTCAAGATGAAGTCATTGGAAGAGGAATTGTAGTTGCCAAAGAACTGGTCAGAGAGAGTCTAACAATTCCTCTGAAAGAAATGTACGTTAGCCATTACTACTACTGAAGCTCGTGAAGACTCCGTCTTCTGAAATCATATGCAAGAGGGTTAATGTAAATGCCGGGAAAAAGGTCGTAGTGTTGAAGCGCTAATATGGCGATACCAAGACGTTTTTAATGCAATGATGGTGTAAAAGGAAGAACCGATATTGTTCGACACAAAATAGATACCGACAACCCAACACTGGCGCGACAAGCGGATAGAAGATTACCTTTGTCTAGAAAAGAAAAGGCAGATACGAGTATTAAAGATATGAAGAAGGATGAATTGAATCTTAAAACAGACCGCTAGATGTTTCGGTCTGGTATTTGTAAAGAAGAAAGGCGGGTCGACTTGATCTGTGTCAATTTCCGACAGTTCAATAATGTAACGAAGAAGGATAATTATCCATTGCCGAAAATGGACATGATGAACACGCATCTTTGGGCAAGATTTTCGCGATACTTGACTTGGAAATCGCTTACTGGGAAGTAGAATTAGAACCTAAAGATAGAGAAAAGATTTCATTCACCATCGTATCCGGTTTGTGGCAATTTACACTAACGCCTTTTGGCCTGAGTAATGCTCCCGCTACATTCGAAAGATTGATGGAAACCGTGCTGAGAGGCCTGTCGTGGGAGTCGCTTTTGCCTCTCCTGAAGTTGCAATTGTTCTCAGAATATATTTCGAGGTTCATATCAAGAACCTAGAGCGGGTATTCACGAAGTTGAAGGAGCGAATTTGAAACTCAGCCCGAACTAGTTCCATTTATTTAGTAAGAAGATAAACTACCTTGGACATATAGTCTCTGGTAGGTAAGATTTGAGCTGTAAAAGAATGGCAGTACCTCAGGATAAACATCAACTGAGAAGTTTTCTGGGTCCATGAGGCGTCGACAAGTTTTGGAATTTCCCAAGATCGCCAACAACCTCAGATGACAGAAGAAAAGCGATTGATTCAATGGGATGAAGGATGCCTGTACACTTTCGAAACCATTAAAAGCGCCATGAGTATCCCTATATCGAGCTATCGAATTACTTCAAGTAAAATGTATATTTTATACGGAGTATTATCGCAGAAGCAAGGACGAGAGGGGGTCGTCGGTTATTTATTACAAGTAGTGCTGCTACAGAATGGCACAAACTTTCTCGCACTAAACTTTTTTAATTTTCTTCGTATGGGCTAGCTCTACAGGCTTGTCCCAACATCTCGACCGCTGCCATCTATCGCCGCTAAAAGTATCTTTTCTTGAAAATTTCTCAATTTTTTATATTCCTGATAGTTGAACCAAAAAAAAACTTTAAGAATATAATAGAGGAGTATAACATCGTCCTATAAAGAAAGTTTAGTCCTTTTTTGGAGTCTTTTTTAAGGAAATGGCGTTTAAACGTTACTGTACGTATGAAATTTAAAGCGAATATCACAGAAATATTTGAATTTTGCAAATACTTCATTTGAAGTCATTTGAAGCTCTTCCACTCGCAAATGCAATAGTTTGCAAAACGCTAGAAATATGCACATTAACGGCGTGAGAGATATTTAATTAGTAGTGCTACAAATGGCAGAGACTTTCCGTATTAGTTTTCCATTTCCTTCGGTATCGGCTAGCTATATGAACTTGCCACATAATTTTCTCAGCTGCCATCAATCGCCGCCCAAAGTACGTTTTCTTAATTTTTCAGTTTCTTAATAGTAGAACGGAAACATTATTTTAAGAATATTATAGAACTAAAAATTCTACCTAAATAGCAATTTTCTTTGAAAGCTTTGGAGATTTTTTAAGAAAATGGATCTTAAGCGCTAAAGTAAATTCGAAATTTGAAGCACTTTTTAACACAAGTTTTTTTTAAGTTTTAAAAACTAGAAGCCATTTAAAGCACATTAACTCAAAAGTTCAATTCAAATTGCTAGAAATGTGCATATTAACGGCGTGAGAGATTTTTCAAACAAATTACATTGGTGTAATTTTTGATAAAACAAAAAAATTGCTCAAAATTAACTTAACGACGTAATAAATAGTTTAATTAGCACTATCCTTTCGAAAAGTTTGAAAAAAAATTTGAGCTATTTTTTGAGAAAATGGCATTTGAGCGTTTGCAAAAATACGGAAATTTGAGCGAGAACAGAAAACTGTTGAGTTTTATAAAACTTTATATGGTATTATTTAAAGCACATGTACTCATAAATACAATGTTGGAAACAAATTGTCGCAAATATAAATATTAACAACGTGACAGACAATTCAAAAAGATGTGTTTTTGTAATTTGTGAAAAAACGGAAGAAAAGAGCAAACTGATATTTATGTCATCCCATAGAGTACATTTAGCACTACCCTGCCAAAAGTTTAAAGAAAATATTTGCAGCCGTTTTTGAGAAACTTGTTATTTTTTTAAAAAATTGTACATATGCATGCAATGTTGGGCGAACACAAGTTAACTTTTTAAAAAAATGTACATGACCTTAATGAAAGTACTTATATGAAAAACAAATTTTATTTTAAGGAAAAATATCTTCAATACTGTAGTTGTAGGAAAACGCCGAAAAAATCAATCTTTTGCAATTTTGGAAAATTCAGAGTTAACCGTGAAAAATCAGTCCTATGCCACTTTCATAAGTGTACGTTACACTATTCTTACAAGAAATTTAAAGAAAAAATTGTTTTTGATACATTTTTGAGAAAATTTCGAAAATGTTTGAAGATCTTCATTTAAAGTACTCCCAAAGTTTAAAGAATGTTTTTCAAAATCTCAAAGATTCGACTAACCAGATGGACAGGGTTTTCTTCAATTTGAAAAAAACCTAGCATGGTTTAGGCGCTAGTAGTGTTCACAGAGGGACAGACAGACGGACAGACGGACAGATGGACGTTTTGAAAATAACCTCTTTTCAGACCAGATAAACGGATTTTTGCAATTTGGAAAAAATCCTATGCTTGGTTTAGGTGCTAGTGTTGTTCACTAGCGGACAGACGTTTTGAAAAAACCTTTTACGAAATCAGGGAACTCCAAAACGTGTAATTCCATTGAAATCTCGAAATTGATTTTCCACAGCATTACATAATACTACGTATATTACTCCGTATAATACGTATGTATATGAGAAAGTAATATTGTGAACAAATCGCCGCTGTAATTATTATGTAAATATTAACGGTGTGAAAAATAATTTAAAAAATACTTTTTTGTAATGTTTGGAAAAACAAAATAATAGAAAAATACGGTGTTTATGTCATCTTATAGAGTTTATAAGTATATACATTTAGCACTATCCCTGCTAAAAGTTTAAAGAAACAATTTGGAGCCTTTTTTGAGAAAATCTGTTTTTGTTCGTTTCTAATAATGCACATCTTGCACGCAGTATTGCGCGAAAAGTACTAAATTGCTGAAAAGTACATGACTTTATATAAAGAACTAATTATGAGCGTATTTTATTCTATTCGTACAAGAAATTTAAAGAAAAAATTTGGAGCCATTTTTGAGGAAATTTTGAAAATGGCCGGTGGCTTAATGTAAAGTACCCCCAAATTTTAAAGAAAGGTTTTCAAAATCACAGCGCCTCGAGTAGAGTCAGCTCGTCAGGAGAATATTCATTTTGCAAAAATCCTACGAATGGTTTAGACCCTAGTGGTATTCACCAGTCGGACGGACGGACGTTTTGAAAAAAACACTTTTTCGGCATCAGGGCCCCCCAAAACGTGTATTTCCGTTGAAATCTCCCAATCGATTTTCCGCAGTGTTACATAACATTCTCTATACAACGTATATACGTATGTATACGCGGAAGTAAACTAGTGGTGCTACAGAATGGCACAGATTTTCTCCTGTTAAAGAATAATACTTTGTAAGACATAATTTAAAGCACATCTACTTGTAAATGCAATTTCGTGAATAAATCGACGGCAATGTAAATATTAACGACATGAGAGACAAGTAAAAAATATAATTTTTGCAATCTTTGTAAAAACAAAAAAATAGAGTAATTTGGCGTTTATGTCAGCAAATAGAGAACATTTAGCACTAACCCTCCCAAAAGATTAAACGAAACTTTTTTATAACAGACTTTGAGACAAAAATCTCTCATTAATTTTGTAGTTTTGAAAATATTTTACAATTTTTGCAAAACCAGACAATATCCGAAAATGGGCCTAGCACAATATACCGCCCCTTATATGGAAAAATACTTCCCCATGTGTAGAGAAAATTTAAGAAAAATTATTGGATCGTTTTTTGTTGTTGTTGTTTTTCGCAAAAGAAATTTACGTAAATTTCAAGCGCAAACTAAACAAATATTACTCTTTCTTTCAAAAAATTGTACGTGTCGTTTTCTAAAGAGCTGATTTTTACAACACTTAAGCTGATGCAAAAATATCTATCTTCAATGTTGTAGTTTTGATTTTTTTTTTTTGCAATTTTCGACAAACAGAGCAATATCCAAAAATAGAACTAGCACCATGTTTTTTACCGTTCCTTATTAAATATGTGGACAAGATTTAAAGAAAAAATTTGGAGCGATTTTTCAGAATTTTCTAAAATTTCCTACATTTGGGGCAAAATTACACGAAAACTATTCATATTTCCGAAAAGTTGAACAAGATCTTATTTCTAGATTTGCCTTTACGGAACAGATTTCATTTAGGAAGAAATATCTACCTTGAATACATGTACGAAGACGCCGAAAATAAATTGGATTTTTGTAACTTCCGAAAAATTAGGAGTTTTAACGAAAATGAGACATGTATTCTCTTCATTACGCTATGCAAAGACAAAGTTTAATCAAAAAAATTGTCGCTTTCCCGTCGATCGATTTTTAGGTATCAAGGGCGACAATATGGATTCTGTCTACATTACGTGTTAGAAGACTGTTTCTCTAGTTAGCAACAGCATTTATTCACTTTTTCATTACCAAGGTCCAGCAATAGATTTCGGTAACGAAAATTTGCCATTTTCCTGCGCACAATTACAATACTTTCTTTTCTTAGGTTGCTAAGGGCGAGAAAGTAAAACATGTGAATTATCAAATAGATGTTAAATTATTTATACAAAATTTATTTTTTAAACGTATAAGAAAAGTTCGAATGTAAGAAACGAACAAAGAAATATGAAATAATACACAAATTCTAACTTACATAGCATTCAACTGCCTGGAATCACTTTCATTTAAATTCCTGAAGCGCAGGAAATTCGAAGCGGGCGACTATGTTTGACAGCAAATTTCATAAAAATACTCATATTTTCGAAACATTCAACATGACGTTTTTTGAAGATCTGTTTTTCATGAACACAATTGATTTTTTTTAAATGTTTATATTCATAACTATAGTTGTACGAAGACGCCGCAAATGTTTGAACTTTTGCAATTTTCGAAAAATTTGGGTTTTCAAGGAACATGAGACAAGGACATTATCTCTTAACCGTCCTTCACATTATCCAACAACAAAATTTGATTAAACACGTTGGTGCCATTTTCTTGAAAGTTTTGAAAATATCTCAGGTGCTTCATGGAAAGTACCCCCCCCAAAAAAATTAAAATATCGATTTTAAATTTAAGGGGTCGCGACATCAGACAGCTCGATTGAGGAATATTAATTTTAGAGAAAATTGCCTGAACTATTTAGCCGTTAGCGTTGTTCACAGACAGATGGGCAGACGTTTTGCCGTCAATCGATTTTTAGGCATCAAGGACCCACAAACATGGATTCTAGCTACACAACGTGTTATATTTTTCTTTCTAAATTTATCAACTGGATTTATCCACTTTTTTGTTACCAGGTCCGGGCAATAAGTTTTTCTGCCGCAAATTCACCGTTTTTTCGCGCAGCATTACATAACGTTCTCTCTATTGCGTAAGCAGTGGAGAAAGTAAAAATTCACAAACTTTCTCTTCTTTAATAAATTCGTAAGGTGAGAAATTAAAAACAATACATATTTTAAGAAACATATAATACTAATAATCGTCTCCTATACTATTTCAGTAGTATAGGTGCCTTTTGCGGCTCTCATACGCAATTGATGTTTACAAGTGAGATCTCTAAAGAAAGCTAATTTCACGGAGACGTGACGAATTACACTTTGCCTTTAAAAATATGAACGATTTGTTTAAAAAACGCATGTAAATATTCATGTTAAATGCAACCTACATCACCAAGTCAGCTATACCGTTAAATAATTCCTAAACAAAGAGTTCTAGGGTCTTAAAAACTAAAATTATGAGGTTATAGGCAGTAATCTACAGGATAAGATATTCTTGGACATTTTATTAAATTTTTACTGGTTCGACACAAATCGATACTACCAATGCCAACTATATTTCAGTCCTTGGTGATGGTTGCCATCTTTGTGACGTCTCGTTTAGAAGGCTTAGATTTCTCTATCTTATACTATTTACGCTTTCTATGTACATCGTGCTTTGGATAGACTGACGATGTTTATTTGCATAATTATTAATTCATGATTCGCTCTCGGAACAACCACTAGAAATACTATTAATTGTTGCTTGAGATCAAAGAAGATTTTTAAAAAATTGTTTATTTAAGGTCGCGGTTGTTATGAGGAACATATGGAGATTGTTTCCTATGCGTGTAGTGAAAACATTCATTTACCGTTCCGCCAATAATCGACAAGTGCTGTGTACCTGGTTGTGGAGGGATATGGGTGTACAGTGACGAGTGAACACGTGCCTTGTTAGGTTTGGTTTGTGTTTTACCTGTAGCAGTATTTTCATTATCTGCAGTGCTTCTGTGAAACTTTCAAGTCAGCGTGGTCAGTCACGTAGTTTCCTCTAGAGTAAAAAGTTTTTTTACAATTTTTTTGACTATCACAAAAAGTGAAGGGTTAAAGAATATTGAATAATTATTTCAAATGTTATTAAGAGTGTTGTGGATTGTTCCAAGAAATCTTCTGATAATACCGAATAAATCTTTATTGAAAAGTTCTTTCCAACATTCATTACATTGTTTTTCATTTTTATTTGATATTGTACATTGGAAGTTACCTTTATACATTTTTAAACCAATAAATACTTCCGTGAACAACTTTCCCTCTTATAATGGAAATGGAAAGATAGGGAAGAGTGTGGGGTTGAACATTCGAGAGTTCTCGCACGGATATGCGGAGGCAGTAGGGAAAAACTTGTGTTATGGCACAGCACAAAGAACAAACTTTTTTAACTAAGTAAAGCAAAATAGCTTGAAATAAACGAACAACGAAAATCAAAACGCGCCAGCCTACAGTACTACGTGAATTAATTTTAAAAAGGAACCAAATTTAAAATTATAGAAACAATAGCACAAGTCATTTGACAACTGCCAACGATCACAATTCAGACGCGCGATTTAAATGTTGGCGGAATCTGTAAGTCAGCACGTCAATGCAGAACTATAAACTCATCTTTTTTTTCTCTCTTTATTTTTTTGTCGCATCAACGACTAAGGTTATTAGCGACAACATTTTTAATTACAGGTGTTTACATTATACCGTCATTACATTAACAAAAGTATCAGAATGTATAGGTCTTAACATAATACAGTATCACATATTATTTATCTTACATACCATCATCTTACAGTACAATCAGGACATGGTCATAACATCTCGTATGTTCGACTGATAGTCTTACTTGGCACATATCACATAGTGGTGGTGAGGTATTTTCCAGCAAGTACCTGTGTGTAATTTTGAGCTAAATTCAAATCGCATGTTTCTCGCCCAAGAAATACCTCCTTTCTCTGCTAGTTGGTGAAAGGAGCGTAGCGAAATTTACGTGGTCAGACGGAAGAGCAGGCCTAATGGCCTGAGTCTCGCCACGTAAAATAAGGCATTAATTCAATTCAATTCTTTTGTTAACGATTTTTTCTAATATTTTCCATAGGTTGCAGGTCAGTGAGATTGGTCGGTAATTATAGCTATTTGACTGGTCTTTGCCAGGTTTGGGAATCGCAATGTCTGTGGCAGTCTTCCAGAGTTCAGGAAAAACATTATTTAGGTTATATTAAAAACATTATCATGGTTATATATTTTTAATAAAATGTTAATACCACTCTTTGGGAGATTTTTTATTAGGCAGTTTGGAATTTTGTCTGGGCCAGGAGCTGAGTTGTTGATCTTTTTTAAAACTTGTAGTTGGTGCATGAAAATTGGAGAATTCATGTCATTATCATAGATACTGTTATCAATAGGTGTCATATTTGATTCACTTTCAGCTTTTTCTTCATATGTGATGAATTCCGTATGGTAATTGGAAGTGTTGGAATTTTTCATGAAGGTTTCGGCAAATTCCTCAGCAATAATTTTGGGGTCGCTAATTATCTGGTCATTGCAACGCAAGACACGTATAGTACTATTCGCCTTCATACCACGTATGGATTTGATTTTTTTCCAACTCTCAGTTGAGTTCGATTGGCAGTTTATTGAGGAGATATATTCGGTCCATGATCTAGCTTTGTTTTGTTTTTACTGTTCTGCGGGCAATAGCTCTAGTTCTCTTATAGTTGATTCGGCTATTATTATCTTTTCTTTTTTTATACCGGTTAAATGCTTTTTTAGCGTTTCTAATAGTGATTTGCATTCAGAATTCCACCAGGGAACGCTTTTGAACTTAAACGGGCCATGGTGCATTTGTGTCATTGAGTTAGAAGAATTGGATATAATATTACAGAATGATTCTACTATCTGGTCAATGTTATTATCGCCCTTGAAAATATATTCTTCGTTGAGGTGCTCATCAATTTTTTTCTGATAGTCCAGCCAATTAATGTTCTTATAATTGAAGATTGGGTTGCGCCATGCATGACTAATGGGCACACTTGGTTCATGGATATCAATCAGTATTGGAAAATGATCACTGTCATAAGGGAAATCCATAACATTTCAGGTACATTTCTATGCTATTGTGGGAGAAGCTATTGAAAGATCAATCGCACTTAGCCTGCTGTTACTGATATTAATATGTGTGGGGTCACCCGAGTTGAGGATGATGCTGTCATGGTCGTCAATTACTTTTTCCCATATTCTGCCTCTTTTATCAATTTTGTACGACCCCCATAAAGAGTGATAGCAGTTAAAGTCTCCAAGAATTATGAAGGGCTCTTTTATCTGGTTTACAATATCATGCATTTCGACTTCTTGTAATGGGTACCTATTAGGGATATAGACATTTCCGATACATATGGGGTTAGTTGAATTAATTTTAATTATGCCATTCCATGCCAGTTCCTGGCATGCCAATTCCATGCCAGTTTGAATTTTCAGAATTTCAATGGGAATAGATTTTTTGGAATATATTGCCACACCACCACATGCATATTCAGGATTACGTCTATTTTTAAAGGTGCAAGTATATCCAGTTATATTTCCATGTGATTTTCCTTTAAAGTTGGTTTCTTGTATACAGATTATATCAGGGCTATGTAGTTTGCATAAATATTGTGTTTTCTAGCATGCTATAAAAGCTATTTAGATTCCATTGCAGGACTATCATTACTTCTTTATATTATACTCTACTTTCAGATGTGTCAGCATGATTTAAATTCTATGGAATAATCTGAATAAGTACATACAGTATTTAGGTACTGTCTAAACTGAATTCTGAGTCTGAGGTATCTCTGCTGGGAATATTTTTTTCTAATTTTTTAATAACTCTTGTAAATCTGCCCTTTGTAGATCTTTCATTCAATAGTTTATATGTTTATTTCAGCATACCAATTATTGCATTAAAATCAGTTGAATAATCTTTCATTATAGGAATGGGGTCAGGTGATCCAAAAGAGTTTTCAAGGAATGATTTGAATTGAGTCTATGACAGAGGAAGTTTGTCTTGGTTGGAGTCAATATGGGTTTTGGTTGGGAGTAGAAGTTCTTCTATTGACTTGTTATCTAAATTGTCTTGAGAGGCAGGTTCTTCATTTGCATTTTTTGCTCTCTTTTTCTTTGAGGGTTTACAGCCTTTGTCTTTACATTTTACATCACTAGTTGATATATTCTCAGGTGTAGAGGATGATTCAGACGGGAGGCTTCTTTTGTTGATAGGAGGGACGTTTGTATAGTCCATAGCAATCGCGCCAGATGGATTATCACCTGGTTGTTCTGCAGGGGGAATCTCTATTAAAATATTACCATTATTGTTATCTGTTGCTCTATTTATAATTGGTGAAAGGCTAATGTTATTAATTGAACACTTGCTGGCATTATGGCCTTCCTTTTTGCATTTGAAACAGGTAATATTATCAGTTGTTAAATATAGTCTATATGTTGTATCTTCATGTGAAATTAGAAGGGATTGTGGTAATTTATGTACTTCATCTGGGTGAACAAAGACTTGACGCCTGAAGCTCATAATATGAGACATACCAGGTACAGGTAGACTTGCTCTAATAAATGTAATGTTAGAAGAAATTTGAATATTCGATTGTTGAAGAGCATTTTTTATCACATCATGTGGGATAACTGGACATACATTGGATATTATAACTCTTACATGTTTGCTTATTAGGGGTCTTACATACATACATTGCTGAACTCGGAATCGAGTATATAAAAACACATTTTTTGGATTGCATATATAAAATGAAATGTCTAAAAAGTTTAAAAAGTTTAAGAAGAATAACCTTCACTTCCGTTTAAAAATTAAGAACTACACTCAAGTAGACAATAAAAAAAACTGTCCATGGCTATGAAGTTTGATGCGTCTTACGGTGACTGAAAAGACCGATCCGCGAGAAGATCACCCGACCGCACTCCGGACACTCGGACATTTCACTGGGCACATTTCTTCTTCTTCTGTTTTGGTGTACTTCAACACTAAAGTTTTTACACACTCGTCTCCATTCCAGTCTGTCCAATGCTAACGTCTCCCAAGAATCTTGCACTTGCGCTTGCTTCAGCGTGCCGTGGAGAACATCTTTATATCTTTTGATTTGTCCTCCTAGTTTCCTTTGGCCGTTCACAAGTTCACCATAAAGAACACATTTCGGTAGTCGATTCTCTTCCATGCGATACACATGACCAATCCATCTGAGTCGTGCCTGTGACATCAGCATCTCAATATCCCTGCATTTGGCTCTTTCGAGAACAATCTTATTTGGGACTTTGTGGAACCATTTTATTCTCATGATTTGCCGTAGATGTCTCTGCTGTAGCGAGCTGAGAGATTTTATGTGTCTTCTATACGGTGTCCAAGTTTCGCACCCATAGAGCATTGTTGGAATAACCACTGCTCGATATACAGCTGCTTTAGTTTGGACAGATAGATCGTGATTGTCAAACACTCGTTCACGTAGTCTCCAAAAGGTCTT
Source organism: Gryllus longicercus (assembly GCA_038098605.1). NCBI lineage: Eukaryota > Metazoa > Arthropoda > Insecta > Orthoptera > Gryllidae > Gryllus > Gryllus longicercus. Next base: position 1,611,972 of record JAZDUA010000185.1, read on the forward strand.
GGATGCAGCATTTATCCTGTATCGTACCTCATCATCAATATTCGCAGTTCTGTTAACTACACTGCCTAAATAGTTGAAACAATCAACATATTCTACCTTTCTGTCCTTTATCATGATATTCGTTTGCGTTGCACTAGGAGGGCAGGACATGACTTTCGTTTTATCGATGTTAATATTTAGTCCAAGTGCCTGATATGCCCAAGAATATGTTTTAAGGATTTCTTGTAGATTTTCCGCTGAGTCGGATATCAGACCACAGTCATCAGCATATTGAAGGTCCGTGATAAATTTCGTTCTAGTTTTAGCTCGTAGTCTCCCCAGATTAAAGAGCCCACCATCAAATCTATGTCTTATTTCTAGGCCTCTTGTACACAGCCTGGTATCGACTATTACAGATAATGCTGTAGCAAATACAGTGAAAAGTAGGGGTGCTAAGACACAGCCCTGGCGGACGCCCGTCATTGTTTGGAAAACTTCGGTTGGTATTCCATTGTGCACTACATTAGCACGATTGTTCTGATGTAAGCTCCTGCAAATCTGCAGAAATTTTTTAGGTACTCCAAATGATTCCATGATCATCCATAGGGCTTCTCTGTTTAGAGAGTCAAACGCTTTCGCGAGATCAATAAAAGCTATATACATTTGTGTTTGTTGTTCCTTGACTTTCTCTTGAAGCTGCCTTAGTGTAAAAATAAGATCTATGGTTCCTCTCTGTGGTCTAAATCCGCATTGGGATTCAGGGATAAGGCGGTCCATGTGCTTGAGAAGTCTAGATGCCATCACTCTCGCCAAAATCTTGCCACCGGTTGATAAGAGAGAAATGCCTCTATAGTTATCGCAATCTGAGGTACTACCTCTAACTCTATAACTCTTACATGTTTGCTTATTAAGGGTCTAACACTCACTTCAATGTCATTAATAGTGAAAGTTTGATGGTTTTCTGTTAGATAGTTAGCGATTTTCTTCGAACGTAAGAACAGACAAAGCCTATTATTCGCTATGCGCGACACAAATCTGATATCACTTCGATTGATAAAAGATGATATTTTACTCACATAATCTTTTATTGCAAGTCCTTCGTGAGCTTCTATAATAATTGCTTGGTCCTTTGACGGGAAGATGTCCATTTTCGCAGCTCCAGCATAAGATTTCGAGTTTGATCATGTTGTTGTTGTTGTTGGGCGTTCGAGGTTATGTTTTCCTTGTTGTTCAGTGTATTCATATTGACGCTAGTTGCCATTCTTTCGAGTAGCAGCCACACACAGAATACACTTGAAGAAGAAACTATATCACAGTTTTGTTTATATGTACATCAAATAAGGTATTAGAAACACTGTCGAAAGCACACGCGAACGGAGTATACGATGTTGCTTGTACCGCAGTCCGCCGTCGATTGTAAACTCAACTTGTTAATAATACACTGTTTATTTTAAACTGAAGGTGTCGGTTCGCTATGATATTCAATATGTAAACATCGTTTGAGCAACATTCCCGTGTACCCGAAGTGAAGCCAAATGAATTGTTTCTAATGATAACAAACCATGTTTATTACTCAAAGGTGAAAATAATTGTTTTATTATTCTTTTGGCTCGGGATTTCGTTTCATGAGGCACCCAACACCGCAGGAAATAATCCAATTCTTTTTAGTATACAAATACGGTAATTTTTCAATTTTCGCACCCCAGCAAGCTGGCGCCCTGCCTCTCCAAAACCCCTTTGTTCCTCCTAACAAATCCAGGGAAGTTAAATAATATTTCAAAAAGTAGGGTTGTACTTGCCCGATCCTGTATTTTCGCGTGGAAAACTTTACTTGGCTTTCTCAAAATTACAAATATTTTCTAATATTTTTGTGACTATCAAGAAAAGTAAAAAGCTAACTGTCAAGGAAGATTGAATAATTACTTCCAATGTTTTTTAAGGGAGTGTGAATTGTTCCAAGAACATCTCTTTATAATACTGAATATACCCTTTTTGAAACTTTGTTTCCAACTTCATTTGAATGGTTTTTATTTTTGTTTGAAATTCTGTAAGTACATTAAAAGTAACATTTATACAACTTTTAACAAATAAATAAGTTTATTTAACAACTTTCTTTTTTAATGGAAAACATAGGGAAAGGGTGGGGTTTAACATGCTAGAGTTCACGAATGGGTAAGCTAGTATAATAAAAACACAAGTACACAAATATAAAACTAAGAGCCTCTCTCTGGGTTAGCTTTTCTGTATTGCCCCACCTTCTACGAGGGTTGCCTTTTATATTTCAGGATTAGAGAACAAAAACAAATATTAATCATCGAAAATCACTTCATTGTTTTTCAAAATATTTCCCATGAAGATCTATACACTTTTGCATGCGTTTGAATCAATTGTCGAATCACTTTTGCCACTCTGATTGAGGTATCTCTAAAACATGCATTCTGAATGCAGCAACCGCTTCTTCTGGTGTCGAAAAACGTTGACCTCTCAGTTTGTTTTTTACGTACGGGAATAAAAAGAAGTCATTTGGTGCCAAGTCAGGACTATACGGCGGATGACTTATCAAATCGATGTTTTGGGTGCTCAAAAATGCAGTTGTTAGAGCCGATGTGTGAGAGCTCGCATTGTCGTGGGGAAGAGTGATCCGTCTTCGGCGGTTGGTTTTCCTGATTTCTTGGAAGATAGCTGGCAAACAAATCGTTGTGTACCACTCAGAATTGACTGTTCTGCGTTGTTCTAGTGGTACGGTTGAGACATGTCCAGTTTTTCCGAAAAAACAGGCGACCGTTTGGAAATGCGTCGTGCGCGAACTTGTTGGATTTTGCTCATCTTGAAACACCCATACAGTCGACTGCTGTTTACTTTCGGGCTCATACGCGTAAATCCACGATTCATCACCTGTCACGATGTCATAGATGTGTTTCGAAGCACCGCGATCGTATATTTTGAGCATTTCTTTCGACCAATCGACACGAGCCGTTTTTTGAGCGATTGACAAATTGTGTGGGATCCAACGCGAACACATTTTTTTGACAGTCAAATGTTCATGCAATATTGAATTATGCTGGTCCCACTAATGCCTAAGGTTGTCTCAATCTCACGATAGGTCACATGACGATCTTGCAATATCAGTTCATGCACAGCATCAATGGTTTTCGGAACAACTGATTTTGGACGACCTTCGTGAAATTCATCTTGGAGTAAACTACGACCACGATTGAATTCACCATACCATCGATAAACACTGGTCCTTGATGGAGCTTCATCGCCAGAAATTGAATTAAGTTCATCCATGCACTGTTGCTGTGTTAATCCACGTCCAAAGTTGTAAAAAATAATCGCACGAAAATATTCACGATTTAATTCCATTTTTGGACCAAGATGAATCTTTTAAGTTACTGTAAACAACACAAATAGCGCTCGTATGTCAAAACGTTATGAGTACGTATAACCTCAAAACATCCAACTTTACGATAGAGCTGTCAGTTGCCAAATTGCAACACCAGGGTTGTCAAATCCCGAAACATAAAAGGTAACCTTCGTACCCAGCTGCCACTTATCATGGCCTGAAAGATCTTTTTTCACATTTTCTCAATTTTTTATACCTCTAGTAGTATAATTGAAATACGATTTTAAGTATATTACAGACCCAGAGAAAAATCTAGCCCTATAAGCAAATTTTTTGTTAAACATTTTGGAACAGTTTTTGAGATAATGTGGTTCGAGCGTTTCTGAAAATTCGCTCATTTTCACAAAACTTTTGAGTTTTTAAGAAACAGAATCCAAAATCATTTGAATCACTTGAACTCGCAAATTTAATATTGTAGAGGTGGTACAATAGCACATACTTTCTCGCATTGTTTGAAAATGGTTACGTTATATTACAATATTGTAATTTCTGCCATACTAAAAACTCAGTAATAACGTGAACTAGTGGTGCTACAGAATGGCACAGACATGCTCGTATTAATTTTCTATTTCCTTTGGTCTCGGCTAGTCACTCGGGCTTGCCATATACTCTTGCCAACTCCCATCTATCGCCGCCCAAACCGCAAATTTTTCGTTTTCCTAATTCTAGAGTGGAAACATTATTTTCAGACTATTAAAGAACAGTAACACCTCGTCCTAAATGGCAATTTTCTTTGAAAAATTTGCAGCCTTTTTTAAAAAAACTGGCGTTTAAGCGCTACTGTAAATTCAAAATTTGAAGCCCTTTTTCTCAGAACATTTTTTAGTTTTTGAAGAACTTCATTTCAAGTCATTTTAAGCACTTTAAATGCAAATACAATATTGTTTACAAATTGCTGGAAATGCGTATCTTGACGAGAGACTTTTTTCAAAAATTTACATTTGTGTATTTTCTGAAAAAACAAAAACCATGTCGAAATGAACTTAAGTTCATACTAATGGATATAATTAGCACTATTCGTTCGAAAAATTTCATATCAAATTTTTAGCCGTTTTTTGAGAAGAAGGCGTTTGAGCGTTTCTGAAATTGCGGAAGTTTGACCTCATTTTCTCAAAAAAACGGTTGAGTTTCGAGACACTTTATCTGATATTATTTAAAGAACATGTACTCATCAATATAACAATGTAAACTAATCCGCAAATGAAAATTTTAACGACGTGAGTAACAAGTCAAAAAACTTACATCTTTGTAATTTTTGAAAAACAAAACAATAGAGCAAACTGATGTTTATGTCACATCTTAGAGTACATACATCTCTATTCCCACCCAAAGTTTAAAGAAAAAATTGGAGCCGTTTTTGAGAAAATTTTATTATTTATTTTTTTTAAAAATTGCACGCAATATTGCGCGAAAAATAAAAATATTTTTAAAAAATTTATTTGACCTTAATAAAAGAACTAATAATGGACAACAAATTTCATTCTAAGGAAAAATTTCTAACTTTAATTTTGTAGTTGTAGTAAAAATATTCATACCTATGAAATTTTCGAAAATCCAGAGTTAACCGTGAAAATCGGATCCATACCACTTTCATAAGTGTATGTTACTCTACTCTTACTAGAAATTTAAAGAAAAAAATGTTTTTCATCAGTTTTTGAGAGAATTTTGAAAATGTCTGGCGATCTTCATGTAAAGTACTCCCAAAATTTAAAGGATATTTTTCAAAATCTCAAAGATTCGACTCAAGCCAGATGGACAGGGTTTCCTTCAATTTAGAAAAAACATCCTATGCATGGTTGCGGCGCTAGTATTGTTCACAGAGGGACAGACACGCGTACAGACGGACAGCCAGACGGACGTTTTGAAAAGAACCATTTTTTTCGGTATCAGGGGACCCCAAAACGTACGTATATGAGAAAGTAAAAAAATGTATCTTCAAAATATTGTAGTTGTAGGAAGACGCAAAAAGTTATTTAAATTTTTGTCATTTTTGAAAAATTAGGGTTTTCAAAGAAAGTGAGACCTGTGCCATTTTCTCAAACGACCTTCACACTATTCAACAACAAAATTTAATAAAAAGTGATGGAGCCATTGTTTTGAAAACTTGATAATGTCCCACAGCCTTTATGTAAATTAGAACCTCAAAGAAGAATATTGGTTTCCAATTGAAGGGGCCGCGACATCAGCCAAAATTATTGGAAAATATCAGTTATGGAGAAAATCGGCTGGACGGTTGAACCGCTAGCGTTGCTCACAGACGGACAGACAAACAAACGTTTTGTCGTCATTCGATATTTCGGTATCAAAGTCACACAAAACATTGGTTTTAACAACACCACATGTAAGAGGATTTTTTTTCTAAATTTAGCAACTGGATTTATCCATTTTTTCGTTATCAGGTGGCGGTGATGATGTAATGGTTAGCGTATCAGGCTGTTGTACCCAAGTTAGCGGGTTCAAACCCAATCGGCGCCGTGGATTTCTAAGGGCGAAAAAATCCTTCGTGCGCCTTCCTTTGGAGGGGAAGGAAAGCCGGCTGCCCCATGTTAGTAGATTTACTTGCACGTAAAAGATCCTCAAGCCTAAATAACACCTCTGACTAAATTCAAATCGCAAGTTTTGTTGCTCAAGAAATACCTCCTTTCTCCGCTAGTTGGTGAAAGGAGCGTAGCGAAATTTGCGTGGCCAGACGAAAGAGCGGACCTGATGGCCCGAGTCTCGCCACGTAAAATAAGGGATTAATTCGATTCAATAATTCAATCAGGACCGTCAATAAGAGTTTTTCTGCCGAAAATTTGCCATTTCCCCCGCAGCATTACGTAACTTTCTCTTCTTAAGAAGTATCTTCTTAAGGGCGAGAAAGTAAATATTAGCTTTTAATTAAAATATTAACGACATGAATACCACTATCTTTCGTCCTGAATAAAATTTGAATAATTATAATAGAAATACTAATATCCCTGTTAATTTCTATATTTACTTTTATTTTTGACGAGCTCTGTTTTTTATATTTTTACCATCACCGATACTCTCAAATACGTGTTCGTCATCACTTGCATATCTCAGGGCTGCTGCACTTACTTACTTTGCTTCTATATGAAAATAACCGCTGCTACCAGCTGACAAAATTTAAAATATTTGATGAAAAACTTGTGGGTGGCTACTCTCGTGATGCATTGAGACAACTACGAAATAATAACACGAAAATTCTGATATGTTACAGTAACGGAACAATGTATATTGTAATTTAACTTTTATTTAATTTCTGCTATTAACTTTGAAATACAACACTCATAAACTATAAATCAAAGATTTGATTTTCATTCCTTCTTGGATCAGTATTATACTTCAAATTTTTATTTTATTATGACCATATTTACTTTGATTCTATCATATATAATTTACTCGTAATACTAATTACCACAATCGTAGCCTTGTACATTGCATTAGAACGTCTTTATAATTACTTAATTCTGGTCACCTGCCTTTGTAGAAGATGTCTGCGTTCTTGGCGGTTGTCCCACTTTCATATAAGTTACTCTTCCTGGCTGCGACTATATTCCTTACGTGTTTTAATTTTCACTTACAGCTTTGTTAATTGCGCCATTTTATATATTGTCTATCACGACTTTATACGTGTAGGCTAATTTCGCGTTTCTAGTTTCTTTCTCGTACGTTACTTAATTTATTAATTACTTCTCACAACTATCTATCCATATGGCGCCTAATACACGTCTGGACTCGCTTGAAGCTTTACATCATTAAATCCGCCTCGAAGTTTTACACCATCTGTCCTCGCTCGAAGTACAACATCGTCTGATCGTTTTCCTGGAATAATTATATGCCTCGTCATTGCCAACAATATTATTTATAAAAAAAGCAGCTTTCGATGGCTTAGCCATCATCATCAGTTTTCTAGTACAAGAAGAAAAACAAAAATATTAAAACGTGAATATTTTTTTGATTTGACAACAAATTATAATAAAGTTACTAATAATTTACACTTTTTGGAAAAAAAGAAAGAAACTGAAAGAAAGAAAAAAGTGAGGGGGTAAGTCATATAATAAACATTCCTTTAGTAATAAATTCCCCCCACACACTTTTTTCTTTCTTTCAGTTTCTTTCATTCTTTCCAAAAAGTGTAAATTATTAGTAACCTTTATTATAATTTGCTGTCAAATCAAAAAAATATTCACGTTTTAATGTTTTTGTTTTTCTTGTTGTACTAGAAAACTGATGATGATGGCTAAGCCATCGAAAGCTTTTTTTTTAATAAATAATATTGTTGGCAATGACGATGCATATAATTATTTCATTAGAAATGCCAACGATATCTCACCACAATACCTATGATCGTTTTGAGTTGTTAATAATCTTCCTCCTCCCGAACATGAGCTGTCTCTATTGTTTCACTAGCACACTCGATGCTATTCTGTCCTTCTCCCGTTACACAACTGTAAGCTCTTTTGTTATTTTCCCAATAATGTCTAATTATTAAATAATTTATATTTTAATTTCGATAGCCATAGCCCGATAAATACCTAAAAGAAATTCATGTTCTTTTAAAATATGTGACATATATCCTAGAAACGTCACGTTTCTTCTTTAATTTCCCATGAAACTATACGAATTTATCATAGTCTTTCGCAATTCTATTAATTAATCTATAGTCTTCTATATTATACTCGTATCAATAGTATAGATACCAATTTGAATAAAGGAGGTCTCTAAAGAAAGAGAATTTCACGGAGACGTGACGAATTGCACTTTGACTTTAAAATATGAAGGATTTGTTGAAAAAATCTAAATATTCACATCAAACCAATCCGCAACACGCAGACAACATTGTTAAAATGTATTTAGTTAAATAACTTCTAACCGAAGCGTTCTGGGGTCTTAAAATCTGGAATATTGAGGCCAGTGGTCTCAAAGACAAGTTCCTCTCGCCGTAGTCTATAGAATGAGATCTTCTTAGACATTCTATTCCATTTTGCTGGGTGACGTACGTACGTGAAATTAAACTCATTACTGATATTTGAGGCGATTGAATTACACGGATGTACTTCTCAGTTCGGTAATAAAATTAAATAATATTCCAAAGAGTAAGGTTGTACTTGCTCGATCCTGTATTTTCGCATGGACAACTTTACGTAGCTTTCTTAACAGTAAAAAGCTAATAGGGAGTTTTAACGCCACTTAATATGGCGTCGTTATGCACTAGAAGACACGTGACACGCAACGTAACAAGATCATAAGGAACGACGTTGAAATTAGTTTTAGCACAGAGAGTTTAGTTTAGAGTTTTAGCAGACGCAACATTCCTTATAGCTCCCTTATGCTTTAAAACTAAATAAGTATTTTAAGCGTATGTCAAAGAAGATGCATACTATTTCAAAGAGTTAAGGACCTGGTGACGGAAGACTAGTCTCCTTCTCTTTGCTTAAGAACTTCTGACAGTGCAGAGCACGTGCGAGTAGCGTGCGAGCGAGTAAGAGTTGAAGAAGTGTGAGTGCAAGGCACACCATTACATTATTAACAGGTATTATATTATTATTATTATTATTATTATTATTATTATTATTATTATTACTATTATTAATATTTTTTTAAAATGCTATAAATTCTATATAGTATATTATTACAGGTCTGAAAAAGTGAAATCATGCAAGAAGCAAGAAGATTTTCTTGCCTTGTGCGATGACGAAGAAGCATTCGGAGATTTTGAAGTGGCTTTGCTGCAAAATATACCAACTAGCGTGCGTAATATGCATAAGGTACATGGCCGTTTGGATTTACGAACGTTAGAGCCTCAAGAATGCACCCCCATGTTCAGGTTTGAGAAGGATCATTTACTGAGATTAGCGGCAGCGTTGAGTGACCCTTCAGAGATACGAACCACAAACCGACATATCATAGGAGGTAAATTATTACTGTTTAGCTAATTACGTAAATGAATTTCCCTTAAATATCGTGTCTGGTACTTCTAATTTCAGGTGTAGACGCATTGTGCATCCTCCTTCCCCGATTGGCGTACCCCAGCCGATTAACTGATTTGGTTAATTATTTCGGCATTTCATCTACTTACATATTTATCATATGTAAAAATGTTATGAATGTGATTTTGGTGAGGAATTGAGGAATAGCTATCAATAATTCAATCGAGTTCTTGGCTCCACAGAGAGAAATTTGAATATTATGCACAGGTAAGAATCCTGATAATTCCTCTTTCATTCCTTTAAGTTTTTTATATTGTCACACTGTACGGTACAATTTTATGATCAGGCTATTGCTGCAAAAGGGAGTCCCATTTTTAATTGCTGGGGTTTGTAGATGGTACTGCTAGAGCTGTTTGCAGACCATCTATTAGTCAAGAAAATTACTTCTCTGGTCACAAAACATTGCCTGATGTATCAGTCCCAGTATTGTGCCCAGACGGCATTATTGCCAATCTTCAGGGCCCATTCCATGGGAGAAGACATGATGAATATAAACATAAATGAATTATAAATTTAATAAGGATATTTTATTCCAAATTTCATAATTACTGTAGTGATATTTTCTTTCATTTAGCAATGCTACGGGATCTGGATTATATGATCAGTTGTTGCAAACTGCAGTGTTCCCGGACAAGAAATATGTTATACATGGAGACAGAGGGTACCCAAAAAGGCAATTGCTATTTCGTCCAATCCAAGGAAGAAACCTTTCTGAGGATCAGAAGTCATTGAATGCTACTATGAGTGCACTTCGGCAATCTGTATAATGGGGATTTGCTAAAGTTCTTAATGCGTTTGCCTTCATCTACTTCAAGAAAAATCAGAAGCTCTTACTTCTTAGTAACTGCCATACCTGCCTTTATGGAAGTCAAGTTGGTAGTTTTTTTAACACACAACCTCCCTCACTTGAGGAATATTTAAATGTATAGTATTTTGACTAAATATTGAAATATTTTGAAAACACATTGTTAAATGTTATGTTTCTTTAATTTTGCGAGTAATAAATATTGAACTTCCACCTTCTGAGTCAGTGGCCCCATCTCCATCAGGTTTTTCTCTAGTTTCCCTGATCCATTGAGCTAATGCTGAGATGGACCCTTGTTTTAGTTTTTATCATAAGTATTGTATTTCACGATCCAATTTATTTTTAATACACGAGAGTGAATATTTTGTTTTGAATAAAAATGTTCTTACCTTCAGTTTAATGATATTGTAAAAGAAAGGTAGGGATTGCAGAACTCAAACAGACCGCACTTCTCCTTAGTCATTAGTTTTTAATGATAAATTAATAGAGCATTTTTATTCTTTTTTTGCTTATCACCTCGTCCTCTCTACAACTATATTATCCTACTCTAAAAATTATTTTAGCTATTTAATTTCTGAAAAAGAAATCTCAGAACTGTTAATGTTTTAAGCAAATAATATAACACTTGCACAGTGAAATTGCAATGATAAATTGTCATGGGATAATTACAACCTAAGGTTGAAATTATCATAGATGAGAATGCATCTGAATATTGACGGCATTTAAGAACAAACTCTCAACCATATTTTCATTAGGAATCGAAAAATTTACCTTTTGTCGTTAGAAATCCGAACATTATTGGCAAATTTTAGTTAATTAGGGGTGTTTTTTTATAAGAAACCTAACCAATAATATTGCAAAAATATTACAAATTTAACACTTATCATACACAGCAATCATACACTTATATAAGCTTAACCTTTACTAACCACTGTCTAGAAACACATTTTATATCAAAAAAAGACATGCCCTACATAAATGCAAATTTGAGAAACCCAGCCAATATCTTTCCTTCTACCCAGAATATAGAGCTACCTATCAACATGCGTGAGGCACATTACCATTTTATGATCTTATATTGATATAAAACTAACATAATCACGCACAAATTTGCGTATTTGATTTCATGACTCAATTACAAAATTACAATTATTTAAATTAATCATTTTTTCCTTGTTCCTTTGTATTATTAAAGTAAATTTGAGATGCTAATGTAAGGAAGACTAATTTGATAATGATATTAAAGTCCAAATAATGAACACATTTTTATTGCTTTATTTCCATAAAACACAAAAAACTATTGCTCCATGAAATACATAATACTCCCCAAAAATCTAATCTTATGTGAAACCACCAATAATAAAATTAATAAATCTAACATACAAACAAAAATATGAAATAAAAACTAACTAATCACTTAATATGATACATTGAACTTAAAAACAAATGCACACAAAATAAAATACTAATTACTTCTTTTTAGCAATTGTTCTATCACTTTCATTTGCGATTGCAACATATGTTCTTGGGAAGTTTTCCTTTTGTAACAGAACAATTAGAAATTGGAACAGTTTACCTGCAGCAGTTTTCAAAGCTTTTCCTCTCAGTGTCCGGAGTTTTAGAAACAAATTAGAACAAGATATTAAATGAGTATGTGCTGTGTAGTGCGGTGAAGTGCTGTGAAGTGCTGGTCAGTGTAATTCAAAGCAAAAAAGTGTAGTGTAGTGAAGTGAAGTGAAGTGCGGTGAACGTGATCAATGCACATTTCAATGCTGCTTTTCGTCTTGTACTGTATTGTACGGTATAATTATTATTATTATTATTATTATTATTATTATTATTATTAGCGTATTTTCCCAATAATGGAAAACGTTAAGCAAAAATTGACTCGTTTTTGTGGAGTTCTAATTAGTTTTTGTGGAGTTCTTCTTAATTTTCCAATATTCTTTCATTCTGTTGGAGAATGCCAGTTTTCTTTCTTCAGACCATTTCGGTCTGTAGGGTTTTGATTTTGGTTCTGGTTTGACTTCCCATTTGTTCACTTTGTTACGGAAGGTGTTTTTGTCTGAAGTGTCAGTTATGTCGGCGTGTCGCATGTCTTTTTTTGTTTCTTTCATCCATGGTGTTGTACTTTTAAGTGAGGATATATAGTTAAGTATTCTTTTAGTTAGTGGAGTATTTGGTAGCCTGTCTATGTGTCCGAAGAATTTCAGTCGTCTTTTCCTGATGTCGACTTCTATGTTCGAGTACTTTTCAGTTGTCTCAATAGATTGTAATCTGTATCCATCGGGAGTGAGTCTCGCACCGAGTATTTTTCTAATGATTTTTCTTTCTTCTTTTTTGATTTCTTCCAGTTCATATTTCTTGCTGAGCGTGAGTGTTTCGCTAGCGTAAAGAGCTGCCAGTTTGATGACAGTATTATAATGTCGAATTTTGGTTTTCTTAGACATGCATTTTTTGTTGTACAGGTTTTGGATTAGTCCGAATGCTTTCTTGATTTTCTGGAGGCGGGTTTGTTGTGAAATTCTTTCGGATCCGGTTGGTTTGATGAACTCACCCAGGTATTTGAAATGTGGTACCATTTTGACCGTTCCATACCTTGTGTGCATGTTGTCACCTTTGTGGGATAGGACTTGAGTTTTCTCGAAAGAGATCTGTAATCCTACCCGTTCTGCACATTCTTTGAGTGTTTCTAATTGTCTCTTGGTTTTCAGACAGTATCGCTATATCGTCGGCAAAGGCAAGGTATGGTATGCAGAGGTTATTTTTGGGTATGCCGAGAGTGATAGGTTTCCAAGCATCTTGTCTTTGAAGTTCTTTTTCCCATTCTTCCATTACTTTGTCCAAGACTAGGTTGAACAAGAGAGGAGAGAGGCCATCTCCTTGTCTCACGCCTGTCCGAATTTCGAAAGGTTCTGAGATTTCTCCCATGAATTTCACTTTAGAATTTGTTTTTGTAAGTGTTTGCTCGATAAGTTTCCGTGTTTTGTGGTCTAGTCCTCTTTCTTCTAGGATCTGGAATAGTGATGGTCGATCGATAGAGTCATAGGCCTTTTTGAAGTCGACAAATGTACATGTTACTGGTTTGTTTCGAATTGCTCGCATTTTGATTAATGTTTTTAGGTTGAAGATTTGTTCGGGACAGGATCGGTTTGGTCTGAATCCTGCTTGAAAATCTGATAATTTTGGTTCGAGTTGTTCTTGTGTTCGTTTCAGAAGACAGGCCGAGAGAATTTTGTAAATAACTGGAAGGAGGGAAATCCCTCTGTAATTGTTTACATCTGACTTTTCTCCCTTTTTATGTAGTGGGTGACTGAGTGCGGTTTTCCAATCGTCCGGGATTTGTTCTGTTTGCCAAATTTCTTGGACGATCTGTGTGATTTCTTTGAGTGAGTTGGGTCCAAGGTTTTTGAGCAATTCTGCTGTAATTCCATCTTCACCTGATGCCTTGTTGTTTTTGTCTTTTGATGTGGGAGTGGATTTCGTCTTGACTTGGTGGTGACGAGTCTTCATTTGTGTGGTCAGATTGTTTCTTTGGGAATCTCCTCGTAGGTTCCGGACAATTCAAAAGTTGTGAGAAGTATTTAGCCAACTCTTGGCAATTTTCCTTGTTCGTTAATGCCAATTTTCCATCTTGCTTTCTGAAACATAAGTTGTGTGGTGTGTATCCCTTCATTTGGTTGGCGAATACCTTGTAGAAGTCGTGCGTGTTATTGTTTCGAAAGTTATCTTCGATCGACGTCAGTTGGTCATTGATGTATATCCGTTTGATTTGTCTTAAAGTTTTGGATGTCTCTTTTCGTACTTCGAGGAAGATCTTGTGTTTTTTTTCAGATTTGTTACTGTTGTAATTTTGGAAAGCGTTTTTTCTGTTATTGAGGGCAACATCGCATTCTTTATTCCACCAGGGATGTTTCGGTCTTTTGGTGAGGGGAATCAGGGATTTGGCAGTCTCTATGATTTTGTCCTTGAAATTTTTCCAGTTTTTTGCGAGTTGTTCTTCCCTTTTTTCAGCAATTTTGGAGTCTTGGATTTTGTGTGTGTCGAATTTTGGAATCGTTGGGGGTTTCTTGTTGAATTTGCTCTTGGGGGTAAATTTGATCTTGATTCGGGAAAGGTAATGGTCGGAATCTATGTTTGCTCCTTTGCGGACTTGTACATCGTGAATTTCTTTCTGGTAGAAGTAAGAGATTGCAACATGGTCGATTTGGAATTCTCCTAATTGTTGGATGGGGGAGCGCCATGTTTTCTGTTTCTTGGGGGATTTTTGTAGTGAGGTTGACATAATTTTCAGGTTGTTCTGTTGGCATAACTCGATGAGCCGGGTGCCATTTTTGTTAGTGAATTTGTGTGCAGGGTAATTACCTACTGTTTTTTTGTATCTGTATTCTCTGCCAATTTGTGCATTAAAATCTCCGAGGAGAATTTTAACGTCGTCTTGTGGAATTTTGGACATTTCATTTCCGAGTTCTTCCCAGAATTTGTCAGTCTTTTCGGGTTCTTTTTTGTTGTCTGCATTTGTGGGCGCGTGAACATTGATGAAAGTGTAATTCTTATTCGTATGTTTCATCCTCATGGTCATGAGTCGGTTATTGATGGGTTTCACGTCTTTTACTGAATCTAGGACCTTTTTGTCTACAACAAAGGCCACGCCGAATAGAGGTGTCCCTTTGCAAACCTTTTTCTTAGTTCCACTTTTGAAGATCCTGTAGTTGTTGTAGTCGATTGTATCTGAGTCAGTGAAGCGTGTTTCTTGTAGGGCGAGAATTTGGATTTTCTGTTTGGTAAGTTCTGTTGTGAGATTGTGTAGTTTACCGGTTTGAACCAGCGTTCGAATGTTGAATGTGCCAATGTATGTGTGTCTCTTTCGTGGAAGTTTACCAGAGCACTCCGACTCGTCTCTCGTACAGGTCCAAGCTCCCCAGAATCCGAATGCTTGGTTGCCGTCTGTTGACGGGTGGATCGTCCACCTGGGGTACTTTTGTTTTTGCTTGTACGAATCATTGTTGCTTGTGATTGATATCCAGCTGATGCTGGTTGGGTAGAACCAAGGATTGTTAGTTCCTGGAGCAGTAGTTGCAGCCGCATCCTCTGGATGAACAGACGCTGACCAAGTTGCCGGTGGTTTCCACTACAGACGCCTCTTGGATTTTCTTCGCTTAGTTTTGGTCCGCCCTGAGTATTTTATTTCCTCAGTACCCGCCATATCTGGTGAGCATTCCCCTATCATTATTATTATTATTATTATTATTATTATTATTATTATTATTATTATTATTATTATTATTATTATTATCATTATTAGTATTATTATTATTATTAATGTAAGTGTTGTAATTTTTGCAATTATTGTCATTAACTGCCACCGGGTCATACCCAATTGCAGTTCTAATAAATGTAAATGTAAATGTAATATGTACACGGCACTCATTTATTCTTAATGCCTGTCTTCTTTCTAGCAGTTCAATTTCAAGTTTTGTTTCTTCTATTTTTAAATTTCTCTCCCGTTCCTGTTTATCAAACCCGAACTTCTCTCTTTCTAAAGCCAACTTTTCTTCGAGTGTTATTTTTTTTTTTTTTTCTAAATGAATACTGGCATTTTCCCTGTCTTCCACTTACCGCAGAGAATCAGTTTACTTTCCTCCTCCTAGCAAAGCTGAATTTCGGAGTTACAACTGCAGGGTTCTGCACCTCCGTTTCATTTCCATTTTCTGTTTGTACCAGCATTTTAGGTTCTGCATTTCGAGTTCCCTCAATTTGTGAAGGACTTAATGTAACTTCGGTAGGTATAAGGGGCACTTAATTTCCACTACTTTCTTCCTCTCCTCCTTCAAACTCAACTATGAGCAACAAATTGACCGCCTCTTCTCGTGCTTCCTCACCTAGCCCCTTTTCCTTTCCACATTCCTAAGAGGGGCTCTTCCAGTTTCTGGGAAACTGGTCATCATGTCATTTAATTCTTGGAGCAGTATCATCATCTCTGTCAAAGGTGGCTCCACACCTGCCCTATCACACAGAAAATATTTTGTTGTAATTAAATAAAATTCACCATTAAAAATTGTTCAACTCAATGATCTAAATATACAATTTAATTTTGCTTTCCTTCCTCGATTTCCTCTCTCTGCAGTGTTCCATTTCTTCAGCATTCCCATCAGAGGGCTTTTTACAGTCCTGCTAAATGCTTTGTTTGTCCCCCTTCCAACATTTTCTGACAATGTACTCCATTGAGCAGGATGTTGGAAGGGGTTAATAGACAAAGCTTCATGCAACAATTAACTCTTCTGCATTCGTAAACCTCAATCGGTCGCTACTAGCAGCCATTTTGTCTGTTTCGTTGTTAGGTTAATGACGACCTTGGCGCGCGCACCATGCGTTGAGGAATAAAGTTCCTTACGCATAGGGTAAGACGTTACAGCTGTAAGGTCCGTCACGTGACTTGTAGTGCATAACGACGCCACCTTATGCGTGGCGGTAAAACCCCCTAATATTTCTAATATTTTTGTGACCATCAAGGCAAGCGAAAAGTTAACTTTTAAGCAAGGTTGTCTGATTACTTCAAATGTTGCTTTTAATGAATTGCTATGAATTATACCAAGAAAACTGTCAACTACAATGAATAATTCTTTATTCAAAATTGTTGCTACCATCAATTCTATTATTTGTTATTTTTATTAGATAATCTATAAGAACATCGGAACTAACCATTATACATTTTTTAACCAATAAATACGTTTTGTTAACAACTTTCCCTTTTTACATGGAAATGGAAGGATAGATAAGAGGATGGAGAGTAACATGCAAGAGTTCTCGCGCGAATACACTACTTTATAATAAATGTCACTGAGATTACAACTCATCTCAATATTGAACAACTTAGTTTTGTGTAATTTTTCATCAAAATTGTGTTAATGTCATATTATCTAATCACCCGTACAAAAAGGTAATTTTTTTTAGAAAATCTTGTTTTTAAAAGTACAAACGTTTGACGCAAACATGAACTCGAAAAATAGAAATTTAAAAAAAATGTATTATATGTTTTTATTTACAGATCTAATTTTGAAGAACAGATTTCGCTGAGAAGAAAGATCTGTATCAATATTGTACGATTAGTTGTAAGAAGACGTAGACAATTTTTAAAACCTTTCCAGTTTTGAAAAATTGGGTCTCCGCCATTTTTATGAGCGCATGAACCATTTGATAAAAAAACAATCCAAATTCTTGAATTCATTTTTGAGAACAATTTGAAAATGTCCTGAGGCTTCATATAAAGTACCCCCAAAATTAATAAGTCCATTTTAAATTCAAACATCAAATTCACGCATCAGCCAGATTCCATCAGGGAACATCAATTCAAGTAAAAATCCTGCTCAAGGTTTATCGCTTCCGTTGGGCGCACGCGGACAGACATTTGGATTCTGACTACACGAAACATTTGATGAAGTATGTAGGTGTAGGAATTAGGAATAAAAATTAATCACTTTTTCAGTATCGGTACGAAACGAAATTTTTGCAGAAAATCGTCAGTTTTGCTGCAGCAGTGCATAACTTCCTCTCCGCTGCGTTTGTAGTAATGTAGTATGCGAGAATGTAAAGAAGTGCAAAAATTTACATTTTAATTATTAAGAATTTTTGTCAATAATGATTTTTATATGATGATTTTCCGGTGTTTTCGTGCCTTTTCCACTCGTATTTTTGGCAGACCAAACCATCCCTACTTTGGGGAAAATGAGTGCGTGAACGGCGCTGGAGAGGCGCGCCCTCGGGGCAGCCGCTGCGATGACCTCCGTGGCCCCCGAGGGGGGGGGCGCGTGCTGGGGGGTCGGGCGGGGGACCTTGTTTGCGCGCGCGGGGCGCAGCTGGCCGTTGGGCAGCGGGCGCGGGGCACGCGACCGATCGATGAACCCCCCCACCCCACCCCCGGCACAGCTTCGCTAAGCAACGCCGCCGCGCCGTGTCACCGGAGACCAGCGCTGAGGTCGCTGGGCGAAGACAGCGCTTCCTCTCACGGCGGTGGCTCTCTCTCCGGTTACAATGCAGCGGGCGGCCAAGGTCGCGATTTTCGCCAGACGGAAACATTGACCGCCTCAAGGATTCACAATCAGTGCACACAGTCACTTTCATTTAGGAGTTTGACCAAGATTTATATTTTATTTCAAAAGTGATACATCACAGGATTGTCACTCAGGATACGCTATTAAGTATGGACACCAGACGAGCAACTTTTCATCGAACACATATATAAGAACATGTATAAAATATGTATCAAACATTGTTTCTTCTCAGTTGAAATAGAATGTTTATATGTGTGGCAGAGAAAATGCAAATTATTCTTTTTTCATTTTTCTTTCTCCAAATTTCTTGCTAAAAATGTTTGAGAAGTTCTACTATGAAGATGTCTTGGCAAAATTGATTTAAATATTTATTTGTTGTAGTGTGTGATTTATTAAAAAAATAATATTGTGAGTATCATGTATACTCTACAAAAATAACATACAATATAACAAATATATTTAATAATTAACAAAAATATATTACCTTTCCCCCTTCAAGTGATCGGTTGGACCCGTCCCTGACGACTGCCAGAAGCTATTTGCTCTATATTATTTGCTGTGTCATTCATTCGTTTTGGCAGTTTACATTATTAAATAACAATGTGAGAAATCTTCCATTGAAATTGATAAAAAATAATTTAGTCTAATTGCCGCAATCTGGCAATGAAAAAGTAAATAAATCCGGTTCCTTTATATATTGAATTACTTCCTCTAACACGATGTGTAGAATATATATGGAAACCATCTTTTGTGGGTCTTTCATACCGAAAAATCGATTGATGGAAATCATCTGTCCCCTTGTAGTCAACGCTAGCGCATAAACCGTTTACGATTTTCTTCATTTTTTTTTCTTTTTTTTTCCTCGGCCGAATTAAACGACGTCGAGGCCCTGTGAGTTTGAAGAGGATATTTTGATTATTGAGGGTACTTTACAAGAAGTTTCAAAAAATCTTCAAAATTTTCTCAAAAATTGCAATAAATTTGTTTACTAAACTTTGTTTTCGGATAACGCAAGCGACGCTTAAAAGAATGGCGTGGGACGGATCCATTTTCGTGGAAATTGCTGTGTTTTCGGAAATTGCAAAAATTTAAAGTTTTTCGGCGGCTCCTTATCACTACATAATTGAATTGGGGTGCGGCCCCAGCGTCGGCGGACGAAAAGGCAACGAAGGATAACGCATGCTGGAGGTGTCACCGAATCTCTTGACTCCTTTTATCGATTCCATTTAACATTGTAAACGCGTCTTAAACGCTCGAGCATATCCAATAAGGGGTCATCCATAAATTACGTAACGCAAATTTGGAGTATTTTGAATACCCCCTGTAACGCTTGAACCCCCCTCTAATAATTACGTAACGCTTGCGACAAGCCCCCAATTCCAATAAGTAAAAAACTCAATTATATAGCAGAAACAAGTTGCAATAATTGTACTTGTATTATACATTAAAATTTATTATAATTAACTTGAGAATTAGGTGCTGCTGCGGACTGCGCATTACAATAAGTTTGGGTACAACTTTTTAATGAAAGAAGGAGACATAGGCGAATTTCTGACAAGTCGTGCTGTCGTGGATGTCCTATAGGCTCCGATTCTACTGCGCCAACTAATTGGATTCTAGAATATACTATATATCAGTTTTGAATTGTTTCTTCGTAATCTAAAAGATTCAATCACTATGTCATTGATGAAAACTATTTTCATGTATTGAAACAATTCATATATTACAACTTTTATCATTTATTATATTTTTAATTTAATTTGTTAATACGGTAATGTTTTAGTACCATACTGAATAAAACGAATTATTTCAGCATATGCTGAAAGATTTTCAAAATTATTATCAACATCACGTAACACTAAACTATGACCACCTACCACTACGTAATGCAACGCCTCAACCCCCCCCCCCCCCCCCCTATTCAGCGTTACTTCATTTATGGACGACTCCTAAACATCTCCAACGCATTATTTAGCCCACTTTCATTGGAAGGGGTAACCGAACTGTGTGTACAAACTAGTGCGTCATGCTGTACAAAAAAAGTGAATAAAAATTATATCGCACAAAGCTCGTTGTAAACCTTTGCGTGGTTTTGCGACTGAGCAAGCACGGTAACGTTGTTTTAAAAAAAATGTTTTAAATCGTTTTTTTATTATTAACAGTAGTTAAATTATATAGTGTGTTATTGTCTCCATTGAGAGCTCACGGCGCGTATCACAAGCGAAATACACCGAAAGTACCGAGAAACGGCGCACAGGGCAAGCTCCGCCGATGCTGCCGACAGCAAGCGGTGCTGGTAGTTCCTATCCTTAAAAGGGTCCTTTTTTAAATTGTTTTATTTATTAATTATTGTATTATTTATTTTATCCTTGTTGGATAAAATTAAGCCTTTCAAGGTAATTAAGGTAACATAGTATACATAAACGTTTTTGATCTACATTTAATCATACACGAACTCTGTTTGAAGACAATTATAATAGAAACTAACTACTAAGGATACTAAGGAAGGGTCCTTCAGAAAAATACGTAAAATATTTTGAGTCCAAAATACATTTTGGATTTAGGAATGTCTGAATCTGTTTTATAGACAATTACGGAGTATGTCTTTAGAATATCTCGATTTAATTTGTGGAAAAAGATTGACTGATTTACCTAGAGTGTACAGATGAGAGGCTGGGCAAGATGATAGAGAAGAGTAGAAATGAGAAGGGAGTTTAAGAATCCAAGTTTTTAGAGGTTCTATTGATAATTCTTTTAAAATTTGGTAATTTCTGATATACCGGGATGCTTTTAATGCTTCTCTTAAGAATTAGCTTTTTAGCACTTCCAGTTTCCGAAGATTGCTTTTGTGAGGAACCTCCCCATATTGGGTAGGCGTAGGTCAGTGAAGGTCGTATAATGCATTTAAATATTATTAATGCTGAATCTATTGATAATTTAGATTTTCTATTTATGAATTTTTAATTTTTTTTATCTTTTATTAGCTATTGATGCTATGTGGTTTTTCCAGGTTAGTTTAGTGTCTATTTGAAGTCCAAGATATTTTACAGGAGTGTCATTTGGAAGCCATTTGACATCTTGATTATACATTATTAGGGATAAGTAGGAAGAATCCGTTTTAAGGAGAATATTTTAGCTTGAGATTTTTTATGATTTATTTTTATTTGCCAATCATTGAACCAAGAAATAAGGAGATTTAGGTAATCTTGGAGATTATCTCTACCTAAAAGAAGATCATAACAGGCTCCTACGTACAGATTTCACAAGCAGATTACGAGCGCGCTTGCCCTTCTGGACTGCGAAAGCAAGGGACGAGGGCTGTCCAAAATAGAATGCGCTTCGTCCTGCTCTAGTCGCAGTGTCTACATTCTGAATAATGTACTAAGGAAGTGTCACATACGTTTAGCGTCGCACTGTGAGTTCTGCGGCTCATGTGCCAACTCAGCTTATTGGGGCCGGGGTCTCCACCAACGGGAGGTGTCAGATGAGTACAAGTGATAGTGCTTTGCTCAGGGGGTTCAGCGCTCGTCACGCCCTTAGAGGCGACTGCCTTCGGGTGAATTGAGTCTTGAAATGACCGCTACACTCTGCATGTGTTCCTGAGAGCTGAAAGGTCTTACTCAATATGCAATGCAATAGATCGCATTTTGTCTATTAGAAGCTGTCTTCTTTTTCCAAAAGTCGGCAACAAAAGCATAGGAGAGATGCTAATACGCGAGTATATCGAGATAAAACGAAGTATTTTTACAAAAAATGATTTTTTTTAAACATCGTTACAGATAATAGATATTTGTATTTCCGACATTCTGCCTGCCGTTCTTTTAGGACGTGCTGAAAATAAAAATTGCAAGCAATTGCAGGGAAGTAGTACATATAAAGTACCTCCATAAATTTTCCGAAATTTTCTTTCATAAAACAGCTTTCACGCGAGCGAGGTTATTTCATAAGTAATGACACTAGCGGTTTGAAATTTATCTGAGTTTGAAACCACGAGTGGAATTCGGTTAGACTATTCTACGAATAAAAGTGATAAATCCATTAAATAGTATGACCATAATGTCAAAAATAGCGAAAAACATTTCTTGGTGGTTCGGTCACGTGAAAAGGCTTGATTGTGGGAGATGGCCCAGAAAGGTATGCGAGTGGTTTCCTTTAGACAGAAGAAGAAGAAGAGGTAGACCCAGAGAGTAATGGCAGAATAAGATTTTTAACGATATGCAAAGAAGAGGACTAGAAGAGATTGACTGGAACGCTAGAGTGGTATGGAGATTGGGATGCGAGAAACGGCGACAAGAGCTGTAAAATACTCGCAAGAAGAAGAAGAATTTCTTGATGGGTTGTTTCAGGCGTAATATAGAATTCTGCAGTTTCCCCTATTTAGGAATATTTATTTATATTCCAAATCAGTTGAATGTCATCTACGATAAGATGTTAGGAAAAGTAAACATGTGTACTTTTCGATTTTAGGCGTCTGTGATTGGTTTATAAGCACGTTGTTATGAAACGCTATTGGCCGGATTGAAAGTAATCACTCATGAGTATAATAGTGGAAAAAATAGAATGTTGATAATAATGAAAATAATAATAATAATAATAATAATAATAATAATAATAATAATAATAATAATAATAATGAAAAAAATGATAATAACAATAATTTCCCCATTGCTGAGTTGCGCCTCGGGTGTATGGCTGTCGCGGGGGGCGTGGCGTGGCGTGGCGCGGCGTGGCGGGGCGGCGCGCGCCAATGGGCGGCGGGTGATGCATCATCGCGCTGACTCACCGCCCCCTCCACCGCCACGCGCCGCGCCGCGCCGCGCCCTTTTTTAGCGGCCCCTCGCCGCCTGCCCCGCCCGCCCCGCCCCTCGCGCCAATCCACGCGGGCCCCCCACCCCCCGCGCCGCGCTTTTTTACCGCCCCCCCCCCACAGACACGCGTCAGCGACGCCGCGACGCCTCTGTCTCGCCGCGCGGCGCGGCGGCCATCCCACCACGCGGCGCGACTTTCATCTATTTGTAACAGGACCTTTGTTTACTTAATCATCGTGCGGTCTTACATGCCTATCAAGGTTATGAACAATTACATAAATTACTAATTTTTTAACAATCTGTACTACCTTTTCTAACAATGCTTTTTAAGTTGGTACAATTATAAAGATAGTAAGATTTTTTATTTAATCTCCATTACTTGAGTGTAACATTTTATTGTTTTAAGACCCAAAAAAGACCCAACTACGGTCGAAACGTCAAAAAATAAATTATTCAAAAACATTTTATGGCCTGTTTTCATTTAAAACTTTTAAATAAGGTCAGAAAACTATTACTATTAAACTAGATAACAGGCGTTAACATATTCTATAAAACTGAAAAGACTATTCCACTCGTGAAATTAAAACCAATAGTGTTTAACTATACAAACAAAATGCCCCAATCAGGACGGTGTACCTCAAAATGTTTATCGCTTTTTCTATCCGATTTTTTTACCGCTTCTACCTACTGGCCAATCTGAAAGTGTGACTCATCTATCTTAGACGGTGTTATACATCAATGGCTATGTCGATGTCCTACAGCGTATGTACTACAACATGACCTCTGATTTTAACATACACGTTTAGTTATTTTCAAAATTTGGTGCATTTTGGAACTCTGTTGGACATAATTTGCTCGTGGAATAGTCCTATTAAATACCACTCGTGTTTTGGAAATTCTCAGATAAATCCCCTCCTCGCTTCGCGGATGGGAATTTATCGACCTTTTCCAAAGCACTCGTGGCATTACCTGTGATAATTTTCCCCATGTTTTTGATTAGAGGTATGTGCTGTATATGTCCTCAATTACTGTCTGTTATGTAATTGTCAGTAAAGCTGTAAGATGTAGTATATGATCCCTTTTTATTTCATCGTATCCGTTTCTCAAATCTTCCTTTTCTCTTTTTGTCCACCTCCATCAGTTCTTTTTCTTCCCCTTTCCACTTATTTTCTCTCTCAACTTCCTTACTTCTTGTTCTGAATGTTTGGCCTTAAGTCGCCATCCTGGCTGAGTATTTTTATGGATTTACCCAATTTATCCAATAGCTTAAGTCTTGAGCTGGAATGGTCCCTAGCATCCCAGATGTAAATGTAAAATATACCCTCCTTTTGTTTATTGTTCACAGTCGAGACATTGGAGTATTAATAATGACAACTAACATTTTGGGGACAACAAAATTTCAAGAATAAACAAAAAACGGCAATAAGTTAACTAATAAGCTTTGGCTCGCACCGATAATTTCATGCAGATGGTAGTCTCAAATTGATTCTTGTTCTGTATAACATGATATGTCAGTTAATATTACTTACGTCTGCACGCCTCAGCAGTGATTTTTGAAATTGTAAATTCATTAAAGTGGTTATGCGAAAGAGCAGGCATCGCCACAAATAAAGACAACTTTATAATTACAACAGTCCGTTAAATGCATCTTTTGAATTCAGTCTACATAAACGTATTTTGACGGATATGTAAAGTCCATTTGCCATTTCATTTGATTAAGTAGAAGTTATTATCTGTAACACTCGAGTGACGCCAATCAGTAAACCGAATCTTTAGGTCGTCATAAAATGCTATGAAAAGTCTGTGTTGGTCGGCTCCGAATAAGGTTGATAATTATTGATTATAATCGAGGAGGCCAAAGACCGGATCTCTCCTCCGTTGACTTGGATATACTTTTGAAGGCGCTCAGAACCATAAAATTGAAATGTTCGATTTATTGATGCGATCTTGCATAGCGGTCTCGAAAGATGATAGGGACATATTTAAGCAAACAGATTTGTTACAATTGGAAAAAAAAAAAAAAGAATGCGTCAGCGAGAAAGTGGAAGCCTAGTAATGTTCCACATAAACCTACACACTGTCCAGTATAAAAAGAAGTCTCATGTAACTAGTTAATTTTCCAAAAAGTAAACGTCAAGTACACAAACACAATTGCGTTTTTTTTTCGGTTTTGAAGTCCAGCCCCCGCCACTTGACATGCGTTAGCTGTTTGCGTAACTCGCCACCAGAGCTCTCACTCTGCGATCAGCGAGCACGCGCCGGGCTACTGTCCGCGGCCCACCGGCGCCGCACCGAGCGTCCGTCAAAGGACGCCCAAGGTCACACTGAGCGGCGGAAGAAGAGAATAGCTTTTCCTTGTCCCTTTCCTCAATGTCACCGCACAATAAGAGAAAATATATGAAAATGGCGCTCAAGCTACTCTCAACTTCTACTATCCCTTTCCTCAAAGCTTGAGCAAATTTAAAAATAAATTAGTTTCTTGAATGTAGATATGTGTTATAAATATATTTAATAAAATTCAGTGTAATTAACTATGTCTTCTTTGTAATTAAGTATTATTATTATTGTTACTATTATTTTTATTATTATTGTTACTATTATTTTTATTATTAGTAGTACTATTATTTTTATTATTATTAGTACTATTATTATTATTATTATTATTATTATTATTATTATTATTATGTGCAGTGCAGTGACGTGAAACTGAGAGAAACGAGTGAGTAAGAAAGACATTACAGCTCGTTGTATCGCAGTGCGGTGAAGTGAAGTGTGGTGAAGTGGATTTCTATGAAAGATTGCACGGTGAAATGTTCACGTGATTTTGTAAATTTTGTAGATTTTGTATAGTTGTTAAGTATCTGTAATGTTAACTTAGTGTATTCTGCCACCAAGTTTTCACACTTAGTTGCAGAATTATTAATAAATCTAATCTAATCTAACTGGTGAGACAAAACTGAGCAAGTACTAGCGCGGTTCACTTACCTTCGCAGTTCATTCGCTTTCAACTCAACCTCGGCTCAGTTTTTTTCATCGCGTTTGTCATCTCATAACACGTGATGCAAAGCTCCGATTCTTTGCTGAATCTATTGAACATCAGTCTAAAGTTTTCGGCAAATATAACAACGTTGTTTTACTGTTGGGTGCCAACCAGAGTTGCTCAATTTTTTTGTTTAAAAAAAGATAAGATATAACAGAATTACATAAAAAACTAAATTCTCTTCTGTCTGCATCGTGTAAAAATCAGCCAAATATCCATCACAAGAACATATTTCATTACACTAACAATAACATACTTAACTAATAATTTTTTGGTTGACTTTTACGTGATGTAGACACTAAGGATTATTATTATTATTATTATTATTATTATTATTATTATTATTATTATTATTTATTATTACTGTATGTGCAGTTCTATCTATCTGTATTTAGAAAAAGTCCTTGTGCGTAGAAGTTTTGCGCAGATCTCTGATCACAAGTTCGCAGATCCTCAAACACCTCCCCGCGCAAAAGAGATTACCTTCGTCTATACCATATATTACGCAGTGTACATTGCCCGAACATTGTTTACCTATGGACGTAGCCCATAGAAATTCAGACCTAGACGGACATCACTGGTCGAAAGATGAAGTATTGCGCAAACCACTGTTCTGAGATTCTCAGGTCTACCAACCTCCCGAAAAACAATAGAATACTATTGTATATATAGATTGCGCAATGTATATAGCTATCGCACATACATATTTATGTCTGAATAACCCATCACACACCCATCACTAGGCTGTCAGTTCACCGAAACAAAAAGTAATTTTTAGTCAAGTAAGCTTTTGCAATTATCAAAAAATCGGGGAAATCGAAAATAAGCGTACTTTACGCTATCCGAGGACAAAGATTAATCAGAAAAAATGGATCCATTTTTGAGAAAATTCTAAAAATGTTGAGACTTTATGTAAAGTACCCCGAAAATCAAATTATCCGTTTGAAACTCCCAGGGTCTCAAATTCACATATAGCCATTGGGGAATATCAATTTTGGAAAAACTCATCTGGCCGGTTTAGGCGCTTGTAATGCGCTGGCATTGACTTCAAACAGACGGACATACAGACTTTTTGGTATAAATCAATTTTTCGGTATCAAAGACGCAAAAGATTCTGACTACATAATGTATTAGAGGAATTAAAGAACAAATTGATCCACTTTTTTGTTATCTGGGCCCGCAAATAAGAGTGTTACTGTTTACGAACGATTACAATACTTCCTCTTTTTACTATGTAAGTGCGAGAGAGTAAAAGCTACGCTGAGCGCTTACGCCTTTGGGGACCTCGCGTGACCCACTGAAGAGATGCCAGGAAGAGATAGCGCCCTCCCTTTCAGTTTTAAGACTCTCCATTCATCCAAGGAGCAACATACAAAAAATTCGAATCAGTGTTCAATTTTGAAAGAAGCTGTTGAGTCTCAGGAAGTGTGAAGCGTCGTGTGAGGCGCCCAAGATGGCGGCGCTGGGGCGGGCGATGAGTAATGGGCGACGCGTATTGATTGCTGGGGGGGTCGGGCGACCGCCCCCCCGCCCGCTCTCCACTCCACCCAATTCACCCCCCACCCCCCTGCCAGGCCAGCGCGCACCCCACAGGCTGCCTGAGCTTTTAAAGCTATTTATTTCATTATTTTCCCTCTTCTGATGGGTGTTACCATATACTACATTTTGAATCTAGGTGTGAGATTTATTTTTACTTTCAACTATTGGTGCAATGTAGAGCAATGTAATTCAGATCAATTTATGCCAATGATATATTTGAAATGTTTGAAATCATACTTCATCCTAAGTGAATTGTATTTACATGTCCTTCGTAGTTTAGCGAAAGTATTTTAATGTTATAGGAAAAGTACTGGAAAGTTGAAGGGAAAACACTTTCTGAGTCCCTGATAACAAAAATGCTCTTCTTGGTAGAACAAGTATATTTCTTTTTCCTGTACGTATTGTAGTGAAAATCCATGTCTTGAGATTTTTTGTTGTGGAAATATTATTTTTCCCAAAATGTCTGTCTGCCTGACAGAAAACACTAGTAGCTAACAATGTTGTTTCTAAAATGGATATTCTTCATTTTTTGGCCGCGATTCAAGACCTGCGTATTTGAATAATGGATATTTTAATTTTGAAGGTAGGTACTTTTCATAAAGCCCCAACGACGTTTTCAAAATGTTCATAAAAAATGGTCTTAAATAATTGTTTTTGTTCGAGTAAGATGTAGTACGCTTCTTACAACGGCGCAGTATCGATTTTCATTTAAACATCTGAAATTTCGAGAATTGCAAAGTTAAAAATGTTTATGACCCCGTCCTACAACATTATCGAAGAATAATTGTTTTAGACAGCCATTAGTAAAAACGGTTTCTTCAGGGAATTTATAGCGTGCTAAAAGTCTAATTTTTAGCGATAGTGCTAAAAGTGAGACGTTGCTCGAGTGGCCAGATAAATCTGCGATAAAACGAAGGAAAAACAAAATACTTTAGCATGATCAAATAAACAACTACTTGCATTGATTTATCATTAAGTGATTTGTATCAGTCCCCGTGTCGCAAACTTTCCTACTCACAAAATACAATGCGACTTTTACTACTCTCATCATTAATAACTATATTTTTAAGGAATTTGTTCTTGAAAGTTAAATCTTTAATTGATGTCATTTACACTTTTTATAATATGAATAGTTTCCACCTAATTTTGAGTTAATTTGTGGCAGTTAAACAATATGTGAACAAGGTATTCTAGAACACAGGTCCAAATGTTTCTATAAGGGTTTTTGTTAGAATAGAGCAGTGTTTGCTCAATTAAATGGCATAGATCTGACTTCCATTAAAATATTTGTAATTTTTAAAATTACAAAAGTTCACGATTTTTTCGACGCTTGCAATCTATTCTCCGACATTAGGTTTTAAATTATATCACAGCATACGTTTTTCAAAATATTAGTAGGTTTTGCATAATTTTGAGTTATATATGGACAAAGTTCAAATTTTTCGAATCTGTCCTACACCTTCAATGTTAAAGATAGAGATATCTTTCTTAATGTAACTTTTTTTTCGATAAAAAAAATTAAAATTAAAATTTTAAAGATAAAATAAAAAAATTTAAAAGCTTTAAAAAATGTACACTATTTTTCAAAATATCAGTAGTTGTAGCATCAATGGTGTAGTAGCTGTAATATGTGGTGATAATGTCATTTGTTATGATCAAGAATGTTGCTTAATCAATAACCTAAAATAATCCTTGTGGCAGGGGCGAGTTTCACCAGAACTCAAATTTTTACCGTCACGTTAGTTGTTAACGAAAAATATGTTCTCACTGGCAGTCGACAGTAAGACGAGTTGAACCTCGAAGTCGCAGTGGTCAGACGGAGGCAAGGCGAAGTGGAGCCTTACATCGAGTGAGTTTAAAGCCGGAAATAATGAAAATCGTAGGCTTCAAGCGGTTCTGAAAAATACGTAACCGTGAGTTTATGAAACGTCTTTAACAATATACCTCATAAACTATTCACGAAACTTCATTGACATGCAGTTAGAATTCTTTTAATTTTTGTTGAGTATTGAGCTATCATATTTACTCCTGTAGGAAATCGAACCCGGAACCGCATCGCGGAAAGTTACCACGCCATGATTCCACCGAGACACCGAATGTTATGTGTGTGTGTAAAAAAAATAGAAATGTGCACAACCCTGAAAGGTAGATTAACCGTACAGGAAGAACATAAATTTAAAAAAATAAACCTTATTCTTAAAGTATATCTATTAGAGCATCTCCAATAGTATGTTACGACCGAAACAAATCTTCCAAAGTTTGTACTTCATGTGCTTTTTTTCAATGAACTCTCAAAGGAATTCCCACCGATTGTCGAAAAAGTTAATAAATATTCTGTTAACACGGAAATCCACTCACTGAATGCCTCAACTTCAAACATGATTCTTCCATTTCCCTAGTGTGAATTTACATACAAAGGAAACCCCTATACACAGACCGACAGTAGCGTTTTAATCTAACGTTATTATGAAATAAAAAAAAAAAAAAACAACCAAAGAAATAAATCTCAAGCAGTAAAAAACGTCAACGTGCAGTTAATGTCCGTGAAATGTTTCCGTAACGCAATAATACCCGTGCGTCGGCAGAAGTGGCTATAATGGACAGCAAAATGGACGTTTGTGTGAATCAAACACACTGCGCCGCCCCTGCGCGCCTTTCCCCTCCAGTGAGAGGCGGCGCGTGCGGGCCCTCTCCCCCTCCGCACTTCGCGGCAAAAAAGCCCCCTCGCTCTTTGCGCGCGTCCCCCTCTCCCCCCCTCCCCCCCCCCCCGGACACTAGGGAGGAAGGTGCCATATCGCGCTCTGCACTTGCTCATCTTCTCGCGAAGAATTTTGCGCGTTTGCATTTTGTAATATGCCAATAGTAAAGGCCCACCCACAACGCAAACGTAAACATAATCATAGCGCATAGACATATACATTAACATAAGCGATAGACTGAAGTATTCACAATACCTAACATAAACGTGAGCAAAATAAGATCCTATTGGCTGTGAGACTTTCTGGTTGGATGTGAGAATCGATTTCACGGTATCGACTGTATGTCCCATGTGGCGTTAGTTCTTCTATCGACTTCGCACCAATTTCGATTCTCGTTTTTGAGTTACCTTTCTGTGATTGGTTCATTTCTTATGTCTTCCGTAAGCATAAGCACAGAAGCTTGAAGCTTGCAAGCTTTTAAGTTAACGTCTAACGTGTTGTGCTTAGGCGAACGCATTGTGAATGAGTCCGCTTATGGACGAAGTCGTAACTTTTATGTCAACACCATGCTTATGTTTACTTTTTGCATTGCGAATGGGCCTTAATACAGTAAACCCTCGTTAGCACGAACTCGTTTAACACGAATTTCGCCGTAACACGAACCAAACGTCAGTCCCGGCAAGGGACACTCATAATACTCGGATAAGACGAATTTTTATAACACGAACTCCGATTATTTCGGTCCCTCGGAATTCGTGTTAATGAGGGTATACTGTATTGGAGTCAAACATTTCTACTACTTAGCTTCATAATGCTAGAACTGCCGGACTGGATAGCCAGGTCCCTTAGGCTGAAGGACCATGGCTGTCTCGACTCGAAGGGCTCGGGATTCGAATTCCTTCCCTGGCGTAAATGGTTGTGTGTGTTCATGTGGTCTTTGTGTGTACCCCTTACAGTTGCCCCAATGTTAAAATCACAGTGGTCGCTATATGACCAAGCAGTTAAAAAGCAATATTAATATATGTATATATATATATATATATATATATATATATATATATATATATATATATATATATAAAATATTACGTGTTAGGATACTAGCTGCTTCAATGCTATGTATCATTAAAGTAATTACGGATCTTATATAAGGCTATTCTTGTGACCGTATCCTTTTATTAGAGATTAACCTCCTTCAGGTATAGTATCCTCTAATTAAAGGTTACTATAAATGATACTAGATACAATTAAATTACGTACCTTCTTTGTAAATGCAAATACAATTTCGTAAAACTGGCTTAACCCGAGCGAACATTCCTCACTTTGTAAATTATTGCTTTAAAAGAGAAATAGCTTCATTCTGGATCAAAACTCTGGGCAGCCAGACCCTAAACTCTGCGTTGAAGTATTATATGCCCGTCACGACTGGCCGATTAACGGGTCAATTTAATTTTCTATTTCAAGTTCCATTCGATTCTGATCACACGCGCGTGCTAAGGAATGTGGGTAAGCCGAGAGACTGAATCTCCAAAAATGAACAAGAAGGCTCAAAAGGGTCTAATTTTGCAGAATCTGTTCAGAGAGGTATAACTCGCGCATAGGAGCTAGCTCCCACACATACCACCTGCATTTCTCTACATGACTCACCTCCCTACATGTTTTACGCAAACAACCCAATTATTTCTCTGGTGTTCACCCGCGAGATCCAGTACATGTTTCCTCACACATTCCTCTGAATATTCTCCCAAATGTCCACGGAACATTCGGTCCACGTGTTCGCCCCAAGTTCCCGTACATATTAATCTAGAAATTAAACTCAGATTTTAAAAAAAATACCAAATTACTTTTTCAACGTTTCGGTGATGGATAGTGCGTTCGTCCGTCCGTTGCCTTCCAGGCGGATAAATCGTCAAGATCTGAGGAGGTAGACGACCAAAAACAGCGGAAAACCTAAGCAATGTAATAGAAGGGTTCTATTCTATTCATAAAAACAGCATTTGCAAAAAAACATCACTTTTTAATTCATTGATTCAAAACTTAGTATACTTTCCCAATGGTACCCAACTTCCTGCGTTTCTGGCAACCCGTGTTACGGGATGAAGGAACCTTCCAAACGCCCGAAAATCTTTCATTTTGTAGATTATGGCATTAAGAAAGTTAACGAAAACATCGTTTAAGGCACCAGGACATAACGTAACGAAAACCTTGTTTAAAGTAACGTTCCCAAGTTACATACGATGGTAAAGAATGCTGCACCCATCGTGTGTTGCGGGTTGCACGATCTCATGATTTCCCAAATACACAATAATTTGCCATATTAAACCACAATTTGCAAACTTCTACATTTTTGTCTTAAATATCTTTGATGCAGAACCACGGTTAATTCACCAACCAACAGTAAAAACTTAAAGATTTTGCGTCGATGGTTTGTTTATAAATTGTCAAAATATATCATATTTCTTAGCTTAGTATATAGTATAGATGGACATGTGTTTTTATTTCGAATTTATGGACAATCAGTCCGCTTTTACAGTGTTAATATATAATCAAAAATCATAGTTTAGAATTTAAAACAATAGAATTGAAATAATAACAAGTGGTGCTACAGAATAAGACATTTTCTCGTAGGCATACTAGTTAGTTTCCTTTTCTAATCAGTCTAGGCTACGTTTTCGGTTTTGCCCCCATCTCTTCTCACCTACCATCTATTAGCACCTAAAACTAATTTTTCACTTTTTCTCAATTTTTCGGATCCCATCAGTAGAATATAAATATTACTTTAAGAATATTATAAAAGGGAAAAATATATTCCTAGATGGCATTTTTCATTAATAAAACTTGGAACGGTTTATGAAATGTCATTTGAGCATATCTGAAAATGTGCATGAGGATCAAATCTTTTTAGTTTACGAGAAACTTTAATAGAAATCATTAGAAAGCACTTCTACGCATAAATGCAATAATGTATTAAACAAATCTGGTCATGTAAATATTAACGACGAAAGAGATATTTAAAAAAACACAACAAAAGAATACAGCAAACTGACATTTATGTCATCTTATGCAGTACATTTGAAACCATCCCTATCAAAAGTTTAAAGAAAAATTTGAAGCTGTTTTGGAGAAATTCTTGATTTAATTTTTTTTAATTGCCCATATTTCACACAAAACTGCTCGAAAACTAAAAAAAAAATTGGAAATATTTACACGGCCTTAATTAGCATACTAATTGTAGAAAACAATTGTATTGAAAGAAAAAAATTATCTTCAATATTGTAGTTTTAGGAATATCCGAAAAAGATTCAAACTTTTCAATTTTCGAAATTACATATTTATGAGTGAAAATCGGACCTACGCCATTTTCAGAAGTGTATATCACTTTTTTTGCAAGAAATTTAACGAAAAATATTGGAGTCATTTTCGCGAAAATTTTAAAATGTCCCAGCGCCTTCGATTAAAGGAGCCACAAAATTTAAAAATATGTTGTTTTTTTTTAATCGCAGAGCTAAGAGTCGAGTCAGATCGGTCGAGAAATGCTAATTGAAAAAAGATAAAAAAACATTTTAAAAAACCGCTAGGAATTGTTCAGGTGGCTGCGTTGTTCAGACATGTGGGCATTTTGCCGTATACCGATGTATCGGTATCAAGAACTCAAAAATCGTGGATATTGACTCTCTAGTGTATTAGAGCAAGTAATTCACTACATACTGGAACAAGAGTCATCCAATTTTTCAGTATCAAGGTCCCACAGAATGCTTTTTTCTGTCGAAAAATTGGAGTTTTTTTCGCAGCATTACATACCTTTCTCTATACGCATATTGTTTTATTACTTTCCCGTATACGAACGTGTATACGGAGTAATATACGTAATATAGAGAAAGTTAAGTGATGCTGCGGAAAATCGATTTCCAGATGTTAATGGAAATGCATGTTTTGGGGTCCCCTCATACCGAAAAAGTGTTTTTTCCAAAAAGTTTGTCCATCCATCCTTCCGTCTGTCCGCCAGTCTGTCCGCCAGTCTGTCCGCCCGTCTGTCCGTCTGTCGGTTTGTCCGTTTGTCCGTTCGTCTGTCCGTCCAATTGTCTGATAGTCCGTCTGTGAACACTTCTAGCGCCTAAACCATACGTCCGATTTTTCCAAAATTGATATTCTCCGATCGAGCTTGCTCTACTCGAGGCGCCGGGATTTTGAAAAACGTTTTTCAGAATATAGGGGTACTTTACAAGAAGCCCCCCGGACATTTCCGAAATTTTCTCAAAAAGGCTCCAGTTTTTTCTTTCAATTTAAATAGTAGTACTCGTATCAGAGTAAAATATAAAGGCGGCGTAGGTACGATTTTCAAGGTTATTCCTGAATTTTCGAAAATTGCCAAAGTAAATGAATTTTTGAATTTGAATTGAATTCCCCCCCATCTTTCTACAGCAACAAAAATTAAGATAAAGTTTCTCCTTCAAATGATTTTTTATCCGTAATTAGTTCTTATATTAAGGTCATGTACATTTTTTAAAACTTTGATTAGTTTTCGAGCAATATTGCGTGGAATATTTGCAATTCTAAAATCTTACTAGAATCCAAATTGAAGAAAACTATGTCCATTAGGCTCGTGTCGAATATTTGAGATTTTGAAAAACATTCTTTTTCATTTGGGAGTACATTATATGAAGATCTCCAGACATTTTCAAAATTTTTTCAAATACGGATAAGAAACAATTTTTTTTCTTTAAATTTCTTGTATACATAGAGTAACTTACATGAATAAAAGTGGTATAGGTACAATTTTCAGGGTTCTGGATTTTTGAAAATATCAAAAGTATGATTTTTTTAGGTGTCTTCCTATAACTACAAAATTAAAGATAGATATTTTTTCTTCAAATGAAATTTGTTGTCCATAATTAGTTCTTTTATTAAGGTCATGCACTTTTTTTTTGAAAATATTAACATTTTTGGCGCAATATGGCGTAAAATTTGTGCAATTTAAAAAATTACAAAAATTATATTTTTTCAAAAACTACTCCAAATTTTTTCTTTAAACTTTGGGCAGGGATAGTACTAAATGTTCTCTATGAGATGACATAAACATCAGTTTGCTCTATTCTTTAGTTTTTTCAAAAATTACAAAAATGATTTTTTACACGTGTGTAATTATGTAAAAATAAAATAAATCAAAATTACTCTACAAGCATGTTATTAAGTCACTTAGCACTATCCGTACAAAACGTTTAAAGAAAAATCTATGCTATTTTTTAGAAAATGGCGTTTAAGCTTTTCTAAAGATCTGCAATTTTGATCACATTTTTATAGAAAACTTTTGCTTTTTCGACTAACTTAATGAGACATTATTTGAAATAGTTTAACTTATCAATGCAATGAAGATTACAAACCGCCCGTAATGTAAATATTAACGACCTGAAAGAATGTCAAAACAATTAGATTTGTTTAAAAACAAAAGAAAACAGTAAAATTACGATTATGTTTTCTTATACAGTGCATTTATCAGAATATCTGTCACTAACCCATTATCAAATTCGAAAAAAAAAACTTGAAGCGTGTTTTTAAAAAATGTCGTTTTTAATATTTTTACTCGGCCTCCGCTTTTATCGCGACTCTTGTCTGAGCTTTTCTACGGGCAGCTGCCGTTTTGCACCGTTGCTGGAGGCTCAGGCCTTTGCTGCGAGGACTGACAGGGCCTGCAACAGATGACACAGAAGGAAGCAAAAGAAAAGACGAAAATTGCCACTCGTAGCTGGGCTCAATTTGTAATTGTCGAAGGCTATAATGTGTTCAAGCGCAGCAAGAAGTAATGGTTCGCGGATGTCTACCTATTGCATGTTGTATTTAGGAGCATTCCATGAACGCCTGATGCACGAGGAACTGCAAATCTTGTGGAACTCCTAATCCAGCGCGGGGAAAGTTAAAATATTGGGTGTCATTGTTTGCAGTCATCAGTAGGTAGAGCAAATTTTGTAATGCTACAGCAAAAAACGGTATTTACATGTTGCCGAAAAAGTGGATAATTCTTGTTCCCATACTATGTAGAAACTACCTTCCTCTAAAACTGTGAGAAATTATAATCCATGTTTTTTGGAATGTTGACATCGAAAAATGAGAATATGTCAAAATGTCTTAATTTGAAATGAATATATTGAATTTTAAAGGTTATATTTTATGAAGCTTGAAGAACATTTTCATTATTTTCTCAAAAATTGACCCAAAAATGTTCTCTCTGAGAGCGCTCATAAAATGGCTTAAATTCTCTATTCTTACAAAATATTTACAAAAAAATTGGAGTCATTTCTGAGAAAATTTTGGAAATGCCGCAAAATCTTCATGTGAAATACTCACCACACTTAATTTAATAAAAAGAAACTGCAGGGAATTGAGTCGGGGTTAGATCGATCGAGAAATATTATTTTGTAAAAAATCCCTTGAAGAGTTCAGGCACTAGTCATGTTTACAGAGAGGACGTTTTAAAAACCAACTTTTTCGGCATGAGGATACCCCGAAACGTGTATTTCCGTTGAAATCTCAAAATAGATTTTCCGCAGCATTGCAAATCTTTCTCTATAGCACTAATATTACTCCGTGCATCGATCGTCCCTGAGAAAGCAAAAGCGAGGACGTTTGGCGGGAGCGTGCTGTCAGTCGGGGCGACGCGGCGTCCGGCTGCTGTTTTTCGCTCGGGCGGCGTCCAGGGGTCGCAGGGCGCCGGGTGCAGGATTAGGGCAGGTAGGGCGGGTGGCGGAGGCAGCTGACCGCCGCGTCCACAAAGCGACGGCGGCTGCGGCGGTCAGCGCCGGCCGCGCCTTTGTCCCCTCGCCCCCTCGCCAGAGCACCCGGCCCCCCTCCCCACCCCCCTAGCCCCCCCGCCCCGCCCCCGCCACGCAGCAGCCACGCGCATACCGTCGCCCCTCAAGATGCCTCCTCAAGGAGCGGGGTCAACGAGACGAGGGGCGAAGGAAAAAATGCATTTGACGACATATTAAAATCACATTCTGCAATTTTGTGTTAAAATATATTTTAGTTTTTGAGTGACGGCAAAAATTCAAACTGAATGAAATGAAGACTGTCAATACGGCCCGAGAAGTATTTTACAAAACCGAATATATTATTATTATTATTATTATTATTATTATTATTATTATTATTATTATTAAAAATTCATATGGAGATAAATTGGATTCATCTTAAGTGTGAATATTGTGAATATTTTAGATTTGGGAAAACACTCGAATAAAAAATAACACGAAAAAATGTAGCCACCACACTGTTGTTGAAGGATTTGCAAATGCTGCTGTTGTTGTTGCAAAATTTGTATTTGCGCTGCTGGGAGATTGCCCTGATCACTGTTATTCGCATACAAGGTTTCCATAGCGTTCACAAACACTTCTGATGTGCTATGTAGCCCCGAATCGGGTCTACCTTGTTCGCTCATTTTTGCCACTCGTGGTCAAGGGTTGTTTGCACTCAGTAGTGATAAATATTTATAACACTAGTTGTGAAAATAAACTGTTATTTTGATGTAAAAATGTTCGCTATTTACAACAGACACTTAGCTCATTGTGCAAACGAAACTAGTTTAACACTCAATCTAAACACACTACGCAGTGAGAGGTGTATCTCTTGATTGCACGGCACGGCTGCTCTTTGCGAACGTAGATAAATCTTAGAAATTAGAATGGTCTCTAGGCCCTGAAAGAAACGATCATATGAGTAAATGTTCCAAATTAATCAACTGGATATTTCTTCTAGAATTAATCAGTAAATAAATAATTTCCATCTTATTAATTAAATCAATTAATAAATTATTAATCACCTGGATAAAATATCACCTAGATATACAGTTTCTAGGTTGTGTTTGCTTGCACTCCACAGTTGAATGATATCTTAAACTAGCCAATATAATTTTATGAATAATGACCTAAATAACACAACTCTTTAAGAATTACGCAAATATTTATTTACGTAAAAGAGTTTGGGGCTAGGGCAATGTAGGCGCGCGTCATTCAGAATGCGAAAAGAAAAACTATCTTGAAACGATGTAAATCCGTAGTGTGAGGATTAATAGGGATAAATCATTGACAGAGTTCGGAAACAATTTGCGAAGCGAGTGAAGACGAGATTAATCAAGTGGCTGGGTAAATTATACAGAAAAAGAGTCATTCATGACAGCAATCGACGGAAAATCTCAGGTTGAGCGGCCATTTTGTTGGCAAGGAGAAGGCAAGGAGAACCAAAACTGGCAGAATCTGAACAAAACACCATTGTCATCAAAGTTGGCGGATTGATTGGTTATTTCGTCTTTGCAACAGCTATGGTCATTACTCCACTAAGTGTAGTGCATGGTTTTATTGCGTGAGGTGATGGTGATCTTCCCCCTCAGGATGGTGAGAACCGGGGCCGACCTACTCGTCCGCTTGCGGGTTCTCCTCAAACAGGTATCTCCCATCAGCGGCTCCGCCCCACCCAGAACAAGCTCTAAGCTCCCGACATGTGTAGTACATGTAAGCGTAAGCGTGAGGTGAGTGGATAGGACAAGGAAGAGGAAGGAAAGATCGCGCGCGGAGCGTGACTCATGCATTCGGGTATTGCTCCGGCATTCAGCTGGTGTTGATCGGATAAATCACGAAAGCTACCGCTGAGCAGTCGGTCGCTCAAATTCTTCTCCAGGCACCGGTGAATTCGTCCTAGCTATGTCGCTAGCGTGGAAAATCCTGCCGCCGTCGGGATCCGAACCCTAGGACCTCTCTGTCAGAGGCACTGCAGTGACATCAATTGATGTCCTGACCCGCTTAAGCCGGTGATAGGGTTGCGAGAACTCCATAATATCGTCAGCCAAGCCATCACCGATCCCCTTCTACGTTTTCCGGTGGAAAGCAAATGATCTGGCGACTGCTTCTTTGAGTGTCGTTGATACCACACTCTGCCTGCTGTCGGAAACAATGTGAAGGACAACGCCTCAATTTTATTTTTATCCTACTTTTCTCGCATCTACCGTCCATGCCCTTCCTTACACCATCGTCTTGCTGCAGAGCATTAACTACTCCCACATAGGACACATATAGATTTTACTTTTTTTGTTATTGAAATCTAAATCTAAGATTCAAAATGAAGTCATCAATAGCATTTCGAAGAGTCTGCTTCGGGAGTAAAACAAATCCGTAGTCATCATACCGGATGTCCATGTGGAATGAAGGTTACGAAGAAAACATCGTTCCCTTACACGTAAGAGCTAGTGAAAGTTTTAGAGTTAGAATTAAAGTGAATCATTTTAATTATTAATTTTTTACAATCATTCCTTTTAAATGTGATTTTTCATTAATTACGTGCCTTTTTTCACCCCTACTCTAGCCAGAATAAATACTGTTTTGCATGCCTATTTTAGTAAAAGTGAATGCCTTTCTGTCTGCTTAGAGTGTCTGAAAGTGTCTGAAGTTCTGGACTGTGATAACGACCCACACACACGGGCTCTATGTACAACATTTTATTTGCGTTTCCTACGTATGTACAAGCTCTGAGATTATATTGTGTTAACTGCACCTCCCGTTGCCATACGCTCACTGCTCGCGTACTCTTGGCTGGTGCCGACCGCCTACCCCGGCGCTTCCCCCGCCGTACTTGCCACTCGGCACTCGCAGAGTGGTGTGGAGCACACGTCCGCCTCCCGGGGGAACATTGCGAGCCCAACTCGCGGTGACGAGAAGGCGAAGTGCCCGCGCCTGGGCGTCGGCTTGGTCCGCTTACTTTTACTTTTTGACGGGCACTTGATCACTCCCAGCCTCCCTGCGACGGCGGCCGCCTGGTCATCGCATGTGCACCCCACTCCCTCTCAGTCGTCTATTTTTGGCGGTGCCGTCCCACCCCCTACGGTCGCCTGTAATGCGCTGTCCGCCGGCGCCTTCAGAATCAAGATCGCGAAATGACGTTGCAGTCCGGCAATGGACGAGCCGGACAACTCTAATGTACTTAACGTTTCATTATTTATTATCAACTTGCAAAGTACCAATTAAACGTTTGGCCATGCCAATACCCGCCAGATGCGCCACGCAAAGCTGAGAGCGGAAATTTGAATCTCCCAACTGCATCCCGCGGTCAGTTGTCCCTCACTCCCGCTGCCCATCTCATCCCCTTTCACTTTTCCGTTACCTGAGAAGGCATAGCCCCACTTCATTACATTTCTTCCCTTCCCCGTTTCGGAAGGAGTTAAAATTTCAGTTAGGTTTGCTTTCATAAGTAGCGCAAATAGATGTTCTTGCACTTGTCGAAAGAGAACCTTGAACACAGGTGAATATGAAGAATCTTCGGAAATGTGTATGTTAAATCAGCAAAGTAAGAAAGAAGATGCTCGTGAAATGTTGCTTCATGTTGTTTCAACAAATGTTTTAGACGGTGTTTTTCAAAGTTGCCAGTGCTCTAAAAAGACATTCAAAAGTTTCTTGAAAACAGACAGAAGTAGAATTAGAATCGAACACTAGGATTCTAAACAGACCACGGTAAACGTAGAAATCTATCTTCAATCTAAGGAAGAAAGAGAACGGAATGCAGTCGGGCTATGACGTAGGGGTAGACATTGACCTTTGCAGAATCGCGACCATTGATGAGTAATAAACTAAAATTGGTTCACGGGATTGGTCATTGTGGGTAGAGAAATAATTAGTTGTGCCAATGTTTCGAAATATTTAATTTCTTCATCAGGGCTAGAGAATTAAAAATGAGCAGAAAGATGAATAGAATATGAACAGATGAAAAATTACTAATAATCATAAGGTGTGTACTTAATACATTTTGGTGTTGTATTTATCTTAGTTTATAATTTTTGTTGTTTTTGTTTGTGTAATGTTAATTAATTAATGAATCAATTTATTGAAATGTTTGTTTTCCTCATGCACTGTTCATTTTTTATACTCTAGCCATGACGAAGAAATAAAGTATTTCGAAAAGTTGTCACAACTAATTGTTTTTCTACCCACAATGACCAATCCAGTGAACCAATTTTAGTTTACTGTAGGGTTAGTTAGGCAAACGGCTTAGAAACGTCGTGCAGTACATTTGTGCAGTTTTGTGAACGCACGGAAAATGCAATGTACGTTCACGCCACCGCGGTGGGACCATTCCTATCCTTACGGGCATCTATGATCAATCCTGCAACATGAAGAAAAACAGAAGGTCAAAAAATGACTTTAGCCTACCGGCTCGCGCATTGCGTGTAAGAAACGTTGAGCGCTCGTTGCAGTCGTCATACGCCCGGCAACATGTCGCCCTGGGAAGGCTCGGCCTGTACCTATGGTCCGGGGGGGGGGGGGGGGAGTTGGCTGCCGAGGGGCGCGGCGGGCATTGTGCTGCCCCGTGCCCCCCGCCCCGGCCCCCGCGACAGCGCCCCGCCGTGATTGGGCGGCCGCGCCCCACGCCCCCTCCTCGCCCCCTCCCCGCCCCCTTGAATCGCGGCCGCGTTCATTCGCCCACACGGCCTGTGCACGCGCCCGCCGGGTCAGGGCTTTACAAGCGTCGCATGCATGGCCTCCGCGTATGTCCGATTTACGTTTATCTTTTTTTTTTTCGGGTTTGTATCAGGCTGAATGATTATTGCAAGAAATATTTAATAATTAAATTTGTTCAAACAATTCTTTGAATAACTTTAATAATTAAAATGCATTGTTACTCATTAAGATGATCTCAATTTGTATTTCTTTACGAATGCGAAATATATTCTCCGAGCGCAATTGCATCCAACAAGGTGATGGGATGGTGACAATTATATATAGAAATATTTTATTTATTTACGCTTGCACTTTCAGTACAACAGGTTTAACCTGCTTAGGGTTAGAGGATGTTAGGAATCCTCGTCTTTCAGACTCTTTTTCGGTATCTCACTTGGTCGTATGTCTAGAAGAGGGATCAAGTAATAAATAACTAATATAAATTAGTAACTCATTTCATGAAGTCAGCAATTTTTTACTTAAAAACACATGGTAACATTTATTTTTCTTCTTAAATATGCCCTTGAAAATTAGCATCCAAAATAAAAATTATCTTTCGTTAGGATGCACTGTTGCCATGGACAACCCTTTACAATCCTGAAATATCGTATGTGAAAAACTTTCTATTGCCTCTCTATGTACATTTGAAACGAGATAAGGTTTCCTCTAAGCATCATCGAATAATGTGTAAACTTCAAAGATGACACTGCTCTCTATCTACAAAATCTTTCCATATTTTACTTTTCCGAAAAAAACTAACAAACTTTTGTGACTCATCTTTGGGTAATTGTGGGTAGTGAGTTATGAGTACATGGACTTTTCAGAGCTTAAACGAGAACACATTATCTACCCTTCCTGATGCTGCACGTAAGTGATGTTCATTGCTCGGTTTAGTAGCAGCAGAGGTGTAACTGCTTTCTTATTATATTCATAAACAATTTTGCATATTATATCAAATTAGGTTTTACAAATTTGAAAATAGAATTAGCATATAATTAGATGTACATTCTATGATAATTTATTCTAACTTTTAGTTTGTAAGTTAGATAACTTCTTATCACATAATTAGAAACTATTGGTTTTATTTAGGTTTATATTTGCCTAAAATGTCAGTCTCCCAATTATAGTTACAACATTAATAAACGGAAGAGACAATTAATACACCGCTACGCAAGGTGTCGCCCTCTGTCTTTGGTACTTTCAGCAAACTTCTAATGTACTAACAACCCAACTAAAAATTGTAACGCAACATAGTGATATTGGTGAGTTGGTGAGAGTCAGGTCGTAAGCTGCAGCAACTTTCCTGTTTCTGTGTTGTTGTTTTTTTCCTTCAAGGCTCATGGCGGACAGGTACGCAGCTCACAGGTCTTCCTTTCTCTCTGAATGGGAAGGGCAGGGTGGTCTGGGCCGGGCCAAGAGCGGGCAAACAAAACTTGTTCTTCTGCGACTGTCCGGTATGCTCTAGAAATATTGAAGGTGTGGAGGGAAGTTGTGTTTGACTTATTGATTTATTAAAAAAGATTTACTCGAAGAAAGCCGTCTCAGAAACATATCTCGTGAAACATAGTCACCAAGCACTTCCATTATTTATGTAATAATAATAATATTATTATTTTATATTATTATTGTTGTTAGATGCACTCGATTCCGACAAATAAGACAATTTTAATAAACTTAATACAACTACTTATAAAATAGTGATAAGTAGTAAATTGGTTGATATACCCGCGTTAATTAACTTCTGAGGTCATTAATCGCATCATTAAACAATACGTATAAAATATGCTTGTGCCTGGAGGTGACGGTGTTCCTCCTGCACTGGGTGGCGAGATCCGGCGCCGACTTGCAGGGCATTACCCTCTCCAGGTATCTCACCTCAGTGAAGTACCGCCTCAGTCGCGACACGTTCTAAGCCTCCGACATGTGTGGAAGTGTAGTGGTCGTGTGTGAGGGGAGGGGAGGGGAGGGAAAGGGCAAAGAAGAAGGAAAGACCGCGCGTGTTCCGCGGCCCATTTGGCAGGGCACCGACCAGGCATTTGCCTGGTATTGATTGATGAAACTATAGAAAACTGCCGTCAGTGCAGCCGGCCGCTATAATTCTCAAGACAGTGGCTGAATTCGACCTACCTATCTGCCTAGTGTCGATAATCCGCCACCATCGGGATTTGACCACTGCGGCCTCAGTCGCTGCAACGACAACGAGAATGCTGGCTCTGAGCTAATATCAATCGATAAGAAATCAATTAATATTTATTGAAAATAATTTATAAAAATACTATAGTTGCTTAAACTTCTGGCGATTCTTCATTCCAAAACGTGAGTTCTTACGAGAGTGAATGAATAAATAAATGAATGAATGAAGCGAGAAATAATGACTATCCAAGGACAGAACCCTTCCTCCAGCCAAAACAGCTGCATTCCCCTACCCCGAAACCTGAGTGCGTGGCTACCGGAGGGTCGCAAAATGTGAAAGGGATGCCAAAGGGTTCTACTCAGTTGTCCAAGAGACAAAAGTGTCTAGCTGGAACAGCTAAGTCAGCACATCCTTACGAAGCATAACAAATGATTGATATTGCGATGAATGATATTGCGATTTAATTAGTGGCAATTAATTGCAAATCATGGCCATTAATTAGTGAATAATTAGCAATGAATCATTTGAGGGTCGTTTCGTTCAGGCGAGCTACGATCCAAATTTATTTCATGTATGTGCTGGCGTTGCGTCAAGCCAGATTGATTGATTGTTAGTTATTCCGAGCTCGTCAACTACTAAAGAATGCGCGAGGTCCATGTTCCGTTTGTTCGGTGCTGCTCCAGCATTCGCGTGGTATTGATCGGAGAAACCACGATCAGAGAAGCCGGCCGCTAGAATTCTCCATGTGACAGTGATAGACTTCGACCTAGCTGACAACCTAGACTCGAAAATCCTGCCACCGTCGGGACTGGCACCTAGGACCTCCCGGTCAGACGTTCTACAGTGACATCAGTTGATGCCCTGAGCCATCTCTCCCGTCTTGCGTCAAGCCAGCCTACACCCGTCGTCGTCACGATAATACGTTGCAATTAATTATAAATTGTGGTAATTAATTATCAATAAATGATTTGACATGTTTTGTTGAGT
This sequence comes from Gryllus longicercus, assembly GCA_038098605.1. Classification (NCBI taxonomy): domain Eukaryota; kingdom Metazoa; phylum Arthropoda; class Insecta; order Orthoptera; family Gryllidae; genus Gryllus; species Gryllus longicercus. The sequence continues at coordinate 1,656,890 of JAZDUA010000185.1, forward strand.
GTGCTGACATGGCTGTTCCAGTTTGACACCCTCCGAGTGACAGCTCATCTTAGGCAAGACGCATATAGAAGGCAAATGTGCTTAAGACGCGGCAGCTCCCGGACTGCCAAGTAGGTACAGACCACGGCATTGAAAACCTATGCTTTCAAAAGCCAAATTTATCTTACGTGGATGCCAGATTGCCAAAAGAAGAGCAGGTGCTCGCTGTCAAGGATTGCAAGGAGATGATCCTGTAGAGAATGTAATGTAATGCTGCGGAAAATCGATTTCGAGATTTTAACGGAATGGGAGCCACTGATGCCGGAAATGAGCTCTTTTCCAAAACGTACGTTCATCTGTCCGTCTGCCTGTCCGTTGCATGTCCTTTGCCCTTGACCGTCAATCTCTTCGCCCGCCTGTGAATACCAGGCGCCTAAACATTCGTAGGATTTTTCCAAAATGTATTAGCTGGGAAAAGGGTCGGGTAATACCTGAAAGCTAGCCCAGACTAAAATCATTAGAGAACTAAGTAGAGGGAGGAAGTCTGTGTCTTTCTGTATCATGACTAGTTTTATTTAATAGGTAATTATTACACACACATTAAATAAACCGATACTAAGTGGTTCAGCCGAAGGCCTTAAAGGCCCTAAAAACGTAATTCTAAGATATTTTAACCTTTCGAATTCTGGTATTCACCCCCAGATGGTCTCACCGTTGCATCAAAGCTGTGGGAAAGAGTCCGTATGGTTACAGCTAGGGAAAAAAACCTTGAAGGAGGAAAAACGTGCTCTCGAGTACATACACTCGTACGGGTTAATACAATCTACCAAACACTTTTTTAAAGTCTTTATTTCCTGGCGTGGGCATCACGTATGCTTCTTCAAAACTTCGGCCTCTTCAGCATCTGAGATGAAAAACGCCACAGAATATCGTCCGCCCACTCGCCTCTGCGCATACTTCTAGGACCCCCACTCCTATTTACCCCCTAATATTCTAATTTATTTATTTAATGACTTATTTATTTGTTTACTGGTGTACTTATTTATTTATTTACTTATTACTTAGATGAATTACTGATTTTTAATACAACTGATACAACAAATAAACTGAAACAATACTTTAATAATTGTTTACTTAGTTATTTGGTCTCCAGTCTGCGTTCCCTTCTTACAACTATCCAGAGCCATTTTACACTTCCTAAAAACTGTTTCCTTAAAGTACGAAACTTTCCTTCAAATTTTCCGAATTCCTTCATGAAGTAAGACCTATTATCCTCTACTTTGTACGGGGCAAGAGTTATGTTTTGATGTCTTTTCAAAAATGTATTGACTACCCGTTCGGCTGGATCCTTTTAGGGGTTTTAAGTACTTGTATGTATTAATGAAACAACGTAATGAGAGAACCTCAGGCGAACGTACGCAAGTACTGAGTTTCTAAAATCAATTTTAGTATTAGATGCGTAATGCGTTTGGTGTAAATGGTAATGCACCAGGATGTGAGGGGAATAGATTAGGGTGGATAGTGGTTGAAGAGAATGGAGGTCTCCATTTCTCTAGTGGGCGGAAGACTCTCTTCAGGAAGCGAGATCGAAAGGTTTGCTCTTGATCGAAAGGCTAAGGAGGAGGGGATTGGTAGAGGAACAAAGGTTTTTTTTCGGATGAATTGCATTAGAATTGCTAATTGTAAAAAGGCAATTAGTCCGCATTTCCTAATTTTACTGAAGAAATAAAAGCTGTACCCGTTTTAAGAAAATTTTCTCTTTACGATGTATTTTTGCTTATGAAGACAGACCTATGCCATTGAGTGGCCAAGTTTCCTTTCTGCTAGACACAATTACTTGACGTACTCACAACCCTCCCCATTAATTAAATAAAATGTAAATTTGGACTAATTTTCTTTCTACAGTTAGCCCATATATATATATATATATATATATATATATATATATATATATATATTTATATATATATATATATATATATATAAAACCAACGGGTTTTCAGCGACAGCCTTAAACATTTATTTAGTATTGTCTGAAGCTTTTGCAAAATGGTTGGTGCTGTTTTGTGCCAAGTCGGCCACGCAAAAGTAATGGTAGGCCTTATTACAGACTTACGTATTTACAGTTCAAAGAGAAATTTCTGCTAATGAAAGGGAAGAGCTTGGATATTTTCGCTTTGGTTTTAGATACTAAGTTTGAATGTATTTCTTCCAAGAAAGTCTTTTGTCTAGTCTCACTCGCAGGTATTAAATTGGTGAAGTGTTGGGAAGCCAAGGATTCGAGAAGGAAAAATATTTTTGCTTGTAATTTTGCTAGATTCAATTAGGTACGATTTTTTTTTGTCCAGGAGGTATGCTCATATAAATAGGATTGATTACAATAATATGCCAAATATACTCGTACAAGTATATGACGAGAGTGGGGCTCAGGGGAAAACGAGGCCAAGTGACATTTTGGGGAAAAATAAGTTGGGTGCTTATTGAGACTCTAGATACTAAATACTGAGAGAGGAAAAATAATCAGAGACCTGTCCCTTAATACTACTGACTTCTGTTGTTGAACTGCATTGAAGATTGGCAGTTTCTGCATTGAAGATTTGCTGACCTTAATTAAAGAAAAAAGTATGGACAACACATTTAATTTGAAAGAAAAAGATTTACCTTTCTTTTTGTAGCTGTAGAAAAACCTCGAAAAAAATACAAATTTTTGAAATTTTCGAAAATTAATAAATGTCTGTGAAAATCGGACCTATGCCACCTTTATAATTATATTTCATTCTAGTCTTATAAGAAATTTAAAGAAAAAGTTTGGGGCCGTTTTTGAGAAAAAATTGAGAATGTCCAAAGGGCTCCATGTAAAGAACCCCCCCCAAAATGAATGATTTTCAAAAACGCAGAGACTAGACTCAAACCAAATGGAAAGGGGTTTCTTCAATTTAGAAAAATCCGACGCATGATTTAGATGCTAGTGTTGTTCACATACTCCTGAAAGACGGACGGACATTTTGGGAAAAAAACATTTTTTCTCTATCAGGGGACCCCAAAACCTGTATTTCCGTGTACAAATCTCGAAATCAATTTTCCGCTGCATTACATATATTACTCAGTGTATACGTACATATATGAGAAAGTATAAAAGGGGGAATATGTTCAAATGTATTTTTTTCATTATGTTCTCAGTTTCTAATTATCCTTACATTGCTTAACTTTGAAAATACTTGAAAACGTAGTCTTCCTTTTACTAATATATCTGAACTATCAAAGAAAAAAGTATTTTATTACCTAAACAACTTCATTATCATCCACTTTACTTTCCCGTATTCGTACGTAAATACGGAGTAATAGTATAGGGAAAGGTATGTAATGCTGTGTATAATCGATTTTGAGATTTCGACGGAAGTACACGTTTTGGGGTCCCCTGATACAGAAAAAGTAATGTTTTTTTTTCAAAACGTCCGTCTGTCCATCCCTCTGATGTAAGTGAACACTACTAGCGTCTAAACCATGCGAAGGATACTTTCCAAATTGAAGAGAATCGTGTCAATCTGGCTCGAGTCGAATGTTTCAGATTTTGAAAAAATCTTTAAAATTTGGGGGTACTTAACATGAAACCCCCCAGACATTTACAACATTTTCTCAAAAAGGCTCCAAATTTTGCCTTTAAATGTTTTAAGAGTAGAGTGCACTTATAAACGTGGCATTGGTCCGATTTTCACGCTTAAATCTAAATTTTCGAAAATTTCAAAAACTAGTTGTTAACAAATACCATTAGTTATTTTCACTTTGACTAATTTAACTCCTTAAGAGCCATTGATATTGAAAATTAGTTTGTCACGTGGACTATTTTCCTCTTACGCTATTCAATACAAAGTAGTCTATTAAATTTAACTTGTGGTGCTACAGAATGGTACAAACTGTAGCGAATTAGTTTTCTATTTCCTTTGCTCTCGGCTAGCCATTCGGATTTTCTACATACTCTTGCCAGCTGCCATCTATCGCCGCCCCAAGTACTTTTTTCTTTTCTTTTTTATTTATTTATTTATTTATTTATTTATTTATTTATTTATTTATTTATTTATTTATTTATTTATTTATTTATTTATTTATTTATTTATTTATTTATTTATTTATTTATTTATTTATTTATTTATTTATTTATTTATTTATTTATTTATTTATTTATTTATTTATTTATTTATTTATTTATTTGTTTTCTCAATTTTTCGGTCTACTAATAATAGAACGGAAATATTATTTCAAGAATATTAAAGAACAGTACAACCTTGCCCTAAACGGTATTTTTCTTTCATAAATTAGAAGCCGTTTTTTAAAAAAAAAAAATGGCGTTGAAGCGCTACTAATTCGAAATTTGAAACTCTTTACACAGAACATTTTTGAGTTTTCGACAAATTTTATTTGAAGTCGTTTGAAGCACAATACCTTACAAATACAATAGTGTTTACAAATTGCTGGAAATATGCATTTTGATTGAGTGAGAGATGTTTAAAAAAATTACATATGTGTAATTTTTGAAGAATAGAAACAACTTACAATGAACATTACGTCATATTAAAGAGTTCAATAAGCATTATCTGCTCGAAAAGTTAAAAAAATTGGCACCATTTATGAGAAAATGGCGTTTGAGCGTTTCTGAAAATGCGGAATTTTGAACTAGTTCTCACAGAAAAAGCTGTTTTTTGAAAAACTGTACACATCATTGTTTAAAGCACATTTACTTATAAATATTATAATGTGAACAAATCGCCGCTAATGGAAGTATAAATGACGTGAGAGAGTAGTCACAAATTACATTTTTTTTAAAAGAATGGCGTTGATGTCATCCCATGGAAGGTAAATATTGCAGCTGTACATGAACGACCTTTTCTGAATCTTACCTGCTATTCTGAGAGAGCTCCCCCTACCAAGAGTTTGAGAAAAAAATTGAAGCCATTTTTGAGAAAATCTTGTTTCTGTTATTTTTTAAAATTGCAATATGCTAGAAACTATACTAGAGACCAGACATTAGAGACTACTAGACATTACAGTACACTGCTGGTCATTATAGTACTATAGCGACGTTCAATCTCCCGATTGGACAACAACAGAAGCAGCTCTCTCAGAATAGCAGGTAAGATTCAGAAAAGGTCGTTCATGTACAGCTGCAATATTTACCTTCCAGCGATTGAGAGAAAGTTAAGACGACAAATCAAAGAAAGTCATTTGCATTTGTAGATCTTGAAAAGGCGTTCGACAATGTTCGACCCATACTTCTATGCGAAATATTACAGCGGAGAGTTTACCCAAGACACCTCATTGAAGCTATAAAGAGTGAATACGGATAAACTTCTGTCAAATTAGGAAACAGTAAAACTAATATACGAGAGAATATAATACGCTATTAATTAGCGAGTAAGGCAAGGCTGTTCAATATCACCAACATTGTTGAACATATATTGGATGACATATGTAGTATATGAATAAATAAGATTGATAAAAGTGTGCAATTATAGTATTTAACGAAATGAGAGGATAAAGAGAATAATTGCATGAGTGGTATGGTCAAGAAAACAAGCGAAGATATGAGCAAGTTTTCTTATTTACCACGATTGCAATTAGTATCCTGTATCCACATTTTACATTCAATATTGTTTTCTTTTCCATTTAAGAATAATTCCAATTTTGAAATTGAAGATTAGAGAAATGTTAGCAAATGGCAGATACTAAACATATTCCGGATGAAATATTAGAAGAAGCTGACAACTTCATGAAACACAACTTCTCACGAGAAGTTACGGCAGGTATGAGAGAGAATATAACATATATAATTATTAGGGAAAAAAGTGTCACTTCTGATTCAATTTTGCTGGAGTACGTTTTAGAACGAATAAACACAACTGTCGTTAATATTTTTTACGTTTGTAATATGTTAAGACCAAATACTTTACATGTAAAACATGTTCATGCTATATATTTTATGCTGTTCTATTAGTCAGTTAATGTCGAACCAACGTTTACTCACCTTTACAACCACTTTCGTCGTGAACGAATGAAATTGCCCTTGCACTTTGACCACCTACTTGCGGATTAACTAATAAACGCATTGCATTAGCAATTGCTTCTGCAACGAACTGCCCCGTAGTGAAGCAACTGCTACATTCCATGGCACAAAGGCAGAAGAAATTCGAACTTGAAAGGCTGCTTATCGCCAACTGATCGCCCTTTCAAACACGGGAGCGATAAGGGGAGCGAAGCCAAGTTGACGACAGAACTTCGCCCGCCGGACACTGGATGACAATGTCTAAATGTCTGAATGATACTGAATGTCTGTGCCGGACGAAATATTGCACCACTCCCATCCATTTTGCTTCTCATATTTCTGAAGGAATCAGCAATTTAAAATAATGTGAATCCAATCTTCAACATCACCGCAAAGCACGTAGATATCATTTCTAATTGAGACTTTCGATCTACGTTGCATCCACCCCAACACTAAACCAAGCGTATCCCCCTCTTGCGCCCCTTCTAACTGCGTGAACGAAACTTTCACAACACCATTCCGCACTCGTGTGAATTTGTGCCACTAGCGAACGTTTTGCGGTCCTTGCTGCCAGGATATCTTGCCTTTTTATATTCGGAAGTCTATCAGAAATTGACTGTTCTATCTCACGTGTTCCCCTACGCCCAACCATCTCCGAAGTAACGTATCGCAGACATAGTAATAGCAAAATTTGTAAAATCTGTCGGTTTTGTGAAATTGCGCTATAAAGCACATTTGTAAAAGCGTGTCAGCCTGTTCACTTGCTAATCCAATGCTTAATGGGTTTCATTTTTAAATCTTATCAAACTTCTACACTGCCGACCACTCTTCAGACACCATCTACTGCGAATGTAGAAACTCTAACAAAACATTTGTAATAAGCCGTTTCGATGCTTTCCAATCGATCTATCCACTCCCCAGATTTACGGTCCGTAAGTCATAGCTGGAAGAACTACCGATTTAAACATTTTGTCGGAAAACTTTAAAAAAGCAATTCCGGCCCTCTGCGCACTGCGCAAACGATTTCTTGGAGTGCAGTTTTTCCTGAACTTTAGGCCGCCTTATGCAAATATTCCATCCCCCGTTCACGGAATTTTCTTTTCGTTTATTCTAAGTCGCATAAAAAATGTTGAACTAAGATATATAAACAGTTGACATAATACAGTTCAAGGTGCATAATTCCATTTCACTTTGTTACATCAAATGAACCCATTCTTGTAGACGACAAGTTTTTAAAAAGACTATTTACTTTTCGCCCCCGTCTCACATTTCGAGGCTGTTTAATCTCCTCTGAAAACTATCCATAGTTTCCGAACATAGAACTAAATTATCATAGGTAGTACCACGAGTGCTTTGGAAATTGTTGATAAATTCCCGCCTCGGGAAGTGATTATTTAATTTATTAAATTTTATTTATTTTCGCGGTTATTTAATATGACTATTTGATGAGTGAAATAATGTCCAACGGAGTTTCAAAATGCGTCAAATATTGAAAATAACTGAAAACGTATGTTAAAATCAGAGGTTATGTTATAGTGCATACGCTGTTTATTGGACATCGACAAAGTGATCGATGCATACAGCCTCCTAAGATAGATGAGTTACAGTTTATGATTGGCCAGTAGGTAGAAGGGTTAAGAAAAATCAGATAGAAAAAGCGATAAACTTTTTGAGATATACATCTCCGATTAAGACATTTTTATGTATAGTTAAAGACTATTGGTTTTAATTTCACGTGTGGAATAGTCTGCATAAAGTAATCCGTGAATTTTCAGAACATAAATTTCCGATGTGAATGTTTCCGCGTCTTGTACCCATGGCATTAAATCAATTTAAAAACAAGGTAAACAATAGCTGTGAAAGAGGACAACCTTGGATTACTCCTACTATCGATTTTATTTTTTGCTTTGTACTTCCTACGTGATACTTGACGCAATATTTCTCTACACATGCGCTGCAACACATTTAGAACTTAACATTAGCCGCCAAATTCTCTTTGCTTCTGCCATAAAGCTTCCCTATTGATTCAAAAGCCTTTTCGAAATTCACAAAACTACAATATAAAATGAGTCGTTTACGTAAAAGCGCCTGCCTACAATTTTTATATTTTATGTGCTTTTTCACCAATTTACTCAGATGACTTTTGAGAACATTACGAAGTAATTTGGTCAGGGCTGGTAAAGAATAAGGCCATGACAATTTGCCTGCTAATTTATATTACCTTATTTTTAAAAGTCGGTTGGAGGAGAGTTGTGTTCCACGTTTCTCGATACGATCCGGAATTATCAATGCTATTAAAAAAAATCAGAATACTCTCCGTATTCTTGTTTCACAATTCCGAAGTACATTTTGTCGGAATGCCGTCCTCACTAACGCCTTTTTTTAGTGTTTGTGGCTTGAATAGCTCAATTCACGTCATTCCACGTTGCAGGTTCGTCTAGTTCAGGCGCACCGCGATCAGTGAAAATTCATTTCTCCGTTTCAAAGCGCGTTGTTGCGAGCGCCTTTGAAAAATGCACCCACGCGTCTGCTGCAATTTCATTTCGTGCATTTATTTTACTACGCAGAGATCTGATAGCGTCCCAAATTGATTTACATTGACCGTTTCTCACAGTCGTTTTCATTCTTTCAGCCTCACTCTTCTGCCGAGGTCTTTTCGCTTCCTTATGATTTTGACATTTCTAGATAGGATCACGATCCATCAGCTTCCACACCTGCAAAATCACCGCCTTCGGCCGGAAATCGAACTTGGGAAGCCCACGAGGGAACTATAAAGTGTGACGCTGTAGTTTGTACCGATGTGTCCGAAGTATCGAATAAAGTCAATATAGTGGCAACCCCCGAAAAGGAAGTGCGTATTCTCAGCAATGAGGCTGCACACAGAACGTCCGGCGAGACCAGCCTCTTTTGGTGCTCTGCTTTCAGTTCCTTAATCCGAGCAACACCAAGGAGTCCACCATTGCTTACATATTGGTTTTATTGATGTTTTAGATAATTTAATATAACTAATACTAAGAGTATGTTCGTTTAAACAAGAAAATCATATTCAATTTCTTGTACTGCAATTATAAAAGTTGTCTTTTTCCCATTAATATTTGTATTTTATGACTAAATGGTCGTGTCGAAATGGTATGTCGAAAAATGGCCGATGAATCTTCATAATATAGTGACCTATTCAATTATGTTGTACTAAGACTGAAAATACAACAAATATAACCAAACTGTATTTTAAACTTTCAGTTATCGAGTAAAACGATTTTTTAAAGTACATCGAAGCAAACTGTAATTTATACACATTTGTGATAAATTACTCATATTTTGATTAAAAGGCACATCAAAAATTATATAAATGATTTTCAGCTTCCTGAAAAAATTGACATCTATAAAGAAATGAAAATATCAGCGACTCTGCCCGCTCCATTGGTAATGATACGTCAACACCAGAAATTCGGCAGAGTAGCGAACGACCCCTGGCCAAATTCCGAGTAGTGTGGATGAGTTCCTTGCTGTTTGCCAAGCGACGAACATTCGGTGTTCGCTCTACCCACCGCGTGTCGGTCTTTTGTACACATCGAAGGAAGTGAACATTCCCCGAGCGCATCAGCTGCTCGTGATTGGGCGAACAGTAGCTCGCTGCTCGGCGAATGCCAAATGTGCAGAGCCGCCCTTTTTATCAATTCATTCAAATTAGCATCGTGCGCGCGGTCGATTAGAAAATGTCACTTCATGTTGCACCTCTTCATGAATTCAATAATACACTTTGAAAATAAACGCACTTATACCACCTTGGGTGGGATGCCACTGTAGTGCCTCTGACAGGGAGGTTCTAGGGTTCGAGTCCCGATGGTGGCAGGAGTTTCGACATTAGCTGCATAGCTAGATCGAATTCAGCCGCAGTCTGGAGAATTCTAGCGGCCGGCTGCTCTGACCGATAGTTCGCCGTGATTTCCCGGATCTACACCAGGGGAATGCCGGAGCAGTGTCCTAACAAACAGTTCACGTACCGCGCACTATCTTTCCCTCCCCGTTGCTTTTCTTATCCTCACCCCTTACATACTCACACTTACACTTTAATACCCCACACTACCCCCACATTCTGGGTGCATGTTCGGGAGCTTAGCGCTTGTCCCGGCTGGGGCGGTGCCCCGCTGGTGGGAGATACCTGGTTGGGGAAAACCCTGCTATCCGTCAGGTAGGTAGGCTCTGGATCTCACCATTCAGCGCGAGATCACCGCCACCCGAGGAAAAACGTGCACTGAACTTGTGGGACTAATAACATTTGCAGTTGACGCGCCTAGAAATATGAATCAAATCAACTCAGGGATTTTCCAACTTTTTTCGTTCACGGCTCCCTTGACTTAAACAAAACTTCACCCGGCTCCCCTGGTAACAATAAGTTGCGAGTATATGGGTTAACATAGGCCTACTAAAGTTTCAACACAAATATGTGATATATTAGTAGGCTATTGGTGAAGAACTTCACAGGTTCAATTAATCCACATTAATTAGTCAAATAAATCATATATATTACAAAAAACGTATAGTTTTATAGTACAAAATTATTTTATAGACATATCACAAGGATTAATGCAAATCAAATCTAAAGATATATTTTAATACATCACCGCGACGCCCCTACCATACGCCCGCTACGCACAGTTTGAAAACATCGAATCAACCTAACAAACAGGAGATCTTTCCCTCCTCTTCCTTGCCCTATTCTTACCCCTTACTTACATAATTTACAGTTACATGCACTACATTTACATTTACATGACGATGTCGCCGTTCAAAAATGAACTAAAACATCTATCGCTGCAATATTGCCCAAGCGCACGGTGATATTATAAAATTAAAGTTAAATAAAAGTTCTTACCAATTTATGATACTCGATTTTTTATCTTATTATATAATATAATATAAATGATTGTTGGTATAGGGGAGCGGTTAACTGCAACACCGTGTGACCGATCTTATTGAAAGTTGGCACATCTTCGTGTTTTTCATCCAGAAGGTTTATGTGCTGTTACTTTTGTTGTCACTTCACTAGATGGCGCTGTGGAACAAATCTAAATATTCATGCCAAATGCAATCCACAACACTCCGCCGCATTTTTGGATCTATATTGTTAAATAACTCATCAACAAACCGAGCTAAGACATTAAAAACTAAAGACGTGAGGCCAAAAGCCTCAAAGAAATGTTTCTCACACCGTAATCTACAGGATGAGATCTTCTTGAACATTGTATTACATTTTTGCTGGTCCGGCGCTTCTCGATATAAGGCCTCATTCGCAATGCAAACTTAAACGCAAGCATAACGTAGCCGCAAAATCCAGAAGTGAGTTATTAAGCGAGGCGATTCACAATGCCTTGACGGAACCGTAGACGTAAGTTCGTAAACTTAAGAATTCACAAGCACCAAGCTTTTACGTGAAGTTTACGTCGTAACCGAAGACCAATCAGAGAGCACGATGAAAGAAACAAACAAGGTGGATTTCATATTGTGTAAGGTAGTGTGTGGATGTGTAAATTAACTACCGTTATGTATCGTAACTAGTTTGTAAGAATTTTTGTTGCGAGTAGTGAATTCAAAGTAAGAATTTGGGCCATTTTTCTTGTGACTTCAACTTGACATGACAAATTAATTAATGACGTTCGACGAATTACTCGAAAACAAGAGAACCGTTGTTTATAAAATGAAAGAAATTCGAGCACAAGACAAATCGAACGCCAAATCGAAGAAAAAGTTAGAAATCATGGTGAAAATATCTTTCCGTCATTCTAGAATCGAATTGATCAAATCAAGTTTCAAATCAAATCTGATTGGTTGAGACGAACCTCACGTTCGTCATTGTGAATGCTTGTTTTTACGTGTTTATTCCCTGTTAAGTTTACGGCTTTAGGTTACGCTTAAGTTTGCATTGTGAATGAGGCCTTATCCTACTTGCTCAGAGACGTGCAGAATCTGCAACTAAATGAAAGTGAGAGGGACAGAGAGAGGCAAGACAGTCAGACAGACTGAGGCAGGGACAGAGAGAGGCAGACAGACAGAGAGAGATGAAGAGAGACGAAGAAAGGGACGCAGGGAGAGGGAGAGAAAGAGAGCGAAAGGGAGAGGGAAGGAGAAAGAGGGAGATCAAGTGCAGAAAAACATCTGCCGGATTCGGCTAGTATTAGATATAATTCGTATTTTAAGATAGAAAACATAATCGGGCTAAATTCAATTAAGAAAGAAAATACACCAATACATTCAGAATACAAATCGTAGAATGGAATAAAAATCGAATTAACATTGGGATTTTTAATAGTAAATTATAATTAAAATTGAATTAAGTATCTTCCATATCCTTGTTTTCCATTCAGGAAATACATACTTCCATACAGGATGGAAGATTGGAAAAGTGAATTATGCCATTATTGACATGTCATGAATAATGATATTGTTATTTCAATTTGTAAAATATATTTTCGCACTTCTTAGTGAAAATATTGTATTAATTTTTGCAATTAATTGAATAATTTAATTTCAAAACGAAATGAAGCCGTGTAAATTTTGAGATGATGGAAGCTTTTCTGCGAGTCGCGGCGCCCGGCGCGGGGGCTGCAGGCGTTTGGGGCTGCTGAGCCTGTGCGAGGGGCGCGGGGGCTAACGGGACCGTGGTCGAGGGGGTGTGGGGTAGGGGCGGCGGGTGGTGGGGGAGGGTGGCCGAGCCGCCCGCCCGCGCCGCCGCCAGTCGCCTGCCCGCCGCCGCCGCCGCCACCGCGCCCTCATGGCCGGAGCCATGTCGGAGGAAGAAGCCGGGGACGTGGCGCAGGTCGCCCCGCCGCACACCAACGGTGAGTGCCAACAATAACGCGACATCGACAACGAAACATCGATGTTCGAAATTTAAACATCGACTTAAACAACACGTCGACCGAGTAACATCCAGTGTTTGAAAGCCGGATTAGAAACAACTAACTCAAAATTCATGCGCAACAAAATTTAAATTGACAGTGACCGTGTGCTACATTCACTTATAATTTAAATATAACTGAAAATAAAGTTTAAGAAATCCTCTCAGTGTGCAAAAGACGAATGAAATGCCAGGGCATCAGGATCATCTCGGGGGAGGGAGAGTCTGCTTGATGAATGTAGTGCAAACCGCGTTCGCGTTCGTCTGTTTTGACCACATAAATAAATAGTTGTACCATTAATTATTATGTCATATTTTAATTTTTACCAAATTGTGATTATGGAAATATTTCAACCACGAACAAAATATTGAGAACTTATATATATATATATATATATATATATATATATATATATATATATATATATATATATATATATCGACGTTCGAAAATTTTTACTTCAATATATTGATATGTAAAACATGGATATTTTTTATATCAATCGATGTTTTTAAAACATCGGCACCGATGCCGCATCCCTGTTTGCCAGCGGTCACGCACCACGCGCCACCTCAGGCCCTGCGGTGCGGAGCGCTGGCCGAGAGAACGCTCGCAAACATTTTCGTGGCAGCGAGCGCGCTCTGTCGGTTTTTCCGCGCGTCAAAGGAATTTGCGACGCAACTCGCTTGCAGATGGGTCGGGACGCTTTCGTTTATTTTTTAACTATTATTTCGTATTATTATTTCTTTTGTATACATATTATACGTACTTCGTTTCATTATTATTTCGTTCGATCTGTTACGTAAATTCGTAACGTTTTATTATAACCACCTACTGCTGTCGAACGTGTTGTAGAGTAATTCTCCTTAAATCTAGTCAGTCGGGGCTTTCGGTCATCGAGGAGCCCGCTATTGCTTAACCTCAGTGACTACATGGAGCTTGGTTAAGCTAGTGACGCGGGCTCTGTTTACTAAACGTGTTTGTTTTTTTATTGAAAGTGACATAACCTCACAAATGTACATCGCGAAGAAATGCACAGAATTCATCTTCATACATTGTCTCATAATGAAAAATGATTTGCAGCTGAAGAAAAAAAATTGTAGTTATTACAATAAAAAATGTACCACAAAACGATTGCACTCAGACCAGCGAGTACCGACGCGGCGAAAATATTTCCGCGACGCCAACTTCCGCATGGCGGCGAACAGTGTAAACCGAAACTTCTGCAACGTGAACGTGGGTTTCAATTTGCTACGAAGCGATTTTCTGCAAGAACCCCTTTGTTCAATTGCAGCGTAAAAACTCCTGAAACATTCTAGCAAAAAAAAAACAACAACAAACAACAACAACAACAAACATAAACAGAGAAAGTCAATATTGAATACGGAACTGTTGCAATGCTAATTTTTACGATTTTACAAATTTTTAAAAATTGCGAATGTTTCATGCAAAATTCCTCGAAAACTACTAGTATTTAAAAAAATAATGCTCTTATTTGAAGATCGGTCTTCAAACATCAGATTTTAATCAGAAAAATGTCTATAACAGTTTTTGGAAGACGTCAATAAATTTTTGACATTTTGCAATTTTCGAAAAATTAGGAATTTCAATGAAATTGAGACCCCGCCATTTTTAAAGAATTCTTTACGCTATCCAAGAACATGGTGTAATAAAAAAGTGGATCCTTTTTTGAGAAAAGTTAGAAAAAGTTGTTGAGACTTTATGTAAAGTACCCTAAAATTAAAATAGCAGGGTCTCAAGTTGTAGAATATTCCTTTTTTCCCACCGGAGCAATACAGTGCTTCCTCAACTGCTAAAGCAGAATACGGGAAAGTAAACATCAAACTTTCAGCGGGCTTACAAGCAGATACAATATTAGGATGGAGTTTGTAACAAATATCGTTTTGGAGAACTTATCTATTTCATACCTAAATTATTAATATTCGATGTTTTGTTGTTCTTCTGTTTTTACAAAACATTTCAGTAATACAACTGAAATGTGGGTGTTCGATGCCTTTGACTCGCGCCGCCAGCGCTGCAGGCGGACGCCGAGCGCGACTAGATTCGCAACTTCGCGTCACGCGCTGCGCCACTCATTCCTGCCGTATCCAGACGCGCGCAAAATATTGGCCGCCATTACTGAGAAAAAGGCCCCCTTGAAAATGGCAGTCAACTGTGGGTCAAGTGACGATGTGTGATGTAGCTCAAGTGAACCGGTGCAATGGTATTTGCGAAAAAATGTCAGAAGTGATTGTGACAGTTTTGAGTTTTATTAGAACGTCATTTCGCCGTTCTTTTCAAAAGAATTGTTTTCACATAGAGATTAAATTGAATAAATGAAGAATGACTTGGAATATTTATAAATGCTCTCGGAATTTAAAAACAAAGTGCATGTAGTTTTTTTTGTTATTAAATAGTCATTCCCTATCGAAAGACTAAATGTAGGTTGATTTTAAATTTCTAGTGCATTTATATATTTTGAAGTCACTAAACATATTTTAAGTTATATTTTATTTTTAGCGTCTCTGTAGCTTTGAGGAAATAGATATACTAATATAATGTTCCCTTTCTCCAACGTCTCTCTTTACCTTTGAGGTCAAAGGTCGTGGCCACGCTAGTGTCATTTTTAACATTGTAAGATTTTAGTGGAAAACGTTCACTAGTTTAGGTCACTCTTCTCTATTCGTACAAAAACATTTAAAGGAAAAATTTGGGTGGGGCCATTTTTTAGAAAATATTGTTTACTTATGCTTGAAAAATTGCCACAATTTAATTTCAATTTATACGATAATATTTTTTAAGGCAAAGCAAATATCGTTTAAATCAGGGTTCTTTTGCAAAATTTACTGCCGAAGAAAAATTCAAAAAATGAGAACAACGAATTTGGCATTTCGCAGTCGGTTAAAAATATGTGGAAATGTAAACCGCCAAGATTGAATTTGAATTAATGTTGCAATATAATGTTGAAATTGAATTGATATTGCAAATAGTTCAACTGGATATTTACGTGTAACCAAACTCATAGTCACCGAGATTTGTAATTGAAACTGTGAGGAACTAGTACTTGTAGCGCTCTCCGGCTGATTGGCTTCCGTGGGAGGGCGACCGTGCATTGCATTCCTTGTCGAGTGCGTTGCATTCCGAACGTTCGCTTAGCTGCAAGGGAAACACTGAAAGGAATGAGAACTCGGGGGCTGTGTCTCACGCGCCAATAGTGGCGGAGCAGGCGGGGCGCCGGGGCCTGCTCGAGGGCGCCCCTGGCCCCGCGGCGCTGCCAACTCTCTCGCTGCGGCGCAACCCCACACGAGGCGACCTGCGGGCCATTCTGCGCATGCGCAGGCGACAGCGCACGTGTTTCCTAGGAACGAAAGGACGCATACATAGCGCACGGCTGTAGAGAGATTACTAGAAGGGACCGCATTGACGGCAATATAGCTGCATGTTACGTCCAAGGACCTATTTTGACAGAGCGTTAGTTTATAGTTCGCTCGTTTGTAAATTGTTTCATCACAGTCTCTTACAATGTAATCGCCCTGAATGACGTGCACTTGTTTCCCGGCCTGTCAACGTGGTCTCTGTTGGAGTAGTTCCTCTGTGCCCGCGGGAGACGCGACACATCCACGTCTTTTTCAAAGAGCAAATGGTGTTCCCCTTTTAAAAAAAGGGCAAAATTTCTAACCCTATTGAAACCTTATTTCGTTTTTTTGGCGGGGGGGGGGGGCACCACATCTGTGATGGAGTGCATTTTGAAGTCCATTTTGAAATGTTCGTCACACAGGGCAAGATGCCTTACAATCTTCCTTCATACAAATGCTTTTCTACTATTATTCTTCCATCTCAGCGCTTAAGGCCCATTTACAATGCAATCGTAAACATAAGCATAGCGCATAGACATAAACATTAACATAAGTGATAGACTCAAGTATTCACAATGTCTAACATAAACGTAAACAAAGTAAGAGTTTCTATAGGCTGTGACACATTCTGATTTACTATTGGTTGGATGAGAGAATCGATTTCGAGGTACCGACTGTTTCCATGGCTCATTCGACGTTAGTTTTTCTATCAACTTCGTTCCAATTTCGATTCTCGATTAAGAAACTGTGATTGGTTCGTTTCTTATGTCTTACTTAAGCATAAGCACAGAAGCTTGCAAGCTTTAAAGTCAACGCCTTACGTGTTATGCTTATGCGAACACAATGTGAATGAGTCCGCTTGTGGACGTAGCCCTAACTTTCATGTTAACGCCATTCTTATGTTTATGTTTGCATTGTGAACGGGCCTTTACTACGCGTAAAGAAGCACGTGCGTCTTTCAATTTCACGAGCGCATTTGATGCCGAAATGACGCATCCGGAGGCACGCTCAAAAGACGCACATCTTCGTTCACGGCGCGCCGGTGTTCGCTTCGGAAACGTGTGCGCGGAAAATGGCACGACTGCACCCCGCGGCCAGTTTTCCCTCACCTCTGCTTCTCAGCGAATCCCCTCTCACCGTTCGTCATCTGAGAAGGCGCGACCCGACTCCATCACGTTTCGTTCATCCTGTGTTTGCCAAGAAGTCAAAAATTTAGTTAAGTTTGCATTCAAAAGTAGCGCATGCATTCATAAGTAGTTGGCATTGTTAAGTAGCACACATGTCCTCGCACCAGTCTGGAGAAAACCTGGAATTTGGTGAACGTGGCAGAATCTTCGAAATTGTGTATGTTAATTCAGAAGAAGTTAGAAGATAGGTGATTTGATGTTTAGATTCCACAAACCTGTAAGCGGTGGTTTTCAACGTACGTAGTGCTCTAAGAAGACATGCAAATGCTTCTTGGAAACAGCAAGAAGCGGATAAATTATAATTGATCAATGAGGTTGTAATCAGAGCAGGGGAAACGTAGAAATGAGTCCATCCTCGTAGTAATAAGGGAACCGGGAGTGGATGTAGTCGGGCTTCGCGTTTTTGGGAGGAAGGTAAACGGCCTAGGAGAAGTCGGGGTGGGCTAGTCGTGGGCGAATGCGCGATCCGCTTCGCTGCTCCCCGAAGGAGAGGCTGGAGGCGGGCAGAAAGGCGTCAGGCGGGGGAGGGGGCGGAGGCGGGGGCGGGGGTAGGGGTGCAGAGCAGCGGCAGCACCTGGGCAGCACTGCCCAGCGGTGGAGAATGCTTCAGCCCCCTCCCCAACAGGCATAAGGCGTCCAGCGCCGCCATCACATCCCTTCATAAGCACGCGCGCACGCACCCCTACCCCACCCCCACCCCCACCCTCATATTATATATATATATATATATATATATATATATATATATATATATATATATATATATCACAATCGAAATATAACCGGACAATTATGGAACATGTACTCTTCTCATTGAAATAATTTATCATGTAGTTGACAATCAGCCCATTATCTGCACAGAAATGCCGTCTACGCGTGGTCTTGAAAGATTTCGGGCGATGCTACGGAGGCTCCCAAGAGCTTGTTCGTTCGTCGCTTAAGGCGGCCCCACACATTCGGCATTCGCCCAGCAGTTCGTCCAATTCCAAGCAGCTGATGTGTTCGGCGAATGTTCGCTCCCTTTGGTGTGTCCTGAAGACCGACCCGCGGTGGGTAGGGCGAATACCGAATGTTCGGCGCTCGGCGAATAGCGAGCAACCCGTCCACACTACTTGGGATTCGGCGAGCGGTTGCTCGGGATTCGCCGAATGCCGCATGTTTTGAGCCGCCTTCATTTGAGAAATGGACCCCTTTTGCAATAGCTGTTGCCTTTATGCATCGCTTTTATTTGAGTGTGTGGCCTGTTCTTTCTGATTTACTGGTAGTATAATTACTTTAGATTGAGTATATTATAGGATTAGAAATGTTAGAAATTAGAAAAGAATTAGAAAAGTAACTTCTAATTCATTCCTGTTTAACTTGTCATGGTTTTCACTGAAGGCGTCTTCTCCCTTGGTACATGACTTTGTAAATTAATATCGGCCCTAAGCCTTCGTCCTGGCCGGGTGGTTGTGTGCATTCTCATGTTTCTTTTATGATTTCTTTAATGTACTAAGACTTTTTGTTAACATTTGACGCTAAATTAATATTTTTCATAGTTTGTTTTTGAGTTCACCTTTAGTGTTTTCCTGAGTCAGCAATGTTTTTTAAAATTATAATAAATATTTTATTTTGTTGCTCAATGTTGAAGAGCATGCATACTCCTTTATTTTCCGTGGTTTTCCCCGGCCGCTAAGGTCGTTGCAACGTTGTTTTTCTTTCCCTTTTGTAACCCAGGGACTAAATTGTACTTTATTTTATTTACTAAATGTACTGTTCAATTTTTAAATACACATTTATGTACTACGTGGTTAAGCGGGAGAGCGGGTCTGATGGCCCGAGTCTTGCCACATAAATAATAATAATAACAATAGTAATAATAATAATTATTATTATTATAATTATTATTATTATTATTATAATTTAGTAACAGATTTCCTTATTATCGAAATATTTTCTTTCCAAAATATTGTTTTCCATGATCCATATCTTAATATTTCTCAGATATTAATATTTAGCACTATGTCAAATGTTTTTCTAGATTATCGTATGTTCGTTTATCTTCTCAATCCCTTATGTCATTGAATGAATCTAGTTTACCCTCGACTGCTGGCGACAATATTTTTTTTTAAATTTTCTTCTTGAATGAAGTATTTGTTTTTCCAACGAAAGAAACTCATAAATCCAACGATTATTTTCACGGTTGCCATCTGCTGTGCTATTTCTGTCGGCGCTCACTTCCCGTGAAGGTTTTGTTCCATGGTAGTCCAAATCTGCATGCAGTGATTCATCCACAACTTCAGAGCATTGTGTTTGGTTTGAGACCTCACGCCACTTGGCAGTAATGACTTAATGATTCGCATCCAGCACCTGCGGTTCCTCTCGTCGCCACCTGCTGCGCTGCGAGGGCCACCTCACGCGTCCATTGTTTTATCATTTCGTTAATTTGCAAATTGTTGGTTGAGAAGGCAGTCGTTTGTTACCTTCCTGAAATAAATAAGAATCTACCGCGACGCATCAGGTGCTGAAGTGATTCATGCAAATCACAAATCTCAAGGCTCACAGCGCGTGGAGCTCAGCGAGAAGCGTTCGTCACTCCTAAGTGATGCCTATCAAACACATCTCACCTATTAATAATATTGCTAGTGAGGTTGATACCTTGTAATAATTTGAGAAAAATATGTTATCTAGCATCAATATTTTTATTTGCCAATGCACCTGGCATACTACTTCACATTACATTTTGTACGCAATTAGTACTTTTTCATCTTATACTTCTCAATTTTGTGTGTTATATTCAATTGTATATTTTCACTTTCATGTTTACATTTGCTTTTTTATAATTCCAGTACATATTTTTTGACTAGCTCCGATTATGATCGATCGATAAGTGATAGAAAATATCTTAAGAATTAAAAATATTGATACTTGACATCTTTTTCTCAAACTTCTCATATACGCACCTCCCTGCCCTCACGTTAAGCACGACAAAATTAGAAATAATCTGTTAATCTACTAAATGATTGTAGTTTACTTCAATAATTTCCAAACAATATTGTGTTTGTGCCAGCCTTACCGTCGGCAATATCGATCTTGTGTGCATGCGAGATGCACTAAAATGGTGCGAAACATGAACTGCGCATGAGCATAAGATCGATAGTGCTTTAACGTTCGAGGTGGCACAAACTCCCTATTGAGTCAGAATAGTATGTTTCGATTTTTCATATTATCCTACTCGAACACACATTGCGAGGGAAGGTTGCAGGGCGCGATCTCTAGTAGTGGCAACTGCAACCATCGCCCTGGCCCTTGAGCGCGAGGTCTCAGCGCCGCCGGTGGAGGCGCTTCGTTCGCTTGCACCAGCGCATCACTCGCTCCTGGACCCAATTCCCCACGTGACTTCAAAATAAACCAAAATCACGCATGAAAAAGTAATTTCTACTCAACAGATAGTGCATCGAAAAAGCGTTGTAGTTTGACTACAATACAAAGAGTAAAATGTTCTTCAATTGTAAATACTGTATCTCATTTAGAAAATTATACCACGAAATTATATTCAGATGTACATTCTCGTGTGGTATGATACTTCAATTGTCAAAAACAAGCGCCAAATACATTTAGTTGTTTGGACACTAGAAATGTGTATGTATATCAGTGAAGAAGTGATCATTTCCTATGTATGACCAAACTAACTGGATGCACAGTACAAGTTAGTTGTAAACTTTTTTTAAAAATTTTGAATGATATTAAAAGTAAAAACTGTTAAATAATGCGGTTATAGTAATTACCAATAAAGTTTTACTTCACATCACTAAAATGTTCATTGGGCAATCCTGTGAATGACATTTCTTGATGGCTACGTCAGTCAAGTACTATTTTACTAAAAATTTAATTTGGGAGACCTTAAATAATTTCTTAATATATTATTTATTTATTTTATAATCTGAACTGTACTGTCTTGAAAATATCGTCAAATGAAAATGTTGGTCTTAGCAACTCACTCATTCATTGAAAAAATTGTTCTAAAATCTCTTCAATTGTTACACAATTATTTCATTATTAAAATATGTGTGCGGGTTCCATGGTCCTGAATGCATGAAAGACTGTTAATCTATTTTTATTTACAATTAATAATCATTTTTCTCAAAATGTAAGAGGAGTGGAATGAAACGTCAAACAATGGAGAGATTGCCCACTCCACCATGAGGTTTGCCCATTCTGAAATTCAAGCTAAAATATTTTAAGTACATTTGTAAGATCTTGGGCATAATGGGACATCGTCATGAACTCGTTCCCCAATTTATTCTCGTGACAATTCCTTTATATTTCTGGGGAAATAATTAATTTTGTTAGTACGTCATGCGTTCTTGCAAAAAGAGTTCGTAACTATCTTGAACCAGTAAGCCTTGATTTATCTACAGATATGATATGGGGAGAGTAGTTGGGATACCCCCTCCCGAATGTTTCGAACGAATATATTTTTAAATTGAAAGCTAGTTTAACGTATTACAATTATTGTTTTGATGTACTTAGTTATCGTCCCAAAATAGTAACAATGTGACTTATGGGGGAAAAGTATAATCTACGCATATTTACTAGAGCTCCAATATCCCCACTCCCACCCTTTCTCTATACATGTGTTTAATTGTCAACGAAGGTTCTAATAAGCATGATAGGTATCATTTGAAAACCAGACATGTTTGCTCTCGAGTAAACGAAAACGTACTTACAAAATAGCAAACGAACTGCAGAATTGATTCGGTGGTAGGGCTAACAAAAACATCTCTCCCCCCCCCCCCGCTGCACCCCTTCCACTACTTGCAAAAGTAGAGCTCAAAAAAATGTACGCATTGTGAAGCTACATTTATGTCCAGAAGCAAAACAAGGGGCCGTGTCAGCATTTGCTCAATGGATCAGGGAAACTGAACAAAACCCGATCGAGATTGTGTTAATTGACCCAGAAGCAGACGTACATTTCTTGGTGCATACATATCAAGACTTTCTTTTTAATTATTCAATATTAATTTAAACTAATGCATTATTATTAAAATTAACATTATTTTTCAATTTGATGGTCAGTATAGTCTCGGATTACCGAGGAAAGTAGCTCAGGGCAGAGCGCGCTGTCTTCACAATCGGGAGGGCCAGGTTCAATCCTCGAGCAGGCAAACTTGACTGGCGTATTCATGGTTTCCCTCGGTCATGCAGGCGAATGCTGAGATGGTTCTACTGAATGGTCACGACCGGGAAACCGGCATCGCTAGCTAAAATAGTTAACTACGTGCAGTCACGAAGGTTAAGCGAATTCGAGACATTGCGGGTTCCTGGTTGGGTGACCAACTAGAAAACCCAGGGTCTAATCTTGATCTTTTGCGCGTGCGCAGAAGCACAAGAGCGATGCAAAATTCGCACTGCGCATGCGCAGAAGATCGATAGTGATGTCGATTGCTGTAACGATTCGCAATGCAAAAACTCCATAATTTGTATATTGGGGTACGGACGCACCATCTGCTGTGCTCATTAGTACCGTTAGTGTAGTGAATATTTTTATTCAGAGCTGGCGGAGATTCGGTACCGACCTACCCGCTGATTTGCGGGGGGGGGGTTCCCCTCTGCAGGTATCTCCCCCAGTGGGCGCTGTCCCAGCCGGGGCAATCTTAGGGCTCTCGACTGGTCTCTCGACATGTGTAATAGTGTATTGCATGTATGTGTGTGTGTGTGTGTGTGTGTAAGGGGCGAGGATAGAACAAGGAGGAAGGCAAGATTGCGCGTGGTCCGTGGCCCGTTTGTTAGAGTACTTCTCCAGCATTCGCCTGTTGTTGATCGGAGAAACCACGGGAAACTACCGATAGGATCAGCCGGCCGCTGAAATTCTTCTCCAGACAACGTCTGTCTCGACCAAGCTGTCTACTTGTGACTAGTGTCGAAAATCCTGCCCTCGTCAGGCCTCGAATCCTAGGACCTCCCAGATGTAGGTACTGTAGTGTCACTAATTGGTTCTCTGAGCCACCTATACGCACCATGTCAATTAAACTCAAAAACTACCAATTTAAAAAATATATCAATAATCAATGTAAAATATGTAATTTTAAATAGAAGTTTTGAAGTGATTTTTTTTAATTGTAACAATGTAAATATGAATTAACTGTGTTCATGCGGACATACTCCAGTTAACGGAGTCACAAGATACTGAGGAGAAATATAATCCCCAGCAGAAGTTTGCCAAAGTTTCTGCAATGAATGCGAATCGTTTGTACAGGTCTCTTACTGATCACTCTCCATAATTTAATTTCGCAGTCTGATTGCCAAAACGGATGGTTCTATACCTGAACCATGCCAAACAACAATTCAGAAATGCTGCACTGAATTCAGATGTATTTTCCAGTTAGAGCGATTATTGCAGGTTTAATCCAATTGCTACAAATGAACCTCTTGTATGATCTCCTGTATAGTATTACGTAGTATTTCGTAGTGATACGTGGCATTAGTTTTTCGAATAGGTAGCGTGGTCAGAATGAACGTTGTGGGGGACATTGTTACCGAAATGTGTTTTTCCTGTTTTTCAAACGTCTCTCTCTTCGCCCGTCCATCTGTCTGGCCATGGAGAAGTCAGGGGCCTCAATCTTTTATAGGGAAGTCTCCAAAGGGAATATTCTCCGATCGTTCTGACGCATATAAGGTCCTGCGAATTTTAAACTGACCTTCTAATTTTGGTGAGTAGTTTAGAAGACATTCTTAGGACAGAGTAGAGAAGTACAAAGAGAAGTGAAGGGCAAGTGTAGTGAAGTGAAGTGTATTTAAAAAGTGTATTTAGTGGTTCAAATATCTGAGCAGGACAGTCATAAAATGTAGAGTTAATGCTGTTATTGTTGTTATTGTTATAGCTGTTATCTTTATTGTTATCATATTATTATTATTATTATTATTATTATTATTATTATTATTGTCTTAAAATTATTTAAAATTACATTGTATCAATATTCCTAACTGTAATATGTTAATTGTAGTATTCCACCAGGTTGTATAAACCTATCTGCAGAAATAATAAATCCGTCAATCTAGGACATTTTAAGTGTTACTAGCTTCAATTTTTTCCTTTAAAATTTACTCTAGAGTTCAGCAATGTTCGTGTCCAAAATTGTCACGAGACCGACTTTCTTTAAAACCTCTAGATTATCAAAAAATTCAAAACCGTTAATTTTTTGGAATACATCCTTCAACTACTTTATGGGAGAGAGACAAGTGTACCTAAATATATCACGAAGTACTGCGAAGTATAAACAAATATTGTAATGCTATAAAATATAGTGCGGACGTTTCGACAGAGAAACTCATTGTGTGTGTCTCTGATACACCCAAAATTAATTTTTCTTGTCCCTAAAGATACTATTTTTTTGGAAAGCTTGCAGTGCAAAAGCTTGTCTACTGTGGTATTTACCCGCAACGTATGTTCTACGATGCGGATTAAATGCATAGTACAGTAAGAATTAACATTTCGAAGGTTGGATGACACCAGCGCCCAAATCGTTCGAAAGACATTCGCCGATCGACTTAAGACGCTGAGTAATTTAAAGAGAATTATTAATTATTGAGGATACTTGAGAATCCCCGACGATATTTTCGAAATTATCTAAAAAAGTCTCATTTTTTCTGTAACAGAGCAATTTATACTTACAAACGTGGTGGACGTACGATCTTCGTTGAAAAACTTAATTTCAAAAACCGCACAAGTAAAAAAGTTTTTCGGCGTCGACCAAATTGTTTAAAATTGTCCAGATTTCACGCAAAATTGCTATTTATAGATCTCGAATATAGTATAGTTGTTTTATTAATATACTACATGTATTGAAAGTAATTTTTGTGTATGTATTGTAAGTAATTTTTGTGGAATTTTAAGTACAATATACGGATTATTAAAAACAAGAATTTCTCAAAATGGAACCAACCTTTTTTAAACTTTTTGTACGGGTAGTGCTTAATGCATAATACATAAGCGCCACATTGATGTATTCTTTTGATTTTTCAAAATAAACTCATTTACGTTTTTATACCACACGTTCTTAATATTTTTATTACGAAATTTTTCTATTCATTATTGCATTTCTGAACTGTAGGTCGGCGCCGGATTCTGCCATAGAGCGGGGAAAGACCACCGCCACCTCCCGAGCAATGACATGTACTACACTTGCAGGACTAATGACCTTTGTAGTTGACACGCCTGGCACCACTATCAATCAATCAATCCTTATAAATGGAGGAGTCATGTGCCTATCCTGCGATGGATCCAGGGATCGGGGGGGGGGGAGCCAAAAATGCTTTGCAATTTTACTCAATTAATTCAAAATAATTTTATATATATAGTCACTTCCAAACCAGTATTCTCATTATTAATATATTAATTCATTTGTAAGTTATTATTTGTATATTCTCTTTTGTAATTTTAAGCTAACAAAATATTTTCAAAGTTGTTAACGGGGTGTCCGAACTGAAATTGCCCCCCTCCCCTCAAATTACTTTCTGGGTCCGCCTATGAGACTACCTGCGCCCTCCCCTTGCACCACAGTACGTAGCGCTGCTGTCATCTGACATGGGGAGAAGGGCCACATCTCAGCACAGAATAGGTCAGGTGCTTGCAGCCTTTACAAACCAGCATTTTTTCGGAATAAATTATCGATATTTAGATCTAAAATATTTGTGACTGAAGCAGTTCCTGCACGCTTCTACATCACATGTCTATGGATTATATTTTTCGCAATATATCTATTCGCATTTTTTATTTCAAATCGTCAAAAAATATGGGACAAAACTGTTCTGTAATTTGTGCAAGATAATATGGTAGAGGAGCGAATTGGCAACTTAATATTCGATTTGTCAAAAAAGTCCATGTTTGGCATATAGGCCTTTCATGGTTTTGAACAAACACAATGTTGTATACAAATATTTTGTAATAATTTATATTGAATTAACAATCCTAATGGAGAAATAATTATTATATTGATTATTCAGAATTTGTTACTTTATATTAGAAAACAATTTCTTATCAACTGTGGTAATGTTTTTCTAGTTAACGTCACCTTTATCTTCACTACACCGACATATTCGGCTCTTGACCCCCCAGTACCCCTTAATCTTTATTGACCCCCTATAAAATTGCGTCGATATCTGAAGGGCCGATAACGGTCTGAAAACTGAAAGGCCTGAGTAACCCCGAAGTTGGACTAGGAAACCTCGGGGAATTTAGTGCATCTGATAGCAGAGAGTATTTTGAAGGCATGCGTGTTTTATACGGTCGCCGGTGTTCGCAGTGAGTGTCTCTCAGCAAAATATAGAATTGCGATAAAAAGTCCAGAAAGTGGGATGTGCCAAATTCCAGAGCATGCTATGCAGGGTTTTCAAATGGCACAAATGGAATCGCTGCCATAATTGGAGAAAACAGTCTTCCTGGGTCGTCAATTTTATGAGGTGAAAAGTGGAAATTTCGCTCGCGGAACACTCTCCACTGGAGCAGAGCTTTCGCATGATTTGGGCCATTGATCGAGGCAAATCAGCGAGCGCTCTCCGCAGGAGGGGAAGGGGCGAGAGCGAGAGTGCGTCTACATTCTACGCAGATAGACTTGTCAGAAAACAGTTATTTTCATAAGTAACTAGTAGACCTTCACTTCACACGTTACTGGTCACGTGACTGTTAATCACATTTTAAGCTACACTCTGCAAAAATTTTAATAGATGAGTCTTTCTCGCGAGTATGGATTTGTTCTGCCTGGTTGTCAAGTATCCTATTGATAAAAGGTTATTCATCAACTTACGGCATGCATTCGCTATGACACTCTTGGAGAAAGTCGATTTACTTGTCCGAGATAACATTCAAGTAATAATTCCGGCCGATATTTCATAATCGCAGGGACAGAATATGTAGCGACGACGCGCTTAATATTTGAGGGTGCGGCGGGTTGCGTAGAGGTTCTGTTCAGGGGCGTTTGAGTCAGCAAAAACGCATAAAGTCATCACCTCGCGTATCTGCGCCACACACATACATTCCCAGTGAACTAGGCTTATATTCTTCGCAGCAAGTGCAAGAAATAAGTTGAAAAAGTGTTTTATCGCTCTCGGATGAACGGTACGGTAGCGTATAAAATACGAACAAACAAACATTGATTTGCATATAATAGATTTCACAAGTGATTTGAAACTTATCTGAGATGTTTCAAACCACGAGAGCAATTCGGTTACACCTTTTCATGAGTGAAAGTCATATACAGTTCGTTCAATATTGTTTGACACTACCCCAATTACTCCTGCAAAGTAGCAGTTTGAAATGTGTTTATACGTGAAGATTCCCAATAGTATGGTCTACACCATCAGATGGTGTTGTTGTTTTCTATCGGTAGCTCTTTGCAGCAGCAATTGTTCCGGCTTGCCAGAGAGCTTGTGAACATCGATAAGACAACATGAAAGCTAACACGTATGAGCAACGGAGTCAGTGGTTTCTCTAAAGGGAAGGATTGACTGCTTCAGACATCAACAAGAGGTTAGTAGCAGCATGTGGGGAGTCATCATCGCCCAGACGCAGATGCGTGTTTGTGTGGATATCAGAGTTCAAATACGGCACGGACTATGCTTAAAAACGCAAAAGCACTTGACGTCCTGTAACTGCACGTCAACTAAGCAATGCCCAGTGTTTCCATGGCGTGATCATGACTGTCAAATTACGTTTGATGAATCAGAGAAGGGAACAGGTATATCACGTGAACCCTCCATACCATCATCCATGAGGATTTGAAGATGAAGACGACGTGTGAACAGTGCGTGTCCCATAGCCTCACCATTGCGCAGAAACAGAAGAGTGTGGAGATGCACCAACAGTTGGTTAAACAGTACACTACAGATCCAACGGAGTTCTTTTGGCGTCTGGCCACTGTCGACAAGTCGTGGTTCTTCCACGAGGCTTCCTTCAGAACCTGCACAATCGCCGGATCTGGCCTCCTAGCGACAATGTTCTATTCCACGCAATGAAAGAGGTCACGCGGAATAAGACGTTCACCGCCAGTGATGAATTTCATGCAGTTGTCCAACAGTGGCACTAGGATATACCCAAAGAAATGACCGATACGCAAATACGGAAGCTGTGAGAATGACGGCAAAAGAGCATAAAATTTGGCGGGGAATACCTGTAATATAATCTGTATTCGTTTGTTCAGTAAATGATACCTGTAAGCTCCAAATGAATGAGTGAACACCAGAATGGTGTACGCGACATTTTATCAATTCTGAGAACTGTTTATTTAAGTTAATATTACTGTAAAGTCGTGGTGCTTTGTTTCATCATTGAAACCACGGCATTTCAATTGTTGATTAAAACCATGAAAATACATTGTCACTGAAAGCAAGCCTAAAATAAGCACGTGTTTATCAATTTATGAAATGTCACATATATCGTTCTGGTTTTCATCCATTCAAGTAATTGTTGTGTCAATCATCGTTTAAAGTAAATCGGGTCGTTTCAGACACTATATTGATTACTGTAGTTTCCGTCAAGGAAGGAATATTCATTTATTTTCAAAAAAAAGTTGAACGTCATCTGCGGTAGAATGATAGCAAAAAGCACACATGTGAACTTTTCGATTTCATGCGCTCATGAATGGTTTATAACCATATTATTATAACAGGCTATTGGCCGTATTGAAACTAATAACTCATGAGTGGAATAGTCGGACAAATCACACTCACTTGATGTCATTGTGATTTGTTGTCATGTTGTCATGATGTCATGTTGATCAATAGATCTGGATTAATAATTATTTTCTATTAATATTAAAATTCCCCAGCGTGATTTCCTCCCTTTACTTTGCATTACATCAGGAGGTTCTCGACACATTCAACGAATGGGAAAAATATTGGAGAATTAAAATATTGGAAAGATAAAATGCTGGCAAAACTTTTCACCTTAAGATAAAAAACGTAATAAAAACACAAGCAAATTTTTTCCAACTTTACGCACTAATTAACAAAAACTCCTTCCTTAAAATAGAGACCGGAATGATAATGTGCAAGTCTATAATTCGATTAACTATGACTTTTGCATGCCCAATATGGGGAAATGCAGCCAAATCTAATATGAACATTTTACAAACCATACAAAATTAATCGTTAGATATATAATTAAATTCTCCATGGTTCATTTGGGACAAGCAAATCCATCATGAATTGCAAATTCCGACAATAAAAGAACATATCATCAAACTGTCCGAAAACTTTCACTTTCTTCATCACCCAGCCCCTCCATATTCAACCTTGGACGCACAGCAGAACCGAACCTACGCGTCAACTCTCGTTTCCCTAAAGACAAATTCAGACCACCATAAAATAGCAGAAAATCAGAGAGGCAGAAAGATGGAGAGATAGATAGAGAGAGAGAGAGAGAGAGAGAGAGAGAGAGAGAGAGAGAAAGACAGACACACAGGGTTAGAGAGACAAACAAAGAGGGTCCGAGTCAGACAGAGAGAGGCAGAACACCGAGGTGAAGAAGGGGAAGGGGAGGGACAGAGAGATGGAGACATACGGAGAGGGATAGAGAGAGACAGAGAGAGTTAGAGTGAGGTAAGGAGAGAGAGAGAAAGAGAGAAAGTGAAGAAGTAAGGGAGATGAAGGGCAGAACAACGTCTGCCGGGTTCCGCTAGTTTCTTATATTATTTCAGTAGTATAGGCGAGTTTCGTTGCTCTCACACGCAATCTAGCCTCTCAAGAATTTCAGGATACGCGAGGATTTCACAGATTCGTGACAAATTCTATTTGACTTCGAATATATAAAGAATTTGTTTAAAAAACAAATCTAAATATTCATTTCAGATACAACCCGCAACCCTCGGACAGCATTGTTAAAATATGTATTATAATTAAGTAACTCGTAAAAGAAGCGTTTTAGGATCTTAAAGCCAAAAATATTGCGGCCAAAGACTCTTAAAGAAACGTTCCCCACATCAAAATCTACCAAATGAGATCTTAATAATAATAATAATAATAATAATAATAATAATAATAATAATAATAATAATAATAATAATAATAATAATGCCTTCATTAACGGCGAGGCTCAGATCAGGGGCTGCTCTTCCGCCTAACCACTGAATGTATACATATAGAGTACATATAGAGCAGTACCATTTCTTGGGCTTTCTCTTACGTTTTTGCTGGTCCGTCACCTCTCAATCTATTCCACCGGCTCAGAGATGCATGGGTCCGTTTGATAATAAAGTTCAATTATATTACAAAGAATAGGGTTGTGTTTGTCCGATATTGTATTTTGGTGTAGACAACTTTACGTAGCTCCCTCAAGAGCAATAAGATTTTCTAATATTTTTGTCATTATCAAGGAAAGCGGAAATGAAACTATCAAGGAAGATCGTATAAAGAAAAATTTGAAGTATCAAAGGTTGTTTTTAAGTGTTGTTGGGAAGTGTTGGAAGAACAACTTTAAAAAAGTTTTATTGAAAATTTGTTTCAAAATCAATCGCATTATTGTTTTTATTTGTTATTCTATAAGTATTTTTAGATATACTTTTAAACAAATAAGTACTTTTTCTTAGCACATACATGCACTACACTACCGCACATGCAGGGAGACCAGTCGGGATCTTAGAGCTAGTCCCGAGTGGGGCGTAGACACGGCAGGGGAGATACGTGGAGGGGAAACCTTTAAGCCGGCGGCGTGTGGGTCGGCGCCGGATCTCACCATCCAGTGGGGGGCAGGAACACCGCCACTTCCCCTGAGAAACATTCACTATACTAACTGGACTAACGACCATATTAATCGACATGAGTTGATGAATGGAAGCGTAGAGGTCGCGTGCCTGGGGAGGTGTCCGTGGGGCTTTGCCTCGCCATTGGCGACCAGCGTGGGGCGCCTACGCGCTCAGAGGCATCAAGTGCGTTGGACGAAGGGCGAAGTCATCAGGCAGGAACGACGGTTGG
The DNA here is from genome assembly GCA_038098605.1 of Gryllus longicercus. NCBI lineage: Eukaryota > Metazoa > Arthropoda > Insecta > Orthoptera > Gryllidae > Gryllus > Gryllus longicercus. Next base: position 1,688,295 of record JAZDUA010000185.1, read on the forward strand.
GGCGAATGCCAGGCGCGAACCAATGATGCCTCAGGGTTTCTCACTCTTAAACGGTAATGATATTTTCAACTTCTGATCAATAAGGAATTGAGTTTTGCATGAAAGAAACACCACGCACTCGCTCAATATCAACATCTGCCCAAAATATCGAGGAAGAACTTTGATGTGTATCAATTTAACACTAATGATTAGACTTATGGAAACACGTGATTAACCAAATCAATAATTCTAACAATTACGGTTCTTGGCTGATACTGACAGCTACGGGCGTTTGGTGTGGTGTTGCCAATCGCTCCATATCTTGCATAGTTGGATGAATTTACAGCCCTATAAGATGCAGGGAAACCTGTCTAAACGGCCCCACCAATTAAGCGGTCACCTCCATTAAGGCGTCCTAATAAATGAGCTAGGAACGACGCTCGACCTTTCCTTCCTCTTCTTTGCCCTATCCTCTCCCCTTACTTACACACACACTTACCCTTACACGCCGTGCACCGTGCACTAACACAAATGAGGGGACACCAGTCCGGCGCTTATTGGGTGTCCCAGGTGGGGCCGCACCCCCCTGGTGGGACTAATTACCTTAGCAGTTAACGCACCGAAAATCACCCATTAATCAATCCATTTCAAGACGCGTTGTGTGGAAGAACCGTGGGGTCTGTGGCGTGTGGATTTTTGGGGAGAAGCAGAGGAAAAGTGTACTGCCGCGCCACATCGTCACAACTATTTGTTATTGAATTTTTTAAGATTACAAGGCTCGCACGTAATGCTACAGCATTACGGCAAGGTTCAGGCAAGGTTTTACAGCAACGTGCGCAAAGTAATGCTACAGCAGCACATACTTTCTTTAAAAGTGGGTTGTTTTCAAAACTTCAACGAAAATAGGACCCGCGTCATTCTTTCAAGCGTTCCTTGTCCGTTGAAAGAAAATTCAAAAAGGAAATAGAGCGGCGTTTGAAGAAATTTTGAAAATATTTTTGAGGACTCATGTAAAGTACCCCCTGCAAATATAAAAACCAAACTCGTGGGCTCCAATAAATGGATGGGAGAGTATGCGTTCTGGAGAGAATCGGCTGAACGATTCAGGCGCGAGTTTTTCTGCCGAATATTCGTTGTGGTCGCACGATTTCGATACTTTCTCTTCTTACGAAGTAAAATTTGGAAAGCAAAAGGTAAAGTTATGGCGAAAGAAATTGGCTGATGTCCCCGGGGCGGTGATTGATAACGTTCCTCGGCCGGCGATTGGAGTGCGGAAGGCCGCGGAGAGGAGCCGCGGCCGGGGCCGTGGCCGGAGGCGGGGCGGGGCGGGGCGGGCGGGCGGGCGGGCGGCACTGGCGCTTCCCAGAAGGCGCGCGGCGCGTGGTGGGGGGCGGGGCCTGCGCCGCGCCGCGCCGCGTCACGAGGAGGCGCGGAGGCGCAGTCCCAGGCGAGGCGCGCTCGGGCGCACACGCACCGCGCCCCACATGGCGCCCCGCGCTCCCGCCCCCGCCCCCGCCGCCGTCGCCGCCGCCGCCAGCGCCGCCTAGCGCCCAGCGCCCGCGCATGGAGCCCGGCGCCCGCGCGCCCGCAGCCACCGGTGAGTGACATCTAATGCCACACCATACTCATATTGATATTACTTTACACACACACATACACGTTGTGTGTGCGCGCGTGTGTGTAGATAGGTATGCATGTGTGTATGGTATTTTAGGAAATATTTATTTTACGCTGCATGTGAAACGTAATTCCTTCACGATCGCTGTTTACTCGGAATTTTGGTTCACTACACTGTATTTCTCGATTTGAGCTCCTCTCTAATCACAGAATGCGCATGCGAGGATGCGATTGATATAGGAGCGCGTTGTGTCGGCGCCTCGCCTCCGCGTCTCGTGTGAATTCGGTGGAGTGGTAGCGCCGAGGGCGGCTACTCAGGCGGCTGGCGCGGCGGGCGGGGCGAAGGGCTGTGGGCTGGCACCGCCGCGCCGCGCTGCGCCGCCGGGGCACAAAAAAGGGCGGGCGGAGGGTGAAAGCGCGGCGCGGGGCGGCGCGGGGCGGCGCGGCGCGGGCCCCCTTCGCCCTTTCTCCGCCGCCGCCCCGCCGCGCACCCCAACCGAAAAGGAAGCGCGATCCCCCCGCCGCCCCCCGCCTTCCACAGCCGCCGCCGCCGCCGCTGCACCCGTTTCCCACCAAGCAACTCTCGCCGCGCGCCTCTCGCCTTCTTGGAACGGGACGGGCCTGGAGGCTTCCCGGTGGGAGCCAGTCGCGACCCTTCGCCTGCCCACGTTGCCCCACGCGCATTCCGTTGCTCTGCGGCACTCGCGACTTCCAGATCTCGTGTGGTTCGTTTTTTTAGTTAACTTAGTGGAAAATCACATTGGAAAAATGTACTCTTTGCACTTTCTTAATCGTTTTTTTTTTTGTAAAGGGTTTTCAGGTTACATTACAGCAGTTCGCGAGCGTGTAGTTCAGGACTCGCCTTCACAAAATCGCAAAATCTATTCTGTTAAAATTGCCAAGTATGTTTAAAAAATTCAAAGTAATGTCTCATATGATTAACAAAAACAGTATTACTTATTTTATGGCAAAAGTATGCATACTATATTGAATGTTTCGTGGACTTACTGCACCCCTCGCTATTCGAAAGATGCGAAAAAAAACTTGGTAATCATGGGTTCAAATATCTTCAAATTATTTCGTGAAATAAACGAATTTCAAACAGTACACGATATTAGAAATCAATAATTTTAAATTCTAAAACACCAACAAACACCCAATTTGCAATGGCCCTTAAGCAGCAAATTTCGGGAAGACTGCAGGAGTCATCATCGGCGAGACCTAAAGAGGGGCTGGAGTCGTTCTCTAGTTTACTCTTTCAACTTAACGAATCGTACTAGCCAATCGAACGAGTGAAAGACGTCTATGACACCCCAGTTTACGAAAACGTTGACAGTGTCGCTTCTGAAGTCGTCTGTTCGCCATCGCTCTGTTATCAAATACATAGATCAAAATAATCGAATTAAAAGGTAAACCTTTAGTTGCCAATTTGCTTTTGCTGCAGTTCTAAAAAATATTTTGCCTAATGGTTTGATTCGGTAAATAAACATCTTCCTGCACCCTATATAATCACTTTTTTCAACTACCATTTAAAAAACAATTCAACTTTTGCCAATGTTTAGAAAGTGTTAAAATTATACTCGTAGTATAATCTGAGAAAAAGTCATAGAGACAACAATCATTGTAACTGCTTACTCCCGCTATTACAATGCAGGTTAAACGGTGCATTGAAACCTAACCTTAAGACAGCAGGAGCGGTGGTTCAGGGTATCAATTAATGTCACTGTAGTGACTCTACCCGGGAGGTCCTAGTTTCGAGTTCCGACGGTGTCAGGATTTTCGACACTATCTTGATAGCTAGATCGAGTTCTGCCGCTGTCTGGAGGAGAATTCTAGCGGCCGGCTGCTCCATTCGGTAGTTTTCCGTGGTGAATACTGGAACCGGTGAACACCATAAGAAACGGGTCACGGACCGCGCGCGATCTTCCCTTCCTTTTACCTTTTTACCTTGTCCTATCATCTCCTACTTACACTTACGTGCCCTACTCTATCCTATATGCCGGGAAACCGGTCGGAGCTTAGAGCGTGTCCCGGCTGGGGCAGTTCCCCCCTGGAGGGAGATACCTGGTTAGGGAACACCCCTAAGCCGACGGTAGGTCGGCACCGGATGTCGCCATTCAGCGGAGGAAGATCACTGCTACCTCCCGCGATAAAACATGCAGTACACTTACGGGACCAATGACCTCAGCAGTTGAATCACTAATGAATCAATCTAGCCTTAAGCCACCGCAAGGCGGAAGACGTGCGCGCTGCCTGAAGCGCGTGCGCGGAAGCCCCCCCCCCCCTTCCCGACCTCAGGCGCGTGGCTGCAATGCAGCACGTGGCCCCTTCCGGAGCGCTCTCATCTCCAGCCATTACAACCTATTTTTTATGTTACTTTAATCGTTAGAATTAATTTTACAGGAGTCTTATTTTTAGGGACAGTTTTTTATATACAATATTTTTTGTCAACAGTGCCTACCAGAGAAAACGATATAAAATATCTATATAAATATTAATTTAAGTACTCGCGAAAATAAAATTAAATAAAAAAAACATTTTTCTGATTTTGCATTTGCCAACTGCGCATGCCTTGCTACAGCAACCGCAAACACCAATAAAAATTGAAATTAGTATGAAAATAGGAAGACTAAATTTGACTCGTTACAAAAGTGCCTTTCAGTTTTAAAATATAATTATTCATTCTTTTTAAAGAAACTAATTAATTTCCGTAATTAAAAATTATCATTCAATTTTTTTCACGGACGTAAAATAATGAAATGGCGACGTAGCACGTGCGAAATCTTTTATACGCCTCCGCTGTAGGCTGCAACCCGCTACGCGCCAACGCCTATCAAAGGCTTTGAATGATATCAATTATTTCGTTAATTGTAGATTAATTGAATTTTCAGCACTCGTAGATGGAAAATTGTACTTACTTTCCCTGTAAATTATTTGGAAAGTGATACTTTGTGGTATGCAAATGGACTTTGCCGCACGCATACCGTAAAGAAGACATGGACTAATAAAACAATTGGGTACCGTAAAGTAAACAAACCTTGGGATGACATGAGTCAACATAACAGCGGCCTCGCGTAAGAAAGATCCCAAAACTTGTATGTTTACATTAAAACGTAAAAAATAATGTATACAGCTTGTACGAAAGTGCCTTTGGCGTACTTGTTTCAAAATGCCGGACTCGGCTTGTATCGTCGCCTCGTACATCATGGCTCGGTATCTGTGCTATTTACGTAAATAAATATTGCACGACTAATTAAGAAACATCCTCCTAAGTGATTTAGGGATGCTAGCGATCAGCTAGTCAAAGGAAGAGCGACGTCTGTGGTTCAAAATTGAAGTAGTGCGAGGTCGGAGTATGTAAGAAAATTTTCAGGCACTGCGTGAACCATGTAGTGTTGCAACGGCGCCATACTCCAGAGTCGCACGATGGGTAAAAGCGTTCCGATTAGGCAGAGATGATGTGAAGGATAACCCCCGTACAGGACGACCTCACGTGGAGAACTCTTGCGCCGCTGGCAATGGAAGATTCTGGAACACCCACCTTACTCACCCGATATGAGACCTTGTGATTAGGATCTCTTCAGCAAAATGAAAGAGACTGATACAATACCAGGGAAGTTTTTCGCGCTATAGGGCAGTCAATATGGGACATCAACGAAATAGACGCGTTGATGGTGTACGGCGCCTTTCTAACATTTGGCAAAGGTCATTAATAAAGGAGACGATTATATTGAAGGCTAGTGAATATAAATATCTCTGTCACCAAGTCATTTCAGAGAAAAAATCTCATTACTTTTTATCCAACCCTTGTATGAATGTTGTATACTAATATAACGTAGGAATCGTTATTAATCAGCTGTGGTATCAATATCTCACTACAAAAATCACACATATAATTCAGGTATGTTACATTACAACACATTTCCAGGTATTATTGAAAAATTAAAATAGATTCCGAGAAAAATATTTTCTTCTGCAAATAATTTCTAAGCAATTAGATAATTTATTCTTAGCATAAAAAATCAGATGAGTATTTATTTTAATAATGATATTTGTGACTTAATTTGTATTAAATGTTTTTAAAATACTAAATGTGGATGTAACAAGGAATGTAATTCAGTTTTTCAGCAGGCCAAGGACCTCCAATCTAGATCAGGTACTTCGTCAATTTCACTTAATCGATTGAGCAAATGCCGAGATGTCCATTTCTTTATTTCTTGCCAGTAAATGCACCTGCCCACCTTGTGAGTGTTGTGTTACGCTGCGTTTCTTGCTCCTTGCGGAAGGAGGGAAGGGTTTAATTACTTTGACAGCAACACTCAGAGCAAAAATGAAGCTCGTCCACCGATGCAGGTAGTTTCTATTAAATTACATCTGTCTTGTGATCAAATGTGCCAAAAACGCTCGTTGCTATTTGTATCCATGACTGATACACTAAGCGTAGTAAAAGAGAGAGGGTACTGATTCAGAAGCTAAAGAAAGGTGCAGTTTAATTCTCTCCATATGTCATTTCTTTTACTGTTTTTATGGTCATAAAGCAAAAAAGTGTCAATAATATTGTATAGAAAATGAGAGAGACCTGCATTGGAAACACAATAAGTTACAATTACGGAATACCGCATATTCCGAGGCAGAATTTTTTTTAATGCGCCCAATTTTAATTGTTGTGGTGACAACCAGTGTTCACTGTAGTGCATGGTTCGAAGTCCGGCGAAGCTCGGATATTTATTGATTGCGGCGAGGACGAAAACGATTACCAAAATATCACACAATAACATCTATGTCAATCTTTAACCTATAATTGTTCAATTTTTCGAAAATTTTGTAGCAACCTGCGCCTTAGTCTCATTACGCTCTGATTGGGAACTCATTTTAATTCACATTAAGCTCTGATTGGGACGATTATCTGTTATGTCTTTATCTTAAACAATAAACGTATCGAATTTCTTTACCGCACATTCGCCACGCCCAACGCACAAACATAACTTACGATAGTTCTTGCAGATAAACAATTTACTTTAGAGGAAAGGATTTATCTTTACTGCACTCTAATTCAGAAGAAATCACGAATAGTCGAATTTATTGTGGATAAAAACTTTAAAATGATGGATGGCGTATAGAAAGATTTGAACATTCAATACAATAATCTCGTATTAAATCGTTCAGGGTTTCACTTTATTTCACTGTATTTTACTTGAAGGAATCCGAATTTCAAATTATCAATATATTTCGTATCACTTTTTTGCAAAACTGAAAATAACAAATACAGAACTTACATGAGTCTAAAACACAAATCTTGATTGTAGAGAATGTTTGTCTCAAAACACGTAGGTGGCATTTTCAAAACATAGAATTTTTTCTAAAATATCTATATTCATCAATTCATCATTAATCATTTTATTAACTTATTTTGTCTCAGATAATCATAGCGAGAACGTTTTATATAATAATTATTAAAATCCACCTCTTTAGATATGTTTCGCATACTACGTACTTACGCAGTAAAGATAAAATTTTGTACTTCTGCAGTGGAAAGTGGCGATTGTTCTTAAAATACAAACTGGTTTTGTGGGGTCCTAATGTCAAAAAAGTGGACAAATCTGGTTCATTTACATAGTAAATTACTTTCTCTAACAACACTCTTGATGACTTTTATTTGATACTACAATTTTCCTAGAATATTCTAGACATAATTATCTCAGTTCCATATTTCTATTTGTTTAAAAATGCACATGTGTTCTGATTTTAAAATATCTTCCAATGCTATCAATAAAATAAAAATTGAAATTAGTGAATGAGTCGATAAAACAAAAAATTGAAGTTGTTAGTGAATTAGCAACAACTTCACATTCCCTTTCTCTATTAACAAAATAATCCAATAAATCAGCCCAAGGTCCAATTACAACCAAGGAAACAATGGCATGACGTTTATTCCATAATACTAGCTGCCAACACTCGGGTGCTATTACTCCAACCTACTAATTTTTTGAGCTTCCTTCACAATATTTCTTTCATCTATTTCTCATTTAAATAATCACACACATTATTAAGGTTCCTGAATGTATGATCTACAAAATGTATTTAAAAATATATTTAATATAGAAAATAATTAGCCATACACATGTTTCTGGAATCCTACTCCATCTTCAGTGCTTCTTCAGAGAAGAAAAGATTCCCAAAACATGTGTATGGCTGGTTATTTTCAATAATAAATATATTTTTAAATACACTTTGGGATTGATACCTACTGGATCCTTAAACATTAAGGATTATCACAATACCTCTGCATCCATCACAGCATTTATTCACCTATTTTTACTAAAACTTCAATCTAATGTGTATGGGTTTATTCGATCAAATTTGCATTAATGAAAGACAGTTTCTGACTAATTTCGAGTAGTTGGTTTTAGTTTACGTAACAAAACGATCGCATCCCTACATCCCATCGTAGCTGGGATGCTAGCCCTTTACCCATCGTGCGACTCTGGAGTATGGCACCGTTGCAACACTACATGATTCACGCAGTGCCTGAAAATTTTCTTTCATACTCCGACCTCGCACTACTTCAATTTTGAACCACAGACGTTGCTCTTCCTTTGTAAATATGACTTTTAGGGCTTTGCACTATTGCTACAAAGTCCAACAATTTACACAGTGTAGTACACTGGCAAGAGTACTGTTCCCTCTTGCTGCACGCACTCGTCTAATATTCCTTCCTTTTGTCATGACAGAGCACGCGAACTCCCCGACTTACACCGAAGTTACAGCAATATTCTCATTACTTTTAATCCAACCTATGTATGTTCCGACACTTCAGAAAGTCTTCTTTTTACTTCTGACAAACAGAAAGTTTTTGAAACCCAACAAAGAAGTCAAAAATCACGTGGGTAAAATTTTGTTATTATTCGCACAAACATATTATCCCTTATTTATGCGAGAGGACATTAGCAAAATATTCAAGGAGCAGAATGAAGAATTGTGAAGAATTTTGAAGAATTGTGAATGTGTGGAATAGTGAAAGTAATGTTGGGTTCCATTTATTTAAATGGACGTTCTTGACGAGATTTGTCTGAATTCCGAAACCCAGAAACGGACTTTCAGAACATTTTAATTGTTTCGGTGTTTTACCTCAGCGTTTTCAAGATATTAGCAAAATAAAACAATGATTTAAAATAAACAACTAAAAAATCCACACTTAAATTTTGTTTTATGGGGTGGGAAATGGGTTGGAATTAATTTTATTAAATCTCGTGAAGTAAGTATTATGAAGATCACATATCTGCATTTGCACCAAATGTATTTACTTCGGTCAATTCAAGCGGGGGGATAAGCTTCCTTTGGCGATGGCAGCTTCCAACTGCGTTTGAGGTTCTTCCTCAGGAGTTGAGCCCTTGGGCCTGGAAGGACGCGTTTAATGCACGCGCGGAAGTGAGCAGCTGCGCCCCCAGCTGCCCTTCAACCCGCTCGCGCCCTTTCGCCCCTTTTCACCCCCTCCCCACGCCGCGCCCCGCCCCGCCCCACCCCGCCGCGCCCCGCCGCGCCGCGCCGCGCCCGCCCACAACTCTTTCAACGAATTTGGGCATTTTCACAAAAAAACGGGGATTCAATATTTATGAGGCGGTCCGAGGACAAGACGAAAATTTCGAGGGACTTTGTGGGGGGCTGGGGATGCGGGGGGAGGGGGGAGGGATGAGGGGGTCGGAGAAGGGGGCGGCGCAGCTGCCCTGTGTGCGAGAGAGGTGGGCTTTGACGCAACATCCAGACGCCGGGCTTTCACCCGTTCTCAACCGATCTCGCCCGACCGCATCCCTTCATTCGGCCACAGCCACACCCAACAGCCCTGAATAGCCTTCCCCCACACACTCACCCGCACTCATCAGCCTTCACCCGCACTCTCCCGCCCTCTTCGCCCCTCACCAGCCTTCACCCACTCGCACCCGTACTCTCGCGTCCTCACCAACCCTCACTCGCCTTCGCCCGTCCTCACCTGCCCTCATCCGCTCCCTCTAGCTATCAACTGACATCAGCCGCCCTCTCGAGATCTCATCAGCTTCCACTCATCCTCGTCCGTCCTCACCGACCCCGACACGGCGTCATCCGCCCTCATTCGTCCTCACCCTCACCTTCATAGCAAATGTAGAAAGTTATGTGAATGTGATTCAAGGGTAGTTGTTTCTGTTTTGTTTCCTCTACATATTGTTTGGAGGAGAGGATACGTACATGAAGTCTGGGTTTAAATAATAACAAATATCTTCTAATCAAAGTTAAACATATTTAAAGCATGTAATTAATCAAAGAAATATTGTTCTCGAACCTGCATAAAACAGGTTGCAGTTCACATAATTAGGTATCCCGGTGTAGCAGAACAGTATGTATAGCATTTATCTAATTTAAATATTCGTAGTTCGATAAGGCTGCAACCCTCTTTTTGGGGGAAGCACTAGCTTTCACTGAATATTGCGACAAATGTGCGGTGTCTTCGACTTTGTGCCTCCCGGTTACTGTTGAGAGCATTTGTCTTGCACCAAGTGTGGTAAATTACTTGAATACGCAAAGTTGTCAGAATTTACATTTATACTTCCTAATATGGATGTGTTATTTTTTTCTCTCCAGAAAGTCCGTCCGCCTGCCCGTCTGCCTGTCCGTATGTCTGTGCTGTCAGTCCATCTACCGATTTGTCTGTCTGTCTAACCGTCCGTCCGATTCTCCCTGTGTCCTTATGTATGCCCGTCTGTCTGTGAACAACACTAGTGTCTATTCATGGGAGGTTTCCCAAATGAATATTCCCCGATCAGTGTGGCTCGACATGAAGCTCTGTGATTTTGGAAATAATTCTTTAAATATTAGTCACCTCTCATTAGGTCTCGGGATACTCTCAAAATTTCCTCACAAACGGCTCCAATGTCTTGGAGGAATAGATTGAATTACACTGATGAAAAAGATCTGATAACCACTGTTATCTAAATTTTCGAAAACTACGAAGTATTGGATAGTTTTCGGCGTCTTCCTACAACTACAATACCGAAGATAAGGATTTTTTCTGAAAATTAAATTTGTCCTTCAGAATTAGTTCTTTAATAAATGTCATATATAATATTTTTTACAAAATTTAGTAATTTTCACTAAAATATGAGCAATACGTTAGAAACACAATTTTCTCAAAACGGCTTCAAATTTTGTATTCAAGATTTTTAAAATGATGCTAATGTCAAGCTTTTCGTAGAAATAATTCAGGATGACACAAACCGCATTTTACTGTATGATTTTGTTTATGAAGAAATTGCCCAAATGTATTTTTTATATCTCTCCCACGTCGTTAATATTTACGTTTCCGACAATTTTTAATCATTGCTGCATTTGTCAGCATAAGTACTTCAAATAATGTCTTATAAAGAATCTCGAAAAGTCAAAATGGTTCTATGAAAATGAATTCAAAATTCTGCAGTTTCAGAAATGATCGAAAGATATTTCCTCAAAAAACTCTTCAAAGTTTCCTTTTATACTTTTTGTACAGATAGTGCTAAATACACTGAATAACATATGAGAGCCATTTTGATTTATTCTTTTGATTATTCAAAATTACACAAATGTAAATTTTCTTACTTCGTTAATATTTACATCCCAGATTTTTTTACATTATTTTATTTGTGAATAGAAATGCTTTAAATAATTTTCCATACCCTTTATCGAAAAGTTTTGTATGAAAACGAGTTGAAAATTGGTATTTAGAAACGCTCAAACGACATTTTCACAAAAACGGCCCCAGATGGTTTCAACGAAAATGTGCTTATAAGATCAGGTTTTATTCTTCTGTAATATTAAACTCAAATTTCTGTTTACCGAAAATTTGAGAAAATGACTTTAGGGGGCTATAGGTGGTAGCTGGGAAGAGAGTGGGACAAACCCGAAAGGCTAAAGACATTAGTTAACTAAGATGGAGAAAGTGCCATTGTGTAGCCCCACTAGTCTGCATCATCGTATACAAATATACGATATACGCAGTAGTAATGAACACAGTATAAACTTACGCAATGCTGCTGAAAATCTACTTCGAGATTTCTAGCCCCTAAACTAGCCTTTCTCAAAGTGGGTGATAACGCCCCCTTTTGAGTGCTGAAGGTCTACAGGGGGGCGATAAAGTGCCCCGACAAAGTTGGGGAGTGTTGAAGTGGTTTAGAGAGGTGATGTCTATTTTGCATTTTTCTTCTAATATTTTAAAATTTAAAGTAAAATCAAAAAATACACTCCTGGGTAAAAAGTTGAAGACCATCTTAATAATAGCCGGAAACTGAAATAAACATAGTTACTTTACCATTTTCTAATTTTTATGTAAATGATAATGGCTAAATACGACACAACACTAATTTTATATGCTTTTTTCATTTTACTTACAAGACCTCGGATTAAGAATATATTGAATTTGTTCCCTAACAAAGTAATTATTTCACTGTACTATGTATAAAACATAAATAATTACACATAGGGACTTTATTTCAATACAGTAATCAATGTTATTGATTTAAAAAAATTAAGGCGGGAACACGAGAAGCGGTAAGGCGGCAGTTTCTAAGAAATACTCGCTGATGTGTTTGCATAAAAATAAAATGTTAGAAAGAAACAATTGCTATTCTACATAAGTGAAAGAGAAAGAATGTCTATTTTTATTAAACGACTCGATTTGTGCAAACCTGTATCAAGCGGCCGGATTATCGATTCTTGTTCTAACTTGTTCAGTACGAATTCCGTTGAATGAAATAAACGAGTTTGTGCGTGTTTGTCTTATTCCTGTCGGTGTGTTCTGAATTTTAATATAAGTTCGCTTATATTTCGTTTATTTTCATTACCATTTTTGTGCGCTGTCATTAGAAAACTTTTCAAGCTCAATATTTTACACGCGTATTTGTAAAAACAAAACCATGTCGGAAGCAGAAAAGAAGAGGCAGCAATATAGGGTGGAATATATTAAATACAAGTATATTAAAAATCCCACAAATCCATCTTTGTCTATGAGTCTTCTTTGTCAAAGAAACATTTTCGAATGAAGCGATTAAGCATACTGTACATGATCATTTGAATAAAATGCATCTAGATAACAAAGATAAAAATGTGGTCTGTGTTCAAGAACGGGAGAAGTACATAGCTCAGGCAACTGTATCAAAACTTTTTTCAACCGCTTCTAAGCACGACGATGACGGACTTCCAACTTCGTACAATACCTCTTTGTTAATTGCTCAAACAGGCAAACCACAGAAGAGTTAATTTTACCGGCAATAAAAGAAGCAATAACTACTGTGTTCCATAAATCAGTGGCATAAACAATTCGGAAAGTTCCTTTAATAATTAGTTCTATGCAAAGACAAATTGATGAAATGACTGAAAATATTGAAGAGTAATTGTACAATCAACTGAAGACTATTCTTAATTCAGATGGATGAGTCCACTTTACTAACTAATGAAGCACTATTGTTGTCTGATCTGAGGTTTATTAAAAACTAAAATTAAAGAAAATGTCTCAAGAACTATTATTTGCTAGAAATTTAGAAACAGATACAAAAGGAGAAACCATATTTAATACACTGAAAGTTTTGTGACGAAAAAGAAATTCCCATGAATATTCACCTGCTAGGGATGACACTCTGACTATGACAAGGCATCACAAAGGATTCATAGCGTACTTAAAACATAAAATTCCAGATGTGCTTATACTGCATTGCGTCATATATCGACAACTTTTGATTGCGTAAAATTTAAATGAACGGCTGTTTCGATCACTGCATTTCATCAAAGCAGTCAATAAAATCCGAAACAGCTCTGTAAATGTCAGATTATGTAATCAGCTATGATGCTCTAATAATGAATATTTCATTCGATTGTTGTTTTATACTGAAGTGCGTTGACTATCAAGACTTCACTGACTCGATTTTATGTTTGCCTCGGTGATAGAGTTCTTGGAAAACAAAGCCACTAAATTGCCCAACAATCTCATCACATCAAAGAATGATATTGCGTCTTGACAGACCTGTATGAATTGTTTAATATCAGTCTTCAACTTCAAGGTGACAACTTGAACGTGATGAAAACAAAAAATATCGTTGCTGCTTTCGTAGCCAAATAGCACTTACGCAACAAAAATATAGGCAGACGTGAGAAGCAATTTCTCTAATTTATCAGCAGTATTCCTATTTAGAAGTGTGTCTTGTGATGGCACAGCTGAACATAGATCGCCGAAGGTATCCTTTATCAACAACGACTTGCTTGTTTACTGCCAACATTTTGAAAGTGATTAAAAAAAGCACGGTTTCAGGACATTTTAAAATTGGAAGTACCGGACTAGGTGTTGGATCCTTTTTTAAATGTTAACACATCAGGATCATTCCAGCTTGAAGAACTTATAGAACTGACAACGAACGAGGAAATAACAAATTCAAAAATGGCTACCAAGAATTTTGACTACAAAAGCCAATCCCGCAATTGTACCCTGGATTGTGGTCCATTGTTTCAACGAATTTTGAGAGCATTCTCACCGTCGTATATATGTGAACGTGGATTTAGTGCTGTGGCAACGTTGCTAACTAAAAAGAGGAATGGTTGGCATGTTATCGGAAGCGGTGAATTACGGCTGTTTTTGAATAAATTCGAACCTGATATAACAAAAGTGATGAACAATGTTATATTCGTCTTTCATATTAGATAAGTTTTAAAATTTAATATGAAATGTTTGTTTTAATATGAATAAAATATTTTTTCTAAATATCTTAAAGACGCATTTTAATTGCTTCCATTAGAAAGTCTCGTTTCAAAAGGGAGTATGAACTCTGACTAATGTGCCACCCTATAATTAAATTAATGATTGCGATAGAGATTTTTAAGATGCGCTTAAGTAAAAAAAAATTATGACGGGCGCTAGAAAATAATTGATTCTTAATGTGGGCGGTAGACAAAATAAATTTGAGAACCTCTAACCTAAATCATTAATAGAAATTTTGCTTCTCGGTCAATGTGGACAGTATTAAATCTCTGCCACTTTAAACAAATATCTTTAATTTTGGGGGTAATCTAAAAGTCCCTGAAATATTTTCAAAGTTTTCTCAAAAATAACTCCAGATTTTTTTTAGATTTCTTGTGAGAATAGAGTAGTGTGTAGTAGTAGATATAGTGAGAATATATATATATATATATATATATATATATATATATATATATATATATATATATATATATATAAAGGGAATGCACGTATGTGTGTCGCACATAGACGCAAAAACTACTCCACCTATTTCTCTGCAATTTTTATACTTTGTTTTTTACTAGTAATGGGAGTGTTTATAGAGTGGTTTGAATTAAATCGGGCATGTGGTGGCGTTGATGATGATTTATCATCATCATCATCATCATCATCATGATTATCAAGCGCCCCTGAACTGAACGCAACCCGCCGCACAGTCAAGGATTAAGCTCTTCTTCACTGCATACAAATATTCTGCGATTGTAAACTTTCAGCCGGAATTATTACTTGAATCTCGGACTAGTAAATCAAATTTCTCCAAGACAGTCATAGCGAACGTATGCACAAATTTGAAGAACAACGTTTTAACGATAGGTTACTTGACAATCATGTCCAAATCAGGACTTAGAACAAACCCATATTTGCGAAGACGTATTTCATCTATTAGACTATTTGCACAGCTTAGCGTAAAACGTGATTAACAATCACGTTACCAGAAGTGATATGTAACACATTGTAATAGCGAGACATTGCCGGGTCTACTACACTGATGAAAATGGCATAGGGTGGATTTTCACTCTTCCCTCTTAATTTTCAATAAATGAAAAGTTTAGAATTTTGTCCTCTTACAATTATAATAACAAAGATGGAGATATTTTCTTGAAATGAAACGTGTTCACCATGATTTGTTCTTTAATAAATATCACCTACGAATTAGTTCTTGAATAAGTATCACAATTTGAAAATAGAAGTAGCTTTCGAGAAATTTTAAGTGAAATATGGTTAACGTGTTTATTTTGACGAGATCAAATATATGAACATGACAGTCATTGAAGATAAAATTTGAGATATTAATTTTAGTGAATTACATGGTTTAGATGTGAAATATTGAAAGAATAATATAATACAGCTATATTGTCCACGTAATTTACTATATATGTAGTGATTTCATTTCAAGATCATTCGTTGAAATCGAAACTGAAGTAGGTTCGTGTGAGTTTTTCTGTGCAAATGAAAATATTGCACTTTGTCTCATATCTACGTCGGCATTTAAATTTCCTAAAATGTGCTGTTGTAGCGTCACTAGTTTTGACTATTCGTAACGCGTATGCCTAAATTTCATCAATTTTAAGTAAACCTCTGGCTTAAAAACTACTTTACTTTCCAAGCAAATTTTGATGTGTGCAAAGGCCCGTGAACAAATGTTGAGGATTGAAAACAGAAATAATCCAACACTGGAGCTTTTCCTTCTCATGCTCATTTTTTTCTTGTAATTTTACTCAAATTATTCAAAACAATTGTCACATATTGATCGTATCATATTCCAAAGTAAACTCTTGCGGGAGATTTTAAGTTTTTTTTAATTATATTACATTTTAAAAAGCGATATTTTTCTGGAATACATTAATGGAGTGTGGGGTTCGAAATCTAATTGATCCCTTTTTTAAATACTTTGAGAATCCTCTCATTTCAGAATTATACTTTTGCGTTTTTCTTCCAAACACGATGTAGGTTTACAACCGTCGTCAATACAGCTGTCGGTCAACAATTGGCCAAAATTTGTGGTTTATCAGAAGGAGATGAAACGAGGCAGATCGCGCGGGCTTTTGTAAGGAAGCTCTTGGAATGGGTAAATGAAGTCGTAGGCTGCCGCGGCCAGAGTCATGTGCGTGATCTTGGCTGTCCGGGTGACGCCGCGTCGAAGGCTGTGTTGCCGACGTTTGGACCATCTTGTCGTGGTCTTCCTCAGGGCTGGTATGTATACCGTATGCATGCATACCATATGCATACCAGCCCTGAGGGAGACCACAACAAGATGGTCGAAACGTCGGCAACACAGCCTTCGACGCGGCGTCACCCGGACAGCCCAGATCACGCTCTTGGAATGGGAACATGTCGGCCTACGATCATGACACTTCTATTTTGCTTTTACAAACAAAATATTCCACTTCGTACCGTGCCTACCCCGATGAACTGCCCCTTCAGTTACGTACAAAGTCCATTATAATGCCCTAAGGGAAGAGGAACAGGAAGGGCAAGGGAAAGGGAAAGGGTCCCTACCTCTTGAGGTATTTCCAGAGCCGGTCGACATGGAAAGAATTTTCTATTGTGTCTTTTACCTGCGTTTGTTCCAAGCCAGTTTTCTTGAATCTTTTATAATCGTGTGTGTTTCTTGACTACGAAAGATGAGTTTAATTTCTATTCCAACTGTCGATGCGTACTTTAGGCATATATTCGAGCGCGATATTTAAATGCGAGATGATATAAGCATTTGCGTTTTATATGTCTGGCTGCGATGTGATTGTTAAATGTTAAAATAATTATAAATAAAAATAATAAACAATTGAAACATTGGACTATCTACGTATGCAATAATTTTCCGAGAAGTGAGAATTGTGTAATATTTTATGAACGTCTTTGCCACTAAAAATAATAACGATCATGTGTACATTGGTTATGTGAGAAAAATATTCTTACACTATACCATCTAAATCGGTTGTATTGTCAATTCCTTACCAATACACGAAAAGCATGAGTGATAAAGGAGAAGCATGACTGAATGCAATCAAAAAGTCCGGAAAAGCAGAGACGAAGGCCAGTCACTAAGAATCTGACCCAGGAAGAAATTCCGGAAGATTTTTTTCTCAACAGTTCTATATGTTTTTGGGGGTGCTGAATTTTATGTTTGCTATCTCGAAAAAGGTCGGTTTCACATGTCATACACATCTTGCAACGTAGCCCAAGTCTACACACACTATGATATTAAGGGCTGGAGCAATAGTGGTCTAACCCCCAAAAATGAAATATGACACCATTTCTTATCTAAGAAAGTGATCTATCTTTGTATGTTGTGGTCTTGACCAGGTTTCCTAAATAAAGTTACGAAAGAAGACGCTATGTTTTCTCTTCACAACTATTTCTTACCAAACTATGAAACTTTATCTTGATTTTTCTCCGTTTCTATAAAATGTGGCTTAGATCACTATTGCGCCGACGTTCGTAACGTTCGTACAATATGATTTGCCATAGCCGCAGCCAATTACATCATTATCGGTTAATCTCGGATATGGATATTTTGTTTCCACCTCAGTGATATTCTAAATATGACGTACGTAACAAATTATAGATAAGATAAAAGCGGGTCATACTCTTTCAAAAACCAAATCTTATTTCGAAAAAGTATGCAATCGGCAATGTCCGACGATTCTTATCGTCATATTATTGAATAGTGATGCCCAACTTACTTTCGAAGTAGTATTTATGAAATTATCAGGTTCAATCTTATCATTCTTATGTAAAATGTTATCTTTAGTTTCTTTCCTAATTTTACGTTTCTGTTACAGTTATGTCTAGTTCTAAGACGGTTTTGCAAGAGGCTGGACCTGTTCTGTGTTGTAGTCTACCGCGCCACTGTGTCCATCATATTAGGAGGCATTAGAAAAGTTATTCGATTCGATGATTGGCGATGAAAACGTTGTGAACGGCAAAAACGTGATTACTCCTAATGACACACAGTATTGATGAGCATTAGCTTTCATTTCGGGGGAGATGCAGTTTTATTCAATATATGCTCCAGTAGCATAACGAAATGAGTGCGGGCCCGCCCACAAAAGTTTTATCTGAACCCCATTCATACAAGTGTATAGCAAACACAAGTAGTATTAGTAACTTAAATAATGGAAAATATATCCTAAAACTAGGCCCTCTTTACCCGTGCCCGCCCGCATTGCGGGCCCGAACGTTTCGCTTCTGATATGCCCCAAAAGCCAGTTAAATACGGGATCCAAGTTGTTTGGTTTTGTAACCTAAAACATTCTCATGCTACAGATGTCTTACACCAGAAGGCCAAACAAACCTGATCAAAAAATCGGCATAACTAATAGCTAAGAGTTCGACACATCATTTGAGGGTTCGTCACTGAACATAACGAATGATAACTTTTGACGTAGTCCACTTGCCAAAGAATTGCTTCAGAATGGCATCATAAGAAGGCATTTGACAAGACCTTGAAAAATAAGTCGGAAATTGTAAGTTTTTACAACGAAACCAAAGGTGACTTGGCAGGAAGTGCAAAATTTTGCGTCCAAAAGGCAAACATGCCGGTGGCCTTTCGTCTCTGGGATGAATGTAATGAATACTGCTTTACTAAACACTCAGATTCTATTTTGGGCTCAAAATTCTCAATTTCATTCCAATAAAACTAATAATAAAATATTAATTTTGAAGGACTTGTCAGTTGTATTAATTAGAAGCTTAATGGAAAGCAAAACAAACAAACGTATTCAAATCCACACAAGCTGCTTTGTCATTATGCTGTATTGGGCGTGCAGAACTCATCGCTGCAATATCAAAACCCCCATATCGATCAGGTTTTCGTTGTTTCCCTGAACGTCGAGCAAATGCTGAAATGGCCCCTTGTTTTGCTTCTGGACATAAATGTAACTTCAAATAAACTTCTCCCCTTAGTACGTCACACACAATTTTTAACTGTTTTTGACGTAAATAAACAAACAAATAAATAAATAAATAAATAAAACGAGTGTAACAAATAAGATATATTTCATTTCTGTGCCAGCATTTCTTCCTTCTCAAAATTCAAAGAAGTGCAAAATAGTCACTAATTACTCATTGACATACAGTCATGAAACAACCTCATTATCACTAAATGCGTCGTAAGGGGAATCGCCCGCCTGCATTCCGCAGTCAGCTTTCCTCACCCTCGCAGCTTCCCTATTACTTTTCGTTACCTGAGAAGGTATATAGCACCTCCATACGTTCATATAGTGTTTCGAAAGGAGTAAACATTTTAGTTAAATTTCATTTTAGTTATTCATAAATAGCGCAAATAGATGTCCTCGCACCAGTCCTGAGAAAACCTCAAACAGGGCAGAATCTTCGGAAGTGTATGTTAGGTCAGCGATGTAAGAAGAGGCACGTGATAGGTGATTTCAGGTTTTCTTTCCAGAAACTTTTAAGTGATTGCATTCAACATTGCCAGGCAGTGCTCTAAGAGAAAATACAACTGGATAAATAACAATCGATCGATTTGACCACGGTAAACGTAGAAACCATCGCTCGAAACGCAAGGAGGAAAACAGAACAGGAGGTAGACAGTGGGTCTTCTCTAAGCCGTTTTAGGGAGGCATGTAAACGGTTCAGGAAAGTTAACGGCGCAATGCAGTCGGTATACGTCTGTCGTACGAATTAATGAACTCAACTCCTCTCGAGATTCGGAGACCTTAGAGCCGCAGATGTTCCAATGAGAGGTTCGAAATTCCAGCTTCATTGGGATTTTCTCGTAATGAGGGTTCTTGAGTCCAATTTCGCTGGAGGTGGTGGGGGTGGGTTTGAAGGGAGGGTCTTCACCAGGTCCCTCTTCTGAGCCCGCTACCCCTCATCCGCCCCCGAGGCTCATCATTTGGCCACTCACCCGTTTCTCTCTTCAACAGAGGAAGGAACTGAATAGTGTTCAGGTTCTGCAATCAATTCGAGGCTGATGGTTGATGGAGGTGTAAGTGGACTCTCCTGAGAGGACCTTCAACAGCTGTTAAGCAGCTGCCACACATGATACCGGCTGCTCAATTTCATTCAGTTCAATACGATGATGTCTTGAAATAATTATATGAGCCGTCATTGGCAGCAATATTGTTTATTACAATAGCAGCTTCCGATGGCTTTGCCACTATCATCATTTATTTTTTTTTATTTAAGGTCGCATCAACTTCTAGGTCATTACCGACCACTATTGCTTGTAATGGTATGGTAACTGTGAGGATGACACGATATGATGATGATAGGCGGTGAAAGGACGAACACAATATAACCATGCCCGAGGCGGGACTCGAACCCGCGACCGCGTCCCTTTGCGATCTCGGCCACCGGATTGGCTATCATCAGTTTTCTGCTTTATGGAAGCCACAAAACGACTACCTGTGGCTTCCATACAGCAAACAACTGATGATGATGGCGAAGCCAGCAAAAGCTGTTAATGTAATAAACAATATTGTTGGCAATGACGACCCATGTAATTATTTCATTGGAAATGCCAACGATAACTCTCCACAATACCAATATCTGTGATGCTTTACCGCACATGCCGAGGCTCAGGCTATTAGTCATGCTCTTCCGTCTGTCTACAAAAACGTCGTTACGCTCCTTTCACCATCAGGAGAAATAAGCGAAGTAAATGTAGCTTAGAGACTTCTTTTAGGCTTGAGGTTCTTTTACATGCAGTGAATCTACAAACACGGGTCAACCGGATTTATTTCCCCTCCGAACGAAGGCATAGGAAGGATTTTGTCGCCCTTAAAAATCCACGGCTGCTTCGAAAGGTTTCCGAGGAGTCTTGCCTCCGGGGAATTTGAGGTGGGCGCGAAAGCAGCAAGGCGCGACGCTGCCTTCCCAGGCCGGCACACGGCCGCGCTCCGACAGGGACTCCGCGTGTGACAGGGCCTCGCTCCGTAGGAAGTCACCTCGCAGATGCTACAGTTTCGAGGGGGAAGGGCGCCGGGAACCAGACGCAGCCCCGCACGAAAGCACGCGGCCAATTTACATGCATTTCCATACAGTGCGACCTGCGCGTCCGCCCGGAGTTTCCGGCGACGGGTCCTAGAGCCGCTTTCTTCCTTCGGAGAGGGTGACCTTCGCCCTCGCGCCCCTCCACGCCGCAGCTCCAATTCCCTTCCAACCGCCCGCTCGCTCGCCGGGCGCCGGGCAGGAAGGGCGCTGTTATGCGCGTCTCGCAGCCCCATCCCCACTCAACTACCACCGCCAACCTTCGAACGGGCTGGCGCCCCTTCCACCCTTGCCCCACGCCACAATTGCTGTTGCTTGGCGTTTTACCTGGAAATCATCCGCTTTCGGGAGGGAAGTATTGGGATCCGACCAATGCACGGAAAAGCAACTTATGCCTGAAAGACATCTGGGAGAAATTTGAATGTATCACTACTGCTTCTAGGGGCACTAGTTTCGTGGTCAGAGACCATTCTAGCGGCAAGCAAACGAAATGAACCCTGACGAGCAGGCTCGTGGTGTAATTCTTGATGTTCCTGATGATGAAATTACTTTTTTTAATCGATTTTCTTCCTGTTCGGCAATTTTGATTTTCAGGGTTTGTACATTTATTTTTTTACACACATATAACATTTGGGCTCATACTATATAAAATAAAAATATGAAGCATACACAGCTACACAATTTATATTCAATGCACTTCCATACGTTATTAATTCTTAGATCCCGATAGTCTACATCAATACATTCAACTATTATATTTATATTCTTGTGTTTAAAATTTTCAAATTTAAACATAGAATATTGTTACATACATTAAAGTTAATGTAATTATTTATTACCATGGGGACCATGAGGATCTTTCGGATATCGTGAACGTATTCTCCTAGGGCCGGTTTCACCAAACAAAGAGTAAGAGTTTACAAGTACTAAGAAATATTCATTTATTTATTCAGTAAAAACTGTATGTGACGTGTGGGGGAGATCATTTGCGCTCGTTTTCTTGAGTTTCAGAATCCCTTTCCAACATTTTAACTACAAATAGTTGAAAGATGAATAAAAGTTTAAAAAATAAAACAACATAATAAAATGTAGAAAAACACGAGATCAGCAACATTTGAAAAACTAAACATTTTCGTTCCCTAGTTATAGAAAATTCATTTGCACCGCCATCGGTAAACGAACTGCAAATTAGATTTTTCTGCATTGCTAACAAAATAGTAACTCGTCTCCAGATAAGAATGAATATTTATTAAGAAATAAAGATACAGAAACTAGGAAATAAACTATGCTAACTCAAACAACCATAACACCACACCAGATTACAACGCCAAGAACTCCGAAACTGAAATGAATGATAGAATATAAGGAATTAATCAAAGGTTCGCGTTGGTCCGCATTGGTTCCCACCGTCATTCTCGCTCACAGCCTCTTGAATCGCTCTCAAACAGCAGATTTGTGGAGTAAATCGGAGAGTATGTACTCTAGAGTAAAATAACCCTCTAGAAGCATGGTGAAACGCTCATATTCTACTCGAGAGTTACTATCTTGGAGTAAATGGTTACTCTCGGGTAACTATTCTCAATTTTACTCGGCTGTTGGTGAAACCGACCCTTAGGATTGTTTAATGTTTTACTCTATTAGTAGATTTTATTCTGATAGGAGAGGGTGAAAGAACTGTAAAAATGTGTCGTAGTTCTTTCATATATATTCGTTTAAGGGTTCGATTTGAGGTTCTCTTTGAGAATATGTGTTCGTAATGAACCAAGGAATCATTCCACATTTTCGCAAAAATGTTCTCTACAATCTGAAGTTTCTCAATATTGGTGAGTTTTGCTGTGTAATTCCAATTCGTATAGGCACATGTGAGTGATGCCTTAATAATGAATTGAATTATTAAAATTGCACATTCCAAATTCAAGGCTGAACGGAAGTTTATTAATGAATAAAGTTCCGATATTTTAGCGTATGTCGAAATTGTTATTACTTAATTGTAATTCTTCTAAGTGAACCTTCTGTCAATGTGTATCCCAAGATTTTTCACTGGTATATGAGATGTAAGCCATAGGATAATGCTATTAGTGAATACTAGTGGACGAGAAACAGTCCTGTTGTATGCTGATTGATATGGAAATCGTTTCAAATTTGTCAACTCATAATCACCCCCATTTATTTACACTCATGGCATTCGCTTTCCACATATAACACAAGCGAAGGGAGACATTACAAAACTGGGTTTTTAGTGTATTTGTATGCGGAGTGTGAATAGCACGAGTGTAAAAAAGTGGGGTTGTTATGAGATGCTAAAGTTTATAAATATATCTCGATGTTAGCACCGATCGGATTGCGCAATGTTGAATTGCGTTTAAAAGCCATTCAGATGAGACAATAAAAATTGCAACATTTGCAAATTTATAAACAATTTCCCACTTTTGCAGATCTAGATCGAGGAGGGTCCCCCGATGTCCCAGAGCCAAAAATCGCGAATTCACAATTTTGCAACAATTAAAAAAATATAAACAATTCCGAAATATGCAGTAAAACTGCCGAGGAGGCCCCGCAAATTGTATCGAATTGAACATTTCAAAATAACAGTTTTGACAGGAGCTGCCATTTGATTGCTAAAAGTTAGAATTGTTGCTAAAGTGCTAAATATTCACTATTCTATTGACACCAATACCCCACCGAAAACGCCCGCTCAGAAATATTTTCCTTCACGGCATACGCGAAAGTGTTACGACATATGTGTTTGTCTATTGCTGAAATGGCGGTGTTTCCGCCTCATACGTAAACAAAAGAAGCCCACCCCCGATACAACGTCATCGCGACAACGTACACATCAACATACAATGTACAGCGGCATCATATTGAGCCTATTACATGGTTTCTAAGGTACTAGCTGCTAACGATTGGTCAAAACGCTCCTCGTACGGATTCACTGTTGCCCTATATTGCCTGCATGGAAGCGAAGACAGAATTTCATACGAATTGTTTTTATTGGGTCTAGGGTACATAATTTCCTGTTTGGGAGTTTAAAGGAGGAACATTCGTTTTTGCCCCTAGTATACACTTTTACGTTTTATGTACACCTGTACTTTTTTGTTGTTCACAGCCGTTTTGAGTTGAGTTGTATTTGGTGTAGATAAATTTGAAAGTTGGGTAATCTTAAATTATCGAATTCGATTTTAATTATTCTCGCTAGTTAGTTTATTATTCATTCTTAATTAATGTATCTAGTTATTTGCGATTCCATTCACAGTTAGAAGTAGATAGCCGTTGACGTTATCATTGTGAAGGGATAATTTTTAGTTTTGCACATTCAAAATGGTTACTATTGTCTAAATTCCAAAGATCTTAGGGTGAACGTGCTAATAAATTGTACTTAATATTGTCATCTGTGTCAAGTGAATCATTTTCCTCTTGTTTGAGTCGGAACATATATTTATGATAGGCTCACGCTTAGTATAAGATTTTCCTGATATTCATCCATTTGTGGTGACAGTGTGGCTGAAAAAGCGGCCGCTGTTATCGGCATCGTTCCTGATGATGATGATGATGATGATGATGATGATGATGGTGATGATAATGGGAGTCCCTGCTCGAAGAATTCACCGTTGCCGTTTGGATAATCGTTGGTCCCATCGATTTCCATTTATTGACCCTGTTATTTTCAGCCCCCCCCCCCGTGAAAATGTTGCCTCCCACTCAAATGAGCTTCCAACGTGGGACACCCGAGGCTCTCCCCTCCTCCTCTACTTGCGCCCATTATGCAACCCGTTCAACACTGCAACCTACTTTGTTCTCCAAGAATTCAATTAGTGTTATCAACTACAATTCCACCCCTTTATAATAATAATCTAGTTTTATTATTGAAAATTATTGTAAAAAGTACAAATTGAAGAAATGAGGTATAGGAGTGAAAATTATTAATTAGTGAATTTTTAAAGATTGCATGATTCAAACTACAAATTTAACAAAGTATTTAAATAAACAAAATCGCCCCTTGGCTTAATATCGCAATAAAAAGATACGGAACCAATTTTTAACATATTTTCTGTTGTTTTTTATTGTAATTATACTAAAAAAAATATTCCAACTCAAAATGTTTTTATATACGACACAATAGAATAGCCCTTCTACTTCGCATTTCGAACATAAAATTTATCTGCCTCGCCAAATAAAAGTGTAATTTATACAAGAAATATTTTTTAGATATTTTTACTCCCATAGTATGTAATACAGAATAAGATATATAACACTGCGAAAAATCGATTTCAACGTTTCAATGGAAATCGTCTTTTGGAGTCACTGTATATCGAAAGTGTGTTGTTATACTTTCAAAACATATCTCTGTTTATCCGTGTGTGAACAACACTAGCGCCTATACCATTATTAGAATTTTTCCAAACTGCATATTCCCTGATCAATCTGGCTCGACCCAAAGCCCTAAGGAATTGAAAGAGTTTGTGTCCTTTTTGCGAGTTCCCGAGAAGCCCACGGGAGTAAAATAGACAAAGATGGGGCAGTGGATCGATTCTACTTTCATTATAACAACTGACTTTTGTAAAATTGCAAAATTTTCAAAATTCTTAGTCCCTCTAATGGAAATACATCATTGAAACTTTTTTTTCTGAATGAAATATTTGCTTCAAAATTAAATGTTTTGTAACTTTTGTTGAGAATATAAGTAACTTTTGCGTAATTTTAAGTGAAAATTAGGAAATGTTTAATAAATTTATTAATAAGATTTTTTCAATGACTCCAAATTGATTCTTAAAACATTTTGAACAGATGGTGCAGAAAGCTTAAAATCACACAATTTCAGTACCATTTTGATTTTTCAAAAATTCACAAATGAATTTTGTTATATATCTGAAAGGTCGTTCAGATTTACACTAGAGGCATTTATTACCTTTTATTAGTGAGTACTAAGTACACAAGCCACAAGAGTATTTTGTGAGTACAAAGGCGTCAAATGAAACTTCGAGATATATCTTTATGTCCCAAAAGCACTCTAGTGGAAGCTCAACACATTTCCAGAAAATCTCAAACAATGGATAATAAGACTTATTAATGGTGATGCAACAGCTAATTCTTTCTGGCATTATTGGAACGGCTACGTAAAATAATATCGCCATTTCTGCCGAACTAACACTTTAGCCATCTCTTGAAAAAGTCTGGTTCATCAAACCGAGCTTCCAATTTTCCACAATCGGCTACCAACCATTTTTAAAGAAAAAAAATATTTATAAATTAAACATTCAGAAATATGGGCCATCCAATATAAATATGCGAAAACCTGTGTTCAGCAAGAAACGCCCAAGAGTGAAAATTCTCTGAATTACAAAATGCCGTGTCGCGGCATTGCCATTATCGTATTGCGGCCTGATGATTCGATTCATTGATTGACTGACAGTGATTCCTGGCGCGTCAACATCTGTGATCAACTACTGCAATCCCGTAAGTTTAGTTTATGGTTTTACTCGGGGGGGGGGGGGTAGGTGGTCTTACGCCGCTGGACGACAAGATCCGGCGTCGACCTACCGTCGGCTAGTAGGGTTTTGGGTTTTCCACAACCAGGTATCTCCCACCAACGGGGCACTCTCCAGCGTGGACAGTCTCCCGGCATGTCTGGTAGTGTAGTGCGTGTTAGTGTACGTGTGTTTAAGGGGTGAGGAGAGGACAAGGAAGAGGTAGGAATGATAAGGTGCCGTCCGTGGTTCATTTGTTAGGGCACCTCTCCGGCATTCGCCCAGTATTGATCGGAGAAACCACGGAAAATAACCGATCAGAGCAGCCGGACGCTAGAACTCTCCTCCAGACTGCGGCCGGCCTACCTAGTGTCGAAAATCCAACCACTGCCGGGACCAGAATCCTAGGACCTCTCAATCAGAGGCACTGGAGCGATAATTGATTCACCGAGACACCTAAGCCGGCACAAAATGGCGTACGTTATGTGACAAGTGAATAACATTTTCTTTGGTGGGATAATTGGTTTGATCGCCTCAAAAACAAAAGATATCTGTTATCTATTTTATACTGTTCTATTTTATACTGTTATTTACTATGTTTATACTGTTATCTATCTTATATCTATTTTATACTGTTAATCATTGCTATTGGGAATATTCCTCATGTTTTAAAGAATTATTTAGTTAAATCAGTGGTGTTATTCATTTCCTTAATGTCAATGTCCAAAGTTTTTGTTTTTCTCCGCTGTTTTTGAAACTGTTGGACGCTTCGATAGGTTCGATAGGTGGACACTTCGATAGCACGTTTCTAAGATCAGAACGGGAATACTGGAATCATCCTATATTGTAAAGGAAAATCAATACAACGCAGATCAGAGCCGTAAAATCTGAAGTCCGTTTTGCAGGTAAATTTTCATCTTTGTTCATCATTATAAGCGATGACGGATCTTACTGGCTGAACTCTGTGCAGAAAAATGAAGCATGCTTCATTTTTCTGTACACACGTCCATTTTGATTGGTGCTCTCATGGAGTCATATTCCGAAACTTTCCTTAATATGCTTGAGGTGCGATTTATTCCTTTTGTATAGTTGTGTAGAGAGTGTTCTAATTTGTTGAACTGTATTGTGAAGTAATTTGGGTGGTGAAAATTAAAACGGTTGTTAAATCAATGTTTTAATGACATCTTCCGTACCAAACCCTAACTTAACTTCCTTTATACCAGGGAATGCTATGTTTAACTGTTTAATATTCAGCGATTTTTTTCACTGCACGAAGGAAATATTTTCATCGTGAAAACGAAATAAGCGTGTAAAATGCTGGATCTCGTTCATTCAGTTTTGATACCGAAACAGCACTTCGTAGAAGCAAACGCCCCGTATCTATCCATTTTGTGTACAGAAAAAGAATAAAAGAGAGTTCTTGTAAAACGGGTATAAGAGCCGATTAACACGCATGCTCGATAAAATCCCAAATCTTTCCTCAAAAAGAAACATGTCCATCGGTTCTCGGAGGCTGTAAGCAAGAGAAAACAGTAGTGTCCTAAGGATATTGAAAAACTGAACTATCTTCGTCCAACAAAAAATGTATGTGAAAATAAACGCTCATTGTAATTTAATGAACATTGAAAACTCAGATATATTTATGAATGAATATACGGTGTTATAAAGTTATTCGAATCTCTAAACAAATTTGGCTT
Organism: Gryllus longicercus; assembly: GCA_038098605.1. Taxonomy (NCBI): domain Eukaryota; kingdom Metazoa; phylum Arthropoda; class Insecta; order Orthoptera; family Gryllidae; genus Gryllus; species Gryllus longicercus. The sequence continues at coordinate 1,716,797 of JAZDUA010000185.1, forward strand.
CATGAACTTGCTTAAGTTTAGGTATCCATCCTGCGCATTTGTGATATCTCGTGGAGAGAAAGTGAGTGAAAGTGATAATAAAGTGATAAATGCCTAACATAATTAGCACACGGAACACAATTTAATTTTGAAATATATATCATTACTGTTACGTTAAAGCTTTATATTAAGAATAGGAAGACTACGTTTATGAAACGTTAATCTCCCTGTCACAAAATGATACTGATAAGATAAAAATACATCCCAAAACGACGTGTCTAAAGTAGAAATTTCAGTAATGTTCGAAATCTGGCATTTGCTTCGATCGCGACCCAACCGAAAGAATGCTGTGCCGCGGAGAAGGGAGTTTTTCCGAGCCCCTGTGCAGCCCCTGCGCCGCGCCGGGTGAAAGCGCAGGGGGTTGGGGGAGGGGGCGAAAGGGGTGGAAGAGGTCGGGCGGCGGCGGCGGCGCGGGCGCAGAAGCTTTCCTCGCCACCCTCGAGCGCGCGCTTGCCACGTCTCCCCGCCCGCCCCCCGCCCCGCGGCCGCCCCCTTCCCCTCCCCCTCCCCTTTCCCTCCCCGGCCCCACGCTCCCGCTCCCGCTCCACTTCCCGCACGCACCGTTAAGGAACAGGTAGAGACGCCGCCTCGCGCCGCCTCGCGCCGGCAGCGCTAACGGTCTGCAGCGCCTCACCCACGGCGCAGCGCGGGCATTGTGCCCCGCCGGCTCACCACTGCCCCACATGCGCTCCTCATTCACGCATTCATTACTGACTCCGGGCGCGGCAACTGCTAAGGCCGTCAGTCCCGTAAGTGTAGGGCACGTGTTTTCCTCGGGATCTCCCCCCGCTGGATGGTGAGGTACAGCGCCGAACTACGTCGGCATGGGGGGATTTTCCCCAACCAGGAATCTCCCACCAGCGGAGCACCGCCTGATTCGAGACAAGCTTCCGACATGTGCGGTAGTATAGTGCATGTAAATATGTGTGTTAGTAAGAGGTGGAGATAAGACAAGGAAGAGGATCCCGGTCCGTAGCCCGTTTGTCAGGGGATTCGCCTGGCGTTGATTGGAGAAACCACGGGAAAATACCGATCAGTGCAGCCGGCCGCTAGAATTCTCCTCCAAACAGCGGTAAACTTGGACCTAGCTAGGTAGCTGTAGAATGTGGAAAATTGCCACCATCGGAACTCGAACCCCAAGTCCTCCCGGATAGAGTGGCTGCGGAGACAACAGTAATGAGCCAGTCTCTTCGTGGAGATGAGGCTCCGCCCACGTTATGATTGTTAGGACAAGGCCCCCCAGGGCCCCTTCCGCATCCTCTCCCCCCCCCCTCGCCCATTTCCCTTTCGCGGAGTCCGTCTTTACTCTCTACTCCCCCACCCCTTCGCTGATTCCTTCATTTTCAGGGTTTGCCTGGGCGCAAGAATTCTTTTTAATGATTCCGTGTTTTAAATATTGATGGTGAGTAATTTACACTAAATTATAATTATTGTAGTTAGTATCATTCTGCGTGCAGATGTCGAAGTAGAAGGAAAAAAAATACCATAAACTACCAGTCAAAGTCAGCATTGCCAATGTGCAGAGCTGCAGTGACTCAGTCCGGGAGGGTCTAGGGTTCGACACCTGGCGGTTTTCGGCGACTGTTAGCTGTATAGCAGAGGTAGTGTTCATCGGTGGTTCGAAAACATTTTAGAGGTCGGCTGCTCCAATCGTTCGTTATGTGTGGATTCCGATCAACACCAAGTTAATACCGGAAAAGTACCTAAACAAAAGGGACACAAACCGTGCTTGATTATTTCTTCCTCTTCCTTAACATATAGTCTCTCCTTATACAAACACTTTTACAGGTACTATCCATATCAGGAGATCAGTTGGGAGATTAGGATTCCTGGCTGGATAGGTGCTCTTCTGCAGACCTGGACGGATACCCCCCCCCCCCCGCAAGCTGACAGAAAGGTCGGCGCTAAATCTCACCATCCAGCGGGGAGGAACACCGCCATCTCTCCGGATAGTTTTTATTGCTGGTAGTGCTACACTAATACACTAATCACCATATATTATCTATACTAACAACCATCGCAGGCACATTATTCAGTCAATCAATTACAAACTGAAAGATTCTGCCACTCTCTGTTGAGCTCCCAGCACGATGCTCTGATTTCAAAAATTGAAGCTCCCGATTGGATAACAGAGCCGCCCCCCTCCTAACTCACTCAGAGCAGCGGAATTCTTAATTGGAGAATACAAAGCGTTACCCTAACGTCGTATGGAGTAAGACGATTCAGTCCAGTGCAGGGGGCTGCCAGCCGCCTCCGTCCAATGGTGGGAGGAAACACGGCAATGGCTGGCTCCCTCACTGCCCACGAACTCTACTTTTGATAATGAGGAGCACAAGACCGGGATTATGAATTTCGGCAGTACTCCAAAGTCGATCGATAAGAATGGATTCACAAAATATTCTGGGGGATATATTTGAAAAATATTCATGGAAACAACTTTTCATTTACATGATTTATTATAGTGACTATTAATTAACTGTTGATTTTGAAGTTGTATATTTTTTAGTTTAAAAACAAATTAATAAGAAAACATCCAAATTATATTTTTATAGATCTTTCTACTAGTTTTCACTAGAAAAACTATTTATACTAAAAAATAAATTTTAAATCATTGACAACCTATAAAATATTTTGTTTAAAAATATGTTAATAGCGAATATTGTTAAATGAATTCAAAATTATATTCCACTAACACTCGTATTTGTAATTTCTTATTCTTCTGCATTATGAAGCAGTCGCCCAATTCGACCGATGGCTGAAACCTTCAGTCTCCCTTAGTATCTGAAAGGGAGCGGGCCGTCCTCCATTCGCCTGACAGTCGAAGGGCCTGTGCAGCCCTCAGAGAGTCCTTTGCTACCCATCGGCATTTGCTAGTGACGCACCGAAGCAGTGCTCTCCTGCCGGTGAAAAGCTGAAGTGCCATCCCAAAAGCCCAGCTATATCCCCAAAACAAAGCTATATCCCAAATGCAAAGCTATATCCCAAAAGCCCAGCTATATCTCAAATGCAAAGCTATATCCCAAATGCAAAGCTATATCCCAAAAGCCCAGCTATATCCAAAAGGAAAGCTATATCCCAAATGCAAAGCTATATCCCAAATGCAAAGCTATATCCCAAATGCAAAGCTATATCCCAAAAGCCCAGCTATATCCAAAAGGAAAGCTATATCCCAAATGCAAAGCTATATCCCAAAGCAAAGCTATATCCCATAGCAATGCTATATCCCATAGCAAAGCTATCTCACGCCATTGTATTACGTTTGAAAATCATTCCCTGTAGTTTGATCGGTCTTCTGCCATCTGCCTCTATCGCCCTTGACGCAGGGGAAGGCGGTGGCAAACGCGACGTATTGGTACCCCCTCCTGGGCAGGCAGAGCCAGGCCATTGCGTGGTCTGAAACATCTCCAGGACCATTTTTCGTCTCCTAAAATCATGGTAAACATCGTGTACTAATACGTTTCTGGAATTTGTTCTTCAGCCTTCCATCAGGGTTGAAGTATGAGCGAAAGGAAATCGAGCAATGGTACCTTACCGGGTGAGAAAAGCAATAAATGGCCATGTAAATGTAGAACATTATTAGTTATATACTTACTTAATTCTTATTTTGATCAGATTACCTTCTCGCCATTCTGACCCCCTCAGAAACCCGCCCCTTTCCAAATCTCTTTCCATTCCCACTAATTTTTCCCTATCATTATATTATTTTTGGATGGGATGATACCATAAACCCCAGTTTACCATGAAATAGGTAACTGGTCCCTGAATTTCTAGTATTTTGTAAACTCTTCCACTTTTTCTATAACGTGTTCGCTCCTGAAAGTATGGTTTTGTTTCCTAAAACTCGAAAATGTTGCCTATCACAGGTTAGGATCCCCCCTCAGCTGTGGTCGGTGCCCCGTCTCGTGGATTAAATTGCACAGGCATCCGTCAGCGCAGTCAGCGCAACCAGAAGGGGGCTGTATCTGGGTGCGGTAGGGATAGGAAGTGGGTTTAGGGGTGATACGTTTTGTTTGGCGTGTCTCACTGTGACTCAATACACGTCCGTGTTTAGCTTGACATTGATCAGTGGTGACACGTGCTTAGGTGGCACAACGATAATCGATAAAGATCGATGTAATAATAATCGAAGGAAAGTGGCGATTTTAATAAACAAAACTCGCATTATGGAGCGCTGGTACGAAAAAGTATATAAATCTTGTCCCCTGTACTAAACTATTGTCTCAAACACGTAGTGTAGTAACTCATTTTCGTTGAACTCTGAATTTACGAAATTAACTACAAATATTGCGAGAAAGTATGTTCTGTTGCAGTTGTTTTAATAGGAATTCATGAAAACTTACAAATTCATGTATTATTGTGTTCGTTCTCAATATACGAGTCTGCAGCCATGTTGATTGATGTCGCTCCAATGTTTTGTTTACTTTATAGTACCCAGTTGTTTTATATGCTCACGACTATACTTTGCTTACTGCAAAGCAACACTTTGCCACAAAGAATATTTATTTATGTACGAAGGGCATTATTAGGGTTATAATGATCAAGTGTCGATCATTACAACCAATTAGCGCCCGTGGTACTCATATGATTTTATTTTTTTACGTAATTTTAATGATTCACATTTACTTATTTGCTATTTAACTACTTGTTAACTCGACTCGGTTTGTCGTTTCGAATATCTCTCTCATAATTTCCTCCATTAGAGAACATCCAACTGTTTTCATTTTTCCCTCGTAACCACGATCATTTAGATCCAGGTAAGTTAAATACCGAGCTCCGTATCGAAGGCAACAAGCAATAACGCATCAGTAAATATGAACACTTTTATTCAGTGACGTTAAGTACTAGTTTCGGCGCTTGAGAGGTGAAAAAGGCATGGAAAAGTTGAAGCCCATATTGGCGTACGTGCTAACGGAAGGCACGGGAGTGCGTGGCGTGCGTGCCTGCGGGAGCCCTGGCGTCGGAGGAAAGAGGCGGCTGGCGGCGGAGTCGGAGTGGCCTGCTGGTCAGCCCGCGCGGGGGGCGGGGCGGGGCGGGGCGGGGCCGCTGGAATCCAGGAGGCCGGGGCGGGCGGCGACCGGCCCAGCGGCGCCGGCGGATTCCAGCCGCCCCCGCCGCCCCCCTCGCCCCCCTACGCCCCCGCCCCCCGCCCCGCGCCGCCCGCGAGCTCATTCTTCGCCAGCGGAGACCTCCGGCCGCTGCGCCTCCGCCTCCGCCTCCCGCCCGGGGGCTGGCACTCGCCGCCTGCGCGAGCACGCCCACGAAATGTCACCGATTCGGCCGACGCGGAAAACGACGCGAATGATGCTTAGTAAAAATGCTACTGAAGAAATTAAAAATCACAGAATAATTTTTCCTGAAATGTAACATGCACACCGACGAAGAACAAAAAATAAAATACTGTCGTACGATTCTGCAGTAAATTAAATATTTCAACAAAAACAGTTTTCACGAGTAAAACAATGCCCCACCATAACGCCACACGTGATGAATAAATGTTTGAAGGCGGACGGTCTTTTCCTTAGAGCCTTCTTGACGTATGACGTCAGCTGTGTCGTAAGAAGTGAAGTACTCAGAATGAGAAGTCAGTCGGTACACACAGTGCGAGAATATGCAGAATAGCAATCAAATATATGCGTTTTTCATTCAAATCGGGAACTGTTTCATTGTTATTGTATTGTTTTCGTCTTCCATGGAATCTAACGGGACCACTTTAAAAAAAATGGGAGACTGCATAGTTTTCATTCCATTTTTCTGCCCATTCGAAATTACTAATGTAGATGTTTTTGTATTTTTTTCCAACTTCCTGTGTACTTGACGAAACCGTAGAAACCTCTGAAAGGCCGGAGTCTGGGTAGTTTTCTTCCAATTTCTGCGCGCATGGCAAATTAGTAATATTCACTTTTACTATGTCGCTATACATACTTCAATTTATTTAACACGTAATACGCATAATTAGTTTCTTGTAATGAAAAAAATTATTAATAGTATATATGTTTTATGTGTACATCACAGTAACTCAATTTACAGAATGGGCTGTCTAAAACCGAATGATTATACAGTTTGATATATTATACATCAAATACGAATCATAATATTATACCCAAACATGAATTATTATAATCTAAAAACGAATGAATGTGTTGCAAAGAACGCATGCGTAAATTGCCTTCTTCGCAACACATTAATTTAGTTGCTATCAAGAAGAACAACTCTCTCTCCTTTTCACTATTTGTATTATCTTTGGAGTTTTGGCTTAGGTGTTTACGTCACAATAATACGAGTTGCGTGGCCGAACCAGGTACGGAACCCTCCGCCCTCTGCGATCGAAGAAGTCGGTACCAATTAGGGTTCACGAAAAACGTGCAGAGGGTTGTGAGGTAAGGAGGAATTTTCAGTGTAGTTCGGTACAAAACTGTCTGGTGATATAAGATGATCTATTGATACAACTTGTGGAGAATTATTAATAAGAAGGCGGAGAACCTTTTCGGTGCGTTGCAGGATCTGGTGTGGTCCTGTGTACGCCAGAGGAAAGCATTTCCCCTAGTCTTCATTACGAAGAAATATACGTTACGAAGAAACATGAGTACATATTCCTAATTTTATAAAAAAATAGAATACTTTATTTGCGATTCGATGAGTTCCAGAAGCAGGGACCATATCTTGCATTAGTGAACAAAGACGTATTGCGTCCTACACTTCAGATGTGGTATTTCACAAAGTAGTGACAGCAAAGATATCAGTAGGCAGTCGTAAGTACTGGCCATATAGAGAGCCATATATAGGGATTTGAACGGTTTAGGTTTTACGCTATAACACCTTAAAACGTTTATGAGAAAACGGTGCAGTCTTTCAATTACGCCATTATTTTGTGGGTACCAAGACGTGGTACGGTGGTGAATAATTCCCAGTAGCCGTCAGAGACAACTAAAATATGAAGATACAAATCGTTCGCCTTGATTTGTAGTGATTGTTTCGGAGACTCCAAAAGGTGCAATCCTTGATGATAGAAATGGGATGGCGACGTTATTCAAAGGGTCGTGTAAAGGAATAATTTCGGACCAGAGAGTAAAGCGATCAACACTGGTTAGACAATGCTTATAACTAGGGGCGGATTTTGATGACCTAAAACATTGCCGAAAATGATCAATAAAATGCTGCCAACATACTACACTTCCGATGAATAACGCAAGTTGTTGGGTAATGTTACTGATGTAATCGAGGATTCTTTCTTTTGTTCACGTGAACTCATCTTGCAGACTTTTGGTTTGGACTGTTCTTTAAAAGAAAATCTCTGCTTTTATTTATCGCGAGTGACAGTGCCTGATAGACGTCACAGCAACCTCTGGTTACATAGTACTCACAACGGCTAACATTACAATATATGAGCGAAGAAATCCAATATGCTACTCAGGAATTCTGTGGTGAATATTTGTTGCACCTCGTAAACTAGAGTAACGTAGAGAAAAACTGTGAAGTTCACAATGATCTGTAGTTCTTGATCTTCTTGTCGACGAGATAATTCTTGACAATAGAGCTTATGAGTAAGTGGTGTTCATGTGTGATGGTTAAGCCATCAGCAGGTATGTTTTCCAATCTTCAAATGTACCAAATATCTGTTGTGTATTGAGCGATAAAAATCAATTCCTTGCTTTGAATACCACATAACAAAAATTTATATTTCAAACACAAATGTATCTATATTTCAAACACAATCTATATTTCAAAAAATATTTCAAACACAATACACACTTTTGCGAGGTGACTATTTCTGAAAAACGAAAAAATCAGAAAATCAAAGGACCTGCGCAGTTCCTGCTTATCAAGGCCCGGACGCTTCTAGCGGGAGGAGTACAGAGTCTGCACCCCCAAGAACATCCAGAATTTTAATTCTAATTTCAATTTTTCTTAAGACTCTTTTTGAATAAAACATAACAATGTCAATAACAATCATATTGTAAAATGATGTAGCCAAAATAATTTTGCTGTGCTTTATGTAAAAAAACGTGGACAATACACAAACACTATTCCAGCCACTACTACTGTTACCGCTGCCACCACCGCCTCTATTCATTTTCCTGTTGTTTTTTTTTCTAAGTACTTAGCAATATCTGAAAAGTTTGAAAGGAATCCTGTAATAAAAAATTTCCCCTGATAAATATGTTCAATCCCTGATTTTCTTTTGTTCTCCTGACAATTTGAGGGATTATTATACGATAGTACATTCCGGGAAGGCTCTCCACACTATCTGGCAATCTTCAAAACGCTTTGATGTAAAATAAAATGAATTAATTTACTGTATCTTTGAAATCATCATTTCATGCTCCTCGAACTTTTATTTATTTACTCACAATATACGTCATATGCTAATGAAATAGTTCAATTGAAAAAAATGATCAAAAATGTAGTTGTCACTTTCGTTTTGGGCAGTGAACGCCTATACCAGTGTATACTATTGAATTCATGAATAACTACAACATGACTTTCATGTTTTACCTCTGTCGAGCACCTTGACTTTAATAGGCCAATCAAAAAATCGTCGGTGCCGACTCAAATTCTGCGAAGGCACCCACTTTTCATGCCCTCCTCAGATTTTAAGAGCGAGAGAAGGCCGGGTGGCTGCCTGCCAGGGCCAGCTCTCTGCGTGTGAGCAGCGGAGGAACGGAAGGCAGTGAACCGGCGAGAAGTGGCCAGAAGTACGTGTAACTGGCGTTTTCGCTCGCAAATGAAACGTTTTCTTTGAATCACTAGAGAACGAATTCGTCTGTAGATTACAAGGAGTTTCTTCTCGTGAAACAAACTTGAGACGAAAAAATTTGTTAATAATGAATGAAATCTGTTCTTCAAAATTAAATTTTTGATGTTAATGTACATTCTTTTTGAAAATTTGAGTAGTTTTCGTATAATTTTGAGAGTAGTGAAAAATTAAAACTATTGGGATTGCCATGAACTACTGAAACTTTCTTTCTTTTTGTGTTATTAATGGGAAAAGCAAGGGAAGCTTGCGCACGGCTCGTGACCCGTTTATTAGATAACTTCTCCGGCATTTGCCTGGTATTGATCTGAGAAACACTGGAAAACTACCAATCAGAGCAGCCGGCCGCTAGAATTCTCCTCCGTACAGTGGCTCAATTCGACCTTGGTAAATAGTTAGTATCGAAAATCCTGCCACTATCGGGACTCGAACCGTAGAACCTCCCGGTCAGAGGCACTGCAGGGACATCAGCTGACGCCCTGAGCGGTGCCTCCACGGTGAGGGAAGCTGAAGACCTCCCGGTGAGAGTGGCTGCAGAGACAGCGGCAATAAGCTCCCTCGGTTAATTAGTAAATGCTTTATTTTACGTGGCGAGACTCGGGCCACCAGGTCCGCTCTTCCGTCTGATCACATAAATTTCGCTGCGCTCCTTTCACCATCTACCGGAGAAAGAAGGAACGAACTCGGGCGACAAAACAGGCGATTTTGAATTTAGCTTAGAGACTCCTTATAGGCTTGAGGTTCTTTTATCTGCAGTAAATCTACATCTACCACATCAGTGGAAGGCCGTGGACAGCCTGTCTCAGGCATGGCCGCTCGCTCCTTCACCTGTCGGTCGTAGAGGAAATGGACGGCGTGCTCTGGCGAGGAGCGCCCAATCAATTGATGCTCCAACAGCCGATCACCTGCTATGCTATAATAGGCGTGAGTAAATCTTGGCGTCGCACAAAGTTATTTAAGAGATACCCTAAACGAATATTTTATTGGGAAAAACCTTTCCTCGACTATATCTGTAAAGAATTCCAGGAGGTTTCCCAATGAGGCTTGGCACGAACGTAATCATCGGTTATTGGTATCTAATCGGGATTCACAATCAGGAATATAGAACTGGCAAGCTTTTTCAAAATATCTTTTCAAGTCATCTCAATCAGATCGGTTTGATTTAGTTAATTACCGTTTTAGTTAATTAGTAATACAGGAGTTCTGCTCTGACTGTTCATAGTCGATTATCCTTCGAAGGACTCTTGATCACAAATAATTAGTTCTATTGAACAACAAATGATAGACTTTATTCAAGAAATATTCTGTTTAAAGTTATTCGTTTGCTGCTTACTATTAGATCCACTTACTTATCTTATGATTAATTTATAATCAGAGTGCTGTTGTTCATTTCAAGCTGCATACAGCTGCCTAGTGAAGGACGGACTCTTGTCTTTCTCTTCTGTTTTGGAAAAAAGATGCAACGCCTGTGGGTGCCCTCACTCGGGGTGTTTGATGTTCCGAGGTAACCTCCCGCCTGCAAATCGAGGCCAAACTGGAAGGCAGAAATGAATTGGGAGGATTATGATGTGGTGAGGTTGAGGAGGGTGGTTGTGGGAGAAAAGATGACGTTTTGTGGAATGAATAATAGTAACTACTTGGCTGTCCGGGAGACACCGCGTCCTAGGCACGGGTGCCAATATTGCGGCCGCCATTCTGCGACCTTCCTCAGGGCGAAATGCCATTTTTGCTTTGCCATTTCACCCCAGGAAGTTCACAGAATGGCGGCCGAAACGTTGGCACCTGCGGGTATGCTGCGGCGAATCCCCAACAGCCGAGTAGCTACTGACTCCGGCCACGGAAGCCTACGCTTTCGTTTTCGTGTGGGATGAATGGATTTGGTGGGTGGTAAGCTACATTGTATTTTAAGGTTGTATTGCCTTACATCAAGTGGACGTCTAATTTACGGGTGTTTCCTTTGTTGCCTCCTTCTTGATTCCCTGTTGTTACTCCTCTTAGTGATTCCAGCTGTATTGCAATGGCCGACATGCTCGTTACGCATGTAGCTTACAGTATTGTGTTCAAGAAGTTTTTAAGAAATTAACGTCAATTGGCTAGTTTTTTTTCTAATGAATCGGTATTTTCTGATGTATGTCGGTATTGTGTTAACAGTGGATGTGTTGCTCTCACTAGTGAAGTAGCGCACTCTCTGTAGGACGGTTTCTGTGTTTCGCTTCTTTAGCTCGCTGTCCATGATTTCTCCAGGACGTTATTTGTGTGTTATCCTCATGAAATAATGTTCGGCTTTGTTTCAGCTTTCGTTTTTCGTTAGGATTAAGTAGAGTCAGGGATTGGGATTTTAAAACGTCTAAAAATCCTAAAATCAGGATTTTGATCACATGACTAATAGTAGAGATAACTAAAAGAAATGGATAATATTAACAACGCAAAACCAACAGCTGTCTATAATGCAGCTCTTAGACTGCAATATTTCCTAAGGCGTGGAAAATGGCTCAAATACTACTTTCTGTAAACCCAGAAAAAACACAACATCCTGAAAACTATAGATCCATAAGATTTTTTTCAGCTATAGAAAAAGTCTTTGAGAAAGCCATCGACTAAAATATCTTAAGAAAATCAAACCATTCCCGACAAATAAATTGTTGCGTATACGGGACAATACGAATACCGGAACAGAACCCTAACAAAGTGTCACGGACCGCACGCGATCATTCCTTCCTCTTCCTTGTCATATCGTCCCCCTTTACTTATACACACTGACACTAACACGCAATATACTACCACACACATCGGGAGCTTAGAGCGTGTACCAGCTGGGGTGGCTCCCCACTGGTGGGAGATACCTGGTTGGGGAAAACCCCGCTAGCCGACGGCCGCTTGGCGCCGGAGCTCACCAACTATCGACGCAAGATCACCGCCACCTCCAGAGGGTGGGACATACACTACACTTATGGGACTAATGACCTTAGCTGTTGACGCTCCCGAAATCACTAATCAGTCAATCAAACAGATGATGCAGAGTTGCATGTGGCTGCCAAACATTGTTACCAATCCCAGACCGCAGACGTCTACAACACGGTCACAAATGTCTCTATTCGGGTGGTGATTACCTGGGGGGAACAGTGCAACAAATGCTGTATCTGCTATTAATTGTTTTCTTTTGATTGAGTTGTTCCTGAATGCGCATCTCGGAACATTCGTCGTTTCGCTTCATTCACTTGATCTTTCCGCCGACGGACTCGTAATTACGTGACCGAAAAGCATCCTTTAACGGTTTCTTTTTCGCGTAGATACTCTGTTACTAGTCAAAATTTTCTTTCACGCATTGCGGCACTGCAGTGTTGCACCTAGGCTAGTTTTTCCGTTCGCACTGCTGCGAAATTTGCTATCTTCCGCAATCAAAACTTAGAACCTTCTCGTACACACTTGAAGTACACAGATGAAACTACAGTGCTACGCCCACGGCAAAAATATAGTACTCAAGATTACCTTGAGGTACTTTGATAAATAATATTTCCGCGAGGTTACTTGACTCCCGCAGTTAATTTAACACCCACAGTACCTGCCTGTACCCTAAATGCGGCTTGCTTCCCCACACTACGAAGTTTTCCTATTATCCATGCGACACCCAAGTTGCCACAGTCTGACAATCTACCGGAAGCCGCGGTACATTGGGTCTGCCACTGGAATAAGATGTGACAATCAATTCGTACCGCTTTACCACACATTCCACTCTGCACTCAATAAGTCAGTAATTAATTTCGGAAAACTATTAGCCCCGAGATGGCAGAGTGGCCATACCCTGGGTTCAGTGCGGAGTGCTCTGGAGTTTTGCGTGCCGGGGGGGAGGGGGCACAGTACCGTCAAGGAGGGTGCATTACAAGGATTACAGCCAGTAGACCCGGATACCGAATCTAGAGTTTACTCCCTCGAACAGAGCTGAAGTGTAAACGAGTAATCGCCAGAATACACAACTGAAGTACTCAATTACTAAGTTAGCTGTCTCTCCACTATAATTGTAACCGTTCCACTCTGTTGCCGTTCCCAACTTAAACAGCTATTAAAACTGTTTCCTTGTAATTAATCCCTACCAACATCCGTGAATCTGGCAAGAAATAACGAAAAATGTTGAAAAAGGTGCCAGGTAAGGAATTCCTGAAAAAGAAGTGGAAAAAATGAATTCTTATTATTATATGTCTTACACCAGCGCTGTGATTTCCTAAATTAAAAGACCGGAAGATGTGGTTTAGGGCATCAACTGTTGTCACTTCGATGCCTCTGACCGGAAGGTCCTAGGTTCGAGTTAGGACGGTGGCAGGATGTTCGACACTGGTCAGAAAGCTACATCGAATTCCGTCGCTGTCTGGAGGAGACTTCTAGCGGTCGTCTGCTCTGGTAGCTTTCCGTAGTTTTTCCGATCCCTACCTGGCGAATGCCGGGGCAGTACCCTAACAAACAGGCCACAGATCGCGCGCGATCTCACCTTCCTCTTCCTTGTCCTCTCCTCACCACTTGCACTAACATGCACTACACTAACACACATGCCGGAAAACCGGTCGGGAGCTAAAAAGTTTCTCCCGGTTGGGACGGTGCTCCGCTAGTGGGAGATACCTGGGTTGGGAACACCCCGCTAGCCGACGGTAGGTCGGCGCCGAATCTCGCCATTCAGCGGAGAAAGATCACCACCACCTCCCGAGGAAGAAACATGCACTACACTTACGGGACTAATGCCCTTCTTTAGCACTTGACTCGCCCGAGATCCCCAATCAATCAATCAAATTCAAGACAGAACAGCCATGTCTCCCTGCACGGCGATCGCACAGCGCAAGCAAAGAGAGAGCTCGCTGCTCGAAGGCGCTTCGCCGTCGCCCCGCGTGAGCGCGCGTGCGGCGCAGGAGGGGCGCGGGCGAGGCGCCGCGCGCCGCTTCCCAGAAGGCGATTTGCGGCTCCGGGCGGCCCCGGAAGCTCCGGATGCCGACGCCGGCGCGTCACTCGACCGCGGCGCCCGCGCCCGCACCTGCGCCGCCGCGCCACGCCACGCCACGCCACGCCACGCCGGCGCCCGGCTGACTCAGCCCAGGGACAGCGCACGCTCCCGCGCTAGCTGTACAAACGTTGGCTAAGTAGCTACGCTGAATTCAGCCGCGATTGGTTGATTGAGATTCCGGCCGCGTCGACTACAAAGGTCATTAGTCCCATAAGTGTAGTGCAATGTTTTGCTCAGGGTGGTGGTGGTGTTCCCTGGCTGTATGGCAAGATCAGGCGCCGACCTACAGGCGGCTAGCGGGGTTTCCCCCAACCAGGTATCTCCCACCAGCTGGGCACCACCCCAATTGGGACAAGCTCTAAGCTTCCGACCGGTCTCCCGGCGTGTGTGGTAGTGTAGTGCGTGCTAGTGTCTGTGTGTATAAGCAAAGGATGAGGATATGACAAGGAAGAGGAAGGAATGATTGGGTGCGGTTAGGTTTCTGTTTCGGCATTCGTGTTGGCCTGAATCCAGCAAATTATTTGACGGGAATGGTTTGATTTTCTAAACGTATTTTAGTCGACGGCTTTCTCAAAGACTTTTCCTATATCTGAAAAAATCTTATGGATCTATAGTTTTCAGAATATTGTGTTATTTCTGGGTTTACAGAAATAGTATATGCGTCATTTTTCACGCTTGAAGAAAATATTTTAGTCTAAGAGTTGCATTCTAGACAGCTGTAAGTTTTGGTTGTTTCTAATATCCTTCCTATAATTCTATAATTATTTTACTTCTCTCTACTATTAGTCATGTGATCAAAACCTTGATTGAAGAAAGAGGTAGGAAAGATAGCGCGCTTCGTGGCCCGTTTGTTAAGGTACTGCTCCTGCATTCACCTGGTGTTGATCATAGAAACCTCGGAAAACTACGTATCAGAGCAACTGGCCACTAGAATTCTCCACACAGCGATTGAATTCGGCGTAGCAATGTAGGTAGTGTCGAAAACCCTGCCACCGTCGGGACACGAACCTAGGATCTCCCGGTCAGAGGAACCGCAGCGACATCAGTGGATGCCCAGAGCCATCTCTCCCGGTAATTCAGCCGCTGTCAGGAGGAGAATTCTAGTAACCGGCTGCTCTGATCGGTAGCGTTCCGTGCTTTCTCCACCCAATACAGGTGAATGCCGAAGCAAACGGGTCCTTGTCCGTGCGCAGACACCACACGTCGTCCTGCTGTGTTCCCGCCTTTAAGCGCCTCCACTGCGGGGTACCGCTCCAGCCGGGACAAGCATTAAACTCCCGACTGGCCTCCCGGCGGTGTGGTGAAAAAGGAAGAGAAAGGAAAGATCGCGCCTGTGGCCTGTTTGTTAGGGTACTGCTCTGGCATTCTCCTGGTATTGACCGGAGAAAACCAAGAAATCAGAGCACCCGGTTGCTAGAATTCTCCTCCAGACAGCGGCTGAATGTGACCTAGCTATCTAGCTAGTGTCTAAAACCCTGCCATCGTCTGGACTCGAACCTCGGGGCCTTCTCTTGGGAGGCGCTTCAATGGCAATAGTTGTTGCCCAAATACATCGTATCCAGTTCTCTATTCATAAATTTCTAAATAAACTGATATGATAGGTGGCATATGGTGTGCACCTAAAATATTTTACTTTTCCTTAGGACACACATTTGACATAGCAGTGAATGATCTGAAAAATGAAACATTCAGGACAGGTCCGAGTAAATTCAAATATTTCCGAATTATTGTAAAAAGCAGCTGTTTTTGTGCAGTAAAATACGAAAGTATGTAAGTACTTTGGCACAACAGCTCTTTACGAGCTAAGGCCTGCGAGCAGCGTCCCGGCCTTGCGGCCATGGGTTATAAGAGGTACGCGTGGTTAGCACGGAGTCATCTCTACGCTGTATTTCTGGTTTTCTCAACCTGAGAAGTGAGCTTTCTCATCGTCACACAGCAACAGATACTGGGGTATTGCACGGAAAGCGCACAATTAAGTTTTGCTCCGAGCAGGAATCGAACTCGGGGTTGCGTCGTGGAAAGCGAACACGCTAACGAGCTACCGAGGAGCAATACGAAAATATATAAGTAAATAAAATTTGTTTCTAGTTTGCTTTTTATCTGCGTTGTTGTTTTTTCTTTTTCGGAAGTATTATTTAGATTCCCTGCCTGCAAATTGTACACGAAGCTAAATAATATGCGATACTAAATAATATGCATCTTTCTACACAGGGGTCCACATTATGTCACTGCATTGCGAGCAGTTTTTACTCTATATTAAAGAAAATGAAAAACTGAATAACAGAAATTATCATTATTTTTAGCTAAGAACAAACTGTGTAAATTACTTATTCTTTTAACATTTTATAAAACTCTCGGTAAATAAGTTGTGCTAGGAAATGCCACGGACTTTCTCTTACTAGTTCGATTTTCTTTTGAGTTGGAGCTACTTTTTGGTTATGCCCCTCTCCCATGCTGACATCTATCGGTGTCTACGGGAATCAGCAGGGTCTCCTGCGGTAACCACCGCTCCCTGAGGGCAATTAGTGAAGAGAGTGAAGAGATCCATCGCACTCCCAGAACATCACGTGGCCTATACCAGTGGCCCACCTTGATGGATCAAATCATTGTTCTAAATGTAGGTCAGTTCAACTGCGCACAAACCTCACGCACAGTTGCCTGTCATGCCAAGAGATTAAGGAAGGATTAAGATACTCGAATTATTGAAATTCACGGAGGGACTGGAAATACCACATTAAACCAAAGTTTTTTTTATATCTCTCATGTAGTCAATAATTGCATTGCGAGAATTTCATATATTTTATTGCATTTTTTAGTACATCTTCTTCAAATAATTTCTATGACATTTCTCAAAAATTCGAAAGTTTATGTTGAAAATTAGTTTCAAAATGCTCATTTTCAGAAACGCCTCAAAAATATTTTCTCAAAAACGGCTCCAAATTTCTGAGTAAAAATGTGCATATAATACCAGATTTTACCCTTTTGTGAATATTCTTATAGTCTTATTTAAATTCTAGTATTAGTGATTCGAAAAATTGAAAAGTTTTTGGAAAAAGAACTTTTAGGTGGCATAAGATCAGCTGTACCAAATGGTTAGTAATTAACAAGGTTAAACACCCTGCCACTCTGTAACACTACTACTTTAATGTATCTTGTACACTAATATCAGCACTCTGGTTGTTGCCTTTTTATCTCCCTTCCTGTTTCCAATTGATGATTCCAATATTCTTGAAACTTCCGAGGTGCAAAAAACCCTAAAACTAAAGGAGAAACTACATTTCTGGGCATCTCCGCGTTATCTTTTTCACGAAATTTACAGTAGAAACAATTTTTTAAAATACGAATTGCAATCGAATTGAACATAGAAGTGCCTGGCGGGAAAAATATGGCCAATCTTTACCTAGAGAAACAGACGTAAACAGCCGCTAATTCACAATAAAATGTTGATTTTTAACTAATTGTAGTATAATGTAGGAAAAAACCTATTTGGAAACAAAATAATTCTGTGCATCAATTACATTAAGTTCTGAATAACATAATACAATATTTTGTGAGAGTTTCGATTTTTCGTAATAGTATACACGTGGAAATTTTCTGTGGTAACTTTCCTATAGTTTATCTGTTAAATGTCTTTAAGCAGAACGCGACCAAACCACAACAAAAATGAAAATTAAGAAATGGTGCTATCGAAGCAGCTGTGTACAATTCTTTTGATTTTAACAATGCATCCAAGCTATGTTTTTATAGTAATATTATTTGGAGTCAATAAAGCTAAAATAAAATGTTCTTACGTTTATATATTGCTGAAAACGACTAATGATAAATATTATTAATTGAATTATGAAAAACAAATGTAAATTAAGTATAAATATCCTACACTTATCTCATTTTGAACGAGGATCCTTGCTGCTCAAAACTTTAAGATAGATCCTAACTTTCCAAACGATTTTGCAACCACATCGATTCTTGTCGCTTGGGTGTTTCCTGTATAACTTCACTCAATTCGTCCTCAAATGATGTCACGCATTTTTTTGATGTCTAAGAAATTGTTGAGTAACACTAAGCCGGCGGCTGTAGTGGGGGGGGGGGGATTTTGACGGAAAATGCCACCTGCGTCTGATGTTTTCAGAAGAGACCGTTTGGGTTGACTGCAACCATTTCCGTTTACCATCACCTGTTTCAACGAATCCGGCAGATCGGTCGAAAACGTCGGTCTACCAAACTTCGCTCCACTGTGTCCGCCGCCTCAGAGGACGGGAGCATTCGGTGCGGGCGCCGTCCCACGAGTTTGTTCCCGCGTTCCTTTCTACGGGGCCACAGATGGAGTTTTTATTTCCAAGAACTAGTTCAACATTCTCGATTTGATGCGCACGCACAACTGTTCTTAACA
The DNA here is from genome assembly GCA_038098605.1 of Gryllus longicercus. NCBI lineage: Eukaryota > Metazoa > Arthropoda > Insecta > Orthoptera > Gryllidae > Gryllus > Gryllus longicercus. Next base: position 1,734,965 of record JAZDUA010000185.1, read on the forward strand.
CCGACAGATGCTGAAATAATGATTTCAGGGTGATTACGGGACCGTAAGAGGACGTGGGAGTTCTCAAAAAGCGATCGCGCATGGCGGAGATTTCGATTTTTCCCCTCAACACCCGATAAGCGTTCAAAGACGAACTTGAGCGTTAGGAAAAGTAAAAGCTGTAAATGATGCGAGGTAGCTGCTTGTGTGAAGGAAGACGGAAGGGGAAAGAGTTGGTCCGTCGTGTAGTGTTAATAGAGAGCTGATAGTGGAAGCGCCGGGGTGGGGGCGGGGCGGGGGCGGGGGCGGGGCGGCATTCCTGGCGGCGCCGGTTCAAGGCCGGCAGCGAGCGCGGCGCGGGGCCATTCATGTGCCGCAGAGGGCCCGCGTCGCGCCGGGGGCAACGCCCTCCGAAGCATCTCGTCCCCCGCCCCCCCCGCCCCCCGCCCAGCGCGGGGACAGGTGCGTGCGCCGGCAGCCATCAGCCCCATTCACTTCCGACCTCACACGCGAGCGCGCGCACGTGCACACTCCTCGTCCTCGTCCTCGTCCTCATTGGCGTCGCCTCCCGCGCGACGCCCGCGCCCGCGTGGTGCACCGGCAGAGCTGCCTCAGTGCCCTCAAACTGCGAGGTCCTAGGCTGGCAGGGTGGCTACGTCTAATTCAGCTGCGGTCTGGATGGGAATTCTAGCGGTGGCTGCTCCGATGGGTTATTTTCCGTGCTGCCTGCGATCAACACTCGCCGATTGCCGGTGCCTGCGATCAACACTCGCCGATTGCCGGAGCAGTACCCTACCACGGACCACGGGCCACGGGCCATGGACAGCGCGCGATCATTCCTTCTTTTTTCTTGTCCTATCCTCATCCCTTATTTATACATACCGGGAGACGAATCAGGAGTTCACAGCTTGTCCCGACTAGGGCGTTGCCCCCTTGCTGGGAGATACCTTGTTGGGGAAACCCCCCAGCCCAGCGCCAGATTCCGCTATTCAGTGGGGAAAGATCACTGCATCCTCCCAAAAAAATTGCACTACATGTATGGTACTAATGGCCTTCGCAATTGACGCACCCGGAAGTAATCAGTCGTAAATATAAGTTCACCCAGATTTATCGCATTTTTAGTTTCCTATATTCAAGAACCTAGTGGTCCTGCAGAATGACAGACTTTCTCGTAGATCGCTAATCGCGTTTACTGCTCCGCCGTTCGCATGGTGTTGATCGGAGAAACCACGGAAAAGTAGCAATCACAGTAGCCGGCCGCTAAAATCCTCCTCCAGACAGGATTACTTTGACCTGGCTATGTAGCTAGTGTCGACAATTGGCCACCATCGACATTTGAACCCTACGACCACTGGATCATAGCCACTGAAGATTCATGCTGCACTTATTCAGCCGATATACGTAGAGACTTATAAGACGTATACGTAGAGATTTCACAGGCATATAGGAGTGCGCGCCCTTCGAAAGCCGGAATCACCTTTCCTAAGCCATTTACCTACCTAAAGGCTCGGCCGACTCCATCAGCTGTATGTAAAAGCGGACCAAATAATCCCTCGATCTTTTCTCTCGAAACTTACTTTCTAATTCTACATGCGAATTGCGGAAAATACCAACCCCGGTGAGGAAAAAGACTTATCGAGCAGCTAAGTGCGTTAGGGGGGGCGCCGCCACCGCCGCCGCGCTGCTGTTCAGCTTTTCCTTCTGGTTTATTGAAAATCTTCCAGACTCGCTCCTAAATCAAAATTAAAACCAAAGAAAGTACTGAAAGAGTGCCAAATTTCAAGTTTAGCGTTATAGAATATTAGCTGAGAAAATGTAAGAATGTAAATTGGAATGGAAAGCAGCATTTATTCAATCAATGAATGATTTAATTGAATGGAAACCAACTTTAACAAAACGATATTTTGCACGAAATATGCCAGTCTTAAGTCTGGAAAATTGAGGAGGGAGTTGTGTTTTAAAACTAATGGCTATGAAAATGTTGTTCGAACATAAAGTGTCACCTTCCACTTTTACCTGGAAGGGGATGAGGTAGTCGGTCAGCAACTTACGTGTGCCCTTCTCTGGGTCGGTCCGCAATTTACATGTAGGTTGAACTCTCTTTTTCCTTCTGGTTCGCAATTCATATACCCCGACTCCATCCCGTTCTGTTTTCCTCATTAGTATGATTATTGTTTTCTACGTTTCCCATGGTCTGCATACAATCACATTGAGCCACATTGATCGATTATAATTCATCCACTTCTGTCTGTTTTCAAGAATCTTCTGCATGTCCTTTTAGAGAACTGATAACTTTGAAAATCACTGCCTAAAACTTTGGGGGAGCAAAACATGAAATCACCTATCATGAGCATCTTCTTATTTTGTTGTTTTAACATACACAATTCCAAAGATTCTGGCATATTCACTTGTGTTCGAGTTTTCTCTGGACTAGTCCGAGAACATCTTTTCCTGCTACTTATGAATGCAAACTTAACAAAACATTCGTCTCCTTCCGAAACACCGGATGAACGAAACGGAGGAGCCTTGCCTTTTCAGGTACCGAAAAGTGGGAAGCGAGGGAGAGGACAAGCTGATGCGGTGGGGCTATTCCCTGCTTAAAGAAAACCATAAACACACACACGCTTGGAATTCGCCGAGCAGCGATCTCTTGCTCGCTCAAACCCGAGCAGCTGATGTTCGCTTCCTTTCTGTTTCCAAAAGAGTCACGCTGTGGTTATAGAGAGCGCCGAACGTTCGCCTCTCGGCAAATAGGAAGCAACTCATCCACGGTACTGGAATTCGGCGAGCGGTCGTTGGCTGGTCCCCGAATAACGAATACGTGTGTCTCTGTTTGATAATTGTTTTCTCAAGCATACATGAGTATCCATCGCACGGCTACAGCCGCGGCCCTTAGAGATGGTCCCCAGGTGCAAGCCCCTTTACCAACTTCTTAGGTCGCTTGACAGTTGCTAATTGAACTGTACTTTAAAATTCCACAAAAGAAAACCACAAGCTAAAATACCAAACATTCATTTCTGAGTATTGCTACTCTACTGTAGCTCTCTTCGCTCGGCACGTGTGCAGCCGCCTTAACGCCGTGCGTGTGTGGTGCGCAGGGTCGGCGGGCGCGCAGGAGGAGCCGAGGCCTGCCGCCGCCGCCGCCGCCGCCACCGCCGCCGCCGCCGCCCTCGGCCGCCGCCGCGGCCGCTGCAAGTGGTTCAACGTCGCCAAGGGCTGGGGCTTCATCACGCCCGACGACGGCGGCCAGGACGTCTTCGTGCACCAGGTGAGCCCTCCAAAATACAGTGTTTTTTTAATTGTTCACTGAACTCTACTTTTTTTAAATTGCTCGCCTTACTTCATAGGAAGAGAATGTATTGTTATCGTGCGCCGGTAATTGACGATTTTTCGACTGAAAAACTCATATTGCTAGAACTTTTTTAATTCAATTTTTCCCTCCGATAGAAAGTTTAAAAAATGGCGCAGGTTCGAATTTCGTTCAAATCTCTGAATTTTCCAAATTGCAATAGTTCAAAATTGTTTCGGCCTCTTCCTATAACTACACTAATAAAAATAGAGATATTTCCTTACGGAACTCTGTTTTGAAAACTTACATCTTTAATTGAAGTTATGTACAATTTTTTTTGAAAAGACAGTAGTTTTTGCGAACTTTCATTGAATTGAAGGCATTTTTTCTCCATAACTTTTTTTAATAAACAGTGTAGAATAGTAAAAATTGTGGACGTCCCATTTTCGATGAACTCTGCACTTTTCGAAAATTACAAAAAAAGTGCATTGCAAAAGTACAATAGTGATGTTTTTAACTATTGAAATTTATTCAAAAACATATCTTTAAATATAGTCATGAACCATTTGTTGAAAAAACGAGTAGTTTTCTCATAATTTTTGTTTGAATTACATTTGACAAATTCTAATTTTTCATTCTCAAAAAATGCTCCAAATTTTTCCTTAAATTCCTCCTGAGGATAGATCAAACGGCTGGCTTTACTCCTTGAAACCCATACCCGACTCTACTCCTATCACTACTAGCAAATGGAGAGCTCAACAAAACGTGTGCATAGTGAAGCTATGCACACATTTATGTCCTGAAGCAAAACAGGGTTCATTTCAGCATTTGAATTAAGAAAACATAATGGATTGGTCATTTGGTCATTGTCATGGTCATTTCAACATAATGGATTAGGAAAACTGGACAAAAACTTGGGTGAGATAGGGAGGGTCATTTATACGGAAGTACATTATTTGTTACAGGCATATTTAATAGTTTTAAAGTCACACAATATAAATGTAAACTAATACATTGTTGATATGAATATTTTTCTTTCTGATTGGCACTATAGTCTCTAATTGTATTGGGACAGAAATGGAGTCGAAAAGATTTACTTTGAACTTAAACTTTTGTATCTATATGTATTGTATAATGTGATCTCTTAATATGGACGCGTGACGAATAAGAGTTCTACGACGTGTGTTTCGGTACTGCGTGAAAATATGTTTCCCCATTAAGTCAGTTCTGACAAAAGCTTAAGTCCCACATACTTTTTGAGACATTTAACAACGGCGCTTGCGTTTCTGTTCAACAAGATCACGAAACACATGGGAAGCAAAACAAAGCAATATCTTCACAACAATTAAGGAAATCCAGTTGAAATATCTACACCCTTAATGAACGATATTATCTTAATCACACGGGGAGGTATCTGGTAACTAGACGACCCATATTAACCGGGACAGCGCCTTTAATATGCACATTTCCATCAATTTGTAAACACTACTGCATTTGTGACTAGAAGTGCTTTCAATGACTTCATATGAAGTTTTTCGAGAGCTGAGTAGTTTTCTGTGAAATAAGGTTCAAATGTCGCTTTCACAGTAACATTTAAACGCCTTTTTATAAAAAAACAACTGCTTCAATTTTTTCACAGAAAATTGCCATTTAGGACAATATTTACTCTTCTTTAATAATCTTAAAGTAATAATTCTGTTATATTATTAGGAAAAAGTTTCAAAAAAATGTACTTTGGGGGGCGATAGATGGCAGCTAGCAAGAGGGCAAGTAAGAATAGCTAGACCAGACCAAAGAAAAAAGAAAACTAATGCGAGAAAGTCTGTGCTATTCTGCAGTACCGCTAGTTTCATGGATTTTGTTTGTTGTTTAAGGTGATAGTTGAAGCATAGGTCCAGTTACATGTCATTTAAATGTCATACAACATAGAAATGTTATGATGTTGGGGACTCGAAAAAGTTTAATTCAATTGCAGTATACTTCGTATATCATACGCCTAGGTCACTTTTAAAAGCAGTTTCTCCTTTCCAATAAAAAAAGGACATTTCATCCTTTCTTGTAAAGTCCACCCGGACAGTTTTGCATTATAAAAAAGAGGATATGTCTGGGGAAAAGAGGAACTCTACTCTCGCGCAGTTGCTTTCCCAAACCTCGCCCAAACCTCGCTTCCGGCTTCCGACTCGGAACCCTTATATGAAATCGATCTCTGCGCAGCGCTATCTCTGCCGTCATTACAGAACTCCTTCCTGCCGCGCGCGGAATTCGAATACCAGTTTGCACGCACTCACACGCACATACACATACACACACACACATACAATACACACACATTCACATACACACACATACCCAATACGCACTACACAATACGTGCTAAATAGGAACTACACACACTTCTCAAGAACAACAAATAAAATACATTCTAACAGAAATGTTCTGCACGGATACTGTAATAACATAGTATAATAAATATACAGTACAACTCTTCCGCAATTGCCTAGAAAATCAAAAAAGTTGCTGTTCCACAACGCAATACGTCAATAGCAAATATTTCATGTTGGAAGTTATCTTCCTTTCAGCCTTGCTGTCACATCGTTAGCTGTGTCGTAAGTAGTGACGCTCTGAATATGAAATTAATTGGCACGAGCAGCATGAAAGGAAGCGAAATAATACAATCAAATAATTGCACTTTCAATCGAAATCGAAACTTTCATTTTTTGGAATTTTTCACGAGTTCCTGGAGATGAAATAACACCATAAACACCTCTCAAAATGCTGGACGCTGCATAGTTTTCTTTCAATTTCTGGGCGCATTGGAAATTAGTTATGTGTTTATATATAATCAATAATTTTCATCTTAAATGCGATTATAAATATATGTATTTATTTATACAAAGTTAAACGCAGGGTTATTAATTTGGTACAACGTTTCGTACATTAGACCCACATATTACTGCGTGCCTTCAAAGTAGTGAGCATTTGTAAAGGTGTGTCACAAACTTGTAATGCGTGTAGAGGTACGAAAATAATTTATTTTTGCCAAGGAAAGTGTTGTGGGAAATTCCATCAAACGGAGTAACACCAGTGACATTTTTGCCCCTCAAGGCTAGGCAATCCTGTATGCACATGAGTTCGGCAGGTATACGAACTCTTGACGATGTCAGAACGCGACCTGCCGAACATTGTGCATACAGGATTGCCTAACAATCAGGGCCAAATGCTACATCTGCAACTCCTTTTATATATTTATATATTTATATATTTATATATTTATATATTTATATATTTATATATTTATATATTTATATATTTATATATTTATATATTTATATATATTTATATATTTATATATTTATATAATTTCCCACTACATGTTCTTTGGCGGAGAGAGGTCATAATCAACCCTCTCCTTACGCTAGAAGATTGTCACATTTGTTCTGAAACATCTGTACAGCAGCGGTGGATGACACTTTTATTTGAAATAGCCAAGCAATAAGTGAATATCATTACCAAGACTGGATACAAAAGTATGCACAAAAAATGGCATAGAAGTTACCGCTTTCACTGTGATAACCGCATCATCACCACTGCCGCCGCCAGTTCAGATTTGAAGTGATTGAGGTATCGATTCTTCATTTTCAATGAGACATATATTTGCTGTATTTGAGCATGCATGGATTTTATAAATCCCTTCCAAGGGCTCGGAAGCAAATATCCATATCCCTTATCAAGCTAAAACTCACTTAAAAGTAAAATGTGACTATAACAAACTATAAGGACTTTATATCTGAAATTACTGCTTAACTCTGATCTCTACCAAACTTTAATACTATTTAAAGGAACACAAATGTTAAGGCTGGATGCCGCATAAAGGGTTATATATAATTTTTTGCCAATATCCCAGGTGTTTCACGGGAACCCAAAAATTCATCAGGAAAGTGCACGAGTTGAGCACCACAAAGAACAATGTCTATTGAAAACTATACTTCAATTTTACTGGGCAACATATGCATGGTCTTTGAATTTACAGGATCCATGTCCTCATTTGTTGCAGATACTACTCGTACAAATGTAGACAAAAAACATGTGCAAATAAACTCCTGTCTTCATTACCTACTTTTCACACTCTATACAATTTCCGTATACCATATATTTTCTTTCTCTAATATTTAATAAGTAATTAGCAAATGGGTCTGCGGCTTAATTATTGTGTACTCTCATATTTTGAGTTAATTGCAATGTTTTGTCGTCTCCAGAGGGGATTTGTTTAAACATGCATTCAAGTACTTGCCATGCTACAAGAAATACCGACTGATACTTCTATTGAAATCTGAAAATATCTCAGTTTAGAAAAAAGCAATAGGGGAAGCAGCTTCATGCATTTATGTTCTTATGGAAATAAATGTTGACACTTCTTTCTAAATGGTTATTAATGTATTTACGGCAGCGCGTAAACAGGTGAATAGTGTTCCCATTCAGATACTATTATGTGCTTAATAATGAAACACAGGTTCGTATGGATTTATATCGCTCTGTTCTCCCTAATAACAAAGAGAATTTTTAAATATTACTCCAAGTATTTACTATCTTTATTAACTGATGTTTGCAGACCAATTAACCTCATGAAAACAATGTATTATCGGTACATGATTTTATAACTAGATGTAAAGCTTGGGTTGTTATCCTAATGTAATATTACATAGTACTACGATAGTACTTAAAGAATACAATCAAAAGATATATCTGTAAAACTAATAGGTCATTAAATCACGTCATAATTTTGCTTTTATTAATATACAACAGTGAGCGCAAGTACATTAAGTAACCCAAAAATACGGCTGGATATAGTATTCAATAAATAATTCCCTGACCTGATTGAAATAATACGTTGTTAAGATTTCAAGTGTTTTGTTCTTGTCCAATCAGATACTTCAGCCGACTTCTCTGGTATTGAACGTGAATAAGACTGCAGTACCTCGAATTTCGAAGGTTGTTCCGGTGTAGTCAGTACCATGTGGTTCAGCTTTTGAAGTAGACTTCAAATCAAGATAAAATATTCCTTGTTTGATCTTAGTAATTAATCTTTCTACTTTGCAAATACAAAAATTGCAATCGTGAAGATGGTTTTTTGGCTTTGACGATATACTAGGAACTCCCAAACCCACTGCCTTCCTCTTTGGCTTTCAGTAGTTTGTTTTTGGTGCAACACAAACACAGTACACGTCATGAGTGCCCTACACTTTATCCCGGCCTCCAGTTTCGCTGCAACCATAAAATTCCACAAATGTAGCACATTATATTTACTGAAAATACTATTACAGATTTTATTACAAGTTGGTATGTAATAAAACAAAAGTAAGGGCATTCTTGGCTTACATATAAAATAAGTGTCAAAATCAAAAAAGGAAAATCCCATGTTGACCCATCAAATTAACAAAAGTCTGGTTAATCCGGATTGTCTGGTGTCGTTCACTGAACCGGTTCACTGGAGAGGAATCGACTCACTGAACCGAATCCTTGTTTATTGATCACATGTTGTAATGGTCACTATGTTATCGCAAGAATTATAATTTCTATTTAACATTCACATGCTACTTACACTATCATTACTACTCAAAGCCAAAATTTATCTACTTAACACTTTTTTATATGCTCTAGAATGCGCAGTATATTTCACTAACACTTTCTATGTCAACATTTTTATTATTGGGGGGCTATCGCCCCCCAAACCCCCCATTTTAATAATATAAAATCAACCACACTATTTTTTCAAACAAATACTATATGTCAAAAATAGCAGTATTTTATTAGAAAAAATATAAAAAATCAACTCACGTAATCGCTGAAATTATAGAATTTTTAGAGTATTAAAAATACTATGCACTAATTACGTAGAACATCCTTATAACACGAAAAACTTCAATGATTCATCAACGTATCACCAAATCTGCTTATATCTGAAAAAATACACACTCTTTACTTCTTATGAACTAAAGTTCAGTAAATTAATAAGTATCCTCTCAAACCACGAATCCTTTCGTACAGACATTTTCACACAATGAAAATTCTGGCATCTTTCTCTACAAATCCACTCAAACCCATCTGTTATATCCTTTCTCTCAATAAACTTCATTTCTTTCTCGCATACATTACATACACGTCGAGACGCAAGCAAACCCACTTTCTGACACAACTGAATCACATTCAAACTTCCCTTTCGGCGCAAATCATAAATAAATTCTGAATTCATACCTTCCATCTCTGTAGACACACAAAACAATTAAAAAGGAACTTGAAATGGCAATGAAACACGCAAATCCACGCCACAAAATTCTTCACTATTTGACGATTCATAAAATTATGAAGTAAATAATTTTGTAGTCATAGTAACAACTAAATGTGTTGTTAGGAGGCTGTTTTATTAGTAAATCAAGTCTATTTTAACCAGCTATATAAAGTCTTTATTTTGTGATTTAAAAGAGTGTTGTGAAGTGAAATTTTAGAAGTGAATTGTATCGTCATGAAGAAAAAATGTTTCGTAATTGGAAAAATATATAACTTAATTTGGAAAAGTGACATAGTTAAATTGTGATCAACCAAATTGTGTATATATTTATGCTTTGAATCAATGCCATCAAGATTTTTCTCCAGTGATAGAAGTGAACCGTGAATCTATAACCTTGTGAATCACGAGATTAGTGAACCGAATCAGTGAACCAAAGGAACCGAAGGTCAGTGAACGACACCAGACAATCCGGATCAACCAAAAGTCTCTCTGCACAAGATTTCCGAAAGCTGATTGTTGCGATTATCGATTATTCTTTTCGCCAATCCCTTCAATTGATTGGTGAGCCCGGGCGGGTCAACTGCTAAGCTCAATAGTTTTGTACATGTAGTGCATGTTTTGACCGCGAGAAGTGGTGGTGGATGGCGAAATCCGGCGCCGACCTGCACGTCGTGTAGGGGGGGGGGTCCTCACCAGACATCTCCCAGCAGCGTGGCACCACCCCAAGTTTTAAGCTCCTGGCATATGTGGTAATACAGTGCATGTAAGTGTGTGTGTGTGTGTGTGTGTGTGTGTAAGGGGTGAGGAGAGGCCGAGGAAGAAGAGATTTATTATCTCACACGGTCCATGGCCCGATTGGTAGGGTTAGAGCTCCGACACTCGCCTGGTATTTATCGGAGTAAACACGCAAAACTACCGATCAGAACACCGGCAGCAAGATTTCACCTCCAAGCAGAGGCCGAACCCGACATAGCTGTGTCACCGGTGTATTACCGGCCCTCGTGTTTTAATCGAAGTATAACTCACAAGAGAGTGTCGAAAGTCCCTTCACCGCCGGGAGTCGAACTCGGTCATCCCGGTCAGAGGCATTGCAGTGACATCAGTTGATGCCCTGAGCCACATAAGCCGATGTCAATCGCTTCGAGCAACACACAAATAGCTTGAATCCTCTAAATCTTTTTTGGGCTTCTCCTGTTTGAAGTCTTCACCCCGTGCAGCGACGAGGAAACAACGGCCGCCTGCCCCTGCTACTTCGCGTCAAGCTTATTGGAGACGAAACAAATGCACAGCATGTTACACGGGAAAACAGTCGCACATCGACAACACGCGTTACGTAGCAATACGTTACCATCAGTGCCACTCGCGAGAATAGTGTTGACCACGAACGCTTAAACCGCACGAAGCTGTACTTAAAATATAAATCGCTCATCAATAAGCCCTGGTATGAGCGCAGACATACAGAACCTGATTGGCAGTACTGCCCCTGCTAGTGAAGCCAAGCGGGAGATGGTAAGATGGCTGCGTGCGCAACTCTTGACTTCCTTATACGGGTAGCATTGCCAACATGGTCTTGAAGTGCTTCAATGATATTTTTGGCTTGGATTTTATTGCTTTAATGCTTATTATTTAAAAAGAATGAAAGCATCACTAAATGATCGTGCATTATTACAGTACATTATGTCTTATTAACAAGTCATTACTATCTAGTTTAAACATATGACTAGCACCCATGAGTATATTCTAACTTTTTAATCAGCGTACAGAGTGAGAAAAGTGTAGTTTTAAATGCCACCTATTTGTTAAACATGCTTCTGATAAATTATTACTTATATTGCTACATACCCTCAATTGTTAGAAAGCTAGAACATTCATTTTGGTCATTTAACTATTCATAGCTTGAACTAATTAAGTTATCTCCCATCTAATCTATGTTTCTACACCGCTCAGAAATCTGTAATATGTTAGGTTATATATCTTATATATTAGGGTATGCAGAATGCAATTGAGATTATATAAGTGCAATGCTACCGAGTGTATTGAAATATTTAGAGTTTCATTCTCTAAAGGACTATAAAAATGTTTAAATTAACACCCCTATATCAGACATTGGTTCACTTTGTTATTAATTATTACTCGTAAATCTGAAAGAAGTATGAGACTATATCTAAACTGCCTTGCACTGCATGTACAACGCAACAGAATAGGGTGATAAGTAGGACGACATCACGTGCAATTTCTTGGTTTCACTGTTACTCCAGCGTTCTGCATAGGCGTTGACAATCTATTACAAAATGTTTGTGAAGACTTTCCTCTGAAATTATTTTGTTCTTTATGTATTTCTTGTTTTAAGTTTTTTAGACTGTCATTAGAATTCTGTCTGACATTTACTTTTCCGGATATTTATAGACAGTCAAAACTAAACATGTAGATCGATTGGATTAGAACCGGATAATACGAATATTCTTTGCAATAAAGAAACCGTAAATAGAAAAATTTTAGATATTTCAAATTGGTTCCGTAATAATGAATTAATAGTAAATGAAAAGAAAACTGTCTCAATGCAGTTCTCCATTTCAAATAAACAGCTCCGTACTCCATTGCAAATGATCAGGTGTGCCATTGACTGATGTTAAGGTAACAACATTTTTAGGTCTTTCAATTCAGTCAAACCTTAAATAGAACGTTTATTTAAAATAATTGAACATAAAATTAAGTTCATTATGCTACGCTTTCAGAATTCTTTCAAATTCAGTCAGCCTCCATACTGCTCGTTGTGTATATTTCGTGAATGTTCATTTCCACCTGAGGTATGGCATAATATTCTGTGGAAATACATCTTATAGCTCCCAGACTTTTAGATTACAATAATAACTACGAATAATAAGCAAATCCCACCCACGTGATTCTTGTAAGCCTGTCTTTATTAATCTAGGAATTTTACCATTACCTTGCCTCTTGATATATGAATCAGTGGTTTTTCCATAAATAACTTACTTAAGAGCGGCAATATATTTTCAGCACAATCTGATGACTATAACTACAATACTCGACGTAGTAATGATATTCATCAGGTGACAGTATAAACAGTTCAGTACAAAAAATCCACATACAATACATATACATTATTTTATAACACCTTGCCAGATGGCACTAAACGATTACATTCCGTACAAAAGTTTAAACCCGAGTAAAATCTTTTCTGCAGCACAACTGTTAGAGACTATACTGAGCATCCATAAGGAGGATTATATTAATTTTAACAATGATATTTAGTGTATTGTATAAGCCTACAGAACCTGTAACAAGTATTGTACTTCAGCTTCTGGCTCAATGTCCACCATCTCGATCAGGTTTTCCTCCAGTTTCCCTGATCCTCGAGCAAATGCTGAGATGGCCCCTAGTTTTGCTTCTGGACATAAATATAAATTAAATTAACTTCTGCCCATAGCACGTCACACACAGTTTTTAACTGTTGTTGACGTAAATAAATAAATAAATAAATAATAGAAAGATAATTTGCAAACACATTTTACGCATTTCTTGTTGTTAAAGGCACGTCATTTTACTGCGGTGTCTGGGTGAATAGAACTAAGTATTCGATTACCGACGTAAATTGGTTTTGTGTTGATGAATTATCTTTAAATGAATTATATTTCCACTGTTAATACGATACGATTGGTAATGAGTTCTGATGGCTGAGATTGTTAATATGGAAAGAAATTGGGAATGAATTACAATTTTACGTAACGTGTACTGACTCGAGAAAGTACGTGTTGTTGTAGCACCATTAGGCTTCTACTAGCTTACACGTGCGAAAACTCTCGCCTGTTAATCCCAACCCTTTCCTTATCAATTTCCCAATCCTTTTCATTAAGAAGTTGTTAATGAAACGTGTTTATTTGTTAAAAATGTATAAATATAACTTCGTGCCTACTCAATATCAAACATAAATAAAAACAATGCAATTCAAGTTGGAAATTTAATAAAGGTTTATTCAGTTTTGTAGAGATATGTTTTCGAACAATTCACACTTCCTTAAAAATATACGAAGTTTCTTGTCAGTTAGCTTTTCGCTTTCCTTGATAGGCACAATTTTTGTTTAAAAAAATGTTCTTACTCTTGAGAAAGCCAAGTAAAGTTTTCCATGGGAAAATACAGGATCGAGCACGTACAATCTTAATCTTTGCAATATTTTACTTTTTTGAAGGGGCAGTGCGCCAGTTTGCTGGGGGACGAAATTGAAAAATCATTTGTATACTAAAAAATATTGGATTATTTTCTGCATTCTATCTCAATAAAAGCAATTCCGAGCCAAAAAATAATAAAACTAATATTTTTCCCTTTGAGTAATAAATAGCGCCCTACGCTTTTACTCGTATACCAACTTTTATCCATCTGATGGCAGTTTTGTTTTCCAATAGTATAAAACTCTACAATTCTTAAAATAAACCAGTAAATATATTTTTTCCAAAATGACATGACGATGGAACTACGTGGCTGCGTGGGACACGACACGTCCCAGGGACAGGTGCCGCCATTTCGGCCGCCATTCTGCGACCTTCCTCAGGGCGAAACGGAAGTGAGTTCGCAGGCTGTCGGCGAAACGTTACCGCCTGTCCCTAGCAAGCGGCGCCTCCCGGGTAGCCATGTAGTTCAGGGCCCCGGGCGCGCCCTGCGCTCCAACATGGCGCTGGCGTCCCCGTGAGTGACTTGGCGCGTGCGCGTGCGCAGAGCGTGATCCGGATGAGCGGCTTCCGCAGCCTGGGAGACGAGGAGCCCGTGGAGTTCGAGTGCCAGCTGTCCGGCAAGGGACTGGAGGCGACGGCCGTGACGGGCCCCCAGGGCGCCGACTGCTGCGGCTCGCACCGCCGCCCGGCCTCCAAGAAACGATACAGGAAGATCAGGTAGGCATCTCCCCGCCCCCCCCCCCCCGCCCACTCCTCGCCCTCCCGCGCCTCCAAGAAGCAAACGAGGGAAGGCAGGTAGGTCGTAACATTCTCGCCCAACTGTCCTTCGCCTTGCCTCCAAGAAGCGCTACAGATAGATCAGGTACGACCACACACCCTAGCCCCAATGCCTCTCCCGCGAATCTCGCTTTTATAGCCCCTCGCTACGGCGTTAAGCACTCAGGCGATATCAGGTAAGACCACACATACACTAGTGCTAATGCCTGTGCTGTGCCCCTTAAAAGTCTGTTTAAGCATATAGCCCCTCATCAGACTACAGATAGATCAGGTAGGACACAACATAGTCCCAATCCTTTTACTGCAGATCTCGCTTGTTAACCATATAGAGCCTCGTTTCCAAGACGTATAGATAGATCATGTAGTATCATACCTCCAACCCCAATGACCCTCCTGCAGAGTTTGCTGTTTAATCATATAGTCCTCAATCTCCAAGAAGCGCTACATGTAGCAGAGATGGGAACACTCACCCTAGCCCCAATGCCCTTCCCACAGACCTCACTCTTTAATTAGATAGACCCTTGTCTCCAAGAAGCCCTACAGATAGATCATGTAGGACCACACACCCTAGCCCCTGTGCCCTTCCCACAGACCTCACTCTTTAATTAGATAGATCATCGTCTCCAAGAAACGCTACAGATAGATCAGGTAGGACCACACACCTTAGCCCCTATGCCGCTCTTTCTTTCTACTTTGCCAAATTTCTTGCATTTTGCTTTTAATAAAATGTAGAAGGCTGCAGATGTTTTTTTCTAACTAATATAACATTTTAATATTAATTATTATCATATATTTTATTAA
The DNA here is from genome assembly GCA_038098605.1 of Gryllus longicercus. Taxonomy (NCBI): domain Eukaryota; kingdom Metazoa; phylum Arthropoda; class Insecta; order Orthoptera; family Gryllidae; genus Gryllus; species Gryllus longicercus. Next base: position 1,750,284 of record JAZDUA010000185.1, read on the forward strand.
TATAACATTAAAATCAAAAAAGAAAAGTACACTTCCGTCATTTGTTCTTTATTTCACTGTGATCTTTGTAATTATCGAAATCATGCCACATTTCATCTTTCAGAAAACATGTTAGTGTTGTTGCCAAAGAAAATAATATAACGTGTTTTCTTGAATTTGTAAAATATTTTTAAATTCAAGATTTGTGAGTGCATGTAAGCGTAATGTCTAGTAACTGTCTTACACATGTGTCCTATCACAAAAAGTAGGTTGTGGGGCACTATGATTTTACAACAAAAAAGTAATAATGTGGTGCAATACGTTTTTTGAGAATTTCTTATATTTGGCTTTTTTTAATATTGTCTATAATTCACACAATTGCGCGAAAACATGAAGTTAATGAAAGAACTAATAATGGAGAACAAATTTCATTTTAAGAAACAACTCTTATCTACAATGTTGAAGTTGTAGGAAAACGCCGGAAAAAATCAAACGTTTGTAATTTCCGAAAATTCAGAGTTAAAAGTGAAAATTGGCCGTACGCCATCTTCATTGGTGTATTTCACTCAGTTCCTATAAAAAATGAAAAGGTAAAAAATTGAAACAATGTTTGAGAAATTTCGAAAAGTTTTTAGGGGGCTTGATGTAAAATACCCCCAAATTTAACGAATGTTTTTCGAAACCGTGGAGCTTCGAGTCGGTCCAAATCGATTAGAGAATATTGATTTTGGAAAAAATCCTTTGAATAGTTTAGGAGATAGGATTGTTCACGGACGGATGGACATAACACTTGGGTATTATGGGACGCCAAAATGTGTATTTCCATTGAAATCTCGAAAACAATTTTCCGTAGCATTACACAACTTTCGCTGTATTACAAGAAATTCGTGGTGTTACAAAACTGCACATTCAATCTCGGACTAATAGTTTCTTTATCTCTTCATTCGGGTTTATCTTTTCAGTTTTGTCCAAGCGTCTTCCCAGCTGACATCTATTGGCACCTGAAAGACGTTTTGTATTTTCTCAATTTTTCGGTCTCCTAATGTTAAAATGAAGTATGACTTTAAGAATATTATAGAGACATGAAGCTTGGTAATGTAGACAAATTTTCGTTGAAAACTTTTGAGCCGTTTTTTACCCTTCAGTGCACTTAGTTGGCTTCAGAGGTCCGGCTGTATTTCCTAATGCTGTAAATATTTTTCCGTTAACATTGCAGGTGTGTCATTTCATAATACCTTCTTTTGTTATGTTTCTTTTCTTCTGGCAAAGAATGGCCCAGTGAGCCATGAAATTTTTCCACATGTTTCAACTCTTCTGCAAGTAGGCGTGGTTTCCACTAAATGGGTCGTCTTTTTTCCCTTAATGGATCTTTAAAAACATAAGAAACACATTTATGGTGTTGGAATGTATTATTTTTCATTCCAGACTTCGTTACTTACTTGCCAAGAGACGCAAATCATGAACACATAAATACACTACTATGGCAAAATATACTACGGAAAAGGGAAGATGAACATGATGGAATACATTTTGCATGGAAAATGGTAAAGCATTTGATACACTCATTATTCACTGATGGTTATAATTTCCCAACTGATAGCTTTTTGAGTTTCTGAGAGTTTCTTGTAAAAACGTTTTACGTCCATTTTTCTGAATGAATATCTACTGGAGAAGAAACTAATATTACGAGCTAACACGCAGGAAATACCATCTAAACTGTGAGATGGATCGACAATTACACATCTTGATAGCATATTCGTCAATGACCAATGATGTTATTTTACGGCAAGATTGGCGTTTATGCTTTGACTGCGTACGTAATCTTTACAAAAATGATTCAAGACTATTGACAGTGGGAAAAAAGAATAGATGAGAGAGAAAATCTTCATCCTCAAACGAACCCTAATTTCTCAAGTCTTCGGGATTCACAGGGACACAAGTTGGGAAGTCCTATAGATCATTTCCAAAGAAAAAAATAAGCAAATATTTACAAATATTAATATCGTGATAAAAGTGTTGTAAAATATTTCTATTGAGGTCGCTACTTGTTTCAAGATGCTATTTATGCCTACATTTGCTATTTATGCTATTTCAAGGTGCTATGCTTAGACAAAAAAATCAGTGTTTCATGGGCGAAAACTAACTTTTACCAGATTATTAAAAAACTGTTTGTTACAGCTGCGAATAAAATGTGTAAAGTGTTTTTTAAACGTTAAAAGTTTAAAATATAAGTTTATTTAATAATAAAAATTACTTCTTAATCCCGGCCCCAAAATAGTGCTTTATTCAGACGGGGCTTCGGAGGCCTACTTAGTGGAAAATCGCAAAATTTGACCTCCGTGCATCGAAGGGTTAAGAAAATATCGTTTGAGCGTTTCAGAAAAGTGCAATTTTGTGTGAAGCACTTCTACTGACAAATCTAATCTATATCTAACCATGTCTATATAAATAAATGAGAATGGCCGGATGTGTGTCGCACATAGACGCAAAAGCTACTGGACTTATTTCGCTGAAATTTGTACGCTTTGTTATTATTTGTAATAGGGGTATTAGTTTATGACTCAAGGGCCCCTGAACTCTACGCAACCCGCCGCACAGTCAAGGATTAAGAACGTCTTCACTGCGAACAAGTATTCTGCCCCTGCGATTGTAAAATATCGGCCGGAATTATTACTTGAATCATGTACAATAAATCATATTTCTCCAAGATAGTGCCATAGCGAACGCATGCCCAAATTTGAGGGAGAACATTTTAACGATAGGATACTTGACAATCATGTTCAAACCACAACATTGAAAAAACCCATACTTGCGAGAAATTCTTTCATTTATTAGATTATTTGCACTGTGTAGCGTAAAACGCGATTAACAATCACATGATCAGCAGTGTCTGATATGTAGCGAAGCATTGCAGGATCTACTAGTAATGTATACAAATCGAAGGTATTAATAGCCGGTAATATTAACAAGTGAGAAGTATTTAAAAAAACACATTGTGCAATTTTTGGAAACTTAAATAAATACATCAATTTTTTATGTTTGTCATGTTATTCAATGTTATTTCGCGACCTTAAAATAAAAGTATCTCTCTGCACTTTTATGAAAAAACGAGTAACCGATATGGTTGGATATACGCATTAAAAAGTAATTCTACTTCTATTCTGTACTACTCTGCGATATTAATTTCATTTTATCTTAAACTTATGAACAGTGTTAATAGTTCTATCTGCACATAATCATTTTTTTTTAAATAAAAAGGTTCAATCTGTAATGGGACTAATGAATTTCATTAATCAAGATTCCAGGTGATAACGTCTTTCCCAGACATTACTATTGACTAATGCTCCCCCTCAAGTATGATTTAAGACTGGCAAATCTTTTTAAAACCATGAAATGCCAAATTTAATACAGTTCAACTGACTTGGAAACTACTGTTTTCTTTAAGGGAGAAATTTCCTTGGGAATGTACGAAATATTGAAATCGTTATGTAAGCACGCCTGAACTTACAAAGTTTGCAAGTAGCACCGTGTAGTAGTGTCATAATACGTATCTTTCAAAGGAAAAATAATGTTGTGTGACAGATATAGAGAAAAGTACAATATTTTTGAAAAATTGTACATGACTTTACATCAAATTGTCTTCAAGAAATTGATTTCATTAAGACGAAAAATCTAAATATTTAATATTATAGTTGTGGGAAGAGGCCTCCAAAAAATTTCACTTTGCAATTTTCGAAAAATCTGAGATTTCCACACACATGTGACCTGCAACATTCTCTTAAGCGTCCTTTACGCTATCACAGGAAAACGTTTAATCAAAAAAATTGGAGCCATTTTTGGGAAAAATTTAGAAATGCCTTTGAGGCTTTATGTAAAGTAACATCAAAAAATCAAAATATCCTGTTAAAACTCCTAAAGCCTCGTGTTCGTTCAGATCGATCGAGGAATGTCCGTTTTGGAGAATACCGGTTTAAGCGCTGACTTCGCACAGACAGACGATTTGCCGTCAATCGATTTTTCGGCTTCAAGGACCTACAAAACATGTATTCTGGCAATACCACGTGTTAGAGGAAAATATTGACTATTTATAAAACCGTATTTATTCACTTTTCGTTATCAGGGCCCGGCAATAAGAGATTTTCTACCGAAATTTAGCCCTTTTCTGGCACACGTTTACACACTTTCTCTTCTTGCGAAGTAAGTGCGAGAAAGTAAAGTCAATATCACTCAGTGAATTTTGGCACTTATTTTAGATCATCGTATTCTGCTTGCTGTGAATAGAAAACCATATCACGTCATACATTTTTATCTAAAACAAGATTTCAAAGATTTCTAAAACAGTTGTAAACACGTACGGTTTAACCAAATATAATTTTCCAACGTCGTGCAACTTAATTTTACCCAGGAAAAAATGTAAAATTGAGCACAACAGAAGCATGGAGATCAGCAACGCATCTCTCGGAAGAAAATGCACGGTCACTGGAAAAAAGTGAGTCTAGTACGTGCATGTATCGCGGTAGGCGGCGGTGGCCCTCCACGCAGGAATGCAAGATCCGGCGCCGACCTACACGACGGCTAGCTGGGTTTCCCCAACTAGGTACCTCCCACCATAGAGGCACCGCTCCAGCCGGAACACACTCTAAGCTCCTGACATGTGTGATAGTGTAGTGCTTGTTTGGGGTGTAAGTGTGTGAATGTAAGGGGTTAAGATAGGACAAGGAAGAGGAAGAAAAGATTGCGCACGATCACTGGCCGGTTTGTTCGGGTCCTGCTCTGGGATTCGCGTGGTGTAGATGGTAGAAACCCTCCTCTCTCTCCAGGTGTATTACTCGACCTAGCTACCTAGGTAGTGTCGAAATTCCTGGCGCCGCCGTCGGGACGCGAACCTAGGGCCTTCCGGTCAAAGGCACTGAGTTACATCAGTTGATGGCTTAAGCCATATAAGTCGGTTTTGAGAACATCTTGTGTTTAATACTTTTTTAATAATGTCCATTTCACTCAGCATTGCTCGCAAACTCCTAAAATTTTCGGAAAATAGACATAACGTTAATAAAAAAAACTAATTCTGTAGAGAAAATTTAATTTGAAGAAAAAATATATATCTTAAATATTGTAGATATAGGAAGGAATATGCGGAAAAATCAACTTTTATAATTTATGAGAATCCAGAGTTAGCAATTAAAATCAGATCTGTCATTTTCATAAACGTATTTCACTTTATTATGACAAGAAACTTACAAGAAACATTTTAGTATTTTTTAGAACATTTTGGAAATGTCTCTTGGGCTTCATGTAAAGTACTCCCAAAATGTAAAGAATGTTTTTCAAAATCGCTGAGCTTCGCGTTGGTCCAGATCAACCGGGGAATATTAATTTTGGAAAAATATCCTACGAATTGTTTAGGCGCTAGCGTTGTTCACAGACGGACGGACAAACAGACTGACAGACAAGCGGACTGATGTTTTGCCGAACAACAATTTTTCGATATAAAGGATCCACAAATCGTGAAACCTGTCTACACAAAGTGTTAAAGGAAGTCATTTATTCCATATTGGAACACGATTTATCCACTTTTTCTGTATCAAGGCCCCATCAAACGAGTTTATCCGTTGAAATATCGCCGTTTTTGCCTCATCATTTCATAACTTTATTCTATGTATATTATTCCGCATATACGTACGTACACGTGCAAATAAAAAAAATGAGGCCATTTTTGAGGAGACGTGATTTAATTTGGTACTTCATTCAAAATTACGTTAAAAACAAAATGTTCAAAAATGTACACGGCATTAATTAATGTACTAATTGTGATGAACAATTTTTATTTGAAGAAAACATATCTACGTTTAATAATGTAGTTGTACGAGAGGGGCCCAACAAATTCAAAATGTACAATTTCCGAAAATTCTGAGTTAACAGTAAAATTCGGACTTATACCATATTTTTTAATGTATTTCACTCCATTCTTACAACGAATTATTTAAAGAATTTGGAACCATTTTTTGGGATAATTTTAAAAGCCGGAAATTCAATTTTTTTTTAAATTTAAAATCGCAGTGTTTTGAGTCGGGTCAGATAGACCAGGAAATATTAATTTGGTGAAAATCCTACGAATAGATTAGGCACTAACACAGACGGACGGGAGGAAATGTAATTCTGAAACACTTCTTCAGGACCCCAAAACGAGTATTTCCGTTCGTATTGTATAAATCTCGGAATCGATTTTCCGCAACATTACATAACTTTCCCCATACGATGCATTTTATTCCGTATACACTCATATACGAGACAATAAATATATATGTTACAGAATCGCACTATCTCCAATCTAATTATTTAGTTTCCTTTTCTCTTCGAAATCTCCCCACCAGGGCCTCTGGCGCTACTCATCGCTCCTATTACCGTTGAGGAGTTGAAGTGCCCTCTTACACTCCCCGAACTTCGCATAGACCAATTTCGGTTCTTTAAACGTTTGGCCATTTGTTCCTTGTCCCCACCTAGGTGCTTATAACATTGTTCCAGGAGTAGTGATTGAATTAATCCTCAATTAATCGCTAAGATTGCACACGGTTGCCTGACATGCGAAGAGATTATGGAAGGACTATGATGTAGATCAGGGGTCGGCAATCCGCGGCCCGTGAAGCGATCTCCCGAGGCCAGAAAAGGGCGTCTATTGAAAAATAAACAATCATGGATTTTTTTGGCATTTTCGTAGTCTATATCAAACCGACGTTTAAAAAAGGCAATTGAATTACGTGCAGATAATTCTAGCGCAGTTTCCCAGTTTGTGTTATCTGTAAGCATGCAGTAGTATCAACTTCGTCTTGGCTCCGTTCTTTTTATTGCTTCTCTCCCCTTCGGCCTTGCGCTTTTGTAATGTTCGATAGGATTTCCTTCCAGGGATGAGCACAAGGTGCAGTGCTGCAAGACTCTCAAGCTCTCACTGCCGAAAGAGTTTCCTGTCGGATAAGATGATGGTCATTGGACCGTCATCGAAAATCTCACTGCGAGTGGTGCCCCCCCCCCTCCCCGCCTAAAACGCCATCTTGACCAACTTGGTTCTTGTTCGCAGGTGCTACAACTGTGGCGAATTCGCGAACCACATCGCTGCCAAGTGCAGCATGGGCCCGCAGCCGAAGCGCTGCCACCACTGCAAGTCGGAGGAGCACCTCATCGCCGACTGCCCCACGCGCCCCGAGCGCGCCCGGAAGGCGGGGGCGGCCGCGGGCGCGGGCTCCGCGGAGGGCGACGCGGAGGGCGAGGGGCCCCCCTCGCCCGCCCCCGCCCCCGGCCCCACCTCCTCCCCCAGCCCGGCGCCCGAAGGCAGCGGCGAGTAGCCTCCCCGCGGCCCGCGCCCAGCAGCGCCTTCAAATCGGCGCACAAGCTAACGAGCCACGATCCGCAGCACAACAGCTCCCGAGACGCAAGGGACACCCCGACGCACGCTCTCTCTATCTCTCTCTCAAGTACAAAGGCACGCACCAAGAAACAACTACGAAACAAAATGGGAGTATATTATTTTTCTCTTTTTCAAATGTATAGACGTGAACCCCGACGGGCAATAAGTCGGTCTGTAGAAACGAAACTAAAAGGGATGAGAAATATAACATCCTAGTATTTATTTATTTTAAGATATATGATTGTTTTTTTATAAATTGTTGAACCAAAGAATATTTTAAATTATTTTTCATAACATGGAAACCAATGTTATGAAAAAATGTTTCAAATATGTCTGCAAATGGAATTTAATTTTTTAATATTCAACATATTTTTTTTTCTTAAAACAACATCTTTTGGAGTAATATGTGCAATGAATTTGGAGCAAAACTACATCTATGATATTTTTAACAAATGATGTACATTATATTTTAGAAATACTTCGACGTCCTTCACAATGAGAGTAAATTTGTCAACTAGACACAATGACTGGATTAATAATGATTTTATTATTATTATTATGATTATTGTTATTATATTTTTTTATTATTAATATTATTATTTCAATTCACAATTCTGTGTTTTCAATTGAACGGCACATTCTTCTCTCCCATTCAACAATATTTTACACATTCTTCAGTCAGTTCATATTTTGTATTTTCCTTCAGCTTTGAAATTCATTTCTCTCTTCCTCTCATTGTGTAGGATGTCAGACTTATATAAAGCTTGCAATATAAGGCTCTATGTACATGAAAAAAAATCTCTTTCTGAAAATAACATGATTAATTGTATGAAGTGATATTTTAACAAAATTGATTCTCATTCAGTCACTCTCTTACAGTTGCTCAAAATAATGTTATTTACAATATTATATATGTATATAATCTACTATTTTGTCCAAGGTATTGTTTCATACAAAAGACAACTGGTATTAGCAGAAATTGATTTTTGAAGTTGTACAATGTTGTGCTGTGAAACGGGTCTGGTCTTGGGTAATGATTTGATAAGATAGGTGCAAGAGTGTATCAATACTTAGCCAGTAAGGACATACCAACTATCACTGAGAATTTGTGTATTTGCCAAAACAGGAAGGACAGTTTACCGCTACGTGCCTCCATAATGCAGAGAACATTACTGAAATATTTTTTTGAATGATGTTCTACAATGGAATATTAATTCTTATGCAAGCCTATTAGCTGATTAGTGACTCCCAAATGCACTTCACATATGAGACTTTGGGTCAGCTAATATTTCCTGAGTGGTTTGGCAATATTACTTGCACAGTTTATTTGTAGGGACCTTCTTCTGTTTGTATTTTTGAAAATCCTGTAAGAAGATCAATTTTTCATTTCAATTTTTCAACAAATCAAATTTTCATGAAATAGTAAAGCTAAGGGACTAGCCTGGATCATTTCTGATAACAATATGAGAGAATTCCATCATTTCTTCTATACTTGACTGGTGAAGTAAGAAACATTTCTTATTTTACCTCTCTCAATAAAAAAATCATACTTTTTTGCTGGTATATTCTGAATAGTTATAACGGTAAATGTTCCTAAGATGCTATTATCAACCACAAATTTTCAAAGAATTTAATATTACCCTTAGAGACTGGTTCAATGTATTTTCAATAACTAACAGGCTTGCCAGCTAAGTTACTAAAAGGTCAGTTATGCACAGGTACAGTGTTATGTCTATGCCATCAGCAGTAACCCACATCCTTTTATTATGACACACACTCAGGTACAGGTAATAAATTTAAGAACAGAGAAAATAAAGCGCAATTCAGTTGAATTGATTTTTTGGATATCTTTTGTGGGATAAGACTAAGAAAAAGGCCAAGAAATTATCAATATATTTTTGTATGGAGACTATTTATTATTTATAATGATCATGTTTGTTCTTAAGAAAGCCTTTTTAGCTTGATGGACAAAAACGTCATTGTTCATGTTAAAAAATTGACATTTATGTTTCATTATTGGATTTCTGTCAACTTGAAAGTACAGTTTGAAGAAACTTACTTGAGTTCTTTAAAACACAATTCATATTGAATTTGGTGGACCAAGTATTTTGCTAAAGTATTTATCAGTGCTTTTTTGTTTCATGCTATATATGTGAAAGAGATTTGTGAAAATATGAAGGGAAATATGATCCTTCTCATATTTGCTCTCCAGATATTAATAATTTGTTTAAATAATACTAGCTGAAGCCTTGCAAACCGTATAAATCATAGTTTTAAAAGTAGAGCTTTAGAGCTTTGTATTGGATGGCCAGCTCATGATCTATACATTAGAGCATTATTAGTCGTGAATCATGCCTGATTTAACATTTTAAAATTACTAGGTGTTGAAATTAATTTTCACCAAAAATCAAATCGCTTCAATTTTTTCATGGAATATTATTTCTGTCTCTAATCTTTGAAGTTAATTTTCATACATTCTGAGTGGCTGCTTGTATCTTGAATCCCAGAAGAGCTAAATCTCCAAAAGTGTAACACAAGGTTCAATATGGACTCATTTTATAGAATACTGCTTAAGAAACGTAACTTGGGGCCTCACCTGTCTCACCATTTCTCCAGCTGTTCCCACTTGTCCCCCAAAACTCCTGTCCCAACAAAAATTGCTTTTCTTGGGGAACATCAGGCCTAGGACACGCTGTTTTTTGAGTTATGCACAATTATAAAAAGTTTTGCTGTAATATGGTCTCAATGTCATAGTAAACTTCAATATTTTTCATCTTAAATATCTCTGATGCAGGAGTAGGAAGTAATAATCTGTCCACAAAATGATAATTAGAACATTTGGTATCTGATAAGTAGAACACTTATCATTATATATATTACACTAAAGGATAGATGATGGTTTTCTCATTATTTTATAAGAAACCATTGATAAGTGTTCTACTAATTATATATATATATATATATATATATATATATATATATATATATATATATATATATATATATATATATATATATATATATATATATATATATATATATATATATATATATAAAAATACACACTCATTGTTCATGTTGAATAAGGTAGCTGATCTTTCCAATGTAAAACAAATTGTAAATTCTTATTATATGCTGTATTTGATAAACTGAGTAAAATTATTCTAATGTCTGGAGAGCACACTAATCTTGAGGCCTTTTACAAAATATTACAAATGCCTGATAATGTATCATGAAAATGCTGATAGAATATTCAGTTATTTATGCAGTTTCAGATATAAGTGATAGTAATCTTTAACTGAAGTCAGTTAATTTTAATTCTCTCAAGTACATTTAATACAGTTTTAGATTTTCATTCTCTGTTTATGAATGCAGAATGGTTATGCTGTAATGTAAGGGAGCATTTCATTGCCTGACAATACTAAGGTTCCTATATGAAAGACTACCATTGAGAAACTACCTCAAACAAATATATAATAAACCAATTTTTACTATAAAAGTACAAGAATGTAATTTAGTTTTTTTAGATTATAGGATACTTTTATTTCACTGTTGTAATTACTAAACTCTGGCATCTCTATGTGCATTCTTTTGGGTTAGAATGAATAATCCTAAATGTATTTCATGAGAAAGCAACTAATGTTCATGTGACTGTTCAACACAAACTTCTGTGTTTTAATTTTTATTGAAAATTTCATTTTTATAATTATGATTGAATTTTTGGTAGTCAAGAGTGTGTGAGAAAATAAAAATGCATTTATTAACAAGGTATCATTTAGCAAATAATGATAAATAAGACTGGTTATCAAAGATAATTGGAAATATTATGCCAAGGAATCTCTATTCATAGATCCGAGTCAGTTTCATAAATGTAAGTGAGAAATTAAATGTAGTACTTTAGTTCTTCATATTTTTTTAGTTGAGAATCTCAGTGCACTACAATGCAAATATTCCTCCATATCTTATTTCCAAACACAGAATCTGTACTTTTTTGTTGGGCAGTTAACAATTAATCAAATGAACTTTAAAAAGTTTTAGAAGAATTAAATCTATACCTTCATCTTCTATCTAAAACTTCTTGTAGTGTCAACTCAGTATTTATTTACTTTTTATATATTTTCCAGATTCATAATGAGGCACAAGTGTAACTAATATTTTGTTACCTCAGTGCCATAAACTTATAATATAAATTTCAATGTCCTAGGCATTGTTTCCATACTTCTTTAGTGATTAATATAATTTAAAACAAATGTTTTTGAAGACGATTTCCTACCCTCAGATTAGCTTATTTAGTCATATTTTAAAGAAATCGTACAGAAAATACCATTTGCATTTTTTAAATCAGGGTAAAAATGTTACCAACCAGTATCACTAAACATCTATAAAATAGCTTCTTGTAATGTTTCATCATTACTATGTACAATTAAGAATCTCAGGGATACATCTATAGAAATGTTATTTTCATACACAAGCAGTTCTCTACTATACATTGTCCAATAAACATCAATTATTGTACAGAAATAATTGTTTTAGAATAAATTGAATAAAATATTTTGATGCACATAAATGGTTTCATTATAAAATAAAATCCCTTTGTTCCTTATTCAAAATAATCTTTTTCATCTCCAGATCATTTACAAACACTTGTGCAGTTTCATGGATTTTATAGTGAAATTAATTGATAAAGAAAATGAAAGATCAAATCATGTACAAAATCAAGAAAATCTATTGTTATATATATATATATATATATATATATATATATATATATATATATACATATATATATATATATATATACATATATATATATATATATATACATATATATATATATATATATATATATATATATATATATATATATATATATATATATATATATATGTCATCGATCGCCGAGCCAGTAGCGTTTCGTTAAACATTAGTGTAGATATTGTTTGCCGCTGCAACGACTACTAGGTAGGAGTATTCGGCGTCGAACAGACGTTCTAGTCAGCCGTCCGCGAGATAGTGCAGATTAAGTAAAGTAGTCCTTCAATTAACGACACGGGAAGTAAGTTACCCGTTGTGAGAGAAGCATTAAAAGTTCTGGTTTAGCAAAGTAGAAGTAGCAACGAGCGAGGAACTTGCACGAGTATTCGGCGAAGTGCAAGGGACATTTTCGCAACGTGGGCGTAGTCAGAGGCGCCGGTAGCAGACGAGGTGGAAGATAACGGACGGACCCAGGCGCACGAGGAAGAAGACGGAACGGCTGGGAGGAAGAACGGAAGAGGACGCAAGAAGACAGCGTAGACGACAGAGGCGAATCCCGTTTCTTACGACGCAGAAGCTGGGACCGAGCGACGTCGACGCAGAGACCAGCGCACGACCATCAAGGCCGAAAGTGGGAAGTCCACGAGGCAACGGTTAGGGCGCGGAAAGTAGGTCAAGTTCACGTCGGCAGGGAAAAACTAGTATAGGAAAGTGTTAAGGAATTGAGGACACGGGTGGCAACAAATTGCAGTATTATAGTAGGAGACATTTTGATGCGCTATTGCCTGCATAAAACATTCTACTTAGGACATTTATTATTCTGCTATTTTCAGACACAGTTAAATTGTAAATGAGAGTAGTGCACTTGCACACATTTTGTTCTTTGCATGTAATATTTTGAAGCAGGAGATTGTAAATTGAAATTTTGGTTTCATGTGCAATGTAATTAGAATAGCATAAATTTAGATATAATTAATTTTCCAAGAGAATTCCCAGTGTAGATTAGGGTCATTATTTCAGAGTATCGATTTTGGAGTAAATTATATGTGTTCATTCATATGAGTGTGTGTTGTAAAGGTTTCTATTTGTGTTTTGATCATTCTTTGTAAAAGTGTGATTCTATATTCTTGGTTTTTGTCATGAACTTATGCCACTAAAAGTTTATGGGTAAATTATACGCTCGTTTGTGTGCAATCTGTGATTTTTATTGCGTCAAGGGTTCAAACCTTTCTCGCACCCTAAAGATCCTGCTCCCTGGATTTTTAAGCTCGCTTCACGAGCAAAATCTTGATAACCCGCTTACGGTTCATGCGTGCAACTGTGAAGGTGGCAGTTGAGGGTGAAGGTGGGTTAGTTAGAATATATATATATATATATATATATATATATATATATATATATATATATATTGTGGCGTCACCAATTAATTAATATAATTTTATTATGGCATCGCCAGTAACAAATAATTCCTACAGCTGGAAATAGCTCGCGTCGAGAAAGAAGTGGGTCAAAGGGACGCTGCCTCCGCCGCGAAGGTTTCTTTCGTCACGCCGCCGGGCCCGCCCCGACCGCACTCGCCTCTTTCCAGAGGCAACTGGTTTATTGCACTCATAAAGTCCATTCTAGTTTTCGGGCCGTCCGCCGGCCCTCTTTTGGGACAAAGCGCACCCTCGCGTCCTTTCTTCTGCAGCGCGACCGGGGGGTGCCAAACCCCGAACGAGGGGTCGGCCGGGTGTCAATTAAAGACGACGACGCATTTACGACACGTCGTAAGCGAAAACCTTACTTGGCCATCAAACTGATCCTTTCTCAAACAATGCTCACCCCCCACGCTCGTTCTGGCACGCGTCTGGGCTAGGCACCAGAAGTCCCGCAGGAGCTGTTTCTCTCTAAATACAGCAAGCTGTCGATTAGCCCATGCCGGCCGTCGAGAATCCGTGAAATGCGCTTCTGCGCGCACACGTGTCCAGACAGCTGCGATCAGCTCCCGGAACAACTGACAAAGGGAAGCGAGCGAGAGAGAGAAGCCAGTGACAGACAGAGAACATTTACGGAAAAATACAGAAAAATCGACACGAGATTGGTTAATCAGAATTCTGCGACGCAGCCACCCTCGACCAATGGGAAGCTTCGCCATGAGGGAAGGGAGAAATTTGGTGCCAGGAACATTTTGGGAAGGGGAAAGGGAGCTCTTTTATAAACGTGATGCACAGTGGGAATAGGACACTTCTGAATTTTTGTTACTTGAACACTTCTAAATTTTTGTTACTTCGAGACTTCTGCTAAGATTTTTCGGCGAGACTTCTTAGATTTTTTGGAACGCTCCTAAGAGTTTTTTTTGAGAGCTAAGTTTTTGTTACTTCGAGAGAATTCCAAGATACTTCTTGGTAGCTAAATGTGCTTAATTATTCAATTACTTACGATCGGGACGCGAGTTTGGGAAAAGAGTTTCCCAGAGTCGAATTAGTCAGGACGCGACTCGTAGACTCGTTGCGGAGAAAACTCGGGCGGGAAACTACCGGATCCCGCGCCGTTTCCGCATCGGCCCGCCAGCCTTGCCGCCTCTCGTCCCGGGCCCAGTGACAGCCCTCTCCGTAACGTCAACGCCCGTGGTCACTCAACCCACTGAGCCTGCTCGAGCTGACAACCTGGAATCGCCGCTACCTGCCGAGAGTAGACGCGCCGCAGAAGATCAGCGACCCGGAGCCGCCGCCGCCTCTGCTTCGAGGCTGCCGCCTCGGCCCGCCCACGAAGACCAGCAGCCATTGGTGAAAATTTTATGAGACGATGCCGTCTCACTGAACAATTGTAACGGCGAGAAACTGCAAGTGGCCGCGCTCAGGCCCAGCAGAATTAACAACTAGTAGTTAAGATAACCAGCTCACAGAATAGTTTTAGTAAAAAACTTGCGTCGCCCATTGCGACATTGTAACATCCCTGGCAGCTTTTGGTGACAGGAATAAACTGTTATTCGTTACAAATGACTCTGTACTCATTCTTGACCTCCCAACTCTTCCATTCAGTCACATTTCAGGAGCTGAACCTGGAGCCCTCCCCCGCTCACATTAGGTTTGTTCACAATATATATATATATATATATATATATATATATATATATATATATATATATATATATATATATATATATATATATATATATACATACATACACACACACATATTTCGTGCATACGCGTAGCTCGCGCTTGCACTGTTCCAAATTCCTTATTGAAATTTACTTGATCTCAGCCCGAACTATTTCCCTATTGTACTGTCCTCTGCTCCACAATAACTGATAGATTATAGACTGTAGATTTGAAGTTGCAAATCATGTGAGAATGTGCTTATAATATTAAATTAAGTCTTATGGATGCAACACTGCACAGCAATGCGTTCCGGTCTCGTGCGCTAGCGAAGAACTATTTCATTGAAAGGGATGCGAGCTCTTTTCAATAGAGAGATATTTCACACTTCCTTCGTTCAATGTCACACTATTTCTCCTACAAACTTGAGCTAGCTGGGTATCTTCTAGGCATGTCAAGGCGACACTCTGCCGAATGCTCCTTCCGTCCATAAAGCCAATGTTGTCCCTTCTTTTCTCTCCAGCCCCGCGGCAGCCTAAGACGCGCCCTATTCGTTAGCATACCCACGTGAGCACCGGCTGGCTTTCACGAAGGGGACTGGCGGCGGACAGTCAATCGCTGATTCCGAACGGCGCGTGTTTTCAAATTCCATGTTTCGGAAACGCTGTGAGAGGACTTATATTCCCCTCTTGTTTAGAGACATTTAAGAGAAAATTCATCTCTTAAGAGTGAATTAAATTGGGTGTGCACATTTGAACGCGCGAATATGCACGACCCGCCACTGACAGCTCTTATTAAACGCAATATTACAAAAATCCGTTACTAGCAGCTATAGCGACGACTAAACCACTCATACTATTTTCTCCAAAATTAATATTCCCCTATTGATCTGGCTGATGTCACGACCTCTTGAATTTATTATCGATATTTTAATTTAGAGGGTACTTTACATGAAGCCCCTGGAACATTTTCATCCTTTTTTTTAATTGCGCCATTGACTTTTATTAAATTTTGTTGTTAGATAATGTAAAGGGCGTTTAAGAGATTGGCCCAGGTCTTATGTTGGTTGAAGATTTTGATTTTTCGAAAAAAAACAATTTTTTCAGCATCTTCCTGCAACTAAAATATCAAAGATAGAGATTTTTACTCTTAGTAAAACTTGTTTCTAAAATATAGATTTTGAAATAAGATCATTTACAACTTTTCGAAAATTTGAGTATTTTTCGCGTTATTTTGCGTGAAATATAGGCAATTTTACTTTAAACATTTTTTTCTCAAAAACTGCTCCATTGTTTTTGATGAAATGTCTGAAGGACGTTTAAGAATATAGTGCAGATCTGATGTTGGTTGAAAACTCTGATTTTTCGAAAATCGAAAGAATTAAATATTTTTTCCTACAACTACAACCATGAAGACACATTTTATTTTTAATGAAATATGTTTGCCAAAAACAGATTCTCAAAGAGGGTCATGTTGACTTTTTTTAAAATATTAGTATTTTTGTCGTAATTGGCGTATTATTAGTATTTTCGTCGCCCGCTTTGAAAAATCCTCTGTTCTTGGTCGTAATTTTGGAAGTTTTGAACCAGTTGGATGCTACGTAAGTTAGAATTGGCATATTATTTCATATTTCATTTTAATATTATTATTTATATTATGTTACTTCATTTTAAATTGCGTCCCTTAATTGTGTTAAATGTGAAAACGAATAGACGAGTGGTCTTTGTTGGTTGTTACCCATTGTAGTGACGACGCACAGATAACAAAAGGCGGTAATGACGGCTACTTTTCATTCACGCTAACAAAAACGAATCCTTTCATCTATTTGTAGAATATTACAATACCATAGTGTTCAGTATTTACTACTTTATATTTTTCGATCTATTTGTTTGCCAACACTATGAGTATCGTATTATTTATTAACTTTTAAATTATTTTAGTTTCTCGTATTTTGCTTATTTTTCGCACTAAACGTTTAACGATTTCAAATGAGTTTTACACAAAAAAATAATAATAATTCTGGGAGAAATTGTGGTATAAATATATAATGTTAGTATTAGTTATATAAATATATTACATAACCATTACTAATGGCGAGAAAGTACGTGCTGTTTTAGCACCACTAGTTTACAAGTACATCAGGTCATCTCGTGGCTCAAGAGCGAAGTCGTTCGCCTTTCGCCGGAGTCGTTTTCCGTTGAATTCCGGGCAGTCTCGTGTGAAATTTGTTCCAACAAAACGAATTAGGCAGAGAGGCAAAAGAGAGGTGGATGGGAGAAACCTGTGAAAATATATAAAACAACATAAAAGCAGAAGAATAGATACGGCATATCTGTTAATTAAATCAATAGAATATAAAGCCAAGATAAAGTAACACAGCCTGAGAGAAAATCAAAAAATTAGTATGGGAAGACAAAAAAATGATCGGTTGCTGGAAAAACCAATTAGAAAAACTATACAGTGTGTAGAAATTGAAAATGAAGCTGATATACCAGAAAATGAAAAGGGACCAATGATACTACGAAATTAATTTGAAGAAGCGGTAGCGAAGCTCAAAGACAAGAGGTCACAGGATCAGATGAATTGCCAGAACTAATCAAATTTAGTGGACACTCTCTGAAAGATAATGTTTAAACTAATATGCAAAAGCTATGAGACTGGTCAAATACCTGAAGAATTTGCAGTAAGCAAATTCATTACCATATATAAAAAAGGAAACAACTTCATGGAGAATTATAGAACAATTTCCGTAATTCCATGCTGCCAAAATTCTCATCATAATAATCGAAAACCAAACAAAAGGTAAAATTGAACAAAGTTTGGATGAAGATAAATTTAGATTTAGGTCTGGAAGAGGTACGAGAGAACCCATTATTGCACTCAGGAGCATCTGAGACAGAAGAATGGATATGGACAGGATCACATAAGTAGCATTCATAGACTTGGAGAAATCTTTTGGCAAGGTTCCCTGGAAAATACTACGAGTATTTCAGATCATGAAATGCATGCACCTAGACTGGAAGGACCAAAGAATTATCCTGCATTTCTGTAAAAATTAATACACAAGTATAACCATCAATAACCAGGAGACCAAAGCAAAGATCAGAAATGGAATAAAACAAGGATGCTACGTTTCATCCCATTTATTCAACTTGTTTATATAAGAATCAATCCAACACTTTAAAAGAAAAACAAAGGGTATATGGGTATATTAGAAATACACTGTTTAACATATGCTGCTGATATAGCAATCTTAGCTAGTTCAAAAACAAATTACGCCAATAGGCCTAGGCAATAAATAGCCTAGCAAAAATTTTGCAAAGGTTCCTCATCAAAATCAACATAAAGAAATCTAAATTCATGATATTTGGAAACGAGAAAAACTACAAATCAAATAAAATAATGTTAGATACAACAGAAATAGAACCTGTACACAACTTTTGCTATTTAGGCTGCACTTTTACCAAAGGCAATAAAAGCACAACGGAAATTATGCGAATTACACTAACAAAGAAGTGGTTCCTAAATAAAATAAATTTGCTCACAAATACCAACCTAAATTTGGATATTAGAAAGAAATTTCTGAAAAGGTATAATTGGAGTGTCCTATTATATGGCTGTGAAGGATGGACGCTTACAAATAGACAGGAGTCGTTTAGAAGTTTGTGTTGTGGTGAAAAATACGTAAGGTTTCCTGAAATGAAAAAATTCAAATAATGTAATTTTAGAAAAAGTGAAAGAGAAGAGATCCCTACTAAAAACCATTTGAAACAAGAATGCGAAATTCTTTGGACACATTTTTAGGCATAACCAAATCTTAAACACAATTGTGGACTGTAAAATTGATGGAAAAAAGAGGAAGAGGGCGGGCTAGAATGAAAATTTTAGATAAACTTCAAATCTAAATTATAATTAAAAACTATGTAGAGATGAAAAGGACTGAAAGTCATGGCGGCAGTGACAAGGCACTTTTTGGCCATGATGATGATCATTAAGGGTCTTGAATGTCTACCTGATCTCTTTGCAAAGACTTATTAAATTTATTTGTATGTTTTCCGCGATGCTTACGATTCATGAGACGTGGCTGTGATGCTTTTGCACGATAGCCTAGAATGAGTAGAAGTGACCTAAATAGTTTGAAACAGTCTGTGCCATTTTTTAGCACCAGTAGTTTCTTTCTGTAGAATTAAAACTCAATACAGTAAAATTGTCTAAATCGGAACCTGCCTTAACCGGGAAATTTATCTGGCTCGCTAAGTTATACGGTATTTTACTCAGCACAAAACGGAATCTGTCCAACGCGGAAGCGGTTTTCTGTGGAGGAAAATTTTTCTAATAGGATGATTTCTTTTATAAAACGGAATTTTTGTGCAATTGATGCAATTGGCGGAGACACAAAATATTCATAATATACGAAATGAATACTCGTAATGAATGCATCTGCAAATGTTTTAAATTTTCTCTCCCACACGATTTAGTCGTGGCAACCGCACTAAGAAGAGTCTTCAGCTGATAGCGTAGAATTTGAACTTCTCTCTCAAGGTGTAGGTCGTAGGGAGATTCCCTCCCCCCTCCAACTCTGAGCGTAGGATGGTGTATGGTTTTTCGCGTTTCTCCCTACCCCACGTTCAAAATTGTAACCCCTTAGCCAGAGACTCCTTGCTCATGCAGGGGTATCAAAAACCATAGTACTTTGGGCTGTGACGCATTGGGCATTTAAAGTCAGCAAGCAGTCCAATTGCAGCCATTAGGCAGTGAGGTGGTGTGTATTTTCATGAGTTTCTCAAACAGTTTAACAATGCAAATACCATAAAATGCCAATATTAGATGAAAATGTCATATTTCTGCAAGCAAGAGAAACTCAGAAGCTGTCAATGAAGTATGTTTAATATTCATTTATCGGTGATTTCTTCCATAAATACGTTGTATGTAAATCTATGTTAATAGTCATAATAAAATCACATAATTTTTACTTTACTTTAATTCTTTAGTTACATATATTTACTAGTTTCAGAACGTAAATATCAATATCACAAGTGTCGTGAAATAGACAACCCTCCATGAAACAGAAACCTCCCTAAACCATTTTTTGTTTTGTTGTTTTTGTTTTTGGTCCCGATCAATTCGGGCTTAGAGAGATTTTACTGTATTACCATTTCCAAAGTTGTTATTCTGGGACTGTGTTGACTTGCTTCCCTTGCGCTTTTCACAGCTGGCAGAGAAACCCAGACCTTTGTAATTTATATTATACAACATGGAGTCAGGGTAATGCATAATACCTGAAAAAATTTTATGCCAAATACTTTAAGGGTCAATTGATGAGCTTAGCTCCTTAAACTGGTAAAATAAATGAAATTAAATAAATTGCAATAAATAAATAGTTTTGTTATCTACGAAAAATTTATTTTTTTCCTTGAATTGTTAAAAATCAAACCAGTCTTCAGATGGTTGATAGCTGATGACATGCAACAGTGCAACACCACTCTCTTGCCTCTCTTAATTCCAAAGAAACATTCTTGGTGCTAATTACCGTGAAATCTGACTTAAAATATCACCAAGTCATGGCAAAAATTGGCCATTAATGAAGGTTATAAGGGTACTGGAAGCATAAATCAAATCTAAATGTGCTAATTGCTGAGAAATTAACTATGTTCTCTTTAACATTTTTAGTTACAATAAATGACAATATAGAATTTAAATAAGGTAGCATTTAGGATCATCTGCTTCCTCTCGACCAATATTAAAACATACCCATGATTTGTCACACATTGTCTTATTTGAGAAACTCGCATTCATCTTCACTGAATTGAATGGGCAAACTACACTTGAAGATGCAATTCACATCCTGTAGAAATTTTACAACAGGGTCGACTGACAAAGGATTTAGTCAAACTTTCAGATCGGATTCACACACGTGATGTGCTCCACAAGTTCTTTAGATTTCGACACAAAGGACGCATGAGCTAGCTAGAACTGCTGTGAAATGGGTGAAGAGAACGTATTGATGTTTCATTAAAATCATCAGTTGTTCCCTGAAATAGATATCAATCCCAGCCTTTGATCAGCTACTCTGAATGACCCTGCTCGATGTAATCTTATAATGCACCTTGTTGCAGACAGTATTAAATCAAGTCATCTCCAATACTTTTCCACTTCCTATTATAATATACATCAAAATCACTTGAGGTGACCTCTTAATAAGTTAATCGACAAAATGTGCCTGGCTGTCGGGCACTTAGCCAGGTGGTCACTGAAAAGAGGGAATATTACCCCTTGTCTTACCACAAACTCAATTGGTTCTAGGAGAAAACTGGTTTTAAGGGAGGTGACTGCTTAATCAAGGTGTTTGTTTCTGCAGGCTTCACTGAATAGAGATAACTGACATGTTCCAATTTGTATGGGACAATCTAGACCAACTTTTACCTTCAATCTTACAATCTTCTACTTTCAGCTGGTCCAAAATTTTGTCTGACAATTCATGAAACTTTTCTACTCCACCCTCTAAAGAACAAATACATAACATAATTGATGAATATAAATTGTTACACAATAAGCATCTCTACTAACATATAATTTTTTTGACAATGTTCTTTCTATATTCCTGAGGGATACTGAATACAATTATTTCTTCTTCTTTCTTTTTACATAAAATAACTTCTCACAAGGTACTAGTTGCATCTTGTTCCATTTAAAAGCCAAGTTCTAATGTAATGTAACTTCCAGTAACACTCTGGATGGCAACTCTGATTATGTACCACAGTAACATTAGGTAATGAAGGCAAGCAACATAAGAATCTACAAAAGACAATCTGAAGTTTTTTATTTTTAAAGTAGTGTGTTTGAGAATATTTTTAACATCCTGATTTTTTCTCAAAGGAGTTCATTGCTCACGTGCCAAAACATCTCAACCTGTTACCACAACATATAGAAGAAAAAGTGTGCTGGCTTCAGTGTTACGGAGTCATCGTTTGACGATTCATCGGAGTCATTCTTCGGAGTCATCGTTTGACGATTTGAACTCGTGCGTTGCTTGTCAGTGCATGAGTATTATATCGTGTCTAGTCGTGTCATTTTAGTGTTGACGATCGTCTTTCGAGTATTGTTTTGAATTTTATCAAAGTATTCTTTCCTCTTGTTTCTAGTACCACCGAAGGATGATTGGGTGCAGAACAGATGATAACATTTCAAATGAAAAAGACATATCAGTTCGTGACGCATTTCATTACTACTGGGAAGAAAATCGTCTGAAATCTTTCACTAACTGGCCATTTAGTGACAAAAACCAATGCAACCCTAAAAAGATGGCACAAGCTGGTTTCTATGCTTGTGGAAGTAAAGATGAAAGAGATTTGGCAAAATGTTTCTTCTGTAACAAAGAGCTTGACGGTTGGGAACCTGACGATGACCCTTGGTTGGAACATTCTAAGCATTCAAAGAACTGTATTTTTCTCAAATACAATGGAGCAGAAGATGACCTGACTGTTGAAGAACATACAGAATTAATTACGACGTATTTTGAAAATGTGCTAAATAAAAAAGTTGCTTCAGTTCAGGCAAAAATACAGAAGGATTTTAATGAAACACTTGCTACAGCCAAATCAGTCAAGAAGAAATAATCAATGATTAAATCAAGAGCTCAACTATTCAGATACATCAAGGGAGTTCAAGGGAAGTGAAGTGAAAACTTCATGGTGAAACTATAGTTCAGAGCTGCTGTGAATTCTCCAGAAAAAAGAATATGAACAATATTTTCTATTAATCTAACAATCTTTAATCATTTAAGTTGGGTACCCCAAGTAATTTTTTATATGAAATTGTTTAATATTTAATAAATAATAAAAAACGAGTTAAATAATAATAAAAAAAAAACGAGTTACGCATGGAACTGCTGCAGCATGGAGTTTGTGTAGCAATGGGACATTAAAATCGTTTGACTTATGGTATTTATCATACTTTGTCATTCTAATCTTATAAAACGAGTGCATGAAAAGAGAATTTTCTGTCAACGTATATTAATGTACCTCACCCAATAAAAAAAATTACACACAATTCTATCTTGGCAACCTTAAACAACCGTCAGTCGGAGATTACTCTATACATCGAAAATAATCTGGGCATATTTTATCACATCCTAGTTTTCATGAAGCAGAACAGGAAAGCTTCATACTATAATTAAATTTTAATAATAAATTTATTATTTTTTGTCAAATTTCTAATAGTACATACATATACTATTTATATACTTTAGCATTCATTACATTCACATTTTTAAAATTCAGTTCATTATTAGTTCAAAACTTTGTTGATGTGATTATTAGGTAATTATTAGTTTATTACACACATTTTATATTCAAATTTTATTGGAAATAAAATAATAAATAGTACAAAAAGCTTTCAGGGTGTTGGCATGATGAAACACTAATTGAAACTTTAATTCACAATTAACTAGTATTGACCTCTCCCATTTTTAATTTTAGTACTCACGTACATTTAAATTAAATCTGAAACCACAGAAAATCGGTCTCAAAATAAGGAAGCTTTACAATATGGGTTCGTCCTAGATGATCAGCCCAAATAGATCATGCTTTTGTTCAAACAACCACCAGAGACAATGGAAATACTCTGAAGCCAGAACACGTTCTCTTATATATGCTTCGCAGTTGTTATACATATGAAATTGACAAAAAAATAAGATCAGATTTTAGTACATCTATATAAAAAATTACTCTGTAATATTCTGATATTAAAAAATAATAAATCTTCCACTAAAAACATTTCTGTAGCTGATATCATATATATTCATATAAAAATAATTCAACAAATATTTACTAATAAAAGATAAAATTAATATAAAACTGAGTCTCTTATACTATTAGATGGGATATGAATAATGATAATCTCAAATGATATGTGCTACATATCTACTTTTCTATTTTGTATACAAGATATAAATACACATTAATATCTTCTTTCAGTTGCCATTTGAACTGTGTATCAATTCACACTATTATTATACTATTTCTAAGGAAAGATCTGGCATTTTTAGACATTTTTCTGAATTTGAAATTTATCTACTACTGAATTCGTTGTAAATGTACACTACATGGATTTTTATATCATAGCAAAATGTTTATCAAATAGACACAACCTCACAAATACAAATATACTAAACACACTTTCTCTTCAAAGTCTGCAGCAAGAATATTCATTGGTACTTTAATTTCCTTAACAATCCTATGAATTTCCTGGCAATTGGCCATTACCCATACGATTATGAAGCATGTCAATGCTAGGCTCTGCGTGGTGAATGGGTGGGATGTAATAACCCATACTGCCCATGGGCAAGCTAGTGGATACATACGAGGGCACATGGTATGAAACCATTAGAGGGTTATTTGGCTGAGTTCTTTCCATATTGCGCTCAACCGAATCTTGTGTGTCTGGCTGGTGGTTTCCATGAAAAACATTCCCAATTGTTGGCACTTTATGTCCGTTATTGCCAAAACCTCCCACAATTGATGAGCTACTATGAAAAACACTAGAAAGAGAACTTGGAGAGTGCATTTTGCTAGGGACTCCAGGATTCATGCCACCACTTGTGGGGTGAGGTCCATATATAGTAGCCATCTTTGGGACATGGTTCTGAGCACTGTAAATGCCTGTTGATGCATTCGCCATTGGAACCACAGGAGGAGACATAGTAATATGGCTCATCGAACTATTGCTGTTATTATTGCTGTTTTCGCATATGGCACTGTGGGGATTCAGGCTGTATGCATTTCCCATAGGAGAGACAGATGCAACAGCAGCAGATATTGAATTGACTGTCTGTGGAGGTGGGACAGTTCTTAATGAGTTCTCAGCACCAGCAGGGATGCCTGATGGAGGCTGTCAACATATGCAAAGAATTTTTTTTTTAAACTTTAGAAAACAATGTTTTTGACACAAAAATAAACAAATATTTTAGTACAAACTTCAACATTCTATAATACATTGATTTGAAATAAATGAAAACAGCTATTTGATGTGAGAAGGAATCAACCTTGTCGACTGGTACAATTTATTTATACAAGAAAATACCTAACAACCTAAATATTACAATCATTTTTATTTTCATTTTGAGTGTTAATTCATTACATTAGGACAAATGATTATCATACTCAATGATGCTTATTCAGTATGTACCTGATAATTGCGTGTAGATGTAACACGATTATTATTCGCTGCATTAGGATCATCAGGATTTCGGTGTCGTCTCTTCATATGCTTATTATAATTGGCCCAGTTCGTGAATTCCCGGCGACATTCTGCGCAACTATAAGGACGTTCTCCAGTATGCTGTCTCCGATGAACCTAAAAAAAAAAATACAACTGAAATTTACTTTGCAATGATAGAAAAACCATAAGAAATATCATTAAATTTGTTTCATAGAAACGTAATAGGAATATAATTATTCTTTAGAAACACAATCGGCCAAAGTGGAGAGAGTGTTGGTCTGAAGAATTTTATTCTTAATTGTTAATGAAAAAACTGACAAGATAATCCGCTCTTACATCAACACACCTTTCCTGATTAAAGACAAAATAACACAATACATTAAGCAAACACAGACACAAGTTTTAACACTCACAATCTCTTGTAAAATAACCCTCATAGCGGATGTGCTTGGAAGGACTTCAACCCCTTCATAATATGTCCTTGAAGCGGACGTTCTTGCCGCAGAACTCGCACGCGTAGGGCATGGCGCCGGCGTGAGAGTGTGCGTGGAAGGACTCACCGTGAGGATGCCCTTGAAGCGGAAGTTCTTGCCGCAGAACTCGCACGTGTGGGGCATGGCGCCCGCGTGAGAGTGTGCGTGGAAGGACTCACCGTGAAGATGCCCTTGAAGCGGAAGTTCTTGCCGCAGAACTCGCACGTGTGGGGCATGGCGCCCGCGTGAGAGTGTGCGTGGAAGGACTCACCGTGAGGATGCCCTTGAAGCGGAAGTTCTTGCCGCAGAACTCGCACGTGTGGGGCATGGCGCCCGCGTGAGAGTGTGCGTGGAAGGACTCACCGTGAGGATGCCCTTGAAGCGGACGTTCTTGCCGCAGAACTCGCACGTGTGGGGCATGGCGCCCGCGTGAGAGTGTGCGTGGAAGGACTCACCGTGAAGATGCCCTTGAAGCGGAAGTTCTTGCCGCAGAACTCGCACGTGTGGGGCATGGCGCCCGCGTGAGAGTGTGCGTGGAAGGACTCACCGTGAGGATGCCCTTGAAGCGGAAGTTCTTGCCGCAGAACTCGCACGTGTGGGGCATGGCGCCCGCGTGAGAGTGTGCGTGGAAGGACTCACCGTGAGGATGCCCTTGAAGCGGAAGTTCTTGCCGCAGAACTCGCACGTGTAGGGCATGGCGCCGGTGTGGATGCGTCCGTGCTCGCGGAGCGCGCCGCGCTCGCGGAACTGCTTGCCGCACACGTCGCACTGGTGGGGCTTGATGCCCGTGTGCAGCGTGGCGTGCTTGCCCAGCAGCCGCGCCGTCTTGAACCTGCGCCCACACAAAACAAGTTGCTCCGGAATGCGTCTGCCGTGCAATCTCAACACGCAAAACTGGTGGTCCTGCCACTGCACGTTCTTCGCGCCTATTCTTCTATCCAAGTTTGCAATTTAAAAAAAAAATCAAAGAATTATACGAAATGACATCAGCGCCATAAGCGTTCCTTGTTCTAATATTTAATAAACCTACACTACTAGTCTTGCTAAATGTAGATCTTTATAATTGAGCTTTTATGACCTGGTAGATTTACAGCAAATTTGTCGCTTGATTCAAAACTAAGCTGAAAGGTCACGACCGCGAAACCGGAGTCGCTAGCCGAATTCGATAGCTACGTGAAGTCACGAAGGTAAATCGAATGCTCTCGTGGCTCAGTCGCTTGCCTTTCACCACGGAGGTTCCGGGCTCGATTCCCATAGAATCCTCACAGAACCTCATGTGAAATTTGCTACGACAAAACGAGTTTCCATGCTTTGCAGGGGCTAGGTATATTTACAGCAAAACCCTTACCCCTATCCTTATTCCTTCCCAATTCTACCTGATGGGTGGGTAGATGACGCAAGACGCGTGCGAGACGCGAGCGCGAAGACGCTACCTATCGGCGATTCCTTGACTTGACTGCGACTGACGTGACTTAACTACCAGAGGGTACTGTGTGATTAATAATGGAGGATTACTCCACAGTGCGCTCAACGCTCCTTAAGGAGTTAAGAGACGCGTTGCATCTATGTAGACGCAACAAATTTTTAAAAAAAGAATTCATTGAGTGACCGACTAGGAACCCTAAGGGCCCCTTCCCACGGCGCGGACGCGGCGCGCCACGCAGCAGCGGGCCGCGTAGCAGAGCATTGGTTTGAATGGAGGCCTTCCCACGTGCAGCGGGTGGCGGCTGCTGCGGCAGCCGACGCCGAACTCCAGCCACCAGACGCGCAGGAGGGGCCACGCGCCACCGCTAGCAGAACACAGCTTTAAATGGGCGCGTTCCCACTGCGCCGCGGCCGCAACGTTCTACCTGCTCCGGTCCCTTTGTTCGTCGTCGCCCGAGGGCCGGCGAAACCTACCCCTCCAGACCCCACCCCCTTCCACGGCGGGCGGCGGTGCGGCCGTGACTCCGGCGGTGGCTGCGTCGGAAGAGCTATGCTCCTTGAACGAAGCGCGCGGCGGCCGCGCCGTGGGAAGCGGGCTTAAAGGCTCATTCCCACGTCGCGCTTCCGTCAAGCAGCAGAGCTCTTCCGACGCCGCCACCGCTGCAGCCACGGCCGCACCGCCGCCCGCCGTGGAAGGGGGTTGGTTCTGCAGGGGTAGGTTTCCCCGACCCCCCGGCGACGACGAACAAAGGGACCGCAGCAGGTAAAACGCTGCGTCCGGCAGCACAGTGGGAAGACCACCATTTAAAGCCGTGTTCTGCTAGCGGTGGCGCGTAAGCCCTCCTGCGCTTCGCGTAGCGAGGGTTCGGCGCCGAACGCCGCAGCGGCGCAACCCCGCCGCACGAGGGAAGGTCTCCATTCAAACCAATGCTCTGCTACGCGCCGCGCTGCTGCGAAGCGCGCCGTGAGAAGGGGCCCTAAGATCTAACGGCGCCCAGGTGTGTTGGCCTTGACGGGTCATTTCATGGCTAACTACAAATCCACCTTTCGTCCCCAAAGCGGGCGGCCCACTCACCCTTTGCCGCAGACGGCGCAGTGGTGGGGCTTCTCCCCGGAGTGCGTGAGGATGTGGTAGTCGAGGCTGCCCTTCGCGATGAAGCTCTTGCCGCACACGTCGCAGATGAAGTTGCGCTCGCCCGTGTGGATCTTGCGGTGCGTCTCCAGCGTGTGCTTCGTGGCGAAGCTGTGCAACCACACACACACACGCCACAACGCGACATTATAATACTGCAGTTACTGTACTTGGTCAGTACATCTCAGTCATCACTTGTAAAACTCATTTCATTACAAGTCATGAACACTGGGTACAAAAACTAATTCTTTTTAAGCTAATATGTCAAAACAATTTCGACAATTAAAACACTGATTCAATATTTATAACAGGTCCCAACAATGGGAACGAATACTTAGAATATCCAACTGTCATCTCGTTGGGGGGGGGGGGGGGGTCATTGCCGCATTCCAATCCGGTAACGCAAAAAAAACTAGCAAATGAAAATTTGCACAATTACGCTAACTGCTCATATTTCTTGCAAAATAAGGTTCATGACATTTCTTAAAGAACTTATTTTTAGAACATATTTTAAAAACTATACCATCAAAATTGTACTGTAGCAAAATATGTGTTTTTTGTCCTATGCAATTTTCGAAAATAGTTTCCTGAAGATGGGAACAGCACCAACTTCTTTGCTGTTTTTTGCTGCATACAAGAAAAAATTGAAGCCCTTTTGAGGGAATTTTTTTTCAAAAATTGCTCTTTATGCGCAAAATTACACAAAAAGTACTTATATTCTGGGAAAATTGAACATGGGCTTATTTCAAGATCTGTTTTTCAACAACAGATTTCATTAAGAAAAAATATATCATCATTATTGTAATTGGTTTCCAAAAGTTATTGTACAAGGATGCCAAAAAAATTTTGAACTTTTGCAATTTTCAAAAAATCAGGGATTTTAACGAAAATGAGACCTGCTCCATATTGCTAAAATAACAGGACCCAAAAGAAGAAAAAAGGCTTGGTAGAGAAGAGAGAAAAAAACTCACATGTTTGTTCTCAAATCTGTGCTACATAATTAACTGAATGCGGTATTTTACACCCGCACAAGACCACAAACAATATATCAAACAGACTCTGGGATCCTAAATGGAATTATTAATATACAAGTAAAATGTAGCTCAACTAAATATAAACAAAAAAATAAACTCACTCTTTGTGACAAATATCACAGGGGAACTTTGGTTTCACTTGGTCAGGTAAGTGGCACTTGCTGTGTAAATAAAGAGAACTAAATTGTTTGAAAGCTTTCCCACACTGTGGGCATACATGAGGCCGAGCATCAGTATGAACAGTTCGATGCGACTGCAGCACAGTCTTCTGAGAGAAGCACTTCCCACATTCTTCACACCTGCAATGAAATCAAAATTAATTACAAACATCAATCATATAGCATTAAAAAGTAATAGTGGGATGTGCAATATCCACTCATTGGTTTCCCTCTTCTAAGAAACACTTTAAAAAAGTCAGACACTAAAAAAACAACCAAAAAATACACATTTTAAATTTTATTACAATCACAATTCCGTCAACATAAAGATATGCTGTCAATAAGGTGAGTATTTTTCTGTAAAAGATTCTTTAAAAGAGAATAATTGTTCTTCAAAATAAAAACATATTTTCCTAAGACATCAATCAATCATTCTACCAACTTTCCACTAGTAGATGAATGTATCGTAGGTTTTGTGATTCTCAGAACAGCTTCAGAAGTTTTCTGAAGTGCCTCCTAGGCAGTGCTCCTTTCTTCTTCAGAGCAAACAATGTAACACTCAAAGCAGTTGA
The DNA here is from genome assembly GCA_038098605.1 of Gryllus longicercus. Taxonomy (NCBI): domain Eukaryota; kingdom Metazoa; phylum Arthropoda; class Insecta; order Orthoptera; family Gryllidae; genus Gryllus; species Gryllus longicercus. Next base: position 1,780,512 of record JAZDUA010000185.1, read on the forward strand.
GAACTGCAACATCAGAATTGTATGCTGTATGAGATAATTATTCTATTCAGTTTATTTTATGGATTTTCCACAATTATTACAAAAATCAAGGTCAAACTCAAATTTTTTTTATGAAACATTCTTGGAACACATTTTCCAATTTACCTTCAATTTCTCTTTTGGTAAATGCACTGAATTTTGTCGTCTTCAAAAATTAAAAATATTTTAGAAATAGCTGTGGGAAAATAAACATGAAAATAAAGTTTTACAGTCCCAACTGCGGAGTCACTTTTAAGGAGATTTTAAAGATTGTTTAGTGACCAATGGTTTGTTTCACTGTGATTCCGGGAACACCAACTACTGGGGGTCACTGGTCCCGTAAGCGTAGTGCATATTTTTGCTCGGGAGGCGGCGGCGGTGGTCTTTCGCCCACTGTTGGCGAGATTCGGCGCCGATCTACCGCCGGCTGACGGGGTTTACCCCAAGCAGATATCTCCCACCAGCAGGGCACCGCCCCAGCCGGGACAAGCTCTAAGCTCCCGACCGGCCTACCAGCATGTGTGGTAGTGTAGTGAATGTTAGTGTAAGAGGGTGTAATGGGTGAGGTAGGCCAAGAAAGAGGAAGGTAAGATCGCGAGCAGTCCGTGGCCCGTTTGTCAGGGTACTGCCCCAGCATTCGCCTGGTGTTGGTTGGAGAAACCACGGAAAACTACCGATCAAAGCAGCCGGCCGCTAGAATTCTCCTCCAGGCAGCGACTGAATTCGACCTAGCTGACAACCTAGTATCGGAAATCCTGTCACGACTCCAACCTATTCATTCTTTAATGACCAAATATAAAATGTTGACTCGCTCACTTATGTATTCAGAATGTGAAGTAATAAAGCGAAATATCTTTTCCTCCATAAAAATTAACAAGAATTTGTAGATTTTTTTGAAATTTTGTTTCTTAAAAATGAATTTGAAAATGTTTTTGTTCATACAATTAAATTTAAGAATATTTACTCTCTTTCTGAAAGCCCAGTTTATATTCTTTAAACAACTTTCATTTCATGATTTAAACTTTACAAATGTTTGATATGATAGATATTTAGTTTAATGCTTCGTGTAGAAATTTTGTCATTGTCCCAAACTTTGAAGAAAAAGTCTAATGGTTATGAAACTTGTTCGGTGATATCTTTAATAAAAACAACACTAGTGATGTTACAAAATAGCACATACTTTCTTGTACTAAATAGTTATATATCTCTTTTTAATCTGGACCTGCTTTTTCGTCCTGCCACACTCTCTTCCCAACTGCTACTTTTAAGGGGCCTAAAATATTTTTTTTATGTTTATCATTTTTTTAGGTCCTCTAATACTAGAATTGAAAAGTGACTTTAAGAATATTATAGAAGGCAAAAACCTGGACCTATAAGCAAGTTTGCATGGCACAAATTTGGAGCCTGTTTTGAGAAAATGTTATTTGAACTCTTGGGTTTCTGGGGATGTCAAAAGAAAGGCATCTATAAAGACATTTTATCTCCTAATATAAACAGACAAAACAGACTTTTCTTTTATGTAGAGAGCACAATGTCTTGCTGTACAACCACTTCCTGTATTTTCCTATTTATGAAGAACGATGATTTAATGTACTTATTTGCAACTAAGTAATCTAAAAAGAAGATTTTTTTACTTGGTCGAGTTTAACATCACCTTTGTGGCCCTTTTTACCTATTTAATTTAATTTTTTATATGAAATGAAAACTTAATTCATTTAACGCTAATTCTTCAACACCCGACGATCCAATATTGAGTTCCATACATCCAGTAACACCACACAACAATGAAAAGTTATTCTGAGAATTTCAAACAGGCGGGTCGAGGCGTTGCCATTGTTGTAATGCGACCTCATAATTCCTGATGATTTTAGCAATAGAAGTGCGGAAAATTCGATTTTGCAATTTAGGAAATGCAAAATTTACGCGAAATTACCGTATTTAACCGAATATAAGACGAGATTTTTGCCGAAATATCTGTCGAAAAATGCAGGGTCGTCTTATATTCGCAGATTAAGCATAGTCAATTAGGGTTTAAGTTTTTATACTGGCATTCCATGACACGAAACTGTTGTCGTAACACCAACTGCGAAGACGGTAAAAATATCGCACTCTCTACAATATGTAATTATATTCTCGTTCGTATTCTGGGCATCCACCGCGAATTTCTCGTGCAATTCAGACCGATATTTATTAATCTAACCGAATGGCATTATATCAAATGAAACGTAACATGAAAATGAATGCCGAGTTTGTTACAAGATGCGGTTTCGACGGGGCCGCGCGGAATCCCGGCTAATGCGAATCTGTGTTTTGAACAGAGGCCATCAACAAGTGCGGGACGGATAGAAAATCTGGCAACCGAAGGGAATATTGTTAAGACGGCGTCGGATGAAAGACTATGAACAACTCAAATTTAGTGCCCAAAACTTTCCAGAGGGAACTGACAATCATGATTAAGATCATATTAAGGAAAAAAATAAAAGTTCAGCAATAAGTCTTAAAATTCTCTTCAAGGCAATAATCTAGTCAATAAGACATTTTGCAAATTTATTTTGATTAAATAGTACGAATTAGTTAAGAATTTAAAATATTCTCAGAAAGCCTCTTCAAAATTAGGGGGTCAAAATTCGGGTAAACACGCTACTAAGATTTTCTAAACTAGTGGTGCCACAACAGCAAGTACATTGTCGCATTGAGTTACGTAATTATATTAATAACGCAATGTCAGTTCATATTAACATATCACAGTCATCACCAGTAAAACTAGTTACAAATTAAGAACTAGTTAGTAGAACATTAGGCACAAAAACAAATTATTTTAAAACTAATATATCATCACAAGTTCGACTAAAACTGTGTGTCCTACAGATGATAAGACCTCTCAATAATGAAAAGAAATTCTCAGATATTCGAACTACCGTGGCGCGGCCCGGCGTTGCCATCGTGTTTTTCAATCTGATATCTCGTGAAATGCTAGAAACTAAAGCGCGGGAAATTCGAATTTACATTTCTGGGAATTAAAGAAGTCCTTGATACGGAAAAATTGGATTACGGCAAACTCGACAGTCAGTCAGTCAGTCCGTCCGAGAACAACGCTAGCCGCTAAACGGCAAACAGGATTTTCACCAAAATTGATATCCCCCGATCGATACACTGATGTCGCGACCTCTTGAATTTGAACAGATGTTTTGTTTATGCAACATTTTCAAAATTGTCTCAAAAACCACTCCAAGTATTTCTTCTAATGGCGCAAAAGACGCTTAAAGAAATGGCGTATGTCGCATTTTGTTGGAACTCTGAATTATTGAACACTGCAAAAGGTCAAAAAATAGTGAGAATCTATAGATTTTTTTCCTTCATGCAATCTCTTCAATACATATCTTCAAATAAGTTTATGTTGAATATTTCTAAAACAATAGTTCATTAGTATTAATTTTGCGAGAAATTTTAAACAATGTTTTTCTCAAAAACGGCAATTTGAATTCTCAAAATTTGCAAACTTGCTAATAATGTGAGAAGTATGTGTTATTGTGCCACTAGTTTTCTATTCCCTATCATTTTAACTTAATATGCACAAGACAAAACATGCATTCAATAAAAATAAAAAAATAAAATAATTTCATAATTTTCCAAAAATGTATCAATTATACAAAAAACTTCAAATACGCAAAAAAAATTGAAAGGATGTTCAAAGAAATTGGATCATTTTTCAAATAACACTTAGCACCAAAAAGATGCATTTGTAAAAGATGCATGCAAATTCAGGCCTTGTTGAAAGCTTATTCAAAATCTTCATTAATTTTATATTTACTGTACTACTTGATGATTGTATAACTTTTTTTAAAAGTATGGGTATTATGTATAATATATTATGCATAAAGTTGGGCAGTATGAAATTCACATTTCATTTTAAACAATAAATCTAGTTCAACAAAATGTTTAGGTCCTAGATGCGATGCCCCGACTAATTATAAAAAAGTGAGATTCAAATTAGTATTTGTGAATGAAAAAGATTTTTGAATGGCCTACTAGTTTTGTAGAAATATGCATGGACGATTTGCATAGACATATTTTATCTGAATAATAGAGAACAAATATTAATGCTCTTTCCGAACAATCTTTTCATTACAACTAAGCCTAGTCTACTTTTTACAAAGAACACATCACAGGGACGGAGAGAGAAAAGCAAATCCAACCATGATGAAAATTAATATTTTGCATCTCCCCTGCTTTTCTCTCCAGTACACCTTCAAATGGAGAGGCATCTTCCCACTACATTTAACCAAAATATGATGGATCACAACTCACTTGAACTTCTTAGGATTGCGATGCAGTTTAACATGGCGAGCAAACGATCGATAACGAGTATATGTCTTTGCACATTGCACACACTTAAATGTAGGGGGCTGCTGATGTACATCTTGATGATGCAGCCTCAATTCCTGCAAAGACCCCAGCACACTGGGACAGTCTGTGCACTGCCAGGGGTATCCTTCCAGTACTGCTTTGGGACGAGGAGGCTTTTCACTGGACTTAGAATCACGCTTCTTTCGAGTACTCTTCACTTTCTTTTCATTTTTAGAGGTCCCTGAATTTGCAGCATCATTACATATCAAACCATCTGTTCCTTTTATTTCTGTCCCCTCTGTACCCTTACATATTTCCTGAGGTTTCCCATCAACACCACAGACATCTGTTGGATTTGGAGTTTGACACAGACCGGTTTCTGTTTCCTGTTTTACCTCTTGCTTGGCCTTCATGTTATTGGCTCTCTCTTGGATCAAAAGCCGTTCCTGCAGGGGCATGCTTTCCTGTGGCTCCATCACATCACTCTCAGCTGCTTGATTCAATGGAGTAGCTCGAGTGCATATCCTTCCCTTTGCAGATGTACGCTCTCTGGAAGTTTGTTGTTCTTTGATAGCTCCCTTACTTTTAGCAGCAGAGCCCGCTGCTCTTTTAACAGGATAACGACATTTTCTTCTTGAGAAATTTGTAGTTTCCATTCCTACATTGAAGAAAGAAAGAAAAAAAACATGAAAAAACAGGAAAGTTTACTACTATATTCACAATCTGAATAATACTCACGGTCTTGCAATGTGTTGTCTTTTTCTGACAGTACACATTCCACAAATTCTGGTGGCTCTGCCTCACCTTCATCTGCCTAAAATTGAATATTCTTACAAATCAATAAATACCAACATTACCACGTTACCTTAAAATGTATGTACCTCTGAACTTCCACAAGATGCAATTCCCTCTTCATCCTCCACAGTGGGTGCAGCCTCTTGATGACTATTCCTTCTAGAGTTAACAGCATTTACCCCCAGTTCCTTTTTCACTGTTTTGTTTGAAACTTTAGGATCAAACATAATTTGCAGTGAAAGTTGTGCCCTTGATGTGGTTTCAAAAAAGTCAAAATACTGATTAAGCTTGGCACAGCAGTCAATGCATACAGTCTTTGGAAGCGGGTCCTCTGGATACAACTAAAACAGAAAAGGTATCAACTATACCACTAAAACTATACTATTTTAATTTCTAACATACCATCACGCTCTCATTAACAATTTAGTTTTATATTTAATGTTCTGAATTTTATAGACAACCAAATGAATTTGAGGTACATTTTAAACATCCATATTGAACATTTATTTAACTTTCCTTTTTGTCATAATAGACTTTAAAAGTTTAGTATGTTTCAGAGAAGTTGCTCACTCTTTTCAGACACATATTGATTTTTAAAACCATTCTATCAAAATTATTGCTTTGGTTTTAGTGGTTGTATCATCAAGTACTTGATGATTTTTAATTCTAAGATTTTCCAAAGCACATTCAACTTGTACCTTCAAAACAGGGTACCTAACTACCTAAAATTCAAACAATAATTTTGATAGAATGGTTTTAAAAATTGATATGTGCCAGAAGCTGGGAAAAAACTTCTCCAAAACATTAGAACTTATATTGTATAATGAAAGAAAGTGAAGTAAAATAAATAATCACTAGGTGTAATTAATATGTATCTCAAGTTTATTTGACTGTCTATAAAATATGGAACATTAAATATCAAACTAAAAGTATATTAATTATATTATTAAAATCATTAGATGATGAAAAAAAAAGAAAAAATCATACATTTGGAATCAATATAATGATTGCTATAAAAAATGAACAATGCTCATTTTAAACAGATGCCCACCTCAAATATTAAATATGAAGTATTAATACCAACTTACCCAAATTTGTAAACACTGTATTATTTTAGTAGCTAGATTAAGTTTCTGTCCTTCTTCTTCATAAATCCTCACAAAACTATCTCTCTGTTCGGCACAAAGACGGCATAGTATATTATTCTCCATGTCTTTAAGACAGTTTTTAAAAACTGAACTAAAACAGCACTTCCGATAAAACTTTGTTTATAAACAACTCATAAATCGCACATTGGAAGCGGCTATCCCCCCCATACCATCCATTAAAAAAAGCCCACGTCTGGAAACTTTCAAAAGTGAACAATAGAGTGCAGCACATTCTATTTCACAAAGCCCAAACAGCTCTGGCAAACGCTTTGGTCCATGTATGCTGTAAAGTTGGCACTAATGCAATTTCACCAAAGATTGTTTTCATGATGACATATGTCATGACGTAACTCAGGATGCAAGGACCCTTGCATCATGGCTTAAGTGTCGTGGCACTAAAAAAAGCGGCGATGTCGCATAGTGTTCGTGCGCAAGAAGATTGTAAGAACCAGCAAAGCCTCACTATCTTACTCTCTATGACGTAAATAGTATACAAGAAAAGCGTCGGCAGATAATCGGCACAAGTATAGCGACATCACTAGGTGATTAATGGAAGTTCTTGCCACATGTACTTAACCAACGGCATCAACATTTTAGTGTGTGTAATTACGTATAGATGGTGCTAACTTGACACATGTATAGAGACTTCTTTTAAAAGGGACTTTTAAACTAGTGCTACAAATAGCACCTACTTTCTCGTATTAATTATCTGTTTTCGTTAGTCTGTGCTAGCTATTCCGACTCCGCTCGCACTCTTGCATGCTGCCGTCTATCGCCGCCCAATGTAGGCCAACATTTTATGATTTTTTTCAATTTTTAGGTTTTCTAAAACCAGAACCGAAATATTTAAGTATATAAGAGTAAAACTTTGTCATAAACGGTTATTTTCTTTGAAAAATTTGGAGCCGTTTTTAAGAAAATGGCGTTTAAACGTTACTGTAATAAAGTGAAGAAATCGCAGGAATGTAAATATTAACGACGAGAGAGGCTAGACAAAAAATTACATTTTTGTACATTTTGAAAATCAAAAGAATAGAGCAATATGGAGTTTATATCATATAGAGTCAATTTGGCACTGTCCCTTCCAAAAATTTTATGGAAAAAATTTTGGAGTCGTTTTTGAGAAAATCTTGTTTTTCTTTTTTTTTTACTTTCTCGCACTTACTAACTCAAGAAGAGGAAGTATTGTAATCGTGCGGCGGAAAACGGCGAATTGGCAACACAGTGTCCAGGCCCTGGTAAGGAGAAAGTGGATAAATTCAGTTGCTAAATATAGAACAATAAATTCCTCTAACACGTGGTGTAGCCATAATCCATGTTTTGTGGGTCCTTGATACCGAAAAATCGAAGACCGCAAAACGTCCGTTCCTGTACCTGTCCGTCTGTGCATAACGCTAGCGCATAAACCGTTCAGCCGATTTTCTCCGAAATTGATATTCCACAATCGTTCTAGCTAATGTCACGGACTATCGAATTTGAAACCGAAATTTTAACTTTGGGGAGTTCTTTACATGAAGCCCCTGGGACATTTTCAAAAAAAATGGCTCCAATTTTTTTGATTAAATTTTGTTGTTGAATACTGTGAAAGATGTTTAAGAGTGCAGGTCTCATTTTCGTTGACATCCCCGATTTTTCGAAAATTGGATGAAAATAATTAAAACTTCAAAATTAAAAATAGAGATGTTTGTCTCAGACAAAGTCTGTTGCACAAAATTAGCTCTTCAAAAAATGTTATAAACAAATTTTTGAAAAAAGTTGTTTTTGCGTAATTTGCGATAGAAAATTACAAAACAAAATCTCAAAAACCGCTCCAATTTTTTAAAAAATTTTCTTCACATATGTAATAAGGAACGGTATTGGAACGGAATGGAGTTGGTCTCATTTTCGGGTATTGTCGCTTTTTTTCGAAAATTGTCAAAAACATTTCAAAACTACAAAATTGAAGATAAGCGATTTTTCTCTCAAAGTCTCTGGTACAAAATAAACTCTTTTAAAAAGATCATGTACAAGCTTTTTAAAAAAAGAGTAGTTTTTGCGAAATTTCTGCTTGAAATTAATGAAACACATGCAGATTTCACACCAAATACGGGCCACGAGAAAAATTGAATGATATAAAAAAATAATTAATTTAATTTTAATTATAATTTCCTATTGAAAATGTGAATATTAATTCTATTTTTCCTTTCTCACTTTTTTACATTTTACTCATTGTGTATTCTCAAAGTAATGATGTATTTTTTAAGCAATCCGCAAAGCTTATTAGAAATTTCGAAACAATGCCGCATCTATTGAGAATCACTTAAGTAGCACTTGTTTTGTTTATATCATCTTCTCGCTTCCGGAAAACCATGATCGAGCTTGTTGAAAAGCAATAGTGTTTATCGTACCTGATGTGTGAATGTTAGAAGTCAGTGATGAAATGAAATGCTATCGGAACTGTTATCTTACGACGAAAGACATCTCACGAATGTTCGTAATTATTTTGGTGTCAACTGCATATATTCTAATCACTGTATTGATATTATTATCCAAGCTAATACACATAGTTTTAATAACGCTGCGCTGGCGACAGTGCTTTGCTTACTTCTTGGTTGAATTGGACGTTTTGAAATAATGGTTGAGGTGTTAGTAGCGCACAAAAAGCAATTATTTCAATATTATGTAGCTGTTTCCAATAACGCGACAAAGTATGTGGTGGTTTAGAGCCACTAGTTTACCACATATTTCACGCAATATTGCGCGAAAATCGCTAAAAGTTTTTTTTAATTGACATTATCTCATTGAAAGAACTAATAACGGAGAAAAAAATCATTTCAAGGAAAAATCTCTATCTTCACTTTTACAGTTGTAGGAAGACGCCGGAACTCACTCAAACTATTGAAATTTTCGAAACTAAAGAGTTAACCTTGAAAATCAGACCTATGTCACCTTTAAAAGTTTGTTTTACTCAATTCTTACAAGAAATGTAAAGAACAAATTTGGAGCCGCTTCTGAAAAAAAATATTTAATGCCAATGAGGTTTCATGTAAAGTACCCCCAAAGTTTAAAGAAGGTTTTTCAAAATCTCAAAGCATTGACTCGAGCCAGATCGACATGGGTATCTTCAATTTGGAAAATATTCTACGTTTTATAACGAATATTGCATCATCTGCCGGGATTCGCTGCGCGAATTGCGTTATCTGCCAGCGCCCCCCTTCCCCCCGAACTGGACGTTCCGGATTATTCGCGAGTCGCGTAGAAATGTTGCACACGTTCCCGATGGCTCGAGGCGGGCGCCGGCCAGATATATGTCCGCCGCTGACGGCGGCAGCTGGAAATAGTAAGAAGAAGTAGTAAGTAGTAGAAATAGTAAGCAGTCAGTCCTTCACTGTGAGTATGCAGTAGTCTGTCTGAAGTGGAAGCCGAGCTGTGAGGTGCGCATTGCGATGAACAGTGGTGCAGTGGGTGAACAGCAGTCAGCAGTCTGAAGTCTGCAGTGAATACTAAGGTGTGAAGTGGCATCGCGGTAAATAGCAGTGCAGTGGACCCTAGTGTGCGCAGTGAAGTGTGGTCTGCGCAGGGAATTGTGGTCTGCGCAGGGAATTGTGATCTGCGCAGGGAATTGTGGTCTGCGCAGAGAATTGTGGTCAGCGCTGTGGACCGTGGACAGTGCAGCGGACTGTGTGATACTGTAGAAGAAGTGATCGGTGTAAATACAATAAATAATCAGATTGCAGAGAACAGTGTAAATAAATAATTAGAAGGAGTGAGCTGTGTAAATAATCAAGAGAACGGAATCGTGTGTAAGAAAAATAATTAAGTGAAGAATACAAGGACTGTGTAAAATATCTGTATATAGATCAAGTAGCGCGCAGATGCGTGCGCCGCTAACCTTGTATTCCTCAGCGAGCGTCCGCCCCCGAAACGCACCCTTCCAGCTTTGTGTTTAGCAGTAGGTGACTGACTACCAGAACTGTCGCATTAAGAGGCTCGAGAGCAGCCCTCCAGAAATTCCTACTTGACAATAAATCACGAAGCTCCGTATACGCAGCACAGACGCGTGTCGGGTCACGTAGGCACTAAGATGCGCTGTTCTCGTAACCCAATCACAGAACTCGGGCGATAGAGTGTCCCAGAGACGTTTTAACTAACCTATGGAAAGCTTCGCGCTAAGCATGTGATAGGACTGGAATTTTGCGAGAGAGATGGGGATGGGAATCGGGTGAGCGACCGGCGCCAGAAAGATTGAACAATTGGAGAAAGAGTGTTGGAGCGAGCGGTCGACTCTTAGAGAGAGTTCTTCGCTTAACGGCGACAACAGTCACACGGCAAACGATCACTAGTCTCCAAGGTGCTACTAGACATTATTCCAGCATCGGAATTTATTCCGGATGCCGGGCTAGGACAATATGAGTAACACCCATAAATTACACGAGAGGGTGTGCACCATGATCATTCGGCTGCTAATGATAATACGCGGTCCAGGCGAAGTATGATTCATCGACATCAATATATATATATATATATATATATATATATATATATATATATATATATATAGTGGCGTTTGAGGACATGCTCCAAACATCCCAGCCACCTACGCTGCTTCGGCAACGCCAGGACATGTCCCCGCAATGCAGGCGCACCACTAGTGAAGGTGCAAACAACACGACCTGGTATCTGCTGCCCGTGAGACGAACCATATTAAAATCGAAAGAAAAAACTTAAAAAGTATACATTTTCACTACATGGCCCGAGCCCAAACAAGTGAGCGGGAAAAATCGCCGCGTTGGGGAAGAAATAGCTCTGCGAAAACATGTTGACAATTCTGGACATGACCCTGAGTACTTCCAAAAACACCAAAATTGTATATATACGAGACGTATGAAACGACAGTAGCCACTTCCGAGCCGATATCGCCAGAGTCAGATTCACCACAAGCCCTCACGCCATCGACCGATGTGCCAGTCAAGAAACCAAGAAGAAGCCGCGACACCTCTGCAGGGAGAGATTGGTGCCATGGTAAGCAGCTAAATCCATTAGGAGTGCCCCACGGCTTCCATTCTTGCTCCATCTTCTCTCTCTTACTCTCCTTCACTTACAATTTAAATTATGTGAAATGGTGACGGTTAGGATAAACATTAAATCTACATTACAACGAGCTTGTTTATAATAATTTTCCCCTTACTCTTTCTCCCAACCACTCAGTTCCTTTACAGGAAAGATCTCCTGCGTTAATTACGCTTGAAACTAACATTCGCACAGGAGGGACGTCATACCCGCAGCTCCGCCGATGGATTTTGAGATCGTGGTGAGCTTGGAGGGGTCAGTCGGAAGGAGTCGTGACGTAATGTTATCCCTCCAGGAGAGTCTTTTGACATCTGATCGCTCAGCCCTTTTGACGTCGAAGAGTTTGGACGTGCGTAGAGCGCTAGATCAGTGTGGAGTCACGCCATTTTGAAGAAAGTACGGTGTGAAGTAATTTTTCAATCGAAAGAATAGGATAGCGCAAAATTCAGCCTTCTGAACTGTGATTGACTAGGCGAAGTATATTTCATAAAGACCGTGGAAAGTAATGGAGTCGGAATAGTGGCCGTGAGAACTCGGAGCTGTTGTGAGGCGTCAGTAGAACTGTGCAGTTAGCTAGACGAATAAGAAGTGTTGTCTTATACGTAATTTAGAGAAAACCGATACGCCGTTAGCAAACACGCGAAAGGACATTGAAATGCTCGTCGGCGTGCGGCATAGGAAGAGCGGCGAAGAAAGAAGACGAGGCGAGGAATCTGGTGCCGGGGAAGGCCAAGAAGCAAGACGACAGAAGATTGGACGTGGACCCTGTGTCAGGAGACAGAAGACGGCGTTTTGAGCGATATCGCGGACGGTTGATCTAAGAGAGAGAAGAAACGATGCGGCCGAAATTAGGCGAAGGTCGGCATACCCAGCTGCAGCGCGAGCACCGGACAAGGTTGCGAGAATATTTGTAACGGGAATTGAGGGCTGGCGGCGAAGTAAACGCGCAAGTACAGTGACTGAAAGACAGAAATCAAGAAAAATTTGAGTAATAAATTAGAATTTGTGACGGTCAGTATTGCAAAGGTGAACCGCAAAAAAGCCTTGTAAATATGTTTCATTCCTGTGTGATTTGCTGAAGAAATTCATTGTAAATATTTTGAGCACTATAGTCAATAATTATGTTAAATTGTTTAGCGTTAAGATGAACAAAGTGAAATTCATTGGAGATTGAGAAGTAATTCCATTTGATTCATGTTTTGACCAAGTAACGTTAATTAATAATTGGCAAACATTTGCTTGCATATCATTGAGCAATTAACGTGCCCAAGTTGTAGAGAAAGTTGTAAATTTACGAAGTTTAGAATGTTTGAAAGTAGTATTTCTTTGATTTCAGAGGGTATTCTAGAAACAATTTCATTTTGATATGATTTTGAGTGTGTTATGTGATTATTTATTTGTTCTCTTCAGTGCTGTGTAAATTGATTTGACTGTTTAAGGATATATGCACTGATTTTCACCTATTTCTGTGTCATGGGAAAACTTTCTCCCACCCAAAAAGATCCTGCCCCCTCATCTGAATGGGTCTTAGGTAATAGCGCGGGATGGTCAGAATATATATATATATATATATATATATATATATATATATATATATATATATATATATATAATACATCGTACAAAAAACTCTCAGACAAAAAATTAATACTATCTCCAAAGAGTACTATCTGCCAAACCTGTGGGTGGGGGGGGTAACTTTAAAATCTTAAATTGGAACTACTATTTTTATTTCATATTATGATTCTACACTAAAAAATACATAAGTTTGGTCTAAAACTTTTTTATTTTTGATAGATGGTGCAGTAATCTCAAAAATAAATGTTTTTGCCATCCTCGAGAAATTACACTATGGATTGAATAATAAAGAAACTCCTGTCCTACAAGTTTTAAAAAACGTATTTAATGATAACAGTTAAGCCCCTTATCCCCGGGGAACTTGCGCTGTGCAGAGGCAGCCCACGGAGCCGCCCGACAAGGCGACCAGCGGCGGTTTTACGATAACCAACATCAACATAATGGGATCTTTAACTTTCACGGTTATCTTCTTGACCTGGTTCTGTCGAGTTTTTATTCTGTTATAGTCAATCAGTGCTCCGACATGTTAACTTGACATCTACCATCCTCCACTTTACTTTGTTGTCTCTCGTTGTGCTCCTGTTGTCTGCTCAGTTGCGACATCTATAGTTCTTGATTTTCGTCATCGCGACTATCTCAACTACTAATTATTATTTAAACTCCATTGTTTAAATGGGGGGTCTAATGGACGACTCGGGCCCTGGTGGGGTTTACTGAGGCTCATAGGTATACACCATTAAATACCAGGAAAAGCCCTCCTGTAATGGGGAGCCTTTGTAGTACGGCTGAGTCATCAAGTCCCTTCCCAAATCTCCTCGTGGTGGCCCTGGATGCTCTGCGTGGTGAGAACCTACAGAGTAACGAAAAGGGTGGGACGAAAGGCGAGTTTCCGGCGCCTTAAAACAGGAACCATGAGCTAAGGGAAGGAAACCCTGACAGAAAACCAAGGGGGGAGGGTGGGCCTCCGTAGGTGTAGTGAAACCAACCTTCCTAAGGAAATAAGGAAAGAGACTCCACTTCTAGCTCTAAAGGACAATACAGTGTTGAGATGCTCTACCAAAACAGAATTAAGAATAAGCTAGAAAACTCAAAGATAAAAGTCCCGAAGAAATGTACAATCATTTAAAAGAGGCTGTTTTTGAAGCAGCTAAGGAAGTTTTAGGAGTGGAGCAAGAAAAAAGCAAGTTTGTATAGAAATTTAGCGAAAATTTAGAAAGCATGATTAAGGAAAAGAAAAAAATATATTTGGCATGGATTTCAAATAGGAATGACGACACACGAAAGGAATATGTAGAAAAGAGAAAAGAAGTTAAAGAATTAGTAAAAATCGAAAAAAATGAACACTGGGAGAGATTATGTAGGGATATAGATAGTACATTGGGATATAACAGATCAACTGAAGCATGGAAAACACACATTGGCAAGAATGGGAACCTGAAATTAGTCGGCTTGATGTAAAGAGGGCTTTGGCGAGAGCAAAAAACAATAAAGCTCCTGGACCAGGAAACCTTAGAATGGAACTATTAAAATACGGAGTCTCTAGTATAATTGAATACCTCCAAAATCTTTTTAACAGAATTGAAGTTAGGGTGTTATCCCGCAGGAATGGAATATGTCATACATCAGTTCCATACACAAGAAAGGTGGCAAAACTAGTTGTGAAAATTACAGAGGAATTAGTGTCATCCTATCAATAGCTAGGCTATTCGCTAGTATTCTAAAGGAAAAAATACACAAAGGAATAACTTTCAGCGAAGAACAAAGTGGTTTTAGGAGTGGGAGGTCATGTTTGGATAACATCCATTGCTTACGCCAGATAATAGAAAAAAATGGAATGCACAATATAGATACATATATGACATTTATTGACCTGGAAAAGGCCTACGACAGTGTTCCAAGATGTAAAATTTGCCCAGCAATGAAAAGACTGAAAGTGCAAGAAAAATGGATTAATTTTGTTACAAAAATGTACCAGAATACTGAAGCGTGCATTAAAATGGGGAGGAAAATTACCCGAAGCATTAGAACTAACAAAGGGTTAAAGCAAGGATGTAGTTTATCGCCACTTCTCTTTAATATATGTGTGTGTGTGTGTGTTTTTTTTAACGACGGGGGAAATGCATTTACGCACTATCGACCCAGACTCACATATCCGGGCCGATTCGTGTGGGACTCATCCGTGGATAATACCCACTAAAACCCTACGTCCTCCTTCGCCCCACCTACGGAACCGCCGTCAGGCATTACTTCGTTAGGTGGGGTGGTGGGGCTATTCTAGCCCTCCTCCTTTACGCCTTTATTGGCTTTCACTTCTCGCACGCTCTTCAGTTCTGAGGCGTCGCATGACCCGGGCAGCGTACGTCGCAATTGCGGCCCATCTGTCTTCCGTGGTCATCATCAATGGGATGGTGTTCTCCGGAGTCAGGCGCTGTTGCAGGATTTCCTGCAGCATGTCTCTTTCTCCTGAGAATCGCGGGCAGTTGTACATCACGTGCTCCACATCCTCCTCCTGTCCTGGGCAAGCTGGACACGTCGGGTCGTCATCGAGCTTAAATCGGTGTGTGTGTGTGTTGTGTGTGTGTGTGTGTGTGTGTGTGTGTGTGTGGAACAAGCTTTGGAAACCTGGTACAAGAAATGTTCCCAAATGGGAGTTCCCATAAATGACAAGTACTTACATTCTTTGCTTTTTGCAGATGATCAAGTAATTATGGCAGCAGATCGAGAAGATATGCAGTATATGCTTCGCAAATTAAAAGAAGAATACGAAAAATGGGGACTTAAAATCAACCTTAAAAAGACAGAATATTTATGCATAGGAGGAGATGCCTCTAATATTAATATCGCTGATGACGAGATAGCTAACGTTTCGAAATTTAAATATCTTGGGACTGTAATTACTGACGATGGGAAAATTGATGAAGGTATAACTACTAGACTTGCAATGGGGAGGAATGCAATTAAAGCTCTGCATGGCCTTATATGGAATAGTGTTTTAAGGCAAGACACAAAACGACACATATTCCACAGTATCGTGGAAAGTATTCTATTATATGGAGCAGAAATGTGGCCGTTAACAAAACGCCGTAGAGACAGAATACGGTCGGTAGAGCTCGACTTTATGAGAAGATCTTTGCAGATAAGAAGACTGGATAAAATAAGAAACGAAGCGGTGTGGGAAAGAGCTGGGGTTCAAACAACCATAACCAGAAGACTAGAAAATAAAGCTCTTCAATGGTATGGACATGTCCAGAGGATGCGAAATGAGAGATGACCAAAACAAATTGTAAATTGGATACCTAAAAGAAGAGGTAGACCTGATTTAACCTGGAAGACATATATACATGAAGTAAGTAATGGAGGAGAAAGGATAGGAAGAGGGTCAATGGGAGGACCGAGAATTATGGAAATCGAAAACGGCAAACTCTAAGGGGTAGAAGCCGTCGAAGAAGAAGAAGAACTCCATTGTTTGGCTTAACCATTTTTTTAAATCATGACATTTATGTTGGCATTGACATTTTTTATATTCTTATTACTTTGATTTACTCATTTATTCCATCGCGTATAAAATAGTCTACTTACACATCCTGGTATTCTACTGAGCTGAGCTGATAATAAATCGGACATTAGTAATATCATCTATCTAAAAGGCAACTGCGAATTGTCACTGCTGCCATGACGATCAGGAAGCTGCCGATCCAGCCGATCATTGGAGGGGCGGGAACGCAGATTCTTGTTAAATAATAAACATTTGTTACTATATTGCACATTATTTATGTACTGGAGGCATGATAACTATACAATATTATTGTTTAAATAATTCGAACATAAATAAATATTTAAATGAATTGTGCCAAATAAAGGAAAGAAAAAGAAAACACTAGACCTTTTGGAGGCACATGGCTCCCCCTGGGTCCGCCAGTGATGGCGATTCATTCATCCATAACCGGATCATTCATTGAGACCAGTTGTAAGACATGTTTCAATTCGTCTAATGTTGAGCTTTTCAGCTTCTAACCACATGAAATTGATTACCCTTGACATCAATACCGCTTTCCTTTATGGAAATTTAAATGAATATATATATATATATATATATATATATATATATATATATATATATATATATATATATATATATATATATGTGTGTGTGTGTGTGTGTGTGTGTGTGTGTGTGATATCAGCCAGAAGGATTTAACAATAATAGTGGTCGAGTATGCAAATTCAGAAAAAGTCTCTATGAATTGAAACAAGCTCCGAAAATCTGGAACGAAAATATTTCAATATCCTTGAAAAAGTGAGGACTGGAGAGCACCGGTGATGACTCCTGCATTTATAATAATAAGTCGAGAAGCATTATCATCGCACTGTTTGTTGATGTTCTCATCATTGGGAAGAATGAAGACGAAATTATGGAAGTCCTGAATTTGAAATGATCTTTGACAAGAATGTGATAAATAGATTGTCGTACTTAGGCATGCAGATAGAGGACAATTCAAAAGGAATTTTTGTAAGGCAGCCCAAGTATGCCCGGGAAATTCTACTTGATCCAGCATTCACTCCAATGGCGTGGCATAATGACACAGCAAGGAAAATTGGTAAATGACAAACCATTGACTGAAGAAACTCCTTACAGATGTGTTGGGAGCTTACTCTACGTAGCTACAATATCCCATCCAGACATCAGTTTTTCTGTAAGTTATCTCAGCAGATTCAACAGTAAACCAATGGAGAGTCATTGGAAGACGGTAAAATCTGTATTCACCTATTTGAAAGGAGCAGTCAACTGTGGAATATTCTTCAATGGAGAGAACAACCTGGACTCGGACTACGAATGAGATTTAGAACCCATTCACTCGGCAAGAGGCGTTCTTATTATACGCAGTGGACTAGTTGTATGGTATGCACAAAATCAGAGATTAACGTCGACATCAACTTCAACTGCAGAAGCGGAATACAGATCGACTTCAACTGCAGAAGCGGAATACAGAGCAGATGTTTCTGATATTAATGACTTACGTTGGATTCTTCGCATTGTAAGAAAGTTGAAAATACTGAAGTCCAGACAATCCACAACCTTGTGCTTTGATAATCAGTCAGCAATACACATGCTTAAAATACTCATGAAGAGAAGATCAGCAAATGTAAAAAGCATCTTGAGATCAGGAGGAAGTTCATTCAAGAACACATGGGAAAGGCAGTGAGTGTAGAACACGCCGAAACTTCCCAGTAGCCGGCAAATATATTCACCACGCCTCTTACGTGCACAATGTTTGAAAATATACGTTCTCAAATAATTAAGAAGTGTCAAAAATTGAATATTTGTCATTTGCAAGTTGACTAAAGTCAAGTCAAACTATTAAGTTGGCATTACTTTAGTAAAAGTCACATTAAGTTAGTTCATAGTGAAAAGTGTTATGTTGGTACTGCTAGTATGAATGCAATATACACAAGCGCGACCTTTCGCCGTTCTTCTGTGCACCGTTCGTCAAGCGAGCAACGCGTCGCTCGAATGTCTTTGTAACAAAAAGGTAAATCACTTTTGGTTTAAGTAGTCAAAATTACATTCAATTGTTAAACTAAACGGAATGTATTGCGTTTCCAGCGCTTTTTGTTGTAGTTCAAATACATGAGTTTATTGACAAGCTGGTCTGTCATTTTAGCCCAACCATTAATTTGCAAGAAAATACATACCATATACTTTACAAGAATAATTGTAACCGTGAATTTTATAACAATTTCTCTTTTGTGAGATATAAATGTAAAAAACTTCAGAAAGTCACTTTTAAAAATAACATTGAGCGTACTGCGCGATCAATTGATATTAAAATAAATAAAATTTAATTCTGCATGTTTTGTCCATTTTTACCGTGCATGCATTGCCTCTTTGATAGTGGACGTTTGGAGACTTATTTTAGCATTTGATACATGATAGCATAGTACCGGAAAATTCTGTCTACCCTGAACTTGGCCATAAGCCGAAAATGCCTTAAAAGGTTCTCCCATTGACCGCGTGATGTTCCTGAAGTTCAAGTTGCCGATTAGCTGCCGACGAGGCGTTCATCGTTAATACTTACCCTTACTATCCACGTTAGGTTTCCTTCTTATAGTCATCGTGGTTCTTGCTACTTTTGGCGACTGCAGAAACACCTGTCGGTATAATGTAATACAATAGAAGCTGTTTCACGAGTTGCTTTCAAAGCGATTATAGAGATGACTAGAACACGTAACGTGAGTTTCTGGGGGCAGCACCGTCGCCTCTGGGTGGCAAGTGTCAAATGTTAGATGTCGCGACCCAATGGATAAAATAGAATGTGTGTTTTCTAGTAGTACGTCGAGATCATAGTTCGTTGGAGGTTTTCCTCTACCTATAATAGTATAAAACTTTGTGTGTGTGTGTGTGTGTGTGTGTGTAGGTAGACTTTCTTGCAGTGAGATGTTCTCTTTTTCGTAAAAAAAGTTGTATTTCCACAATAACCACGTTGTATGCGGGTGTGATCTGGGGCAGGAGAATCAGAAAGATTTTTTAGATTCCCCAATATTCTAAAGAAATAAGGAAAGTGAAATTATAGCATTCTCGGAACAATGAGGACAAAAGTATATTTCTGCTTGAAGCGAGAAAAGTTAAGAGGATTACATCAAGTTAATAGTGGCCCCTTATAGATACCACCATCGTAATTCGCACTTTATAGTCTAAACATCTAACATTTCCCTATCATTCTCCGATGTTTTACCTTCAAACGTATTTTGCAAAATAGAGATTACTCCTGACAAACAGTGATAAGTAAACCATAGAACGTTTTTTTTTTTCAATCAGACGTAGAGGAAAGGGTTGTATCTTAAGACACTTTTTAAATTCATAAATGTATAGTAGATAAACTTGGGCAAATAAATAAAAATTATACATCGGAAAGATTGCAGTTTTAGGTACCTTTTGACTAGTAGCAATTTATGCTAGCTTCCAGAGTTATTCACTCCTTGAGCTCATGAATGCATGTGTTTCAATGTGCAATCAGTGGCTTTCAATTGAGACAGTGTCCGTTCTTTCTTGGAATACTAATGTATTTTAGTTGCAGGAATGTAAAATTAACCCTAGATTACAAAGGCGTCGTCTGTCAGTTGACGCAACTGGCGCCGCAAGTTTCCCCCACTCCCTTCCCCTCACTCCCCGCTTCTGAAACTGAGTTCCTTCATTGTGTGACTAGCCAGTGAAATACACGTAACGTCGTGAGCTTGCCTAATTCCGGAAAACGCCATTTTTACACGCGGCGTCCAATAGATTACGCGCCTTTGTAGATACGTCAGTGATAATTTTGGTGCTTTAGTGGCTTGTATCGTAAATAATGAACTTAAATTCCTTGCTTTGTAGCATTCAAATTTTGTTCTGAACATTTAGCCACCATAATGGGACAATGGCGATCATAACAAAGGTCGCGAAAAGAGGTATTTCTGCGGACGCTTCTCAAAAGCCATGCGTGGACAGCACCTAGCAAGTGTTTGCTGTTGGGAGTCACGTCATTTAGATGTATCTTGTAGATACCTTTTAAAAACTTATTTTGTAACTTCATATCGTACATGCTCAATCCATTAAATTTAGTGTATCATTGTTTCAAAATGAGTTTTTCTTTATTTTTATTCAAAGTAGTCTGCCAGGCTACGCCAATGCTTGGTACGGATGCCTTTTTTATTCTAGGAATAAATAGGACGTCGTGATAACATCAATTCTGTTTTAGGCAATGGACGAATTATTCATTTTAAAATAAGATCTGATGGAAAACCAATATTAAATGTTCAAATCCGCGACATATTGTTGGATTTGGAAATATCTTCACAACAGAAGAGCGACTAACAGCCGTGCATCAACTATAGGAAATATAAAATGGGTTCTTTGCTTCCGTAGTAATTTTACAGTGACATCATATTCAGTATTTTCCATTACTACTCCAGCATATTAAACATTTCATAGAGTTCTACCAGCGACTTCAAATTGTATCACAATCTAACTACCTTCAGAATAAGAACAAAATCCATCTTCATATGAAAATAAAGACGAAAAATCTTCGGAACTTGAATAGAGCCTACTGATCCTTCAACTGTTTCGAAGATAGGACCAGGGCCGGCGAAACGTAATAATTCGGGGTGGGTAGTACATTCGGCCTCGGGGGGGTGTCGAGACCGTGCAATTTTTAGTTTTTTAAAGGTTTTCTCAGAAAAAAATGCAATTATAAAATATAAAGTTTAATCAACAATAACATGTTAAACTTCTTTTAATCGGCGCTGCTAATTAAACTAACGCTTCGGCTGATGTACGGTTAGTGTCGCAGAGCGAAAACGGACAGTCGTTTCGAACTAGTCGCGATGAAATCGTCCATCAATTTCTCAATGTCTATCGCATCGACTAACTCGCGGTATGTGTGAAGGATCGCAACGTGATTCAGCCGATTTTGACACATCGTTGACCTCAAATAATTTTTGACCCTGCGAAGCACGGAAAAGCTTCTCTCGTTGGAGCAAGAGGACCCTGGAATGGTCATAACCAGCCGAATAAAGCGCACATACTCGGGAACCAGACCCTTGCACCATTCATTTTCGCGGAAAAACTCGACCAGCTCGCGCAAATTCGCCGCATTTACCCCTTTTTTTGCCATAATGCTCAACGCCATCTGTTTATCGCTGACCAGTCGATACGCGTCGAAGTCCCCTTTGTAAAAGTCAACAATCTGCTTTACTTCTACGGCATCACTGATGGCAAACTCTTCCAACGACTTGAAAAACGTTGCCGCGTCTGTATCGAATCTACTTTTCAACGAGGAAAGCACTTGGTCGAAAACTTCGTAGTACAGCTTTTTGAAGTATTGCTCGGGCGTTTTAAAGGCGTTATCCGTTTTGCCACGCTTTCGCTTTCGCGGCAAACTTGGCTCTTCGACGTCGAACTGTTGCGCACTCTCATTACTGTCGAGCCAAATTCGGTCGAATTTCGAATCGCGGGAAGACTCCAACGCCAAAGTCACAGCCTCTACTTTTCGAAAAGAATCCACCACACAGAGCTCCGATTGTTGGAGGTCTGTGTTTAGGACTTCGATGCGGTCGAAGACCTGAACCATGGTGTAGAGCAGGAACAAAAACGCGAAGGACTCCATACGCTGCTGGAATCCGGCGGCTTTCGCTGCGACAGTGCTCTGGACGTCTGGGTCCTGAGATAGCTCTTCGAAGAAGGTCATCAACACCGTGTAGTTCGCCAAGACCGTTTTCAAGGATTTTATTCGCACGACCCATCTAGAATGAATTCATATTATTTCGCAAATTATGTTTGAAATGTGATCTAACTTTTTAATTATGCTCTTCTGAATAATCTTACCTCGTTGGGCAATACGCTACAAGGGCAGGAACCTTGTCCTCACTCTCGGCTTGCAGGTCCTGGAACTTGGAGACGCGCCTCGGGGAATCTCGCACGAAGTTGATCAAGTCCTTTACTTCTCCAATGAACTTCCTCGCTGGAAGGACTTTTTCTATTCCATCTTGGACGACGAGGTTCAGGGTGTGCGCGTTGCAGTGAACGAACAACGCTCGGGGCTCCTCTTCTGTAATGCGTTCCTGCAGTCCAGATATTTTCCCCGCAACATTCGCAGCTCCATCGTAACATTGGCCACGAAGCTTGGACAGCGGCAACCCGAATCGAAGGAGCACATCCTTGACGATCTCGAACAGTGCTTCGGCCTTGGTGTTCGCTGTCGAATAGAACCCGACGAAATACTCTGAAGCCAGCAAATCCGGTGAGACAATCCGAACGTAAATGGACACCTGGTCAGTCTTAGCGATGTCCGCGGTTTCATCAAGCAGGATTGAAAAGTATTCAGCGTTGTTGACTTCCTCCATGATTTTAAGCAGAACGTCCCTAGCCATCGCCTCTAGTATTTCGTTTTGAATCTCGTGATGTAGCCACTTATGCCCCGACCTCTGCAGCCAATCCTCGAGCGCCTTCACGTCCTCTGCCCGTGCTTTCAAAATGGTCCTGAAGTTCGATGACTCGTCGTTCTGAGCTCCTCGTATCGCCAGTCCTTGTCTTCCCAAAACTCTCAACGTGGAAAACACCTTCCTAAGGGCTGTTCGGTGGTCCATCTTTCGTTTCAGCTGCGCCGTTGATAGCTGCTCCACGACGTCGACTTTGCCACGCTTACTCAAAGCCTCTGCGCAATGGATGTGCAAAGAAGATTTCGCGTGGTTTTTCAATCTTTCTGCTCCGTGCTTCCAGTTGCTGAATCCTTGTTGAACCCACGTTTCTTTCGACGCAATGTCGTTCGCTTTAAAGTTGGGCACGAGCTTCTCGTTGGTCGCTTCAGTGCATATTGCACAAATGAAGAAATTATGGTCGTTGAGCGCCAGCCACTGATGTTCCTCTTTCCAACGATGAAAACTCCGTGGTACTGCGGCTTTCACGGGCTGATTCTCTGAAATAAGTCATAGCAATTAAATTATCTATATTTTAAGGCAGGAAATTCGTTTTCCAAGCACGGAAGCGTTGCAAATCTTAAATCTAAATAATTAGTTAATTAATGTTGTTATACGTATATTGATTAACTTTTCGTAAGATCTAAAGGTTCTGTAATAAGTTAAAACTGTACGCTGAATTTAATATGAACAAAATGCTGTTGTTTTTCAAGGAACAAATTTGTACTTCATTTTCACACGTGTTTCAACTCAACACATTTTTAATTTACAATATAATTAGCTTTTGCTTAGGTAATATTGTTCTTCATTCAATTTTGAAGCGATTCACAATCGTAGATTTGAAATAATTCAGAGTTTCAAGAAATTAGGTGCATTTGTCTACCAAAAAAGCGATGATTCTGCTCTAAAATTTGGTAAACAAATGCACCTAACTTCTCAACAAATTGACATATTTTAAATCTGCGATGGTAAATCGCTTTGAAATTAATTAAGAAACAACCCTGATAGCCAACATTATATAAATTTTATATAAATGTTGTGTAAAGAATTTATGTAAATGAGTTTACATAAAGTTTACATCAATGTACTTCCTCATTGTGCTGCATAATTTATGTAAATCGATTGTATAAATTGTTTACATAAAATTTACATAAATTTTACATATATCTGCAAATAGCTCTATAATAAAATCGGACATTCAGTAATTAAAAAAATTTATGTAAATATTATGTAAATCTATTATATAAATAATTTACATAAATTATGCAGCACAATGAGGAAGTATATTGATGTAAACTTTATGTAAATCGTTTACATAATCCTTGGTTATCAGGGAATCTTACCTAAGTAAAAACTGATTATATTGTCAATTAAAAATGTGTTAAGTTCAAACATGCGCGAAAATAAAGTACAATTTTGATTGTTCAAAAACAATAGCATTTTGTTAATATAAAATTCAACGAATAGCTTTAAATTTTTACAGATCCTTCATATGTTGACAAAAATCAAGCAAAATACGTTGAAAAAGATTTGTTCATCAATTATTTAGATTTTAAGTTTGGAGTGCGTTTTGTGAGAGAGGGTCGGATTTTCCACCTTAAATAGCTAGTGGAAACAATTAACTAAAAATTAAAAATGACCATTGTATTATTTAATGTTTACTTACCAACAACAGACGCCTCCGCCCTCACTTCATTGTTGTTTTGAATTTCACTTTCCGGGCCGCTTTTGGAGTTTAGCTCAAGCGTACTACGAAGCGTGCTCTTTTGACGCTTGTTCCTGTCAGAACTGTCCGTTTCATCGTTCGGTCTTTTATCTTTCGCCCCCCGAACGACGAACCGGTCCATTCTTTATTCAGGGACTTAGAAAGAACGGACGAACAAGCACTCCATAAGCCCCTTCGATGTTAGAGAATGATCGAGATACCTACATAGTGCGCAGTGTAGCAACTGCGCAACGCGCGCGCAATTTGAAGGTTCTATTTCGCGCGCAGTTTGAATTTTAAAGACACAGTCATTTTGTATAGTCATTTTAAAGTCCGTTTGTTTATTTTTTCAATAACACTGTTCTTTAATTCCGAAATTGTATATATTTATGTATTTTGCATAAAATTTTTGAAAAAATGTTCCAAAATTCGGCCTGGGTAATTACCCACTCCGGAGAATTCGGGGTGGGTAGTCCTACCCACATTACCCACACCTTCCGCCGGCCCTGGATAGGACATTTCTTCATCGAAGGAAGATGAACATTTAATTGCCGTATTAGAACTATTGTTCCTGCGTCATGTCTTGCTCTTTCTTTCACCTCTTCAATTCAAGGGAATTGCTTTGTCCAATAGGGCTGATATATTATAAATAGAAATTGGCTTTCCAGAGTGGCAGAGCATCTAATCCTGTCTAGATTTATTAAAACATGTTTTTAAAGGGCCAAAAACAGGCCTATCTACAGATTGATGCTTGTGGCTGGTATATGGTGGGAATGTTAACGTAGTGGTGCCATTTTCGTTAGACAAATTGATCACTTCCAGGGAGAGGCGTCTTTCCTGATTACCCACAATAAATAATACTTCACTGCCAGGACTTGGCTTTCCTGTAGAGATGAAATGCTTAACATATTTCACAAATTGTTCAGCATTAGACCAACCACTAGCAGTTGCAATTTATAGAGTGCCTGAATAGCCGAGGAGCATAATTATATATTCCTTATAATAAGCACTTGGAAATATGATAGCTAACTATGTAAAGGATCCTGAGCAAGCAATCACAGAAACGTTACTAAACGTTACTAGTACTTCCTCGTTCTCTCTCCTGAAGCAGCAGCCCCAAATTGCTTGGTCTTTATATTACATCATACATGCACACATATCTCCAAAATCCCATGCTTTTATATCGAGATCAGGAAGAGAGTGGGGCACAACTGTCCAATGATACCACGAGTTTCGTAGAGTGTTCTAGAACAAACACAAAACAGGAAATGCGAACACGGTGCGCGATCACGTGGTGGTCGCAGAGCCGCGAAATAGGGAGAGAAAGATTCATAATACAGACAAAAGATGCAGACGGCGAAGACAAAATACATTATGATTTCACAAAGAATATATTGAGGTTTCAGAGAGAACAGATTAAGACTTCTTAGAAAAAGTTTCTGGAAGACGTAGAGATAGGAGACATTGACGGAAATCTGTTGCACCAACTACTGCAAGCACATCTCACATTTAGTGGAACTTGCTGCGCATGCGCTCCGTTGTCAGAGGCACTCGAGTTACGGTACGTGTAAAGGACCATTCACAATGCAAACATGAACATGGCAGCTTGAACAGCATGGCGTTAACATAAAAGTTAGGTCTACGTCCACAAGCGCACTCATTCACAATGCTTTCACATAAGCATACCTCCTAAGACGTTAACTTAAAAGCTTGCAAGCTTCTGTGTTTGTGCTTAAGTAAGATATAAGAAATGAACCAATCATAGAACGGTAACTCAAAATCGAGAATCGAAATTTGAACGAAGTCGACAGAACTAAAGCCATATGGACCATGGACACAGCCAATCTTTATATTTTGAAATCGATTCTCACATCCAACCAATAGTACCAGAATGTCTCACAGCCAATAGAAACTCTTATTTTGCTTACGTTTATGTGGATTGTTAGACATTGTGAATACTTCAGTCTATCACTTTTGTTAATGTTTATGTCTATGCGCTATACTTATGTTCACGTTTGCATAGTGAATGGGCCTTAAGCCTAAAGCACGTTATCGGGCTTGGCCACAAACTTCCGCTTCACCGTTCGTGCCTGGCCCCTGCGGGCGGCCCTGGACGGGAGAACGACCTCCCCGCACGGCGAACTGCCCCGCCGTCCCCGTCAATTGCTGCGGAGAATCAACCGAGAGGCTGCCATATATACTCTCTGAGGCTGCCTGCAACGGTCCATTGACGTAGTCCGCGCTCTGCGCCAAGCATTGTCAACGGCAAGCAGTGCCGGTGCTAGGGCAGCCTGGGACCCAATTATGGGACGGCTGGCGAAAAAATTGTAAAAACCTGAAAAATAAATTAGAAATCGAGAAAATCTTTATCGTAATAAGTTGCGGTTCATTAGTCTGACGGAAAAGCAATATTAAGTGGTTCTACGGTTCAGTAGTCTAATAATTCATAAAATTTTCAATTAATTTTTTACCTTAAAAAGTTCATTAGTCATTACTTACAAGGTAGGACTCTATGAAATGAATCAAATGACGCTAATATTAAAATAGGATCTACTGAAATTCATATTTATATTTCCATGTATTTAACAAATAATTTTATTAAACACAAGTTTTTAGCGTTTTAAACTCACCGGGGAAATAATAATATTTGACCCCTAAATACTTTGACTTAAAACAATTATTTAAAATATATTTCCAAAAACTTTTTGAAGCTTAAACATAATTTTTGTTATCTGTTTAAATAAAATAGCTCCTATAGTTTCTTGATATAACTTCCACATTTTCATTTTTACGGGAGGAGGGGGCTACGTTTCAGCATCAGCATAGACATAAAATTTTCTAGCTCCAGCACTGACGGCAAGTTAATGTGCCGGCTCAGTTATCTAAGTCGCTGCCAATTAACAAAAATTACGATGGCAATTGCCGTACAAATAACTAGCCGATAATGTATACATCCAGAATTGTAATAAGTAGACCTCGGAAGTTTGGCAAAATGCCTTTTGCCCTTAGTGTTACTATTTTATGACTTTTAACAATAGGAATGACTTAATTGTACTTCTGGGGTTGTTATAGTATATTTTTATTATGTCTTTACACTTTCTCGTATGCGGAGTAATATACGTAGTATATGGAAAGTTATGTAATGCTGTGGAAAATCGATTTCGAGATTTCAACGGAAATACACGTTTTGAGGTCCCCAAATACCGAAAAAATGTTTTGTTTTAAACGTCCGTCTGCCCGTTCATCCGTCTGAACCATGCACAGGATGTTTTCGGCATTGAAGACACCTGATCCATCTGGCTCGAGTCGAAACTTTGAGATTTGAAAAACATCCTTCAAAATTTGGAGGTACTTTACATGAAGCCCTCCGGACGTTTTCAAAATTTTCTCAAAAACGGCCCAATTTTTTTCTTTAAATTTCTTGTAAGAATATAGTAACATACGCTTATAAATGTGACACAGCTCCAATTTTCGCGGTTAACTCTGAATTTTCGAAAATTTTCTCAAAAACAACTCAAATTTTTTCTTCAAACTTTTTCAACGGATAGTGCTAATTGCACTCTTTAATATGGCGTAAAGTTCATTCCGGAGTATTTTTTGTTTTTTCAAAAATTACAAAAATGTAATTTTTTTTAAAGATTTCACACGCTGTTAATATGCACCCATCCAGCGATTTGTTGACACTATTGCATTTATGAGTTAAAGTGCTTCAAATGATTTACAATGAAGTTTTCCAAAAACTCAATAGTTCTCCATGAGAAAGAGTTTCTAACTTCGTATTTCCAGTACCGCTTAAACGGCATTTTCTTAAAAAAAAGCTCCAAATTTTTCAAAGAAAATTGCCATTTAGGACCAGGGTTTACTGTTTTTTAATATTCTTAAAACAATATTTCGGTTCTACTATTATGAAACAGAAAAATGGAGAAATTTTCAAAAACATTTACTTTTGGCGTCGATAGATGGCAGCTGACAAGAGTATGTAGCAAGACAAAATATCTAATCCAGAACAAAGGAAATAGAAAACTGTCTTTCTGTGGAAGCAGTCGGTGTGATATCCTATTCTACCTATTCTACTTTTGACTATGATCACCGATGTTTTTGCGGACATATGATATTATATGATATACCCTTCTCAGTGTTGGCTATAACACAAGCGCGAAGAACGAAAACTATAATTCCGTTTTCACTTATGGCATTTCAAGATTCAAAAAGGAGTTCATAATAGCATTTTGAAGAGACGGCGTCGCTGGTAGAAGAAATTCGTAACTATCGTACCGCGTGACATGGTGGAATCAACATTACAAAGATAGTTTTCTTACGCGTTAAGTGATAAATTTAAATTTTAGAGTTTGAATAATTTTAATTATTAATTTTTAACAATTCTTTTTACATGTTAGTTTTCATTGTTTACATGCCTTTTTGCACCCCTACTTCAGCTAAAATAAAAGCCTTTTTTAAATGCCTATTTTAGTAAAAATAAATGCCTGAACTTCCGGGCTTCAGTAATAAACCAGTAAGTGAATGTGCACGTTGTAAGATCCCCTTTTTTTGTTAATAAACACACATCGCTCCTGCGAGGCAATTTCACCAACATGTGTTTGTATGCTAATTAATAAACTTGAATTAGCATCATACCCGGACCACCTAATTTCACTCACCCAGAGTTCTCTAGAGCCTCCGTCATTTCGGGCGAGGCCAACGAGCCTAACCCACCCCTATTTACTTGGCCACTGTGCCATTTTATAAATGTTTACGTGAGACGTTCGCCCCATCACAAAATTGGGGTAGGGTATTTCGTTTAAAAAAATATGACGTCGGGTAATCGCACAAAATTGACGCCCAACGTCTGTTTTCTTGAGTATTAGGCATGGGATTTGATGTGCCATTTAATTTTTTTTATGGTTAATTGGTTTTCGAGTTAGATTTTTATTTCTGGGACTTTACATTTTGGCGCGTCAAGGCATGTACAATACGGTCTAACTGGGATTGATACAATTATTTTATTTATTTTTGAGTAATTTTGATGTTACAATTGATATTGTTTTAATTGTTTAATTTTATTAGTGTAATTGTTACTTTGATGTTTGTTTCTCGGTGTAATCCTAAAACTTAGTAGTTTTTAATTTTTTGTTGATAGTACTATTTCGTGTTAGTGTGAATTTTTAATTTTTCGCGCTGGAAGCATAACGTAATGAGACACGAAACTTCTGCAATTGCATACAACGTGACAATGACAGACATAAAAAACGACGAGACCGCTCAGGTTCAAAACCCCATCTTTGGCGAGGTGCAAATAGACGGCACTGTTGCTGAAGTGCCACTACCTGCTTCTCCCGCTGGTGAAACATCTTTTGGAATGAATTGAAATTTCAATTTGGTGAACAATCTCACTATTCAACCGAATTACGTCGGGAATGGACATGACAAAACTTCATGAACCACGCCCTGTTTTTAATCAGCTGAGAAGCGAAATTAATCAAGGTTTGAACCAGTTAATGAACAATTTGATAAACAAAATACAAATATCACTTGAAGTACCCATAAACCGAAATTCGTCAGAAATTCCTCAAGCTAAAACACAGTTATCATCCGAAATTCAGACATTTAAAATCGTCCAAACCAACACTAACAAAACTCGAGAAAAAGTTATGTAAACAAATTGATGAAACTGATAACAAAGGTGTACCGATCCCCCGTGCAGACACAACGTACATTCAGAAAGACTAGGGAAAGCTCTGAAAATATCCACAATGTATTATGTGCAAAACGCAAAGGCGATAGACAATGTGATATAGGGATTGAATGACAATGTTTGAAAGAAATGCCCAAAAACGTGCTTTCAAGATGGGAGCGTCAAAGAGAGAAAGCTATTGGAAAGTGCAATGAAGGAATGGGAATGTAAAATAGCGGAGAATACAGTTTCGGCAATGCCGCCAAACGAAGTTGTTTTTTTTTTTTTTTTTTTTTTTTTGGGGGGGGGGGGAAAGCAGCCTCCCTCATTTCTACGAAACAAAAATTACTTCACTTTCACTAGGCGCATCTAAGGCAGGCGGGGGGGTGGAAGAAGGACAAAAGGGGCGAGGCGGGGCAGCTCAGACAGATAAAAAAATCCATCATCTTATCAGAGGACGAATTGCATTGCAATTGCCTAGAGAATGTGGAGGGCAGTTTTTAATTCAATAACAATTTAACCTTGAATTCAGATAAGTTTTGATTTTATTGAACTGATGTAAAATATTACTTGTGCGACAGTCAGCTAAATGTCAAATATATTTTATTCATTTTTAGGATTATCTACTATTTTACTTCAATACAAAGGTTAATTCTTAAAACATACAATAAAAATACAAATGGCAAAAAAATATTTATTTGTTCATACAAATGGGAGAAATGTTTTCATTCAAAAACACAATGAAAATAAGATATAGTGAAAAAAATGAAATAAAGTATTAGGCCTCTTGTTGTACAAATGGATTTGGTATGCTTTCCATTCCATCTACTGGGCAAATAAGAACAACAGATGTCCCTCTGCAAACAACCAATCCCAACATCCGTGTATCTTCTGTTAGTTTGTAAGGGTCATCTGGATCTAAACAAAAAGGAATAATTCAGGTCTTTGTCAGGTCACTGCAAGGTGAAAACAACATGATAAACAAATAAATAATGAAAACCATTTCTTTCATTTACCTCTGAGAATTTCGGATGTATTATCCAAGACAAGATTGAGCAAAGGATCATATCCTTTGAGAATACCCGCTGCTTCTCGCCCTCCAGCAAATTTCACTCTAATATTCTTTTCCAGATATTTAGAAAGATCTAGGATACTTTCTTTCCTCTTTTTTTCTTTCTGATCACCTTGACTCTGTGCCTGCATAAAGAAAAAATCCTTAAGGACATTCACATAGAAATTTAAGGACTTCATTCACATAAAAAGACTACTTTCACATGCTTTAAAATCTGTAAATTAGAATGAAATTGATTTACAGTTACTTTTCATATAAGGAACACAAACTTTCCTTCATTATATTGCCTATAGTCCAGTGGTAAGTAGTATAAGGGGTAACACCAAGTCACGAATAATGCTTATTCCAAATTTTCTACAATGAGAAATCACACACAACAGTACCTCCATTTTGGTGGAGGGTGGATAGACAGGGTGGGGGGGCATGTTAATTAAAATCATTATTCTTCATGGTTCAAGTATGTTAATTAAATGTATATTAAGGGCTGTGTAAAAAAATACTGAATATAATTTTCAATAAGCATATCAAGTAAGTCACATTGATTGGGCACATGTAGTAGACATAGATACATAGACTACTACATGGGCACATGTTATAATATTATTTCTACTTTTTTTTCTCATTTGGCAATTGGATTTATCCACTTTTCTTTTACTAAGGCCCTGTAATAAGAGTTGTTCTGCCGAAATTCGCCATTTTTTCATGAGCATTACATAACTTTCTCTCTACATCGCATGCGGTAGTGAGAAAGTAAAAATTAAAGTTGTACAATATTAATGATAGATATTTGCTACCTGAAATCTTTAAATTTTCTTTTTTTTTAAAATAAGATAAAATATAAAAAAATTACAAAAGAAGTCTCACATTGTCATAATCATATTAATTTCCAGTTATTTTGAACTCAAATCTACTTTACTTTACAGTAATTAATAATATATTATAAAATAAACACAATCTATATTCTATATAATTTTGAATATTACTTTAATACCTTTCAAACGTATTTTAATGAAAATAAACACCTCTTGACATCAGAACCTAAATCTGCTAGTATAGGTCTTGTATAGGTTTATTTGTACTACTGACAGAAAAGCTAAATAGTGCTACAAAATGGCACAGATGTTCTTGTACTACTTAGTTTCATTATTCATCAATCCGTGCTATCATTTCAGTTTTACCCCCCGTCTTTTCAGCTCCCATATATTGGTGCCTAAAAGTAATTTACGCATGTTTTCTCAACTTTTCAGATCGCTAAGTAGAATTGGATTTGACTTTAAGCATGTGATAGTAGAAGGGTAAAATCTGTCCAATATGTACATTCTTACTGAAAAATTTGGAGCCATTTTTAAGAAAACATTTCAGCATTTAGAAGCTCATTTTGACAAAAACCTTTTGAGTGTTCGAGAAATTTCATTAGAAATCCAATGTCCCATGGATTCCTGTTTCAATTGATAAGGAGTTGTTCGATCTGACAAGTAGCAAGCTTCGCATATATCTTTTTATTTGAATTTCTGATAGTGAGAACTACTATTGTGGCTGAGATTTGTGGTTTTAGAGGACAATAGATTGCTAGTTTTGAAGTAAACTTGATTAGGAGTCATGGTTAAGGAAAGTAACATTACACCAAAGAAGAAGGGGGGCTCGAGTTCATGCTGAAACATTGTGAACTGAAAAACATTTAAATTCCAAAACTGACAAAGGATTCACCTCAAAATGTGGGAAGAATAAAGAGAAGACTTAATTTAAGGTGAGTGTAAATTCCACAAATTGTCAAAGCTGCAAACGACCTAGAAAATCTTCCAAACAACAAGACTTCACTTTTAAAAAAATTCTCATGTTAAAAACTAGAAAAGCAACAAAGAAGGATCTACAAGTCATGTTACCAGATCTTGAATGTAAAATAAGTACACATACATTACGACGATGTATACAAAAATGAATGTCAGAACTTGTGAAAGTGCCAGTGAAAGAGGCAAAGTTGCCCACTGTATTAACGACGTGCGAGATGTAACTGGTGGTGGTAAAATGGCACAGACTTTCTCGTACTAGTAAGTTTTCTAATTTCTTTTGGTCTGAACTAGTTATTTGGACTTGCCACATACTCTTACGAGCTACCATCTATCGCCGCCCAAAGTACATATTAAAAAACTCAATTTTTCATTTACCAATAGTAGGATCGAAATATTACTTTAAAAATATTAAAGAAAGCACTTTGTCCTAAGTGGCAATTTGCATTGAAAAATTTGGAGTCGTTCGTAAGAAAATGGCGTTTAAGCTCTAGTGTAAAGCCTAGTCTAATAAAGCTTGAGGGAAATTTGAAGCTCTATTTTCACAGAAACTTTTTGAGCTATCTGAAGCACTTCCACCCACAAATGCAGTAATGTATACAAATTGTAATGTATCTGTACGAAAAGTTTTGATGTCAAGAGATAGCTATATTGCAAAGTCTTGATGTCAAGAGATAGCTTCATTTGCAAATAAGTATGAATGGTATCAGAGTAGTATTCAAAATTACATATTACTCAGCTTTCATGTGTATTTATAATAAAATATTATTAATAATTGTAAAGCACAGTAGATTTGAGTTCTAAATGGCTGAAAAAATAACAAGATTTCTCCTTGTCACAACTTCTCCTATGTAGAAATGATGCATTTCTTGCATAAATTTATACTGCAGTTTATTATCATAGCGATCTTTTACATGTGCAAATTACACGTTTTTATTTAGTCCCACAGCAGAGATATTACAGTTAAAAATTTAGAAAACAAAAGCAACAAAATTCCAGTTTTTAGGGGTATGTAATTTTTAAGAGGCAACCACGGATATTTAAATGAAGTAACTACACTTAAGTTTAAAAGCACAAACGCTGTGACTGTATTCTTTCTTTAACAACTTGCTCTCCGAAAATCGAAAGCATTTCATTAGCAATCAATAGTTTAGGTAGCAAATATTACCCAAATAAAAATATCTTAGGTGAAAAAACATCACTGATTTGTAAGCATATCAGTGCAATCACAGAGTCTACTAACGCCAATGCATTTTAGTTTATAAAGCTACAACTTGGCGCTATGAAATTTACAAAACTGTAAATGCCTATAAACATGATAAATGATTGCCATTGTGAATTCTGTACACTTTTTTTTTTTTTTTTTTTTTTTATGTTTTGAACTACCAAAACATAAGGGAATTTATACAGAAAATATGAATTTTTTCCAAGATTTATACATTTTTCAATTTAATTCTGGACTACTGAAAATGGAATGACCCTTATATGTGATCTAGTCTAAAAGTTATCTTAATTCCAAACTGAATTCCATTTCTGAACAGCAAACGTTTGCAGAAATTGTTTTGAAGGAGCCAAGAGCCCTGGGGTCTAACTCCAATGCTGCTCAATTATTCACATATTCCCAGGCAATTTATCACTGAAGGCTTTGGACATTAAAGGCAACTAGAACTGCAAAATACTCAAAATTTAACAGTGAAAATCCAATAAATAACAACTTTTCATTGGAGGGCATACAATTCAAAGAAACTTCAATATTTATATTCCTGCTAAGATATTAAAGCTGTCAAAACTAACAATTTGTTTAGAATTTTAATATAGATCAGCGGTCAGATCTACGAATTTTATAACTACCTATGCGACTAATTCTGAGCCTTATGGCTTCCGGCATTTGCACTGATATCCGTTTACCTTCTGTTTACGGATGCCTTGCAGTGGGGGATATTGGACCAGCTGCAGAGATAAGTGGAAGTGTTCTTACATGTTCTACTCTCCACCAATTCAAAACTGGCTACACCAACTCTATAGGTGTGTTTTTTCTTTCTCTTGCAATATTTTTCAAATGTATATTGAGGCTGTACATTCAACCCTAGTCTTTCATACACCATTGATAGATTCTTTGTGGGATACCAATATGAGAAGTAAAATTGTGTGGTCTCAATAGTAATTGCAATTACTATTACACTCTCAGGCTGATACCTGATAAATTTGAAAATGCATCAGATATGTATTTTATTACAATCCCAAAACTTGTCTGCATACAAAAATAATATGGAATGTTACTACACTAACTATAGCAAGTTGCCTAATTTGGACAGTTTGACATTTCACAATTAACTTAATTAATTTCTGGTGGGAATGTCGTGAATCTGAATTGTACACATATAGCCTTCATTTTCTGAGAACATCCATCCAACTCCCTGTGATCAAAAGTTCAAGATATAATAGGGCACATTAATTTCTTACTGGTTTAGCAATTGCATACATACATCTACCGCTGCCACAGCACTATGCAAAAATTAGAATTTCACAAGAACATAGACGCATTTGCAAATATTCTGCACCTAATGGTGGATTTTGTTACCTATTTCAATAAATCGTTTTACTCTCAAGGTCCTAGACACTGTCATATTGCAATCCCTTGAAAAACATGTTTGAATCCTTTTGTGGATGTTTTTTCTGTTTATAATTATTATTGTTATTATATTCAATTTTTAAAATTACGAATCAAAGATTTAAAAGAATGTACATTTCAGATGTTTTATAATTTAATTCAAAAGAATTTGTATTTATATTAGAATTCGTAGCACAATTTATTACTTATGAAGATTAATAATAAATATAATTGAAACTTTTTTAAAAAGAGTGTTTTGTAAAATGAGGGGATATCCAAAGGATTCAAAACTAATATATAACTTTCATAATTAATATTGCATCCTTCAAAGTTACTGATTTTTTGCACATTTTCGAATTTTGTTTACAGAATATTACAATGTTTAAAATCAACACAAAATGCATTGGTTGTCATAGTGTTTCAATGGTAATAGGCAGAAAAATGGCTCTTTTGTTAATGTTGAATCTGATAGAATCTTATTTTTTGTGTAATTTTCACAGAAGAACCAATTAACTTGTTGGAGATATAGATCCTTTCAATCTTGAAACAAGGGTTGGTAAATTTGTGTTTATTGTAGTAGACACATTGTATAATAACCTTGTGTAGGCAAAGATATCAAAATATCTGGTAGCCTCCTTCCATTTATCTAAAGAAGTTTTCCAATACAGAATGCATCTCATTTTATTATGAAGTTTCAAACAATACTGAAGGAGTTTGTAGTCACAAATAAATTGTCAAATGCAACACTGATCAGAAGTATGCAAGCAGTTCTCAACATATCTTGCTTAATCTACAATAATCTTATTTTAACCCCAAAAGCAGTATTTTACTACTTAATTTAATTCCACCAGAAAATGTAGAACTATGTTATTTGTTCCTTCATTTTTAATACACATTTAAAACAATATCAGTTAGATCTGGTATATTTTTCTACATTATCTGGTACCTGTAAATTAACTCCATGAGCAGTTCCAGGTCACAATCACAAAACTAGTACTACTGGCACTTACCAGACTTCTTCAAAACTTGCATAAGTTTTAAGTCGAAGTTGCGTAAATTTCAGTAGAAACTTGGAAATTTTAAAAAAGGCAAATAATCTGTATTTTTAAAATGATATTTATCGTAACACATGTATATAGTTCCATGCTTTTCAGATGATCGAAATTACCTAAATCTACTTTCTTTAAAATATATATCACAAAGAACTGCACTTTGAAACACATATACTCATTGGAAAACTGTTTAAAAATGTCAAAACTTTCATAGGAATTTTGTCCATTATGCATCATGAAACTTTTATCACATTTATTCAACAAAAACGTTTCGGAAAATAAATTTGGGAATTTTCAGGCAGATATTACATGTTGCAGAATGTATATGAGAATTCACAATATCACATCTACATTCACAGAAAATGTTTCGTTTATGACCCAGTTGACCCTACGGAATATGTAGAATTGCAATGAATAAAGTGACAATCCAATTGTGATTTTCCCTAAATAAAGTTATACAATGTGAAATAACTGATGGGAACAAAGCATTTTTTCCAATTTCATTTTTTAATGTTAGTTATAAAAATGACCATGGGTGTGAAAATGTACTTCTAAACATTTTTTTATTCAAGTGTAAATCGCAAGATGTATAAATATAATACATTTTCAAAGGAAGTTGTAACTTAAAATTGTTGATATCTAAGTATGCCCACAAATTTCAAAATGCAACTGTCTGTAATGTATTTTCAACAAAAAATGTTTTAAACCACTGATTGCCTGAATTATGTATAATGATTACATCATATAAGTCAATCCGTTTTCTGACGTACGTTATTTCGGAACACAATATAATTATCTTACCAAATAATGACACACTCTCTAATAGCTCTAACATAAAATGTATATATCTGAAAGGCATGATTCTACATTCCTCAAAAATACATCTTCCTTGCTTATTGCAAGATTAGCATGTCTGATTAGTCTGTAGCAATTCTATTAACCACCAAAAACTATCATGTATCGCTAATAGCGAAATGCAATGCAAATTAATTCATACAATAAAAACGAAAACTTACTGAAGTCATATTGAATTAACCCGAAGATTCATGAAAGGTCTGAAAAATAAAAAGTATTAAATTCCAGTTACGGTCAAAATTTAACTTAAAAACTCTCAACATTTGCAAATACCTCTCAACAGTTTTATTCTTCTCACTAGGATATACGTTTGGAAACTACGTGACGACGAAATTCACGAATGCTTAACTCACGCAAAGCTCCACACTCGTCTTCTCTCACAGTGTACTGTAATACTCCAGGTATATACAAGCCATGGACGCAAACCGTTGTCCACTCGTGACCGAATGAGCGTCAACTGCAACGTTACATATTAAACTACGATATTACAAAATAAGCAACTATTTATCTTTTTCTTCTCGTATTCTTTATTCATTCAATAAGACTGTAGAGTAACAATTATTAAATTGAAACAATTAAATTCGAGATCGCAAAGATAGTTTAAAAACCGTGCAGTAATTAACAAAGCGACTACAATCATTCCAAAGCAAAATATTGTCAAATAGCTAATATAGCAATGTCCAATCCAATTTAACTATGTGATGTTCAATATTTCGCCACCGCAAACTTGGCACTTCATTATGGCGTATTCTATCTTTTGTTAAGGACTAATGACAAAAACATAGAGCTAATTGTGTTAGCATTAATTTAATTGCAACTTATTAGTAACAATCAGTCAGTATCAATACTAATGTCCCTCTCTTTTTTTTTATTTGCGGAAAGTTTACAAGTTTTTGTTAATCAAATTATTAATCAACTAATTCACCATAACAAATGATTCCAACACACATGCTTGTATGTTGACCCTCATGAAATATTAAAGAAGGAACTACACTAAAAACATTTTCAGTTTGATAATACACTAGAAAAAAAAATTCCCAATTAATTCGACTCATTCCAAAAGTCAGACCATTAAACCTTCACTATCGCTAAAAATTAATTTGTACTTTTAATCACCAAGAGATAACAATGCTAAAATGAACAGAGGAAGTATAGCAATTTTGTTTATAATTTGTAACCCAAAATTAAATCAACATTTATGGGGACTTTGTGGCCAAATTATAATCGCACAATATAATATGAAATTTCAAAAAATGGAACTTTAAACTAATATGCATAAAAAAAATTAACTACATGGAACTCTAGGTAAATAATTCTGAGAAAAACAAAAAGACATTGCACACGTTTTGTTTCCATACTTTTAATCTCATGGGTTCATATTAATTTTATTTGTTGTAGTTTAACATTTAAAAACAATTACAAAACAAACTTATTATTCGCGAAAGGAATGCTTTGAAGCTATTGCTAAAACTCAATTATGAACAATAAATTCAGCACTCATTAAGTTCTGAGTAATGTTTCTTATGGTTAAAAACCAATAAGCAACAATTATTTCTGACTTGAATGTTGAATTTTAAATTCAACATCTGTCATTTTTCAAACATTTGTTTCTCACCATTCTTACACACAACATACCAGCAACTGGCCCCTTTAATGAAAAACTCAATATTGCAGTTATGGAAGTAACATGTACAACAGGAAAATATGTTTAAAGAATTTTATAGTTTGTGGAAGATACAATGTCTCTTACTCAGATTATATGGCAATTTATACTGTGCCAAAAGATTAATGTATTTTACCATACATTATTATATACTCACAGAATATGTAATTATAATTTAACAACTTCACTTTATTTTTTTGATAGGGATAAGGCTGAAGGAAAGCACAGCCACAGCAGAAATTCACATGCAATGATGCAGCAACTATTTAATAACTACACATTCTGTACAGTAATATCGTATAAATCTCTGTCAATACATTGTTTTTAATGCTTGTGTACACAAGTTTAAATAATGTTGATAAAATATTAAAAATAAAACCACATTCTTACAATGAAGTGTTTATTTCAGACTCCATTAAAGAAAGCTAAAGTTTATTCATCATTTTCCATAGTCCTCAAAACTTCCGCACTCTTATCACAGTCTTCAGCATTCAACTCTTCCCCATGCAAGGACTGCTTTGAACTTGACTCTTCATTCAATGGTGCATCACTCTGGCCACGCTGATCTTCAACACTTCGTTCTTCATCAGTAGTTGAACAACCAACACTATCACTCTCCGAGTGACTACTGCAACTACACGAGGTTTCAGAGTCTGTGCATCTACAGGATGGTGTACTATCACTCTCCGAGTCAACAGAGGATTCAGTGTGCACTGATTTCTCCTTCAGATAAGAACACCTCAATCTGTCATTCTCCCTCCTTAGTTGCTCATTCTCCATATAAAGTTTATCCATTTCTTGTTTAAGTGTTGACATTTTCTGTGATGTATTACCACCCCCATCCTTAATTTCTTCATTTCCTGATTCCCCTTTATCACAGTCAGAAATGCTAGATTCGCCCTTCACATCAGCACTAGCTTTTTTCAATCTTTTCTCCAAAATGTCAACTTTAGCTTCCAATTGAAGATATTCTTGTATCAGCTGCGCCTTGGGCATTGAATTCAGTCTCTCTGCATGCAAGTCCTCGTATGTATTCGAAAATTCTTTGGAAAGAAAGTCACCTTCATCTTCTGGTGATGAATAGAAATAATCTTCATCCGAATCCACACTTAAACTCGAGTCTCGCGCACGAGATGGTCTTTGCAAAACGGGTACACTGGATCCATCAGCGTTGGTTGTCACCGCTTGCAATTTTACGTCCAAATTCTGGAGATCATTATGATCTTCCATTAAGAATTGTGTGGTATTATAAGGCGCAACAGGCTGTCCGCCCGCAAACAACTTAGCTCGAACGTTGTTAACACGTTTACCACTTTCTCTCTCTTCTGGCTCACTACGATCCTGCCAAGATCTTGAATATGGTTTGAGTCGCCGCCTTTTTGACTTCCCTCTTTTTCTCCGCTTTCGGAAACGCATGCCATCCGAACTCCCACTCTTGCTCTTCGAGACGTCATCTAGGACTCCAGCACTACTCTGAAGCTTGCAACGACTCGGAGTTGGTCGCTTGACGTCACTTGGTTCAGAAAAGGAAACTGAATTTTCTGGAACATGAACTGAA
This sequence comes from Gryllus longicercus, assembly GCA_038098605.1. NCBI lineage: Eukaryota > Metazoa > Arthropoda > Insecta > Orthoptera > Gryllidae > Gryllus > Gryllus longicercus. Next base: position 1,821,369 of record JAZDUA010000185.1, read on the forward strand.
ACCACTGTCTCAGACATATTAAACCACCTTAGCTACCACGGACGTGCACACATATACGGTTGACTTCTTTCTCACGAGCACCTTCCCGTCCCAACTCTCCTAGACAACTGAATTCCGTACACAACTGTTTCTGTTGATATTCGTACATGATTTGAAAAATATAGACTCTTTGAAACGACACCAAAGAGTATTTATATCACATAATCTACATCAACTTACAAAATATAGAGTGCACAAAACGCTAGTCTTCATGCTCAACAAAACTATTGCAAAAAATGTATTATAAAGATGAAATAGATAATTAATAACTAATATAAAAGCTTAAAAATTAATTTCTTCACAGTGCAGATTTCTTAGAAGCTCTAAGAATGTTCACATATTTGTAATTACCCTGTGAACCAAAGTATAAGAAGTCTAAATCAATGTGAACGATAGTACCTAAAGACCGACCAGAGCAGGACCAGAAAGTATAGAAAATCCGACTTCCGACAATTGCGTTTTAGGCACTGATCGCTATTAAATTCATATACATATTTTATTGATGCAATACAACTATGATAGAAGGAGGTCAATTGTTTTGGACGCGCAAGTGTTGTATGCCGCGGTCACAATGCAAAATATATTTTTTTACACCGTGACCCGGTACAGTGTGACCTGAACGTGACCGTAATTAAGACCATGGTTTATGAAATATGTTTTGAATACATTACAAGGATTAATAATGAAAATTGTTGTTCTGGGGGTTAGTCCTCGAGTCGAAAAAAACACAAATAAAATTCTAATCTTTAACTAAGCGAATGTGTGTTAATGATTAGAGTAATCCAACGTGTAAGCAATCCTCTTTCCGTGCCACGGAAATTGAACGATTTTACGTTAGCCTAATGGGAACGGTTTATTAAATAATTTTGGAAAAGAAAATAATACCGCCTTCTACCCTACAATAAAAATCTTGAATTTGCGGTTGTTCCAAATAAATTAATCTTTATAAGGCTGAGAATGTTTTAGGTAGAATGTCAGGAAACACTAATTCAGCTGGAGTAAAATCTTCCCTTAACCTGTAACGTCACATCAATTGACGATATTGGAAAAAAACAGAAGGATAAGGAAGATAACTTGATAATGTCAATTTAATAAAACCTTTTAATTTATCTGGAAATTGAAGATTACCTTGCTTATAGTGTTGTCTAAGATGAAATAAAACTACTTGAAGGTAAAGAGAAATAACCTAGGAATATGAGAATGAGACATTGGCAAGACAGATATTGGTCGAAAACGGAATAATAAATAAATTCGTACGACTCAAGTATAAATTAGAGAAAGAATATTGAATAATTATGTAGAATAATACAGACTTAAGTTTCTGTGATGCCTTGCTATTTGTTTCCAATGTGAGAATGAAACAATATGTTGACATTAATTCTTGTTAACTGGTATGAGTTCTGGCTGTGACAATTAATTTCATCAGACAAATGTTATCAGTGGATGAAATGTAATAATCAGAGGGGGGGTTTATTGTCCAGCCGAGTTGATGTTTTCTTATAATGAATTTTTCTTTTATTCTGAATATAAAATGTATGTGATTAGTTGCCTTATAATTAGTAGTATTTATAACATAAACAATTGACTTCTGATAGTATAAAATATTAGTAAAAGCTATATGTACTAATATGTTTCATCAGCCTTGGCGAGGGGCAGCTGAAGTCCCATGAGCTTCCTCTCCTCTTGGGTGTGCCAATGGTAATAGTCAGTACATACGTTCTTGAAATGTTAAGAAATATTAATGAAATATTAATGAATATTAATGGGGATTCATCCCCACCCCTCCCAAAGTCCATGTTCCATATTCAAATGCACTATAGCTTATATTAATTTTCTTACTCATGAAAGTCTTTCAGTATATCCATTGTTAACAATATAAATATTAACAATAAGTTAACAAATAAAAATATGTTTTATATTCAGCATTCATGAAAAATTCTTTAAAAAAAATTACAAGTCAGCTGCATATTATACCTGTAACCCCGTCCCCTCCCCCCAACCTAAAACACCTAAAATATCTCTGCCTCTTCCAATGCCTATACGACATACAACAATGTTTGGCATATTCATCAATGTTTTTTTAAATTTATTATTTAGTAGTGAGCCCATTAAAATATTCCTTTTTAATTCATTTAGAATTTGGAATAATTTTCCACATTATTCCAAAAAAAAGTCAATATAGAATTTCCAGTAACGTTACTTGCCTGAATGAACTGCAAGGCTATTGATTCATAAACAATTCTGAGAAACAATATTTTTTAAGTGGCAAAGAAGCATTTTGGTTTCATCATAATGTCATTTTAATAATGATGTACCATAGAAATAAAGTAACAAACCAACGCTTGCACATCATCATCAATTCAGGGTGTAAACCTTTGGTGGTATTTTTGTCTTTGTGGTTTGATCCCACCACCTTTTGATAGAGCTTTCTACATTTTCCCTATCATGCTCATGATATTTTAACATTGTCTTAGAGGGTCTGTCCTCAGTCATTCTTTCAAGATGTTTTTTCTTCTTATATGCATCTTTGCAGAACATGGACTTGTAAATAATGAACCAGAAGTAAATAAATTAGAAAATTACTCTTTATTAACACTTCTGTTAAATATTTAATAAAAATTATCATATATATATATATATATATACACACATATCATACATATAAAAAAAATATTAACAAGATGAAAGGAATTACGAACCAGTAACCCTCACATCACATTAATAAGGTTCAGTTACTTTTTGGAAGCTAATAACATGTTTTCAGGATTTCCTGCATTGAATTCATTCACAAAGTTCTTGTAATTTTGGCAGCAAGAAGGAAAGCAGCAGGTATATTCACTGACCACTCATAGCGAAGTGTCTCACAAAATATTGCTAAACAAAGCAAGATTTTTTGGAATAAAGAGTCGAGGTAATGACCTCGTAATATCACACCCCATGGGACATAAATAATAGGGACTATACAAAAAGTTTTTGGCATTCTGAAAATACTTTATTAATAATTAAATCAAATTTTTACAGTTACTACAGGACCTGCCACAAGGATAAATGATTGGACCATTACTATTTCTGATAAATGGTAATGATTTTGAAAGTTCCTCTGGTTTCTCTCTAATATTTTAAGCAGATAATACAATTTCAATAAGTTGTCCAGCTTAAGACATCTAGAAACGTGTCTGACAGAATCTGTAATTGAACTAAAAAGCTGCTTGTCATTGAATTAAAATTAAATGTTTACAAAACTGTGTTAATCAACTTCTTCATTAATACTCTCAACAGAACATTAAAAAAGTTGATAATGAGGTTGTGAATCATTGTCATAAGTTTGGGGGAATATTCATTGATCAAAATCTAATTCACAATAAATATATAAATTCTCTTTGTAATAAAATAAACTCCAGTGTATTCCTTTTAACTTACTTTCCCAGATTCCAAAAACCAGAACACGTCTATCAATCTAATATGACATAGTCCACTCTCTTGTATAGTATGGTATTGTAATATGGGGAGGAGGGGGCCTAAAACACAAAAAATATTGATAGATTAATGATTGTACAAAAGAAGTGTCTTAGAAGCATATTTTAAAACTAAATCGAGACAGTGTTGTAAAGATTTTTATGTGAAGTGTGAAATACTAATCTTTGTAGCACTCTAGGTTTACAGATTATTACTATTAATAAGAATTAATTATAATCAATATTTGATGAGTAACAAAGTTGTATATAGCTATCATACTCTGAACATGGGGACCTCACAGGGTATAGGTATTCAATATGATAATTAATTAAATGTTTATTATAAGTTGTTACAATTTTATATTTTTAATATTTAACTGATACTATAAGCTACTTTAATTATTACTGTAAGATAATGTAATAATTTACTTACTATAATTGAACAATGTTTTATGATCAAACTGATCGTGCTTGATACTTGTATAAGTTTGTAAGCAATAAATTATTATTATTATTCCCTCAATGATTACTCAAGGGAAAGGGAATTTTACTATTATACCTTAGGTGGTCCTCGTTACAGCGGTCGCGTGCATTCAAACTGTCGGGGTAAGCAAATACGAGAAGTTAATGAATTTTAAGAATTAAAATTACAATGAACCGTATGTCACATGATCAAAAATTTTGCACCCACTGTACGCTCTACTGCGATCTTTCCTGCTCTAACCCCAGCTCTGAAATCGCTGGGAAAGAGCTGCGCGCGCATCTAATGCAATGGGCCTTTGGCAGGCGGCGTTCGGGGGGAAGCCGCAGCAGATAATGCACTGAACTCGGCTAGCTGGGGGTGGGTGACGTTTCTTCCCCTCCCACTGCTTCAAGGTCAGGCCTCGCCTGGCTCACCCTGCCTACAAATGTGATTACTCGAAGGCCAGTGCTATCACAATGCAAAATAATTTTAATAAAAATTGCGGTCCCGTTTGTTGAGAAAATTATAAGTTATAAAATGATTGTGGAGCACATATTACTCTCTCATTCTAATGACAATGAACCAAAATGTTCAGTAAACATTTTATTAATGTTTTTGAGGAAAGAAGTTCTGACGCACATGTGATCAGATCCCTGGAACCCCGATTTTTTAATAACAAAGCGTATTTTTCTTATAGAATCAGTGAGCATGGGAGGGCCCAGACAGGACAGAGCGTGACGCAGTGGTGATCTATTGTAGTGTTTGTGACATATTGTCGGGTTTACTCGTAATTTCGCGAGGATTTGTAGTAACTTTGAGGAAGTGTAGTACTAAATGCTTGGTCTAATCTAACGGGTATTCAGGTATGTTTTGTGTAGTATGCTTCCCAGTGCGTGTATTGAGGATATTTTTAGACCATTTCAACAAGGCTGTTACTCGAGAAGAAGCAAGTAATTGAAAACGATAGGCGAATTCCAGCCTTGCACAATTACAGCAGTTAACAACAAACTGGGGTTCAGGGGTGGGTGGGGGGTTTGGTTGGTTGCTAGCAGGTGGGGTATACAAAATAACCACCCCTCGCCCCTGAGGAACCGAGACGTTTAAGACGGGTGTAGCACCAGGATCGACGCTGGAACCTGATATAAGGAGTGTCACTAATGATGATATAATGCAGATGAAAATACCAGAAGATGCAACCTTGTTTCAGTGTGCTGATGACGTTGCAACGATCATACAGACATGCACAATGATAGAGCTCCGGTGGAAACTAAACCAAAGTGACGACGTGTTTATGCTTGGATGGAAGATCACGGACTCAGCAGAGAGGATGGAGCTAGTTCTCTTGACACGAAAACAAACACTAACGCTGATCGCAGATGTTATCTGGACGAAGCTTTCGGAGAACAGAATATGAAGAGTGGCAGATAAAACCTCAAGGCAGCTCCAGACTTTCGGCATTCGCCGGGCAGCGAGCTACTGCTCGCCCAATTCCGAACAGCTGATGTGTTCGGCGAATGTTCGCTCCCTTTGATGTGTCCTCAAGACCGACACGCGGTGGTTAGGGCGAATACCGAGTGTTAGGCGCTCGGCGAATAGCGAGCAACCCGTCCACATTTCTTGGGATTCGGCGAGCGGTTGCTCGGGATTCGCCGGGGCATGTGTGGAGCCGCCTTCAGAAGCGATAGGGGTCCTGAGCGAAGTCATGGACAAAAACATCAAGAGGACCAAGATCGAGCAAAAAGGGGACCTCTGAAACACACTCTTTCATTTATTATGGATTAGAGAAATGGGAAGATGAACTCCCAAAAGAATATGTCAGACGGCGCTTAAATACGGTACTGAAGAAATGAGCTCTAACAAGTAAACTTGCAGAACCGTTTTCGAACCAGCCGTGCTGGTGGTGGCTGGAGGCATTCCATCTACCTCCTTGCACAGGGAAGGGAACGTATCTACCAGACGAATATTCAACTGGGAAGCGGTCGAGCGTGTAAAGAAGCCAGTGCCCTCACAATGGAACGTTTGCAGAACAGCTGGAAGAACGAAAGCCGAGGAAGATAGACAACCAGATTCATCCCTTAGAAAGCAACTTGGGTCGAATACAAGCATGCAAAGTCTCCTACCAAGTGACATAGCTTCTCATCGAACACAACAGTTCGATAATATCGTCATCGGATACGGATTTATTTATTATTTAACAACCGTTAAAACTGTATGTGACGAACAATGGGGAGATGTGTAGTGTAGGAATAAGCAGGTTTTCTTAAATTCTGGAATAAGTAGCCTAATCCATGTGTAGGTAGAAATTTCAATATGGAGGAAATGGAGCGTTTTTAGAAAACAAGAAAATAGTACCTGTGGAGTGATAAAAACTATTTAACTAATTATGATATATTTGTATATTCACATCGTGTATGCAAATGAACAAACCTAATTTGATTGCATTAGGAGACGTGCAAGGGCCGTTTCGTTCATGACAGCAATGGCGGACAGGGCCAAGCGAACGAGGCCTCGGCGGGTTGGGGAAGCGGTGGGGTCGGCGACCAGCGCGCGTGGGACAAGTAGCGAGGGATAGTTGATAGGGATGCCACATCGATGTCGATGTTTTTGTAGAAACATCGATTTTTTAAACATCGATGTATTAACACCAATTTTTTTTACATCGATGTTTTGTGATCGATGTTCTGTTTCTGACTGAAACATTCCCATGATTACAATACTGTACAAATTAAAATATAGAGTAATAACTGATTATAACACTGCTATTCATGCGTTGGAACCAAATAGACACTGTTTGCGCTACTTTTATTGACCAAACTCTCTCTCCCGAGATGACATCCAAGCCCTTGTATTTCCACTTTCTTCATATTCATTTCGCACATTGAGATAGGGTCAACAAATGAGCTGTGGGTGTAGGGTCTGGCACTTCATCTCGTACCCTTATTCGGCGAATTGATAAACATACTGTCAAATTAAATGTCAATGCACAGGAATTTAATGTTAGATGTTAGTAATACAGTCTAAAATCGATGGTTTTTAGTCGATGTATTTTTAACATCGACGTCGCGTCACTGGTAGTTGGAGGAGGGAGCGTCCGGACTGAGGCGACGAGGTGGTCAGCGGAGAGCACTTGAGGGCCGAGGAGGAAACAAGGTGACGAGACAGGTGCCTGGCGGCGTGTCGAGAGCATGGTTCGAGACAGTGGACCTGCAGACAGCTGGCATTGTGCACGTGCGCAGGCGACGTGCATTAATGAGAGACGAGAAAGTCAACTGTGCGAGCGCTTGGGGCTGGGCTGCGCCGTTCCCCCCCTCTTCATGGGGCGTCTCCTGGGCGGAGGCTGGTGGCGCATCCTGCGGAGGTGTATGCCTGCCCCGGCAAACAGATTGACGAATCAGGCAAAGTCCAAAGAAAGCTCTTGAACAAACGAATGTCGACGTCTAGATATGAGGGTGGGTGAGTGTTAAATGTAAAGAACGAGGTAAATGAGAAAGGAAATTTTTATGATCACGAGTTATGTAAGATTTGTCTAGACATAACAAGACTTTTTCTCTTATTTTCATTTTTGTTTGGGTTTCACTCGATGATTTCATTCTCATTCATTTTATTTGTTCTCATTTATGGTACTTCTGCAGTGTTTTCATGCTCAATGTGCTTAACAGAATCTATTGATTTTTGTAAACACATCGGTGTGTATGTCTTATAACTTGTTTGTATTTGTAAGCGACCTACCGGTACTCCCACAACGTAGTGTCAGAGAGAGAGGGAGAGAGAAAGAAAGAGAGCGAGAGAGAGAGCGAGAGAGAGAGCGAGAGAGAGCGAGAGAGAGAGCGAGAGAGAATGCGAGAGAGAATGCGAGAGAGAGCTAGAGAGAGAGAGAGCGGGAGAGAGCGCGAGAGCGAGAGAGAGCGCGAGAGCGAGATAGAGCGAGCGAGAGAGAGAGAGTAAATAATTACAGCTTAGGCAGTAAACAGGAAACAGAAGATAATGTTCAGCTGAGTGTCTGTTGCTCCCCCGATGGTGGCGTCGGAGGTCGAAGGTCTCGGCGCGACCCACAATTGTCCGAAGGGCGCGACTCGGCGGCTTGGTGTTTCGAAAAATGAAGATAATGTCGCGAATGTCTCGTTTGCGGCGAAAACCCGCTCCATTCTGTGCGTACTGTCGCAATACTTTGCGCAAAATGTGGGCTGTTCCAAATAAAGCAATGACGTGTACTTGACAGCCTTTTGAATGACATGGGAGTTTAGCCAAGTTCTTAGACAAATTTTGCGGAACAAATCCCAGAGCTCCGGTAACTATCGGGGCGACATGCGCTTTTACACTCCACATTCGGTTGATCTCTATTTCCGAACTCATATATTTAAGAAGTTTCTCTACCTCCTTGGTTGCGTTTTGATTGCACGACACTGCCACGACTTTTCTTCCAAATCCGGGATAACAAAATCCTGTTTGCGTTAGGTGTGCGATAATTTGCGATTTGTTGGTCGTACAGTATGATACACAGTCCAACAGACGTCACCGGGTTTGGTAAGTGTTCGTACCACTTGGAGCATGTGTTTGGAACTTTGAGGGTAGTAAAGATAGTGGAGATAACTACACACCATATCATGTCATGTTTAATGTATTCTGTGTTTGCTAGAATTGGACAAGCTGAGATATTACGATCAATGGTTTCTATTTATTAATGGCAGATGCGGCATTTAACATCTTGCGAAATTTTCAGAACCACTGTATTATACTGTGTTATCAACTCCTGATTTTGGACAACTGCTTCCGATTCGCCACATAAATGATCTTTACTTATATGCACCTTATCCATTCTTTTTAGATACTGTCCATGGAGTGGTTTGTTTCTCCACGATTAACATTTTTTTTTGTATCTCACGTTTCACGTTTAACAGCATCAGAAATTCATCGTTTGTGTTATTCTGCGTGTCTTTCGTAGTACTCTCTGCAGTGCTTCTTGCTATGTTAACAATGCGTTTCCCATTCTTCGGTCGGATTTAATGACCTGACTCATTAGTGGGCCATCTTAATGACTGACTACATACTTTCTCATCCCGACTATTGCATTGTGCCAGAAGTCTTAAATTTGTCTGAGGCCTTTTCCTCCTTCCTTTCGTGACACAAAGTATATGTAGATCAGCTCGAGAATGAACGATACGATGCACTGTGACCAGATTTCTGTTTTTTCGATCCACGATTCGAATTTCTTGCTGAGTCCATTTAACTAGTCCGAAACTGTACTCGACTAGAGGCACCGCCAAACTATCTAGCGCAGATGTTTTATTCCTGGAGTTCAGAGTCGACTGCGGAGCAAGTATGACTTTTCTGTAATACTCCCTGCGAATTCTCTCTTTCATTCGAGATGTTCTCACATTTTTCAATGCCCAGATATTTGAAAGTTTTACACGGCTCAAGATCTTGAATCACAGTGTGAACATTAACTTCAATGCTCTCTGACGGCGTTATTATTTTTAATATTTGCGTATCAGCCATTTATGACCACGCAAACGTTATCTCCCGTGGTCCAGTTATATTTTATTCCGGAGAGACATTAACGTCTGTAAGTAAAGGGATAAGCGTTTCGGCACTTTACCTGGGTAACATAAGATTGTTAAGCCTTGAAATATCAGGTGATAGGATGATGATGATGAGATGTGATCGTGGGCGTTTTTGAACCATCCCAGAATTCGCCTGTACGACCGAGGGAAACCACGAAAACCCCAGTTAGGATGGTCGGCCTGTGGATCGAACCCGGACTTGCCAACTGCGAAGTAAGCGCGCTAACCACTGAGCCACTTTGCTCGGTTGATACTATTATTATTATTATTATTATTATTATTATTATTATTATTATTATTATTATTATTATTATTATTATTATTATTAAAATTTGTTCAAACAATTGGTTGCCCTGACCGGGATTCGAACCCGGGCCTTCTGGTTTATGTCCATCTGCTCTAAACTAGCTACCGAGACAACCAACCCTTCGAACAATTTTCATGAGCGCAATTATCGCTTCCTGTATGAATATTATATATATTTAAAATGTATTGCTCCTTGTATGTATTATTAAATTGCATTGTTACTCAGTAACATGGTCACAATTTAGATTTATTTACGACAGCGGAATATATTCTCCGAGCGTAGTTGCGTCCAACAAGGTGACATGAATGGTGACTATTATATGTATTATTTTTATATATGCCATGTTTTGATCTCCATCGTCGTAATATTCGATATTTCAGTAATTAAGTAAAGTAGTATGTGTGTTATATGTTCGTCACTCACCTTATCCAAAAATTAACCTCACGCTTCGTCCCTCATCACAAAAATAACATGCAATTTATTAAAAACAAAAATAATTGTACATACCACACTCTTACATTATTCTTTGTCTTCAGCATAAAATCTTATATATTTGTATTTGAATTTCTTCACTCGTTCTGCCACAATAACGTGTTCATATTCCTTTTCAATCTTAACTAACAAATTTATTAATTTATCATTTTTCAATTAATTTGCCAATAACCTATCCCTTCTAATACTGGAGAGGGCAAGAGGTAATAATCAAGGTTCAACTTGAAACTTATCACTTTCTCCGTCACTTAGCTCGTCGTTGTCGACCGGGATAAATTCAGTGAAACAGTCGACCCATTTGTCTATATTATCAACATCAATACTGCTGATCTAAGTCAAATTGTCGATGAATTCTACACTGCTATTATGTACTTTTTTTTAGTCAAATCAGCACTTCAAAATCCGCAGTTTATAAAATATTTTCGGATTGTTTTAAGTTTCACTTCTCTTTGCACACAAGCCACAGCATCCGAAGCGGTATTAGAGTTTGCTAATTCATTAACTGTTATAGAATCATCCATTCTATCAACTAATAATCTCAATCGTTTTTTCCTATACAAGATTTTGAACCTACAAATTACTCCCTGATCCAGGGGTTGCAAGCAAGATCCCGTAGTGCAAAAATAATTGTATTTCCACATTTGAAAGTTTGTCGTTGTAATGATGTGGAGCATTATCGACGACCAGTAAAACCTTTCTGTACGAATGTTGCATTTTCCTGTTCGGTTTGTGCAGCCATGAACGAAACATTTCGCACGTCATCCATGCTTTTTTTGTCGGCGTACCAAACAATGTGTCTCAACGTGGTGTCATGTTTGAAGCATCGTGGACGCAGTGTTTTTTAACAGGTTTCTTTTCCCCTCACATTTGGAGCTTAACCCAATTGTTAGTTTCTGCTCTTCTAATTTAGCACTTTTGCATTTGAATCCTTTTGTTGAAAGCATTCTGTACAGTATTGCTTTAAATAGAAGGCCCTTTTAATCCATGTTGTAGATGTCACGTACTCTTGGTAATATCGGAAATTCACGGTTTCCTGTCATTGGTCATATTTTCTTTGACTTCACCACTTTGGCCACTAACACTTCAAAAATGATGATTCTCATTGGTTTGCAGTGTGAACTCTGCAGTAGTCGGGATCCCGACACTACAGTAAATAGTTCTCTGTTTAAGAACTAATTGATCTGCCATCGTTCGTTAAATGAACCTTGCGTCAAAACTATTGCAACGGTTTCAAGAAAGGAGATCATTGTGAACTGAATGTGTGTTGTTGGGCGATGAGGTTGCGAGCCTCTGATAGTTCAGCCCACAAACGTGCAGATCGACGCGGGTTGGGCGCGTGGGACGCGGCTCGTGAGGACGCGGCGCCGACCGCCCTGCAAGGCTCTGCTATTCAGTTCATTTTAGAATGAGAGTGTGGCTGGCCCTTCAAAAATTAAACACAAGTGTGAAAAGTTTCTTTGGAGTAGCGAAATGCGCATCGTCGTGAACGTCAATTTGTTATTGCATAGGAAACCGTGTTTACCGGTGAAGCAAATCGTAGGGTTCTCTGGAATATCTGTGTCCAGCGTACTGAAACTCCGGAAAGTGACAACTTCAAACGCCAGAGAAGAAAAGAAAGGAGGAAGAAACCTCGATCGAAGCACAGTATGTCTTTCTACTTAGTGTTGTTCGATTGAAAATGCATTCCTTGCATCAAAGGGGCAAAAGTACAGAAATGAAACATCAACGCTTGCGAAATTGTTGCAGCTTGTGAATTGTGATCATGAACTTCCGATTTTTAGGGCACCCAAATTATACAAAAAATTGACAACATCCGGTTATTGACAACCACTTCCTGAAGTAATTGGAGTCCCTTTGATCGTAAGTAAAATAGTTGAATGAGCATGACATTTGCACGACAGCTCTTATTCAATTTGAATTGGAGGGTTATGCTGCTCACGTAATCGAAAGATGTGCACTAGGCGTTGTCCAAATAGGAGCGTAGTGCGGCGCAAAGATTTCTTCAGTGTGTTTACGTCAGGTTTTTTTCTTAAGGTGAACGGATAATAGCTCTAACGTTTTCGACTCTAAGGTCTAATGCGTCTCGAAGAGCTTTTTCTTGTATCATTGGCCCACTTACAGGAAGGCCCTTTGAACGAGCGCGATTAAAAGAACAGAATTTTTGCTTTCGTAACGCTGCCAACTCCTCTTCTCAGAGTCCTTATTAACGTTTTCTTCCCAATTTTTCAAGTACCACTTCCGAATGGTAAGAATTGACTGTATCTGACTTTTGCCGGAATTAAGCAGTTTAGTTACTCTCGCTGCGACTTTCCGTTTTAGCTTTCCTTTATCACTGAGAAGCGAGTCTCGAGTGAAAGAATTGTAATTTTTTTTTTCGATTGATATTTGCTCTTTGCCAGGATGAAATTAAAATTGTAGCGAAATCAGGCATCCCTATTGTACTTACTAGACAATCAGCGGCAACACTACACAGCAAAAGTACATTCAGCGGTAGATTATATTGCAAACCGAAGGAGAAATCGTCGAACCTGTCTCCAATGCCATTCTAAGAATAGCTCATCCAAAGGGACAAATGACGGCGGCGGTACCCCCTACCGCGAGGACCATCATCGGTAGCTACCAAGGCTTCACGTTTCAACTAGTAGAAAACGACATGTCATTGAAAAACACATTAGCGGAGCTTTTTAGTAGAAAATTTGGTGGTCGTTGGTCGGGATAAAGGGGATTTCAAAGCAATGGTCGAATGTGAAAAACAGTCCGTCACGAAAAAAAGTGGTCGGGAAGAAGAGTGGTCGCATGATCGTAAAGATGGGTTTCCTTGTACTTGACTTTATAATGATTTTCATCTGTATTCTTTGGAACTTTTACTTTAGATTCTTATATTTTATCCAATATGAATTTTTTGTGATTTATACTTTCTTGTATACGAACGCATATACGGAGTAATACATGTAGTATAGAGAAAGTTATGTAATGCTGCTAATTTTTTTTTGTCCAAAAAGCCCGTCGGTCTGGGAACACCACTAGCGCCTAAACCAACATATGAATTTTTCCAAAATTGGATATATCCCGGTCGATCTGTCTCGAATCGAAGCTTTGTGATTTTGAAAAAAAAATTCTCTAAAATTTGGAAGTACTTTACCTGAAACCCTAGGGACATTTTCAAACCTCTCAAAAATGGATCCAAATTTTTTCTTTACATTTTTTGAAAGCATAGAGTAAGATTCGCATATAAATGTGTGATAGATCCGTTTTTCTCTATTAACTCTGAATTTTCGAAAATTTAAAAAGTATGAAATTTTGGCTCTTTCTACAACTACAAATTGAAGATAGATTTTTCCTTCAAGTAAATTTTAATCTCCACAATTATATTTCATTACCGCCATACACATTTTTTTGGAACTTTTAGTAGTTTTCGTGCAATATTACATAAGATTTGTAAAATATTAAACTAGTGGTGGTACAGGATAGCACAGACTTTCTCGTCCTAGTTTTCAAATGTGTTTGGTCTTGGTCATCTTTTCGGTGCTGCCCCATGCTTTTGCCAGTTGAAACATCTGTCGCCGCCCAAATAACATTTTTGTACATTTTCTTAGTTTTTCGATGTCTTAAATGTAGAACCGAAATGTTATTTTAAGAATGTTTAAGAAGAGTAAAATCTCGCCCTAAATGGCAATTTTCATTTAAAAAAATTGGATCCATTTTTGTGAAAATAGCGTTTGAACGGTTCTAGAAATGCGAAATTTTGAGCTCATTTTCACAGAAAACTTGAGTTTTCAAGAAACTTTACAAAGCGTTAATTAAACCACATGTACTCATAAACATAAAAATGTGAACAAATTGACGCTAAAGTAAATTATATCGGCGTGAGACACAATTCCATATAATACATTTTTGTAATTTTCGAAAAACAAAAGAATAGAGCAATACGGCAATTATGTCATGTTATAAAGTACATTTAGCACTATTCCAACCAAAAGTTTAAAGACAAAAATTGAAGCCGTTTTTGAGTAAATATGTTTTAGTTATTTTAAAAAATGCACAAATTGTACGTAATATTGCGCGAATACCACTAAAAGTTTCAAAAAATGTCCACGACCTTAACGAAAGAACTAATCATGGAAAACAAATTTCATTTGAAGGAAATATATCCATCTTTAATTTTATAGTTTTAGAAAGACGCCGAAAATTCAAATTTTCGAAAATTCAGAGTTAACAGTGAAAATCGAACTTTTGTAAAGGCATTTTCCTCTTTACTTTCCATTTACAAGAAATTTAAAGAAATAATTTGGAGCCATTTTTGAGAAAATTTTGAAAATATCTCTGGAGTTTCATGTTAAGTACCCCAAAATTTTAAAGAATGTTTTCAAAATCTTAAAGCTTCGACTACAATGAGATCAACCGGGGAATGCCCATTTTAAAAACTCTCCGACGTATGGTTTAGGCTCTACTGGTTTTCACAGACGAACGTTAAAAAAAAAACACTTTCGGAACCCGAAAACGCGTATTTTCGTTGACATTTCGAAATCGATTTTACGCAGCATTACATATAATAATAATAATAATAATATTTTATTGAGTCACATATGCTATTACAATCGTGTATGACGAGTCAATATGACGTTTTGGGTGGAGAGAGTGAAGTTACATTTCTGTCCAGAAGCGATACATAATTTTCTCTGTATATTAGTACGAATACGAGAAAGTACAATTATAAAAACAAGGTTTTTCTACAAAATGTCTTAAAATGTTTTCTTTAAAATTTTGGAAGGGATAGTGCTAAGTGTTTTCTATAAAATGTCATAAACGCCGTATTGCGCTATTCTTTTGTGTTCTAAAAAATGTAAAATTTGTTCAGCCTCTTACGTCGATAACATTTACATTCGCGGTGATTTTTCCACACTATTATATTTATGAGTTAAATTATGTCATACAAAGTTTCTTGAAAATATTAAAGTTTTTTGTGGAAGTGACCTCAAACTTCTACCTTTTTGGAAACGCTCTAACGGCTTTTTCTCAAAAAATACCTCCAAATTGTTTCTTCAAACTTTTGTTGAGAATCATGCTAATTGCACTGTTTAACATGACAAAATTCATTTTAGGTTATATTTGTTTTTTCAAAAATTACACAAATGTATTTTTTAAATATCTATGCCGTTATTACACAGCCTGTCCCAAAAGGTCCCGGAATGTTTTTTTTAAATAATTTATTCAACAGCAATTTTCAATCTTTCCAAGTATTCTCCCTCTGCATTGATTACACCGTTGCCAACGCTTCACCCAATTATTGAAGGCGCCCTGGAAGTCGTCAACGGGAATCTTCAGTGTGGGCGTCACAGCTGCTTTTTTCACCTCCAGTGTCCCATGCCGAGTTCCTTTCACGGTTGTTTTGATCCTTGGGAACAAAAATAAGTCCGCTGGTGCCAGATCGAGGCTGCACAGCGTTGTCACACCCATTTTGGGCAGCACCTTGGAGACAACGAGCGCGTTGTGGTTTGACGCGTTGTGATGATGATTAAGGTTTAAGGGCGATTCAACATCTGAGGTCATTGCCGCCCGTGTCAATTTTTTAGGGCAATACGCACTGTAGCAGTGCCAAACTAAAACTTTTTTTTGCAAGGTAAAATGTATGTAAAACTGAACATAAGCATGCTCAATTATTTAAAAGGGTTGGCTGAAAAGAGACAGATAAAGACTTTAAAATCTCCAATTATAAGCCAAATAATTGGCATAATACTCTTCTCAGATAATGCTGTATATGTCAGACTCTCGTAAGAAGCTAAAAAGCTTGCAAAGAGAAAATTCGTCATTTCCAAGTACCTGTACAAGAGAGCTAGCAAGGTAAAGCCTTCGCCGGCTATTTTTTTCTTTAGAACAGTGCAGGACATGCTCCACGGTAAGATCTTTATCGCAACTATGGCGAGTAGGGGGTGGGTCACCGCGGAAATGTCCGTGGGAGAAATGGCAGTGGCCGATCCGAAGGCGTGTCAGAATTATATCCTCGCGTCTTGACCCACGAGATGAAGGCTTTACGGCGTCCTTGATTCTTGTGAGTTTAAAGTCTTGAGTTTTGCCGCTCTGACGTGTTGTCATGGTACATTATCCCATTATCGCGAATTTCTTTACAGACCATTTTCATTTGAAGATCCTCAGTAAAAATGCAATGAGCGATTGTTTTGGGTATTCTACACCTCTCTGCAATCATCGGAACACTTAATGGTCGGTACTTGTCCACAACGTGACGCGCTTTTTGCACCGAGTCTTCCGTGTGTGATCCCGAACCTCTTGTGCCACACGAAAGTTTGGCTTTGTTTCATCGCCCCGCGATTGTAGTCTTTCCGAAAGCATTTCGAGCTCCTCCGCACCGTTTTCCCCTACTTTCACACGAACGTATCTCCATTGCATAACGCGGCTCCAAACACGTGTCCATTTTTTGCTCGACGAAGGTGTAGTGTACCGCGCGGAGCGGTAGCGCCGCGCGGAGCGTACCCATTCCTCAACTGCACACACTGGTCTCTCTCGTTACGAAGCGTGTACTGCGATTTATGCATCTCTGCCCTTGGCAGGTAATATTCGTGCAACTTTTCTTGAACGATGACCTTGAACCCCCTCCCTTGTGCAAGAAACAGTTGAAGGCAAAAGCTCGCAGCGGGCACTAATGACAACCTTCCAAGCATTGAAACTTCGTTGGCGCGAAACAGAAGCTAGTCAAAGCCAGTTGCTTTCATAGTGCAGAACCCCTGTTCAGATTTATTGTCAATATCGAAAGAAATGGCTGAGTCAGGTCCAGGTTCTTCAAGGGAGTCAACTAAAACTCCCGAAAAAGTTAAGCACAAGATGCAGTTTTGACTTTCATTTCACAGACGTTGGCATTACTTAAAATACTCTAGTGGCCGACTTTGTAACAAATACCCCCACTCCACCCGAAATCGTCAATCCATCGTTCAAGAAAAGTTGCACGAATATTATCAGCTGTTGACGGCCTCATCCAATCGAGGGTTTAAACGTCACCAGTGACGGTACCTGCCAGGGGCAGAGTTGCGAAAACCGCAGCGGAGTTCCCTTACCAACTTCTCCGCCCGAAGCTCCGATTCGCAAGCCAGCCATCACACCAACTACAAAAAATCATTCCGGAAAATTTTTGGACCGACCTTGCATACGCGTTTCCAGCGATTTGTAAACACTGTTACATTTGGAAGTGAAAGTAATTCAAATGAGTTATAATGAAGTTTTTCGAAACTTAAAATTTCTCTGCGAAAAGCAGCTTCAAATTTCGCATTTACAGTAACGATAAGCCGCTTTCTTAAAAACGGCTACAAATTTTTAATGAAAATTATTGGGGACGAGGTTTTACTCTTCTTTAATATTCTTACAGTAATATATCAATTCTATCGTTAGAACACTGACAAACTGAGAATTTTTCTAAAAATAGAAAACTAAAATGAGAAAGTCTGTGTCGTTCAGTAGCACCACTAGTCTATTTTCCAATGTAAACATGTCTATATTTTGATTAATTGAAAACGCCTGAACACGCATACAAGTGATAAGCAAAACGCCATGAATGAAAAATAAATATTTTTTTAGGCCAAAACACATTTTTATTGATTGTGAAAAAGAAATGGATATTTGTGTTTATTTATAAATTGTTAAAATTAATGGCACATTGTCTTAAGGTTACAAAGTATTGTCTGGAGAACCACTAGGTGGTGGTTGGAGAAACCACGCAAAACTACCAATCAGAGCAGCTGGCCACTAGAATTCTCCTCCAGATAGTGGCTGGATTCGACCCAACCATGTAGCTGGTGTAGTAAATATGGCCAGTGTCAGAGCTCAAACAGAAGGAACTACCAGTCAGAAGCACTGCAGTGACGTCAGTTGAATACCTTGTTGTCAATCATAATCTGTGATCTGGGTAATCTCAAGCCTCTTTATGCACATCACTCATGAAACATTACTTCTTTAATAGACTTTTACATTTTAAAAATCTAACAGATTATATAATACTTGGGTTTTATTCAAGAATAAGATGCTTGCTTTTTGCATAGATTATTGAATATGCTCTGGTAATATAATGGCTGGAGTATTGAATTCTTATACCAAAGTTTGTAAGTTTTTTCTTATGCCTGCCTTCACGGGGGGCAGAAAAGCTGGTGATACCATGTTGAAGATTTACTGCATGTACGATTATTAAACCTAAAAGAAGCCGAGTTAAATTCAAATAGTCGCCGGAGTGATAATTTCTTTCTCTGCCAGATGGCAAAAGGAGCACAGTGAAATTTGCATGATCAGGCAGACGAGCACACCTGATGGCCTAATCCTCGCCCCATTAAATAAGGCAAGAATGACTGATTGATACCGTTATAAATAGCTCCAAATTACTGTAAGTGAAATTATTAGAACTGTTCTAATTTATTATTATTATTTTTTCATTATAACCAACACACAGATGAATGCATGATCACTTGTTAACAAATACTAGATTTTCAAGAATAGATATGAAAAATATGAATCATTCATAAAATTCAGTGCTAACAGTTTTTAATTAAAAATGTTGCCAGAAATGTTGCTTATTACAAGACTTTGGATGAAGTTATTAATAAATGCATCAAAAATATTGTACATCAATAATGTAAATATATCTTTAAAGGTGGTCCAGGAGTGGTAAAAGTAAATGACATGAAAATAATAAAAGTGCAGCACTCATATTGAAAATAATGTTATGGCAAAAGACAAATAATACATTATCAATGTTTCTCAACCAAACAACATTGACTAGCTTCAGTAATCCTACTGTAGACACTTTTTACAGACAGCAGGCACTCCTTACAAACAAATACAACATACAAAATAGTTGCAATTTTTTAGAATGATAGTTGGAACACAAAGATTGTAGTTTTTTTACTTATTTAAGTAGTCGCTTAGCAACTAAGGTCATACAATAACCATTGTAAAATTGGCATAATAGCATACAGTTGCACACAAACATCCATGCTCTGGGCGGGATTTGAATCGCAACCCTTCAGGCACGAAGCAGAAGTATTATATTTAAGTAGTCGCTTAGCAACTAAGGTCATACAATAACCATTGTAAAATTGGCATAATAGCATACAGTTGCACACAAACATCCATGCTCTGGGTGGGATTTAAATCGCAACCCTTCAGGCACGAAGCAGAAATGGCTCTTCAGCCTTCTTGACCTCAGCTGTCCAAGCCAGCTAAGGATTGAAGTTGTCACCTTAAATAAGAAAGTGCACAACTCATGCACACTGATCCATAAAACAAGTTATCCAAAACTCTCTAAAATAAACTTGTGAATTAATTTTGGTTTTAAGCAATTTATAAAAATGCTGTGCCCAAAAGAAGTGCTTGCAACCCATTTATTTATCCCCTCTAGGGCTTTTATCCAGCTGACTGCCAGTTTCCCTTTACATCCCGATGGGACGCATATTCAACTGTACATTAGATACCAACATACTTGCAGGCTCCTCTGATCTGGGGTCAGCAGAACGCGAGGCCCTCCATGACAATACATACATGAGAGACAAGGGACAAACAACCATGCCCAAGGCGGGACTCGAACCCACAACCCTTCAGACCGAAGCACTGAGTCTGTTCATGCTCTTAGGACTATGTCACATGAGTGTTACATTGACACATTACTTATCGCGTGTAAATGCAATGCTCATGTGCACAAGCTCTTAGTCACCTCAGCCATCTAGGTCGGCCTTATTTATTTATAAGATAACCATATATTGCATTCAGGAAAGTTTGTGAACATTGCTAACTCTTTTGAGTCATTCAATAAAACATGACACACACTAATTCTTTCTGAACTGTTTTTCCAAAACTAAATTAGTTTAAACATGACTCTTCTGTTTTCTTGAGCAAAACACATGATGCTTGCATTACTTTTTAACACACCATGAGCGAAAGATGTTTCACACATGCCTTGTAATGTTTTGCATTTTATTAGTTATAAAAAACAAACAATGCTGTTTTACACATGAATATGAGCATGAGACTCTTTTGAACATGGCATGTGAAAATCGTACAATTACACTGAATGTCTGCTTGAAGAGCCTCTGCTAAATCAGTTCTACTATTCTTGAGCTGAAAATTATTATAAAAGCTTTTTCTTAAGATCTATTTTGTAATGTTTTGAGTATTGACAACGTATGCTTCCTAAATTATAAAACTAATTCTAAGATTTGCTTAGCACAGTGACAGGCCCTTTGTACGCATTTGTGGCTGAGAGTCACATCATTCTCCTCAAAAGTCAAAGAGAACACTAGCTGTGCTCTAGAAAGGGTACACTGACAGGCAATATATATCATTTGTTTGGATATTGTTGCATTTAGTTTCTAAGTGAGAGTCTTGTGATATACGTGGTCTCTAAAATCTTCTGAATAAGGAAATTGAATTGAAAAATTGTTTGATAAATCTGCCGACCAAATTACATTACAAATTCTGGATACATTAGGGAAAGATATTTTCTCAACCTTCCTTTCATGAAGCAAAGTACCAAAAATTAATTTGTAACAATAGATCATTGTGAATGCAGCATTTAGTTGAAAATGAGGATACCGGATTCACAAAACATATTACCTCCAAAATTTTACTCCACAGTACAGTGGAGTTGAAATTAGATTTCATTTAAACATTGTATTTTTTGCTCTTCACTATTTTTCATTATAAGAGTACATCAATCAATGCACAGAAAAAGATTGATTTTGGAATAAGTCAATCTACCAAGCAACCGAATTCTTAACATTATTATTACTAAAAAAACATTAACAAATGCCACAAAACTCATGAAGTCACCAAAAGTATAATAAACACACTTTCACAGTTGCTCAGCCCTTTCCAAAATATTGTAATTTAGTTTGATTCCCACCTTTTCTCATACACACATACAGATTTTTTTTTACTTTTTACTTTTTATCCCCAGTTTTTTAAAGTTTTCATACTTTCTGATCATCGTGAAAACGACAATTCTATTTACTCAGGGTATTAACAATCATTTATTGGAATTATTACATTTGAAGAAAAACAACTCCCCATCTTCATTACATGGATAATGCTGCACAAGCAGGCATAAAGAATCCCACCATGCATATAATATACAAAAATGTGGTTTAAAAATAACCACTAGAATAAGGCACTTTATAAAATTCAAAATGAACATTTGTCATTTTTGCTTTGTCTTTTTAAACCTTTTCTGAACAAAATTGTGATTACCAAACAGTTCCTCAAAGCACTATGAACTCTCCGTTGGCACTTGGCGTTGAGACAGGAGTTCAGCTGGCTTGAAAAGTCCTCTTTCGGTGATGATGCCACTGATAAGGTCTGCTGGGGTGACATCAAATGCAGGATTCCAGCACTTTATACCTGAAGCAAAAAAAGTCTTATATTATCACCTCAACACAAATGGTAAATTGATTGAAACATATGACACAATTACTAAAATTAAATATTTATGACAGAATATGTACAGTTATATACAACCCTGGACCTTCCATTATTCAAACAGGTCCTCTAACTGAGCTATGTTATCAAACATTGCATTCCTGACAATTTATTCATCTTATAGCTATCAGCTTTTGTGTATGGTACACTGCAGTAAGTGGAAGCACAAATTTCATTAGTTCAACTTTTGACCTCAGCAATTTACAATGGTTTATTAATTTCTGTCCAATTATATATCAGTTCTCCAAATTATCCCTATTTACCATTCTAATTTTAGAATCAACAGCTTCCAACATACGGAAAAAAATGGTTTACGGAGCTAATGCAATAAAAAATATTACTGAAGCAAAACTGGGTAAAACGTTTTTTTTATTTGAAACAATATTTCCTTAATCAAAATGAACAATTCTTGATTGAAAATAACAGCCCTTAGGGTTGTTAAGCTCAACATAACAGTTCAACTTGCAAATCTATCTATGTTCTACTTACATAGCTAATTTAACCAATATTATGGTGACTGTATACTATGTTAAATGTGAATTTGTCCTGTTTGACAAAAACAGGCTTTTGGTAAAAAATTTATTTATTTTTTAAAATTTATTTGGTCAGTTTGTATGGTACTTTTTCCATCAGCATTTGGTCAATGAAATGTAGATGACCAACAAAAAACCTCAAGGAACGTTCCCCAGTTCATTTTCACTATCACCCTACCATCAACCTCTGCCTCAGCCACAGATTTTGACAACACTTCAACAAAATTGTTCCTCTTCACCTGTTAGAATTTTCCCTCAACACTGAACTGCTTGAAATCACATTTTACAACTTCATATTCAACATCTTCACTTGAATTTTTTTCTTAATCCAGACCTCTTTTCATTCCAATTTTTTCCCCTTCTTCTTAGTTACAGACTTGTTCAGCTTGTCTACATCTTCAGTGGTTCTCCTCTTCTGCTGGTGTCGCATCTCTTCTCTCTGTCCTCTCTTTTCATATCTGATAACTCATTCAGCCTAACAAATGCTTCTTCAGTTGTAATTATTTCAGCACAGCCACAAATTCTCTTCCTTTCAGAGGCCATTGCTGGCAATTGCTTGATTTCCTAAGCCCTGGGCCAGTAGCCGATCATCTTTACCAAGCTTGGTGAAGTCACGGAAGTTTAGTAGTTCACACCGCCACCGGTACCTGGATGGGTGACCGTCCGGGAATTATGGATACTAACGGCGCTGAACCCTTTGGTTGAGAGGGATAAAAGGTAATGACTGACTATGTTCGAGGAGAATTACTCGTTGAGTCCAATGCCAAAAGGTCTTGGCACTGTTACACGGGTAATAATATGAAAAAATGTGTTTCTGTTAATAGTTGCCCACCGGCATATTAAAGAAAACAAAATCTGCTCATATTACTCCTGCCCTCAAATGATAAATTGGGGGGTCCTGCAAGGATCCATCCTTGGGTCAATACTATTCCTTATATACATAAATGCCTTGCCTTTGGCTTTAAGGAATAACAAAATAATTTTGTTTGCAGATGACACAA
This sequence comes from Gryllus longicercus, assembly GCA_038098605.1. NCBI lineage: Eukaryota > Metazoa > Arthropoda > Insecta > Orthoptera > Gryllidae > Gryllus > Gryllus longicercus. Next base: position 1,844,686 of record JAZDUA010000185.1, read on the forward strand.
ACATAATTATCAAAGCAAAAAAACAACAATCATTAGAAAAAGAAACTCTCAAAACTTTGCAAGCACTAGTAAAATGGTTTCAAGGCAACAAACTCATCATAGACACCAGCAAGACACACTCTCTAAATTTCATCCCCGATCTAAAGAAAAACTCTCACAGCATTTGCTAATAAATAATAACCCTGTAACGATATCTCATGAAACTACCTCCCTCGGTCTAACAATTCAAGAAAACCTAGAATGGAATGCTCACATCTCAAATCTTAACAAGAAGCTCACCAAATCTTGCTACGCCATATACACCCTCAGGTCAAGCTCCAACATTGAGACACTTCGAACGATGTGTTTTGCAAATGTGCACTCACACCTAAAATATGGAATAATATTCTGGGGAAATGCCCCTGAAAGCACTTGTGAATTCATTATTCAAAAAAGAATATTGCGAACAATGACCAGCACTCATAAGCTGGAGTCTTGTAACCCTTGATCAATAAACTAAGGATTCTTCCTCTACCATGCATGTATAAATTTGAAATAGTGGTCTTCACAAAGAAAATTATCATGGAAAACAAAAGACACTTTTACACTAAATTACGATGTACACAACTACAAAACTCATCAAAAGGATAACCTACATGTTCCCCACTCTGAAACTACACTTCATCAAAAAAGTACCCTAATATAGGGCATTATACACTACAACAAACTAGGCAATGATATTAAAGACATAAACACAATTTATACATCTAAAAGTAACCGGAAAGCTTTCCTGCTTAACATGTTCTACAGTGTGGAGGAATATTCAAATCACAACAATATTTCGCTGAAAAAAATATAAATAAATAAAAATTTCTGTAATCTAGCAGTAACTTCACTCTCTCCACCCAAGAATTATTAATTATTATTATTATTATTATTATTATTATTATTATTATTATTATTATTATTATTATTATTATTATTATTACTGCTTGGGGTTTGGATTCTGACAATTCATTAGGTGTTCAGGTCTCACATCCAAGTGTTCACTTGCTTGTTGGAATTAATGAAACCCATGATATTGAACAGGGACAAAACACTCTCTTGTAACCATACCATCATCAAACAGAAAAATTTCTGCCTTCCTGAAACCATTTTTAATCACAGTTTGATCAGTGAGGGCCAAACCTTGGTTGACATATTTGCTAAGTCACACTTCGGTAGTTTCTGACCAAAATGTTTCCTTTGCTGAAACGCTACTGCTTCTGAGTAGCCGAGTTTCTGAGCATTTTTTTCTTTCTCGCGACGCTTACGCAATATCGAGAAAGTATTGTAACGCTGCCGGAAAAGGGCGAATTTTCGTCACAAAACCTCTTATTGCCGGACCCTGGTAATGAAGAAGTGGATAAATCTCGCCTCTATATATATATATATATATATATATATATATATATATATATATATATATATTGTGACGTACCTGGTGATGCCGGGTATTTCACTGCAATATAACACTAAAGGAGGGTATCTTTTCCGTGAATGGGTCCCTGGATAAGTTGGTATAACATTGGGAAAGTTAATTAGAAATGGAGATACAATCATGAATAAGATTTATTTGCAAATCAAATTGGTTAATTACACGATCTGACAACATTTATACACTCTGCCTTGGTACCAAGATTAGGTGTAATATGCATTTATCATACCTTCGGGGCCCCGACCAAATACCTTCGATGCTCGTAGAACAGCTCGTATCGACAGGGTTGCCGACCTCTACAGCAGCTGTGGGCTGTCGGCGGCTGATGGCGTGGCGGTCGTCCTGGGCTGGTGACCTTGCGACTCCTCCCCGACTCGGATCTTGATACCACGGCGTTGCACCTCTCTCGAATCACCTTCCGTCGACGGATTCAATCACTCAACCCGCGCCTATCACGCGTGCTGGTCCCAGTTCCGTACCACACAGTTTCGGTAAGGTTTCCACTACACTAATTACTGCAAGCGCGATCGATTGTTCTATCAACACGAATCTTTTATTCTAATGATAATCTCATTGTATACTTCACGTATTTACTGCTTCACAATTACTATTGCTTTACGAACACATCGCATGTTCCCTTTTTGTCCATGCGCTAACGGCGAGCTTTTCGCCACACGTCCGAACTCTTCGCCGCTCCGCTAACGTCTGTCTTCTTCGCAATTCTCCTAACGACTGCCCGCACGTGCTCGCTGCCCAGTTTGTAACCGACGTTCTCACGCTGGCCACCCGGCGGTGGCACCGGTGGCGGTAGCGACCGTTGCTAGCTCCCGTCGTTGTTCGCAGCGCTTGGCGTACGTACCGCGCAGTCCAAAATATATATTGATTACTTACACTAATGTTTTAATTAGTGTAAGGGAACACATTCTGTGTTTCAATATATATGTATATATTACTTCCTCTGACACGTTATGCAGTCAGATTCCATGTTTTATGGATCCTTGATACTTAAGAATCGATTGACAGCAAAACGTCCGTCTGTGGTCAACGCTAGCGCCTAAAACATTCAGCCGATTTTCTCCAAAATTGATCCCCCATCGTATCTGGGGATGTCGTGACCCCTTGAATTTGAAACATACTTTAATTTTGAGGGTTCTTTACACGAAGCCCCTTAGGCATTTTCAAAACTAAAAAATATATAAATAAAATTTTAAAAAAGGGGCGGGGGTTCACATTTTTTATTAAATTTTGTTGTCAGATACTGTAAAAGCTGCTTAAGAGAATGGTGCAGGTCTCATTTTCGTTCAAATTCCTGCTTTTTCGAAAATTGTAAAAATTCAATTTTTTTCTGGCTTCTTCCAACGAGTAATGTTGTATTATTTATTATTGTCTCTCACGTCGTTAATATTTACATTAGCGTCGATTTGTTCACATTATTGAATTTACGAGTACATGTGCTTCAAATGAAGTCTGATAAAGTTCGTCAAAAAACTCAAGTTTCCTGTGAAAACGAGCTTCAATTTTTTCCTTCACACTTTATGTATGCAGAGTGCTAAATGCACTCTATTAGATGACATAAAAGCCATTTTGCTCTTTCCTTTTTTTGGGGGGAGGGGGGACATTTCATAATTTCAATTTTTGACTCTCCCCCCCTTACGTCATAAATATTTACATTACCACAATTTGAATACATTATTACAATTGTAAGTAGAAGTGCTTCAAATGACTCCAATGAAGTTTTTCGCAAACTCAAAGAACGTTTCTGTAAAAAAAAAAAAAAAAAACAGCTTCAAATGTTGTTTAAACGACATTTTCTTAAAAACAGCTCCAAAAGTTTCACAGAAAATTTTCATCTAAGATGAGGTTTTACTCTTCTCAAATTTTCTTTATGTAATATTTCCGTTGTAAACGAGAGAGAGAAAGAGAGAGAGAAAGAGAGAGAGAGAAAGAGAGAGAGAAAGAGAGAGAAAGAGAGAGAGAGAGAAAGAGAGAGAGAGAAAGAGAGAGAGAGAGAGAGAAAGAGAGAGAAAGAGAGAGAGAAAGAGAGAGAGAAAGAGAGAGAGAAAGAGAGAGAGAGAAAGAGAGAGAGAAAGAGAGAGAGAAAGAGAGAGAGAAAGAGAGAGAGAGAGAGAGAGAGAGAAAGAGAGAGAGAAAGAGAGAGAGAAAGAGAGAGAGAAAGAGAGAGAGAAAGAGAGAGAGAAAGAGAGAGAGAAAGAGAGAGAGAGAGAGAGAGAGAGAGAAAATGTACTTTGGGTTTCAGCTGGGGGATGGCAGCTGGCAAGAGGATGGGCAAGACCGAAAAGCTAGCCCAGACCAAAGAAATTAGAAAACTAATTAGTACAACAAAGTCATTCCGTAGCACTAGTTAATATGCTTTGTTGCTTTATATCAGAAAAAAATAATTGATCAAGTTCATTTAACATTTTTTTACAACCAATAGGTCTTAATCATACTTATCAATTGCCAGTTCATACTTGTTCATTCATACTCATTCACTTATTTTTTTTATTAGATACCAATGATTCTTTCTGCTTGTAATATAAGTGGTAATAGGCCAAGTCTACATGTTATCAAAATAGACTTCTTTTAAAATTCCATGCATATTTACAAAACTTCAAAAAGTCAGACACATATGAAGAATATGCATCTAATGAGTTTTCTTTTAGTATTACAAGTTCCATGTTCAAGCAACTCCATAAATGATCTCTGAATACTCATTACATTGACAAACAGAATTAAAAAAAGAATAATTTTAAAAAATTTTTGTAAAAAATCTTTTTAGTAATAGCAATTAAATATTTTCAAACTATATCATACTTCACAGAAACCATTTGTATCCTATAAATACTTAGGTATGTAATATTTACACATTACATACTATTACTTATATACAAGTACACTTGCAAGTACTAACATATTTTTAGAGGTTTAGCTCAAAGAGGAAATTAATTATATTTAATCCACTTCTTTTGACATTTGAAGTAGTTGCACATTGATTAGTAGCTAATATTTTGCTATTAAGTGGGCAGTGAATCAGGATATGTTTGATACTGCGAGGGGACTGACACGTTTCACAAACTTTAGGGGTTTCCTTAGCTATTACAAGTTTGAGTCAAAACTAAATTCTCATATGAGTAGTAATTATTACTTTATTTGCTTTTTGGCATAAAGAAAACGATCATCAAGGAAAGTTTTTATTTTTTTCATCTTGTACAATTTGTTCAATGGTTCAATTACAGTCCCTTAATTCCTTAGTTTTATGATGAAGTACCTTTTTAATGACACTAGTTTGAAATGTTGCTGGTAAGAGGTCGCACAGTAGCTTGTATAGTTGCATTGTCAACTGATACACTGCCAGGAACATAAACTTAACAGAGAATCCAGATAAAGGCTCTTTCTTTATTACAACGATAAGATTCATGGAGCTGATTAAGGGTTTCCATAAAAATTGTTTCTTGTTTGCAGATACAATTTTCTTACACACTTTTAGAATTTGTGTTATTAGAAATTGACAAATGTTTGATACTGTAGAGTTTACGGCATAAGCGATACAATAAAATATAGACATTTCACTAAGTTTAAAATAGTGTGTTTTCCCATCAACATCAGAACAAAACCATTGGAAACATGCTGGTAGCTTGACTGTAGATGAATGACAATTTATTGAAGTGATAGTTATGGAAGTAGGGTCAGGTTTCTTTTATTTATTAAGACTTGTATTAATGGCTACTTTGACAGAAACCATGAAGGATTTTTATTCTCATATTAGGATTTCTTATTTTTGTTACTTTAAGGAAGGCGAAGAGAAAGAAATTTGGACCGAAAGAAATCTAATTCATGCACCACTGTCTACAAAAAAAAA